>CM076650.1:11385434-11655934 GCA_038496675.1 Rachycentron canadum | reverse complement strand
TATATATATATATATATATTTTTTTTTTTTTTTTTTTTTTTTTTTTTTCCCTCTCAGCAATCTACACTCATTGCCTTATAATTACAAATAGAAAACAAAATTTTAGAATTTTAGAGAAAGGAAAAATTGAAATGTGTTCAGATTTTCGACACTTGAAATTTGGGCGCATGCCATTTCTCTTGATCATCACCATCATCATCACGTTACTGCACTTTGACTGGGGTCCACCTGTGGTAAATTTGATTGATTGGATATGATTTGAAAAATTAACCAGCTGTCTATATAAGGTCTCACTGCTGACAACAACAACAATTTGTTCCAGCACAACCCAAAGAACAAAGAACAGCTTTTCCAATAAACTTAAATTGGAATAAACTTGGGAAAGGCAACCACCTACCTCCTTGAACCAACCACAGGCATTATAAAAAAAGACAGGAAAGAAAGTTGTCACAACAATAAAACCAGATTACAACAGTGGGATTATAGTAAATCCAATTTAGATATACAAAGACTAAATCCAAAAGGTCCAATAAAATAAAATCCACTTTCCTGGACTATTGATGATTTTTAATGCCACATAAATTAGAAAATTTAGCATTTTTCTGGGCATAGACACAGCTCGTGAAATAGCAAGGTAGGCAGCTGCTTGGGGCCCAGGCTTCCCCCCCTGAACGGGGGCCCATGTAACTCCCTGGACAATTTGCAACATCTTGGAAGCAGTGTTGCCAACTATTTTCATTAAAGCTGCACATGCATACAAATTTTGTATTTTTAAATTGAAAGTTAATCACATTAAACAGACTGTTACCACCTATATAATTAGTTATTTTTTTTCCCACCTCAGTGGGCATCTAAATCTAACACTCTAATATTTAATAAAAATTATTTCTTCAGGGTGTTGCTGAGACTGTAACTGAAGTACCACTGGTATAGATTTACTACTATTAACTCAACAAACCGTACAGATTACTTTTTACATAATGGTGATGAACACGAATTGGAGGGGCCCCCTGACGATTCTTTGTGCCCAGTGGACTCTACAATCGCCACTGAGTGTAGAATGGTAAAAACAAATAGATTTTAAGTCTATCCATCTATCCATCCATTGTCTATACCATTTATCCATCAGGGTTGAGGGTGGCTGGAGCCAATTTCAGCTGACATTGGGCGATGGCTGGAGGAACACCCTGGACAGGTCGCTAGTCTATCACAGGGCCAAATACAGAGACATACAGAGACAAACAACCATTCATGCTTACGGGCAATTTAGAGTCACCAATTAACCTAAACACGCATGTGTTTGGATTGTGGGAGGAAGCCAGAGAACCCAGAGGGAACCCATGCATGGGGAGAACACAGAAAGGTCCCAGGCCTGGGGTTTGAACCCTGCATTGTGAGGCAACAGTGCTAACCACTGAATCACAAGTCTAGATTTACAAAAACATACTCAACTTCAACTTCAGCTTCATCACAAGCAGCCGTTGTAATATTGCATTTACTGGATTTTGTATGAAATTTTACAGTATCCCAATATAAATTGGAATGGTATAATTTTATCAATGTACTGTGACAGTATCAATCCTTAAGACTAACCCTAACCCTGTATCAAAAAAAAAGTAATTGAGTCATTTTAAGCATCAAAAGTTGGCATAAAATGCCTCGCCAGAATTGTATTTTTCTTTTATCAGATGATTCCAGTGTAATTTCTTTTTTCAATTTTAGATTACATATTATTTTATTATTATTATTATTATTATTATTATTATTATTATTAGTCTATTGTTGCTATATTTGATGGCCCTGCACACAGATAAATGTGTTTTAGTTATTTGGCTGGTGAGATTGCAGATGAGTTGACCTGTGAAGAATAATCTGAAAGGTTTCAGTGTTCCTGGTCTAACTGGTGCGACGAAAGATGAGAGAGAAGGAGTTAACAGTCAAGTAGTGACGAAAAGAGCATGTTGGCAAGACCGTTTTGTGAAATCATGCTGCAGGCGCTGCAAATTTTTTGACACTTAGGGGAAAGTCACTTGGAATTTGTCTGTATAAAAATAACATGCTGTGTGAAATGTGATAGGCTATTCTAATTATCTAAGAAAAAATAAACACACAGTTTTATTAATAGATCAGAGATTTGTAGATTAAAGACAAAATTGCACTTTTTACAGAAGATCTGGCTCTGGTTGAATTTTTCATATTGGTTACGCTCCCTCAGCCAGCCTCTGTGTGCAGAGTGTGCATCATGTTCAATTGCAGTAACCCGGCACACCCCTAACACATCTGTCAGATTGTTGCTGAGCCTTTCAGGAAAAGAGTCGGCTTGTTGTGAAACATAGGGGGGGACAAAAATAGAGAGTGTCTTGGCTGACAAGTAGTGGAGGTTAAACAGGGTAAGGTTGTATTTCAGAAGTAACTTAAGAAGTTCCTGGGTTACCTGTCAAGCTAACAGGTCTTGGCTTTGGGCTTCTTTTAAATGGACGTGCGGGCGAGATACAGCATACATTTAGTAAAACATTCTTGCTTTTGACAGTCTACCAAGCTGTGTATGATCTGTGTGTCCTGAACTATCACTTCCAGATTATCAGCAGTACAAGGAAAGACACAGAATGGAAAGATAAGAGCTTAGACTTAAAAAAAAGCTTTTGTATTACAGTCACTTTACTGATGGTTGGTTGTGTTTTGGTGCTATAAATAACTTGACATTTGTCTGTGCTATATTACCTGGTATGAGCTAATTAATTTTGATTTGATTTGAAAGGAAGGGAAATATTAAGTTGCCCCTGTTTTATGGTTGTTTGCCAATGACTCACCAAGAAAGCCACTTTAATTAAAGATATACTCCTACTGCTTTTAGTTCATGTAGTTGGCCAAAGGCACTTTTGTACTGTGTAGTTGTGTAAACCAAAACGTTTTTCAGTACAAATGAAAGAAATTTAAGTCACCCACTCATACTTTTTCTTTGAGTAAAGTCAGAAAGAAGATCCAGTGCTTGTCATGACCTCATTCAAAGCATTTCAAAAGAAATAAAGTGATCACCACCACAACAACAAACTGATTTTTACTAAATATTTTATGAGGCATGTTGGAGAAAGAGAATGACTGACATTAATTGGTTTATTTAGTTTTTACATCATACTTCAAAGAAACACTGGAACTAGTGTACAAAGATTGTCTCAGTGTAACTGTGCCATGGTATTTAATGACATATTCAAGATGAGTGATATTATGGTAAATTTTCATTGAATGTTGGCATTGTGTGTTCTATGTGCTCTATTTAGTCTGTCCTATGTCCACCATAATTTTCCTTGAAGGAGAAATGGGTCTGGGTTCTTATGGGTTAAGATCTCCATGACCACGATGACTCAAACACGTGACCGCAAGAGACCAGACAGAGAGTAAAACAATATCAAGACAAATGACAGCCTATCACAAAAGAAAAAGTAACAGCGAAACAGAGAGACAGACAAAAGCACAGGTAAAGAGGCAGAGAGAAATGGCGAGCTTGCGAGCAGAAGAAAAAAACATGGTAAAACTGTCCTGGTACAGCAGACGGAGATAAAGTAGATAGAGCTCACAAGAGACTAGAGTGAAGATACTGGTGTTAAAGCTCTCCACATGCCAACACAAATTCTGCCCCTGGACAACACGACAGAGAAAATGGCAACCATAAATAAATGTGGCCTGTCTCTTAAGTGCGTGCATGCACATCGCGCTTAAACTGTATATTTGTGTGTGTGTGGCTATATCGGTTTGAGTGATATTAGAATGATTGTTTAAGGGGGAACTGGGTGCATGTGCCAACACATGTAGGTGTTGCTATCTTAAAGTGTGTGTGTGAGAGAGCAAGAGAGAGAGAGAGAGAAAGAGAGCAATTTCTTTATGGCCATAAAACAGAGCACAGAACTATATAATAAAATAACAAGTGGAATGTTATGGTATGTAAGAGGTGTAAAAATCCGCCGACTAAAAGATCAATAACCCCGGTGTGTGTGTGTGGAGGCCAAACTTTTGCCTCCTCACTCCAATCTTTCTTTTTACTGACATTGTTGTTTAAATTACAAGAGTGCACAGAAAATACAAAACCCCCTGTGCAGGAACAGACACCAGTGAGTGCCAGTTCAACTTATTGACAGCCATCATCACGGGAGAGCCAGTGTTTAATCCACAAATCCCCAACAAATTTCAGCAAACAAACGGCACTTAATAATCCAACGAAACAATCCAATTTTCATTCTGTCCATTTCTCAGTGTCTCTCTCGCAACCTGTCCCTAGTCAAGACTACAGAGTAATCCTGAAATGCAGCACACAACAGTCATGTCACATAGATTTGCATCATTTAATGCGTGTCCATTGATTTGCGACGCATGCTCTGGATGCGATTGCTGCTTATCTGGACAGTTGAGGCAAATCAGCGCTGGCAGTGGCATATTCTAATGTGCAGACCTGTCAACCCATGACGATGCTCATTAAGATATTGCAGCTTTGGTTGGCTTTTATAGGAAACAAGTTGTGAGAGTTCATATGTTGCCCTTAAGTTTCTCTGTGCTTGATCAGTATGAGTTCTCACCAAGAGCACAGTGTAAGGGCAAAGCGCAGTGCAAGTTCAAGTCAATAGCACCGGCTAGAGAGTGGCAAAGTGAAATTTCTGATCTGATCCATCACTTGATTAAACCCGTATATGACACATCGCAGCTGTAGCCATTCAAATCTTACACACCTTATTTTGACAAAACTTTTATGACCATTCGAGGCAGATGGCTGCCAACCCTGATTCTTGCCACTCTTGCCAAGTGCTTGCTCTTGGTGGAAAATGTTTGATCTCTGTAAGAGTACGGTCTCGAGCTGCTCTGCTTCAAAAGCACCTTGAGATAATTTCTGTTGTTATTTGGTGCAATATAATTAAATTTGACTTTGACTTGACAAGAAGACGTATGACGTTGGAGTTGTTGGAACAAAAGACTGCCCTCCTGCTTTGTACAGTGCTGTGGTGGGTGTTTGCTCACAAATGATCTGCAGCTGAGTACAGACAATGGCTAGCACAGAACACACAAATCCCACAACCGGTCAGTTGCATTTATGAATATAGTCTTAGAATTAAGTTTATTAGCAACAGCTAATACATTGTTCTTAAACGTAGGAGGGGGAAGATAAGGGACTTTAGTTTCTGAACCCGAGCAAAGCTCTATTTTAGTCTATGCTGATCCATTAAAAAATTCCTGGATTGGCTCCAATACTGATTCATAGGATCTGCTCAGGACAAGTCGACCGTTAAATTAATTATATATCTCAGTTTCACATAAAAGAAGATACTGCCAATTGTTTTGGCAAAGAAGATGGATAAGAGCACAACAATTAAGAGGAGTTCAGTTGCGTGACACAGTTTTTGTTATTTCAAAAACCAAAGCTCTGGGAATATGTCAGAAAATACAATAAATAACTATAAACATTCAACTTTCTCTTTTCTTTAACCCTGAGAGTAGTTTCACAGTTTAATTGGTTTGCATCAAAATGCATCTTGTAATTTGCTCTTCAGACACAACAGTAATGTTGATCAATATCTTGCAAAATAACTGGAGAGACGACAGCAGTATGACGATTGTGATATAGTGTAAGGTTTTATGCGGCTGGGATGTCCTCTTCCCGATGATCACCTTGAGTCTCCCACAGCATGTAGTCTTCTTTTTCCTGCTCTCTGCCTGCTGAATAAACAGAATGTTTCAGACAAAGAATACAAATGGAGATGTGTAGAGGTTAAACTGGAGAGTAGTGAAGAGTCTGTACGCAATGGGAGGATACAGTCAGTGCATGGCCCCCAATTTCATAGCATGACTCACTGCTGTAGTCTGAGGAGTCAGTTAAAGGTCTAGATGCAAACTTCAATGACTGTGTATGTGACTGAAAGCATCCTTTTGTCTGGTGGGAGCCTAGGAGCTGACAGCAAAGCCTATTAGTGCTCTACCAAGACGAAAGCCTGGAGTGTTTGTATAACTGTGTGTGTCTGCATATATGTTTGCATAATTTTTACAGAAGCATGCATGCATTTGTATGTGGCAAAGACTGCTCATTATTATGTTTTTAAATCTGTGTAAAAACACACTGTATGGTGACAAATTAAGGAGAAATATTTTCTTGTAATGTAAATGTTTGGCTTGTTAGGGGGCATTTTATTTGGGAAAGTCTTGTTTCTTTAATGGCAGCTCATGAAGAATGTCTCAACAGATTGCCCTGGGATAGCTCTGCTCTCATTTATATTTTGCAGTCCACACATTGGTCTGCTAATTGTGAGCCATAACTCAGAAGATTTGTGAAGTAAGTCTTTGTATAGTTACATAAAAGTCACCCAGGGTTTCCTCGTGTTTTCTGAGAGACACTTTAAACAGGTTTAGTCTTGTGTGTATAAATGCATTTTGGCCTCATCACCCTTTGCCATAAATAACAAACCATAGCCAGCTAACACTAACATCAACTGCATGACATCGACAAGACTGGACTAAAGTCCTGCTTCTCTTTTTACATAGTCTGTGATGAAACAGACACAATTATGCATGCTGCAGACAGCACCAGGCACTTAGCCTGTTTTTGGCTGTCAGAGCCCCGATAGCGTGGACCCCATGAAAACACCCCAGCAACAGCTCTGATATAAAATAAACCTAAAGTTGCTTGTAGCCTTAAGCCCTGGATGTAAAAAAAAAAAAAAAAAAAAAAAAAAAAAGAAAAAAAACATATTTTGTTTGAAAAGACATCATGTTCAGCTTTTCATGATCATGATACTTCATATTCATTTATTTTGGTGGGATAAAGTCAGATGCTACACTGACATAAATATCACTGTGAAGTACAGTGAAGAGTTGCAACAGTAGTTTAATCATTACTAAAATAAAAATGTTCACATTCCCTCAGTCTAGATCCTAAATGCAGGTTTCTGTTTTTTTTTCACGAGCTACTCAATATTATTTTGTTCAGAATTAAACAAAGAACGAAAACATATTTGATATTTGATGACACCAATATTGTTTTAGCTAAATCATGTTGGAAATATTCATTTTGTTGTTAATCTTTTTTATTTTCTCTATAGTACTAATTGATTCACTTCAAAATATTTGCACATTAATCAAAAATGAAATGTCATTAATTGTAATTTTACTGCTTATTGCTGCTTTTCACTTCACACAACATCACCATTTTTTACTGTGATGATTTTAAGTTACGTTATAATGCAAAACCCATTATGAGAAAGTAAACTTACTGTATACTGTGTCCCTGTCAGTTAGGGTTGCATCTACAGCATTTATTGTCACTATCAAATAATCAGCCAATTTAATAATCTAACCCAAAAAGTGTTTTCATTACGTACTTACTGAAAATGCTAATGAAAATTTCCCCAACATGTTGTATATTATAGATTGTCCAAAAACAACCTGGTCTACCCAATTCCTATATTTACTTTATTGAAACATAAATCACTGTTGGAATGTGCAGTCAGTAGGCCTACGTACCACAATAATTCGCTATGTAACCAGATGTCAAGACATGCTTCTTATATTTATCATGTACACAACAGCCAGCGTGTCACAATTTTCCTTTTTTTTTTTTTTAAATCCTAATGCATTAGAAGAGCAGAGATTAGTTGACCAATCAGCCAGAGTCCATTACTGACAGAAAAGACAAATGAACGGGACCAAACGTTTCAGGGCTTAACCTTTACAGTAATGAGTGTAAATAACATGAGAAATATCTCCTCAGTGGTTGAAAATTATTATTGTAAAGACCTGATTATGGCATAACAAGGGCAGAGCAACGCTACTCATATGTGTGCAATAAATTGTAATTGCCCTACTGATGTGGAATGGTGGAACAGATTACCCACATCAAGCATTGATATACAAATATTTGACTCTATCCATATTGGGGAAAAAAAAAAGTCTTGTGCATTGCTTTTAAAGTAAAGATAAAATTCCATCCAACCTACAAATGCATGCTGCTTCAAAAGTAGATTAGATTAGATTAGGTTTAATTAGAATAGATTGGTTTAGATTAATGCACTCCATAGCAAAATGTGATCATGCTCACTTTAGTGGGCCATGCAGTACACAAGTGTAAGGAGCGTGAAACCATGAGGATTGAGAGAACCATACACTCCTGTTAAATATTAATGTGAAAACTGCCATGCTTATTTCCAAGTGAAAGACCCTATAAAAATGGGTTTTGCAGGGCACATGCAAGTTTTTAATATGTCGCAATAACTGAGTAAGCATTCTTACAAAGTGCTACTTTAAAGTGACACTATAGGGGAGGGATGGTGTGTGTATGGAAAGTCTGTGTTATTTTGCATTTTGAATTTTCCAGAAATAACCTTTTCACTGCTGTAAAATCAGTTTAAATGCCGTGTGCTAAATTGGCAAGAAAAGCAAACAGGACCTGTATACAACTATCACTTTAAACACTTTTACTGTAAATCAAGAGAAAAGGGTTTGCCATGTTTCCTTTACAACCTTCAGGGAAACTGCTGGACAAATGGGAACCATTTTTTTTCACTCTTACTTTAGGACTATGTTGTTAATAAAAACCTGTCTGAAATGATCATAACTTAACCATGAAAGCTTGTAATCTGTTTGGATATATTTCTGTGAGACGCTTAACTGTCATCATTGCAGCACACCCGTGACACCCATTGCAGCTCTACTTACACTATTTCAGCTTAAACCATAAAACATGCAGAGGCAGCTCAATCGACATTTATTGTAAATATCACCAGGAAAGGATTTTATCCTGAAAAATAAGGGCAGATGTTAAAATAAGCAATATGGACCTAAGTTTCTAGCCACTGGAGTCTGTGGATAGCAGGTGTCCTGCTCCTGTTTTTGACAAAAGGGGAATTGGAGTTACAACAGACCAGTTTTCCGAGGAAATGCAACTACTGTATTTTGGACAATTTCACATATCATGATTTAGGTCCAATACTCATCAGCAACAATGCAGGAAGTGAAACGATAAAGACAAAGTGTATGGTATTATAATCTACCTTGTGTATGTGCATTTAGCATGTCAAATTATTGTGTGCAAGACTGGAGTTTGTTGAATTTCATGTTTTCTCCAGTTTGTTTGTGACCACCCTAAGTGACCCTGGTGTTGTAATGCACATATATTATATAAAGAGAAAATTATGAAAATGATGAAATTGGACTGAATGTAATCCTCAGGAAACATCAACAGACTTAGAGACAGAATACATCATACACATATATATGTAACTAAATAACTTTTAAACTTAATTGCATTAATTTTGGAGGGCTAAACATATACTAGTTGCAGTGTCACATCATGGAACACAACATCCTTTGCATGCTAAAATCAGCAAGTGGATTTTAATATACACTGAGAGATGTTTGCCCATGATTATAAGCATACATGCCAGAATTTTTTTTATTGTGGTTTTCACTTGAAATGCTTCAGTGACTCTCATGCTCAAGCACTCCACTCACCTGCTTCAGGGACTCAGACCTTGTAGGTGGTAGCACAGGGAGGCCAGGACACTATTTGAAATTCATGAATGCATCTGTCAGTGCTACGCATGAGGTAATTGGTTCAATAATAAAAGAAGAACATGTCACTCCTCATCAGGTGGCATTGTGAATGTTGTATCTGTTTGTGTGAACAATAATAAAACTGTTTGATGTTACTACATCAATGTCAAGCCCAGTGTTCTCCCCAGGCATTTAGTGATGACACCTTCCCACTTTCATTTATCTTTTAATATTTCTTCTAAGACTTTGGCTGACTGCCACTGATACACAGGGAAATTCACTAAGTTGTTTGACAAATATCCACCAGTCCACGGGGGACACAACTAATAAAAGCTTGCTGAGGAAAATGCATTTGTTTGTTCAAACTGCAGGATGAATTAAAGGGTTAGTTCCCTCAAATCACAAAAAAGAGAAAAAAACTATTTCCTGTTGTCTTCATTTTCCAAAATCTTGAGATGCTCAATATTGTGATTTGTGCAACGAGATTTTGTTTGTGATGCTCAAAGTGTTGAAAATAACTGTTTATTTATAATAATGATATTGTGGTTGCTCAGGATAATCAACAGACCACTCAGACTGCGGCAGTTTTCACCATGACTATTCTTAACCAAAAAATTGTCTCAGTGAAATCAGCTGACAGCCGTGATGAATATAGTTAATAATCTGACCAACTTTCTTCAAAGAGAAGCTAAACAAGAACAGAGTTTTACACATTTAAGACAAACTACACAAAACATGTATTGTATATATTTAAGGTTTCCACATTTGAACTTATTTTCTGTGTTGAGTCAGAGCTTGATTCATTCTTCTACGCAAGATTTGGTTGAGGACAATTGGTGCATACACCGATCAGCCGTAACATTATGACCACCTGCCTAATATTTGTTGGTACCCCTTTTGCTGCCAGAACAGCCCTGACCCATCAAGGCATAGACTCCATAAGACTTCTGAAGGTGAGCTGTTGTATCTGGCACCAAGGTGTTAGCAACAGATTATTTAACAAGGTGGAGCCTCCATGAATTTGGTCTTGTTTTTCCACTACATCACATAGATGCTGGATTGGGATTGAGATCTGGGGAATATCGAGGCCAAGTCAACACCTTGAACTTGTTGTTGTGTACCTCAAACCACTCTTGAACCATTTTTTGCAGTGCGATGCTACACATTATCCTGCTGAAAAAGGCCACTGCCAATAAGGAATATCATTTCCATAAAGGGGTGTGCTTGGTCTGCAACAATGTTTAGGTAGGTGGTACATGTCAAAGTAACATCCAAATGATTAGCTGGACCCAAGGTTTCCCAGCATCAGTGTTACTGACTTCACCTGTCAGTGGTCATGTGGTCATGTGGTAATGTTATGGCAGTTCAGCGTATGCCCTCCTCCCTCTGTTGACCTACATCTTACATCATATCTGGATGAGGGTTTTCCAGGCTTTTCCTCGGGACAATCATATAAACGATCTTGCAGTGGCACAGTGTGAGTGTGCATGTGTGGATGAGTTTCCTGAATTCAGGTAGTAGCGACAAAACCATTTCCATCATTATTGCACTTACTTTCATGCAGCCGTAGTATTTGTAGAAAAAAATGGCCATTATGAATGTAGACAAAGAAATGAATAGTTTCTTCCAAAACCCAAAGATGATTTACTGTGATTTTAAGCAAAGGAAATCCTCCCATTTGAGAGACTGAAATTTTGCTTAAAAAATAATCATCTGATTATAAGAATAATTGCAGATTTTTTTTTTTTTTTTTGTGCAAAACTAATTGATGATGTAACCAACAGTTTCAGAGCTTCAGTTCCAGGTCTCACTACTCAATGCCACACAGCCAACTGTGCTCAAACAGAGTAGCATTCCTCTCTCTTCTAATCTTTCCTTCTTTTGTTACTTTGATTTGTCATTGATTAAAAAGTGATAAAGTCAAATAAATAAATAAATACACCATCTCAAACCACTTCTAACACAATGAGGGATGACTCATGCATAAACAAATGCACACACAAACGTGCACGCACACATGCTTGTTGTGACACGAGGCGACATGTTTTGCTCGCTGTCACCTCTTAAGATGCAAATGTCGAAATGAATTTCGGCAGTGCTTTTCGTAATAATTCCACTGCACTGTAAATGGATACAGTAATGAGTACGGGAGTATGAAAGCCCTCAGTCCTCTGCTTGTGAATCCATCTGATGCATTTTTAATACACGCCCCACTCTGTGGCTTTCGCGAGCCAACAGAAGTGGCAATGTATCTATGACTGTACAGTGTCCTTTAGAGTTTATACCGTTCAACTTTTTCATTTCTATCTGAAATCAAAAGCCTTTGATCAGAACTCGCTACATGCCTGTATATTCACACAAGTGACCTGTGCAAATAACTTGTCAACATAATGTAACATTATAAGCCTAATATCTGATTATACTGCGGCTGCAGCTCATAATTTATGAAAGTCAGTGATACATAGTGTGGAAGGGTGAAAATAAATGAATGGCATGATCTGCACGTAACATTGGGACTTGGGCTGTTTTGAATGCGGTAAGTAACCTTAATATGAATAGTGTGCATTCACTGTGAAGTGCTGGAGATGGAGGCACACCGAGAGAAAATAGACTGTTTGTCAGCCTTGCGATAGCTCACAAGAACTACAGTTTGCGCCTGAAGGACAGGACCTGGGTTACAGACATATTAAAGAAAAGGCCCATGGAGATAGACAGACAACTAGTGGATCCTGGTCAATAGAACATATGACTTAACCTACACAGTTAGAAGTGACTTGTTTTACCAAAATGATTTGTATCCTTTTGAATTTTTACAGTCTTGATTTTGATTATTTCTTTGCTTTAGTTTCCACAATACTGTCCATTAAATACTCATGAAAAATTGACATTTATGATCTATTTCCAAAAATATTCACCTTGAAGTTGTTAAGATTAAATACACATTAACAACTTCATCAGTTTTCTTACAACGGCCAAATCACGGCATGGCATCTCAAATTGGCTTTATGTAAATGTATCATTTCTGATAAATGTCTTTTCTGTTTCTACGGTCTGTATAAATTGCAAACATTTTGAACTGCATCCAGATATTGTATCTAGGTCTCCTTGGGGGAATTTGTCCAGTGTGTGGATCAACACAAAACTCTCCAGACCAAAATCATCAGTAAGAAACAGCTGCATTACTAAATATCTCTTTCTTTCATAAAAGGTTGAAGATACAAGCTAGGGCACAATAATACCTTTAGGGGAGAAGAACTATATACTATATACTATATTAGTAACTATAACATCCAGTGTGCATTTCAGCAAGACACATGCAGTCAGAAAAAAATTAAATAGAATTCAATTATGTTGCTGCTGCTAATGTCAAGATTGTGGTTTTCGGAAAATTTAATCAGTTCAGTTCAGTTACTCATTCAGGTTCAGTTTTGGTTGAATTCAGCACCTGCAGCACTAAAGGTGTGCAAAGTAGTTATTCACATTAGAATCACGATTCTATCTCAATCAATTGAGTATTAATAAAAAAAAAAAAAAAAAATGGATTGATATTTTTTAGTCTTGCAGCAGTGCTGGCTTTGTTTTTCCTGACATGAGTTTAGCTCATCAATCCTATGAATGTTGTTGTGGTTTGTGGTTTGGTTTCTGCCAAGATACTCCCCTGTTACAGTGTGAGCAAAAAGGAAATACAGTGTGAGCATGCATGTGAACAATATAAAGGAAAAGGAGGAAGGAGCTTGTTCAGACCCGTGGTATCTGCAGTTTTCAATACATTTTTTAATTGCTTAAGAATGCGATCATCACTTAAGTGTACGTCAGCAAAAGAGCTTAAACAGATGAAATGGTCAAAGTTGTCCTATTGACACTTAAGGTGCATTGACAAATTTTCCAATGTCAATCATGCTTTGAGTAACATGCAGGAAAACGTTCCATCTTAAAAGTCGCCAGTAGCTGCACAATAAATTAAATTGTTGAACTGAAGATGAAAAGGCAGAAAACATCCTTTCGGCTATCTTTCATCACTC
Source organism: Rachycentron canadum (assembly GCA_038496675.1). Lineage (NCBI taxonomy): Eukaryota > Metazoa > Chordata > Actinopteri > Carangiformes > Rachycentridae > Rachycentron > Rachycentron canadum. Next base: position 11,642,387 of record CM076650.1, on the reverse strand, counting down.
TACTGTCTTTATTTGTGCTGCATTGACAGGGAAATATGACAAAGTCAGCCTGGTACACTTCGACAGCCTGTGCTGCTTCCACATTGTTCCTGGAGATGAAAGCACATTCCTCTGATTAGATGTTTCCAATGCGGCTGCATTTGCTCAACACAAGTAAGTAAACAAATCGCGAAACATTTTTCAAATCAAGAATAGATTTAGAATTTGACTCCTGAGCCCAAAAATCTAAATTAAATCAAATTTTCTTAATCTTGCACCACTATATAGCACTGTGTTTTGTTCAGTGTAAATGAAGAGTTTGATGGTGGGTAGACAAAACTTTACATTACATGATCAAGCATGGCGTTTAATTTTAAGTAGCATTGTAGATATTGTTCAAGAAAAAATCTGGAACAGGAGGGAAAGAAAAACACAAACTAGAACTAGCAGCTCCTTGCACATGACATAAGGTTCACATCATTATATGTTCAGAAATTATGGCATCCTATGGACTTCCTTTATACACCACGTGCATTCATACAGCATATGCAACACCACATCACAAAGTCTTTTGCGTGCACACACACACACACACACACACACACACACACACACACACACACACACACACACACACACACACACACACACACACACACACCCTGGTGTCCACAGCTCTATACTGATGAGCCAGGTGCCACAGTGGCAACATGAGACCTCATCTTAACTGACCTTAATGACTTCTGAATCCAGGCTAGATTGCCCCTCTACCCCTCTGTCTCTCTCTCTCTCTCTCTTCCTCTTTCTGTGTGTCTACCTCGATCTTTCCCTGTCTCACACGTAACCTATTAGCATAGTGCTATCTTTAACCCACCTCTCTCATTCATTAATGAAGCAAGGGAATAGGTGAAGCGTATTTAATGAAATCAGAGTGTGACCAGCCCTCCTAAATCATCTGCACAGGTTAAAGAGCAAATGACTCCTTACACTCGATCATGCTACTGTCAAGATGTACGTTCCAGATAAATCCTGAGTTTGTCCTGGTCAAACTAAAGGCAGAATTTGTATAAGTAACTGAAAAAGTAATTTCAACACAACATTATGAAAAGAAAATATTGACACGCATAGCAATCTGTTTAAACAACTTAATCAAAAAACTTGTACTATTAAGGAGTCAAATTTGTTTTGAGGGAACTATAGCGGGGTGAGAGACAGTTTGTGTGAGGTGAAACAGAAGAAGGGGATTGAGTCATTTGAGAGATGAGAGTGAACCCGGTAAGGAAAAGACAAAATGAATGCAGTGACAGGTTGAGTTTGCCTTGTGGGAGAATAGAAACGGTGAAACTGGTGATACAGGATGTATGTGGACTGAATGGTGTGTGTCGGACTAAACAAAGCTCAGTCAGTAAGATATTGTGTGTGTCGAGCAGGTTTTGTTGAAAGCACTACAGTTCATAGGTCTATAAAAAAAAATAAAAACAAGTAAACCAGGGTCCAAATGAGTAAAAAATTTTGTACATTGATAACTCAACCTTTGAGCGCACACATACCAGCTTCATCTCCACTCCCAGTTAGCCATAAATGGATGTAGGCACACCCTTAATAACATTTGTGTGCCAATGTTTCTGTTTGAATTGTGATTTTGCTTGTCTTTAAAGTTCTCCAATAATCCCAGATTAGCAGCCCTCATTATGCATGACCATGTTAAATAATCACCATGTCTATAAACCATCATCAGAAGTAAAACATTAGTGTGTCATTTCCAAAACAGACTTTCCATTATCATACAACAAAGGCTGTGATGACAGAAACATTGTGGAAAATAAAACGATGCATCCAATAAAAAAAAGATAAAAATTAGACAATCAAAAGCAAATTTAGGCTGAAAATGCACCTTTAATAGGCATTTTGCAAATTGCTTTGTAAACTGCAAAAAAGTCACAGGATAGATAGAACTGAAAAACTTTTATATTTATGTCTCTGTCTTTTTATTTACTATTATCTTTGTTTATTCACCTGTGACTGGCTTTAGAAAACTGTGTATATGTATGGTCTGAAGAATGGTTGAGGTGCACACATTTTTTCTTTTCTAAATGCGGGTGTATGTGTGTATGCATTGTTTATTCAGATGGTCGCAGGTGTCTGTTCTGAAGTCGTGTATTCACTGGCAACAGGACGAAACATGTTCCACTGAAAAGAAACTGTTGTCCAAGAGCACCCACCCACGTAAACACACACACTCACACACTCATAGCCATCTTTCATGTGCTGCGTTGATGACTGATAGCCAGCTCCAGTGTTATCCAAACAGTCACCATCACAATTCACCCAAAACACAGTTCAAATTTTTTGGGCCAAATAAAGCTCGTCTGCGTGCCTGCCATAAAACACGTTACTGCGTTAACACGCTAAGTGTGAGTGGGAAAGGCCACTCAGAAAGTGGGACATGATTGGCGAGTGGTTATTTGCAGTCAGTCATCGTTGTGACATGAGAATCCATAAGGAAGAAGAGTTGCCTCTCTCTCCCTGGCTGGAATTGACCATGAATCGATGGTCTAGGAAATTGGTCAGTGGTGCAGAGCTATGGGGACTAAAGGGGGAAGGGAGGTTGAAACTGTTTGGTGAAGCATTAGCTAAAGATTATTTATGATCATACATATATTTCTGCTGACACATCGGCAGTTAGCTCCTGGATTACGAGTCTTTCATTATACGCCAAATGTTTCTCTTTTCTTATTCCAAATGGCAGACTTGGAATTGTATTTCTCTGCAAATGGCTACTCTGTGATTACATGCTGGAGTCCAAATGAGGATCATTTACTCATCCACATCGTCCCCTCGTTTGGGCTCAGGTCTGCAAGCCCAAATGTGATGCGCTCTCTTTACCGTTTTCTCATTTTATCTCTCTTTCCCCTGTCTTACCCCTCCCACCTCATTTTTGCTGGCTCCACTGGTCTCATTTCCTTCTTTCATTCGCTCTCTCTTTTCCCAGTACCACAGAGACTTGGAGATGAGCTTATCACTTTCTGCATCACAGGACCAAGCTGTCATGCTGGCTCTGAATAAGCCTGTGTATGTGTGTTCATATGTTGAGGGAAAAAAAAGAAGCGAGGAAACGCTTATGAGTGCAGGTAGGCTCCAGAACAATAAATAATTTTTCTTTAAAGTTTCCTCTGTCTGCAGACATTACTGCCATGAAAGCTCTGACGGCAGGTTTTTACCACGTAGGAACCAGTGTGAAATAAATACCTCGATACTGGACAGTGCAGGTGAGGATTCCTAGAAGTTTTTGTTATAAGGATAAATAAATAATTAATTCATGAATGAATTATTGATTCATTTAATTTACCATCTCCTGCATTTGAGTCCAAATGAGGATCAAGCTGCATTTGAGGCAGACCTCAAATGCAGCTTGAAACTCTCTCGCTCTGCTTTATTTTGTCTCTGGTTCATGCTGATGACATTGCGCACAGGGAGAGTGAATCGGAATAATGTTTAACATTTCTTTACTATTAAAAATAAGTGCTAAAAATACATCCATGCAAGATTTGTTGTGCTTAAATACAATGTGCAAACTCTTAGTATCAATACCAACCTATTATTTAAACTATTTTAGATCCATATACGTCTCCCATGAAGGACAATTTGCCGAGCGCCTATCGATGTGGGTGGATCGCAGGAATATAAATTGATACATCGATTAAGTTGATAAATCACTACACCCCTAGTCTTTACTAATCATTGCGTTTTTTGCTATGATACACTGGAGACCTTTCCAGAGTGTACACCACCTCCAGCCCAATGTGTGCTGGTCTATACTCCAGCACTTTGCCGCCCTGATTAGCAGGAGGGGTTTAGGAAACAGGTGAATGGATGTAGCCTGACTGAGCAGGGGCTGATGAGTCATGTTAAAATTACAAGAATAGAACCAAAGTACATTGCAAATTCATCCCACAGTCAGGAGATGGCAGAAAGTTACTGAGCAGAATAAACATATCCTCAAAAAACATTTCCAGAAATGTTTCAAAAAAGCAATAAATCATTTGTTTTATTGCACACCGAGGGAATTTCTTGATCTGATATGCAAGGGTATAAGGCTGTTCATAAAGTGCTAAGAAGCCATTAAGAGCCCCAAACTAGATCAAACAACCTGAGAAAAGTTTCTTTTCTAAAAGAAATGCCACCCAGTTCTGTGCCATCATTACAGGGGAAGGATATTTTTTTTCCATAATGTCTGAAGAAAATCTGCTTATTTCAGTCACAGACGACTTTTCGCATCTGGCAAAAACAGATTTTCTGCTTATTGTAAACAAGATGAAACAAACCAAAGAATCCTACAGAGGTCAGTGATCAGAATGCAGCAATCCAGCTTCTTCTCCACCGGCAGGGATTCTGCCTTCCAGTACCGGTGCTTTTTGCCAAAAATAAACTCTGTATAGCTCACTACATGGACACCATTGGTGATTTATTTAAGGAAATGTGAGGCCAAGCATTGCAAAAATTGAGTCAGTTAAATAAATGTAACTGCTAGCCAAACTTTTATAATGACATTGAAAAATAAATTGCCATTAATATGGATTGGTCACCTCATGGCTGATACCGTCTCCATTTAATGAGGTCTGAGGTATCTGCCCTTGCCCTGCACCTTATGTATTGGATCAGTACTTCCGTAGTCAGTGACAGTTTAATGAAAGCCCCTTTGACAAAATCACCGTCCGAATGTCACCATTTTCTTAAATGCTTTCTGCTATTTTCCAAGATGTCCTGATAATTTGCAGAAATTTAGAAGCAGCTGTTAGCACCTTATCTCCACAATGTTGCCCCCATGTTTCTGCACACTTTGCGAGCCGACTTCAACCTCTCCTACAGCTTGTGCAGATCTGGCAGCAGGAAGCACATATGTAGAGATTTCCTGTTTGGAAATGCTGCTCAGACTCAAGCATAACGCCAAATAGGTTTTCACATAAGAGGAATTTACTTTGGTGCATAACATTGTGAACATAGTGTGAAGAAAAAAATACCAAGAAAGAGAAACCAAAAGTAAGTACTGTGAGTGAGGTAACTTAAATATGAACAGAAAATATCTACAATATAAATGTGAAAAAATTTTAAAAATAGTACATGTATGAGGAGAATACATGTACAATGTGCAACAAATGGCAATAACTTACAGTTTGAAGTACAAGGATATATAGGAGAAAGATAGTAATCTAAGGAAGGAGTAAGGGTGGGTGGGGGGTGGGGGGCAGTCAGCGTCAGTGGTCTCTAGTCTTGTGCATGAGGCCAAATGCAGTCCAATATTTCCTGTTGGAAATGCTCTGATGTTCATCTATCACAGATAGACAGAATGTAGGTAGATTGACTTATACACTTATTAAACCAAAGTACTTACACTACATAACAATATATACAATAATATATACAGTAAATATGTAGAATAATTGAATATTAGGCAACGATGGAAAAAAATCACTAGTCTTCAAACCTCATCTCTAATAATGAGTATTTATTACGGGTTGCGTTTTGTCCTTGCTCCTTCTGGATACACAAAACGTCCATCTTGACAGTCAGTTACAAAGCGTTCCAACAATGGTCACTGATTCCAGGAACTGCAAAAGCTGTGGTGGATTTGGTTTTCTTTCACAATGCATGTCATGTAGCCAAAGCAGAGCATGGGCCTTATGTCAGTATGTTTCAATTCTGCAGCAGTGGTGTTAGCTTTCGAAATAAGATGCAGGGGGTGAGATGCTCACTTATGATGCTGTGGGAGTTGATACTCAAGGCTGGTGTCGCCATCTAAAATAGCATAGACTTCTCGATACTCCACCTCTAAGGGACTTTCATCTCCTGAAGTATCATCAATGATGGAGTACCTCTCCACCTGTTTATAAATTGAAAGAAAGTTTTCAGGAGGTTTAAAGCTGCTATGTGGTATTGTCCTGGTCTACATCAAATGTGTGGGAGCCTTTCATGCATCTGTAAGCCAGTGTGTCAAACCACTTTGCTAAAGAGGTCTGGTCTATGCAATGACAAGTGACACCCAGAAGTGAAACAATGTTGGCAAGCTGTCCAGTGGACTGCCATTACAGAACTCAACTTATAATGATTGCTTTCCTCATGCTCACTGCAGCTTCCTGGATTTTTAAGTACAGCATTTTCCTTTCCATTAGCATACAGTGAGGTTGCAAGGTTTCTATCATGTCTTCTGTCATATGTTAAATCATGCTAACTCATCCAGATAAATTGGTTGGATGCCTTCTCAGATGAAACTGAAAAACTGTCACGCTTTACCTGTGCTGCATGAGAAACTGCATTTGTTCTTTGTGTTCTACCAATCCTTTTTAGCATTCAAGGAGGCTTTGCTTCCTGTTGCACTTTGTAAAGTCTGGAAACATCTTCTGTTGGTTGCACCCTCTGTCGAAAAGAAAAGAAAAAAAAAAAAAAAAAAATCAATGCTACACAGGATTATACCCAGCATCACCACCTAGACAGGTTTACAGACTGAGTTCATACGTAATGAAAACAGCCATTTATTATGTAATGCAGAAATCACTGCTGTAATCAAAAGAATTTAAAGTATGTGATTATTTCTGCAACTTTCCAGGTATGTATAAAAAGCCAGCAGTGCGTATTTAAGCATGGACGTGTAAATGATAATCTGAAATGAAAATTCATGGCTAAGGCCAGAGCTGAATATCAAGTAACAGAGATAAATAAAACACGAAATGTGAAATACTATGCGCCAGTATTTCATTAAACTCACAATTTGTTGTGCTTCGCTGCATAAATTAAATTGCTTTTATTTCAATAAAATTAAATTACAAAACTAGGGGGAAAATGATTGAAGATTCAGTTAATTCGGGCAGACACAGGCTTTGGAGACCCAGAACTGTCCACTACTAAGAACTGATCTGTTGCCCCCCCCCCCACACACACACTTTGTGTGCACATTGATGATCATCATCTCACAGTGGCATGGTGGCAGGTTATAATTAGCATATCTGTTGCACAACTGGGCAGCAGGGCAAGTTTTCAATAATACAAGAGATACTAGCAGAGAGTGAATAATTGAATAAGGTACAAAGGCGGGGAAGAGGTAGCACGATAATATGGTTAGGTATTATGAGCAGTGTTTGCTGAAAATGTGATGCCTTCTTCTATTTATGAAATCTGGAGTAATATGCTGTATATACTCTGTGTTTATAAGTCCTTCATCTTTAGTCAGGCGACCATTGACCTTCTGATGTCATTGTTACCACTAATGATGAAATAAACAGATGGTGTCATGGCCTGCATATTTTGGCCCCAATGCCCTGTGACTCAGGGGACTACTGAGTCATAGGTTTGAGTCTCTTGAGCTTCAGCCCCCTAACAAAAATAAAGTCAGTATTTTAGAAAATACTTTCAATAATAAATAAATAATCTGATCAAAATAACTATTTAAATGACTATGCAACTATACTATTTGTGACTCCCTTAAAAATAGTTTCGTATTGGCCTCTGCTCTACGTGCAGTACTTTTGACTTGATGCTTTGTTATTCAGATTTAAAAAAAAACTGAACTCATATTGATGGCAAGAGAAAATTATTTAAATCTCACTCAAAATAGAATATATTCAATAACATGTTATCAACATGACAATACGCAAAATCCCAATCACAAGAGCTGCAATTTTTTTTGATAAAGGTAAAATGTGTTCACCTGACAGAGATGTCACGGCCTACAAATCTTAGATCCAGATCACAAAAATCACATCATCATTGAAAAATAAATTCAAAAATTATCAAGTCAACTGAAATCTTGACTTATATCACAATTATATATATTTTTGTTGTTGTTGTTGTTGCATATTGTTCAGCCCTACATCTGAAGCATGCTGTGTGCTTACTGAGATTTTTCATCAAATTTACACCCAGGTAACTACTCATTTTCGAGTGAGCTCAGATGGTTCCCATACAAGGGCAGAAATCTTGAAAAACATGCACAGGAAAGGACAAAAATGTTTAGTTGTGTATCGCAACTTACGAGCAACTAACTTTACAGCAGAAAAACATATGACCATAACATATATATACATATACACATATTACAAGGGAATATAAATTGGGGAGAGCTGCTGCTGTAACTAACACAATACCGCTCTACTACAGCTGTATTATACCGTATTATTATAATAATAGTGTGCGTGCATGTGAATATTGATTGATAGCGTGGATCCAAATTGCATTCACAATCAAATTATAATTTAACTCAAATCAAATTACATTTCTCCGCCACTTATTAGAGAGGCATTTTTAGAGGGTGACAGAGGTACGCACAGGCACACAGGAAGCACAACATGAGTACAGTAACAAGAATCTGAGCTGATGACTCAGATACAGCAGTAGACCAGTATGTGATGACTCTATTGGGGGAATTTTAATCTCCATGCAGCTCTACAATGTAGAGACATAATTAAATCAGGGCCCTCACATAAAAATGCTGTAACTAATTAACCAATAAATTATCAGTTGCTGCTCCATAAATCATGATGCACAGATCAATTTTTATGTGTCATCATTGAAAAAAGCTCAAACTATCATGAGAGACTAATATGAAACAAGGGTTTCTAAAAGAGTGAGCTTTTAGTTTTCACAACTGACACAGTTACTTGATGATTGGATGTTGATTCATCAAATTATGCAATACAATGTGCGTGTTTTTAATCTACCAGCGTGGGCCGTAAACGCCACAAATCTAAGAAAATTACACATTTGAACAATATCATGAAAAATAACCAGAAACGTTCAAAAACGTTCAAGAACATTTGAAATCAACCAACAGCTGAGCAGTGTTGTACAACATCAATAAAAGTACAATCAACGCAGAGAACCAAATAAACAACAGCCAACAAAATATGACAAGCAAGCAAGCAGACCAAATGAGGGAGACAGCTTATCTTGATTTGAACACTACTGAGAATAATAATTAATAATAATAATAATAATAATTCTAAGGATATCATTATATCTACTGTCCATCATTAAAAAAGATGTCTTCATATATCAAAACTTGCCTGACCGTCATCACATTTTTAAGCTTTCTTCAGTGTCAATGTAATCCAGTACAGGTACTGCCAATGGGTAATTGTGCATACTTTCGGTTCTGATTTACCATTTTATTTGCCCACTGTTGAAAACCACAGTGACAGTGACTGAAAATATAAAATCAGGTTTTCTTGGGGCACGTACCATGTGGGCAGTCAAATCCCAGCTGATGCAACTCCTTTCCTAAATGTCACTCCTCCTCTGACTCCCCATTTCATGTCTCTCTATACCACACGATCTAATAAAGATGTAAAAATGCTGAAATTGAAAAATGAATGAACTTTAATGGCAAAAATGAGAAATAACTGATAAACTAATAAACAATGAAATTTGTGATCCAAATGTGATATAAAGCCTTTTGGTTAAGGTGCTTTTGGTAGTTACCTGTACTTCACACATTAATAACAGCACCTTAAAACCCACCTCTGCCAGTGTAAACAGCAAGATCATTAACATGCACTTGTAGCATGCTCTGAGGCAGTTTATGTAATCGAGACATAAAGTGATAAATGGATGTTAATGAGTATTTATTGAAGCACAACAGATATGAAGTCTACTTGCACTGAAATGTGACAACCAATATACGATGTCTACTTCCTACAATTCAACCCCTGGCCCCACACATCCATAAACAATTAATAATCATCTATGTGAAGTGGGCTGATAAACTTACAGCATGCCCAGATAAAGAATTTTATAGCATATTTTAGTTTGACGACTATGTGTTAATTATAGAACATTTTAAGAAATGATTGAATCACTTAACTGTATATGACAAGAAAAAGAAAAAAAAACAGCATTAGGCAGTGACATTAACGTTTCTTGGCAATGGAAATATATGATAAAAGGCTGGAGTGAGAAGCATGTCACTTTTTTCATTATTCCTTTTTTTCATTCTGTGTTACCTTTGTTGTGTTTTTTTTTTTTTTTTTTGCAGATATAATGGCTTAGATCTTAAAACTGACAGGCACGCTGGACAAATTATTCTGTTCAGGCTTTGATCCCCCCTTTTGAAGCACCTCCTGGCCTTCCATGCAAGGGAGCTTCAAAAAGATGCATACCTGAAAGAGGAGACACTAACTTACAAGAGTCCCTTTTCAGAGGCCTTTATAAACCAAGACCTAGTCATGGGTCACACTGGAAAGCAACCAGATACACTGCATGTTTGTCAAGATATGATTACTGATCAATTTATATGTAGACTTATTATTTGTTTGTCAGTTATCAGAGAGTGTATCAAGAAGGAAATAATTACCAAAGTAATAATTAACAACACCAAAGTACTGGTTCTTGTGACATCCTCAGTCTTGATTATGGAAGTTCCTCAATGAAAAGAAGAAAAGATGATACAAAGCACAAATTATAATACATCCATGCACATTCATTCAGTTAATATAAACACCATGGCAAAATTAAAAATATTTGATAAACCAGTGGATGGTTACATTTTGGCTTCAGATGACCCATTTTACACAAAATGTGTGTTTACGTGATGCTATTTGTATTTTGAAAAACAGCTTAGTCAAAAAAAAGGTTTTACTGGAATTAATGTTCATGTTAAGGACATCTTGAAAATACAGCCAAACACTTTCATCTCTGTATGCAAGAACTGAGGTTAATGTTGCAATTGGTTTCCATCCAGTACAGTATAAAACAAACTTTTACAGACATTATAGGAGACTATACAGAGCTTTAGATAATCCTCTGCAGTAAATTGTTTGTTCAGTGCCAGTGTTTTTTTTTTCCAACCACCTCTGTGAATTGGTTTTTACAGGACTTGTAAGTTTAGACAAATTTCCCTCACGTTAAAGAAACAGCTACTTTCTCCAGCTCTTTGTGGGCAGTTTAAAGGCATTCAGGAAAAGTTTGCACAGGGGGAAGCCCACAGATGTGGTTGAGGAAAATCAAGGTAAAACAGAAAGTAAACTGAAGCATATTATCGAAAAATAACTCCTTGAATGTATAGGCATCGCAGACTGATGGTAGCAGTTCAAATGTATCTGACATTGATTATTCACATCGATTATTTTGAGACAAATGCTGCGTGATGCTTATTAAGAACATTATAGAAGTTGTGAGGAATATAGCTGCTGGCTGAGCAAGCGCCTCAGTGCAAACATTTTCACGCTCTTTTTATTCCTTAAGAAAAGGCTGTTTAATTATTTATGGTATAACGTCACCATACAGGCGCTGCTCTGTTCGTTTATTTTGCTTCTGGGCACATTGCCCTTGTCATGCAGGGTCACTATCATTTGGCTATTTCTTGCTGGGCTCCATGTCTTCTCATCTTTTCTCTGAATATTATTTTTGCCTCAAGGAGGGAGACAGTGGGCTTGGAGTAGAGGCTTCGGTGCAGCAACATCAGTGTTCATACACTGAAATCAGCATGACTGGTCAACAGAATAACACCTCCATAAAGGAATAAAAAATGACAAATTCAGAATTGTTCAGGGGCTTTTATGTCTCTTGACTTTGAAACAGCAAAAATAGATTTTTTTTCAGCCACTTGGGGACAGTGGAAATATGTCCAACATTTTCTCTCTTTTAGCTCTGTTTTTGTTCTCTACCATTTACCTCCTGAGGTAAATATTTGGTTCTTGAGCTACTAAATGCTCCACTCTATTCACCAATTTTCACTAACTGTGTCTGTAGTGTATAGTGGTTTAGTACAACCAAAAACACTATGAGAATTAAACAAGACAGTGACGTTGCCAGACATCTAAAAAGCTAAAACCTCAGGAAAGCTGCAGATGTAGGTGATAATTATCTGTAGGGTTGTCACTACAACCACAGACAGGCAGAGATAATAAAATAAAAAAATCAAATACAGCTAATTATTATTATTAATAATAAGATTTTTTGTCTGCGTAAAACATGATATAGCCTGATGATGTACAAAACATACGATCTTATAATTCCTCATTACAACCTAAATGCATGTGTGGTCCTTGAAAAGATGAGAGATGAAAATAATGGGAGTAATCTGACAGAAATTCTGATTTATTGTAGAAAATCAATTCAAGAGTCAATTCAATCAAATTGCTCCTCAGATATTCATTATATCACACAGAAGGAGAGGGTTTAGTCATCACATCTTTCCAGACAGTCTGGGGATTTGAACTATTCAGACACTGACAGTGTTGTTTAGAAGTTCTGAATTTAAATATTTCATCTTTCCAAATGGAGGTCCAGCTTCTGTACCAACACATGTTTATAAGGAAATCAGAACTGCAATTAAATTACCCCCTGCTATCGTCAGCTTAGTGGCCTTCATGAAAGCCCCCCCCCCCCAAACCCATTTTCCTCTTCTACCCCTTTTCCTTTGAGAAAATTTACTTCAGTTTTTTGTGAACAGGAAGTACACGCCATTAAAACAAAAAGATGACGTGCAACCCCAGTAGACAGAAGCCTTCAACTGATCAGCATTAGTGAAGGACAAGAGATTAATTTTAAGACAAAGCTTGTGTGGGGAAAAAAAGCTAAATTTAAAGTATTATCTTAAAACCTTTCACAAAGTCTGTCCCTCATCATTCCTGAAGGGAGTCTCATTTTCATCCATCTGCCTCAGAAATGCTGCTGTTGAAGGTAAAACCAATACAAGGGGCAGTTTGGAATTAACATATCAAAAAGTTTTGGGGCAATAGGATTGACGTTAATCAAGGTTTTAATGAAACAAAGTGTGTTGAAAGAGTGTCGAATATGCGAATCAGCGGCATTTCAAAGATGAAACAAATCAAGGAAACTGCAGAATGGTGACCTCCAAATGGGAGGGACAACAAGTAGCTGCAAGTAGCAGTGATGGTGGAAACAAAACAAGACAGCTTTTATGAGGTTATCATTACCTGTTGGTTGGCACTCAACCTAACAGTCTAAAAAAAGGCATTGCTACATTATCACCCTGTTTTTGTTTTGAATGCTTTGAAATTAAGAACAAACCAGTACAATATCTATCACACTTTGCCAGCTGGAGCATTATCCAAGTTTTGAAGTGACTGAAAGAAACAACAGACTGCACAAGTATTTCCCCTCATCCTTGCTGTCGAGGTTTCGCTAATGCAGAGGGCAGAGATGTTACAGATCTAAGCTTTGCAGCAGCGTGACAGAATTTATTGATTTCACCCAGCTTAAAGGTTTATTTGTTTAGTTACAGTATGTCTTTTCCATTTATTGGCTAGCAACAGAATTGGGATCAGAATGTCACAACTGGATCAATAGAGCCTTGAAAATTTGTTGTTGTTGTTTCAATTTTTACTGAGGCCATTTTGTACCAAGAGAACTAAGAAATGTGACCTGAATGATAAACTCCAATCAACACTAAATTCATGGTTTACAATGTAATGTTAGGCCATTTCTTCAGTGGTAAAGAAATTATTTAATTTCTGAATAAAGGTAAAGCCTGTACACCTTTGCGTCCATATCCACAGAAATTCCCTTGAGTTTTCCTTGCAGTGTCCTCAGAGCTTTTCAGATATGCTCTTATATGGGTCACTTGATAGTATGATAGATGAGGAAGAGGTGCACCAAGGGACATTTGTGTTGAATCTTGGGAGGCAGTGGGAGTCCCAAAGCAATGTTCGCCTTGGGCTTAGCCCAACTTGCCTCCCCAAGGAGATGTGTGACTGATACAGTCTCCAAGTTTAAAAATAATCATTATCTCAAGGCCCAGGACAAGACAGGACACATGTAGTGCTGTACTTTGTAGAGGTCACCCATTACTTGCATTAAATATGCACGCATATTTAATTAGGGGTGTCTTGAGTCGTGACTAGCAGTGGTTAGCACTGTTGCCTCACAGTGTTTATTCTGGCTCCCTCCTGCAATCCAAAGACGTGCACGTTAAACCATTAAGTTGCAGCCTGTAGGAATTGTTATGTGTCAAACCTGCAATAGATTGGCAACGTGTCCAGGATGTACCCTGCTGTTGCCCAATGTATGGATATAGCATGGATATAGTATTATAGATAATGGATGGAGGTCTTGAGTTACGCCTTAAATTGCTTCATTTACTGTGGTGATTTAACTTGCACTACAGAGATTGTCTAAAACATTTAATTAGAAAATTTGAATCTGTAATCTCACAAACACGAACCAAATTAGTGCCCCCCATGCCCCCATTTAAATTTTTCTACATCTTTGACCTATTATTCCTCCATCACTATTTTTCACTGTCTAGCTATCTCTGCCTAGCCCATCATCTCTCTCTCTGATTCTCCTAGAGGCAAGCTATTGCACTCTAACACAACGCTTCATTAAAGTAATGGTTAACAACATTCACTTTTGTGTGTGTGTGTGTGTGTGTGTGTGTAAAACCAAGCTTGTTCTGCTCCTATTGAGATGGCCAAGACTGAAAGACAGTCCCTTGAGGGCCATTGCATATGCCAGTCCCATTCAGATTAGGACCTGAGTGCAGCTAGCCAGGAATATGCTCCAATTTTAAACTGGTAAAAGTCGGCAGATTTGGAGAGAAGTAGAACATGGTCTTATAATATTTGAAGCTTTTCCCTGGTCTCGTCAGAAAAAAATGGCACAGTAAAGGACAGGAAGGAACAAATGTCCCGGTGTATTTTTTTCAGTTCAGTTCATTTTAAGCAAACACAAGCTCTTCTCTCCGCTATTGCTACAGTTGCTTTATATATATTAACAGTCAAAACACCATTATTGTTCTTTTGTTGATGAGGTTGGCTCAAACAGTATTCAGATGTTCATGACAAGCTGGCAAGAGTAAAGAGCACATCATATCCTCCTGTTATAAATGCATCCAGCCTGCATCCTCCTGCTTTATAGTGCAACCTAGTATAAGATATAAGATGAGCAGGGAGATTTGGAAAATCAGTGTCTGCTTCTTTTGGATCCCCTGCTTCTAAACATCCGACACTGTGGATATATTATAATTTGGATTCATTAATTTCTGCAATAAGCCACTCTGCGCATGCAGTTTTTTTCTGTGGTGTGGATATACATAGGCATAACATAAAAGAAAACACTGCTCCGAATTACAATAACCATGGGGTGAATACATATTAAATAAGTAAATGTACTAATTTTATGAAAACTATATTAGGTTCTCAAACAATTTCATCACAAACCTCTAAACTAACACAAATTAGACCATGGACCTCTATTTTTGCATTTAGGTGTTTTGCAACAGAAAGTGTTTGTGATTGGGTTATATACATGGAATTATATTGAAAATAAATGATTCCCCCTTTTTTTTGCCTCGAGGACCCATGGGAGTCCCCAGACCTCACTTTGAGAACCACTGCTGTAGATAATGGCATAAACTTCTGAAACAGGTAACAATTGCTTGACCTTAAAAACTAACCAATTAATGCCAATCCGTTCATTAACACTACTATAAATACGCCTACATATGTGTTAATATTACAACTGATGGCACCTGATGAACAGGAGAGAAAATATGTTACTATATATACAAGCCCTCAAATATGTTTCTGCTGTTTATCATTACCTGTACACCAACACTGTAAAAATAGGGTTAGCGCCAAAAAAGCAACAGACAGATATAAGAACCTGAAAGAGTCATTTCAGGATGAGCCACTGTATATTTTGCTGAAATTGGTTCAAGCTGCCAATTTTATTTACTGTCAAAATAAATATACAAGCAGCATAACTGGGAGGTGGCACTTTGCATCTTAACCAGTTATCGATCGTTCCAAGCAAGCTGCTGCAAATTGATTACTTTGATATGGTGGGATGGCTGTAGTATGGTGAAAACCTTGGTGGTGGTAGTACAGTTTTAGTGCTCTGAAGCAATGCTCTCTCTTGTTTCTCAAGTTAACAGATGATCGAACAAGACATTGGAAACGGTACATCGAATCAACGCATCCTCATGTGGCTTCGAGAAGACTCCAACATGAGTGCCTGAAACATAACTTTGATTAAACACAAAATTATGATGGACGATGAAATGTTGTGGTGAGTGACTCTCCAGTTTTCCTGAGGAGAACGTTTATTCCTCGGTGAAGCAGTAAATTGATATATTTTCCACTTTGTGACTATGATGTTTTTACTTATGTATTAAACAAGTACAAATCTGTCAAAATCCAAACATATATCCCTTATTTAGCTTTTACCGTGTCCTTTAAAAAAAGAATTTCAAAAGTAAAGTATTATGTCAGGAGTATTTAAAAGACTGGATTATAGAAAGAATAGCAACCATAATCAATCTCAGGGGCAGATCCAAACAGCCCTAGACGACTTTTTCTGACTTGTCATTCTGGCAAATCTAGCGAGTTTAAGGATAAAGTTTTACAAAATAATTAGAGTTCAGCAGCAAGACCTGGGACCTTGAGTAAAGCTCACCACTTTTTCATGAATATGTTGTAGCTTTAATAAGGTTGAGAAACCTCGATGAACATAAAAACAGAAATCAAAATTCTGCAACGATCTATCAGCTCTGGGACTGGAAAATGACGATTGACAGTCATAATCGTCAAATAATAAAAATCATAATTTTGACAATGTGTTGGTTGGCAAAACTCCATGTGAAACTAAATGTCTTTTCTGCCTCTAAAATACGTACTGTATCTGCTCTGTATGTCACTTCAGGGAATCGTGAAGAGAAATTATTATCTTATATATATAGCGTATACATTTTTTGGTTTCATGACGGCTAACCTAGCTTTGCATTAAGTGGATATTGTGCTATTCCAGTGCATGTCCACCTATATGGATCCTTATTTTGATACAGCCAATTAACTGCACCACACAAGAGCCACAGCCTCTGAACAACAAACATTAGCTTTCCTGCTAAAGACTCCTTCTTATCTAACTTGCAAACATAAATGCACATCTTGTCCTGCACCTTAGATTATTGAACCTGTGACCAAATAAACATTCATTGGGGAAGAGTGCGCTGCTAATGTCAGTTTGCTGACCAGATACTTCATTAGCTGCTCAGCTGCAACACACTGAACAGCATGTAAACCACTACTTTTACTTGCATTCCAAGTTTGTTTACTTTGACTCTGGTTCCCTATGTGTAACACAGCCAGCCTGCCAGCTGCCGACACTCAAACAGACACCAACATGCCCCTCCAGCTGTGGAGAGAAAAAGGAACATTTCCATAAGGCAGTTTTTTTTCTTTTAAAAAATGAAAAACAAAGTTATTATTACAGATTCCAGAAAGGGATGATTAAATGTGATTTCATTAAGTAGTCATTTATCAAACAGGGGCATCATGGATTCTGGCTACTCAAATGCAAGGATTTGCTGCTTTTCTTTGTTTTATGCAATCTGGATATTTTCAGATTTCACTCTGGCCTTTGGAATTTTTTAATGAACACTTATGCATTTTATTTTTTTTTACACACTTGACAAAATAAATAGATGTATAGAATTATCAATTTGTTTTTAAAACACTGTATTGTTTAAGACAATCACAAGAGAAAGCAAGCCATCTGGTTTCTTTACTGTGCCATGTCCCTAATTCTATTGTTTTTTATTGTTATGGTTTCTTTTCATTAAATGACACTCCTGCTCTACTTGAATACACACCCAGATCATATATATAGGCCTATTATAAATTAAACTTCTAGTATTCCTTTTTATTATTCCCTGTGCAGTATGGCTTATGGTACAGTATATTATTTATTATTATTATTATTACCTCTTTTCCCCACATCCTGAAATTCCATGAAAACATTTTACTCATGCACCCTGCACTCAAGAACAGCTGGAAAGATCCTATCAGGTATTCTTATATATTTGCATAATTGTTAATATACCTCACAGCGCTGCATTAAAATGGAAATTCCTAACCACAAACAGTGAGCAGAGGGGAACACTATGCTCTTGATAGACGGGGCACAGGGAAAATAGATACCATTTGCATAGTAGTGAAGTGACATAAAGGAAAGGCCACAAGGCACTGTTTTATTATTTCATTATATGAGCCCAAGTCATGTCCATCAGTTAGTCTAACTTTGCAGGTGTATGAGGCAGGTACTTGTGCTAAGAGGCTATTTTAACACAGGAGTCCAGCGTTAATTAGTTCCTCCACATTAGCATGAACAAATTGTTGAGGGGTGAATCATTAAAATTAAAACCCAGGTTTCCCTCATAACGTGCAGTAAGGCAGACACACTTTTAGTTTTAATTTTTAGTTCAAAATTTCAACTTCTCCGTTGCTATGGAGTCAATTTCATTATCAAACCACATTTTTTCCCAGTGTCCCTGGTAATAACAAATAGACCATTTTTCCAGTAAGTTGGTAGCAAGGCAACATACCTCGCTATTTTGTGAAGACATTCCAAGGACTTTAATTTTCAGTGCCTTCAGGAGATAAAAATGTCTGTCTTTTGTACAGCGACGCATCTTTGGTTATTATAGCTTCCATCTGCAGCCCTGCTTTTCATCACAATGCTACTATATTGAACATTAATAGCATTTAATCTATCAAGCTGTATAATACGTGGCTGTGCACATGTGGGGATGTTTGTTGTGTGCGTGTGCATGGATATAGAAGCAGATGCATATGATTACTTAACCGCTGTTTTATGACAAAAAGGAAGGTAGAAGTAAGCGGTTGAAGGGCTTAGTAAACGTGCTGCAAACTGGCTATAGGAGGCAGAGAGAACTACCTTATATTGAGATAATATGGTGCGATATAGGTTGGCTCCAGATAATTTACCAGTCTGTCTTGGGATCCATGCATGATTACTTTTTCCAAATGTATTCAGGTAACATTGGTAGTACACTGGGAATTTGGGTTTCAATCATTTTGTTGAGCCCTAAATTCTACAAAAGGTCTTGAATTATGCTCAGCAAGCACTTCAAGTTAGGAAACACATTGTAAAGGCTTTTTGAAAGATGTTAGGAAAGAGGGAGCTGAAACTTGAACATCATAGTTACTCTGGGGCTGTACCTGACTAGAAAGTCTAATCTGATTTGGCAGCGGAGGTAAATTGATGGTCTTTTATCTTGGATTTATCCGCTTATTTACCTATCATACAAAACCTTTCAAGATGCCAGTACATACTACTTTTGTCTGGATTTCCTCAGTATTTAAAATCAATTTCATTAAGACAGATGCAAATGAGGCAGCATGGTGATGCAGTGGTTAATAATTGTCACCTAATATCAAGAAGGGTCAAACCCAGCAGGCTGGGGCCTTTTTGTGTGGAGTTTGCATGTTCTTCCCGGGCCTGTGTGGGCTCCTGCTTCCGTCCACAGTCCAAAAAACACACACGTAAGGTTAATTGGCAACTCTAAACTGCCTGCAGGTGTGAATGTGAGCATACATAAGAGATTTGTGACTGCATGTCAGCTGTGTGATGGACTGGCTGGTTAGTTTTCAAGTTAGTGACAGTTGTAAACTGACATATCTGAAGGTTTTGAACTGTTGGTTGGCTCGGGGGCAATGGGGTAGACATTTTTCACATATTAGGACACTTAATAGGCAAACTGATCCATCGATGAAGTGATTAAGCTTCAGATTAATCAACAGTAACAAGAACAAACAGTAGCTGAGTTTAAAGCAGCAGAACACAGAGTGGGTGTGCAACAAAAAACTAAAAGTTATTGCTGAATTGTTATCTATTTAACACTTAGCAGGTGCTGTCTATTTTGGATGGTCTCGCTTTAATGCTCTTACAGTTTCCCTCGCCCCCTCAAGCTGACCTTAGTCTACATTTTCTTTTAAATATTGATTCAAATATCACAGTGGCATGACAGCAGCAAACAAATACATTCTGTTGCCTTAACGGAGAAAGCAAGATTTCTTCTTTCATGACTCTTTGATCAGTATCAAATATTTAGTCAAGAAACAGTAGTGCCCAGGCAAAATGAACGAATAAATAGAAGAATTGGGTATTTATGCAGTGTAAGAGCTCAACAGAGTTCTGCAGTTATCCAGCGGATTGGACCAATTATAGATACATATTTAAACTCTGCAATACTGATCAAACCATTTGCTAATTGTACCACCTCAGTGATTTAGACTCGCCTGTTGTGGTCTGAATCTGGAACTGGGAGCGATGCAGAGCTCGGCAGCAGCTTATCCTGTCAGTAAGTGAAACTAATATGTGAAGCAGTTCAGCAGCCAAAGCGGAGACAGCCAACAGCCGTCATGTGATGTAGTTCCCAGTAGTTTTAAAGAATATGTGGAGAGTTCTGAGAGTCATTATGATTATTATTATTGGGACAATAAACGTGTCAGTCACACATACAGTTAACAGTAATAATAAAAATAATGATATATTGGACCATGTATATCATTGCTCTTATATATACACCTGTGTCCGTTACGTAAAATGTGCTGAAATGATTTGTACTAAACTCGGTGCAGGGATGAATCCATGAAATCTTCAGACATATCCTGATCATTTACCTGGAATTTGAACTTTTTTCCTTAGCTCCGGAGTATGTTGTTTGACCACCTTGGCGGAACTCTGTGCTCTCTGAATGCGTTTCTAACTTGTTAAGGACATATTTGCATCTCTGTGTAGCTGTGAGACATAACTAGAATTAATGAATTGTCTATCAACATGATGACTTTGTTATTGCTTTACATGCAGTTAATTTGATTCCATGCTTATGAGGATTGCAACAAATATTTATTCATTGATGCAGATTTTTCTTAATGCGTATACCGAGAGTGAAGACAGGCAACATTTCTATTAAAAATGGGAAGGAAAACTGGCCCAGACTTGTGTTTCAGCTTTATATATATCTATAATACATGACAGCTGTCCAAAAATATAGTGAACTCTGCTCCCATGTCTTATTGATTGTGCTATATCTTCATGTGTTTTATCTATATAGTACAGAATGTATGATCATGTGTTGTAATGGCACATAAAACAAAAAAAGACTCATTTATGCGTGAGACAAATTGTATCCGAACACACTGAGGCAGCCATCTTTTCAAGACAATCAAAATATGTGTTTGCACAGTTACATGGGGAGATAAAAATATTTGTTCAGTTTTGATTCTGTAGTATTGGAAAGAAAAGGCTGAGGCCTTGTTCTATGATTTATCTGTCAGGAAAATGTTGCATAGGATTGCGTAACCCTTCGCAGGCAGTTGAGCGAAGATTTGAATTTGATTTATTCATAAAAGTCTTGAAACTTGCACTGAGTTGGTTATTCCTGAATGAATAAAAGAAACAACATTTATGTAACAATAGCTTAGACACACATGTTTTGCAATGGTCAGGGTCTGAGAAACAGGGTTTCATTTGAAAATGGATGAGTGGGCGCACAAAATTCTCCTCCTTGGCCTGCAACACAAAAGGATAGGAATTCACATGCAGTACATGTGGTTTTCCACCAAAAGGTATAGTAGACTTCTAATGTGTCATTTAGTCCTACAGATATCATTATTGCAAATAATGTTTTCATGGAGAAAAATTTGCTTCTGATTGTGGGTTTACTTTAACACAGATGCCCCCACCCCTGCTTGTCATTTTCAATTTGACAAAATACAGCATTGAGGCACGCTAAGTTTGAATAAATCCCATCACAGTGCAGAAAATAAGCAACAAGCTGACTGCATTATCCCTTCAGCGTTATTAACATGCTGCAGCATACATGAAACCTCATTAATAATTAAATCTTTATCTATTTAGCAAAATGCTGTCAGTCAGATGGAGGCAGTATACATTATGCAGATTGGACTTTGCCTTTCAAGGAGAACTAATATGCTATAGTGAAGTCAGCTACCGTATCTATATGTTGACATTTTCATTTATAGGAGAGAAAATGGCATGTCTGTTGCTTTGTGCCACTGTTCTAAGGGTGACAAGATGATTTCCTTTGGGGGATTTTTGTCTCACTTTCAACATTCAATATGGTGCATTAAGGGAAATGGTACCTTCAACAGTAGACTATATTTCCTTCTATAGTTTTGAAGGAAAGAATTGGGAAAAGAAACCATGAAATGGGTTGCTTAACCATTGTGGACACCAACAGAAAATGGCTTGCAAATTGTGAATTCAGAGGTCATTTTGAAAAGGTTAATATAATTTAGAATTTGGTAGTATGTGCTATTAAAATTAATACCTTTATTCATATTCAAAAAGCTGAGGTACAAAAAAATTATATATATATATATATATCGGAGGGATCAGTGGCCTTGGGTGCAGAAGGCACTGATGTAAGGGAAGAGTTGCATCGTTCCTTTTATTAAAATGAATAGAGCCAAGCGCCTGTTCTCTCCATCTTCTCCAGAGATGTAGCGAAATATAATTATACCTTTCCAGGTGAAGAGACCCAGGAGCTCAGTGGTGACGGAGAAACTTACAATTGTATAGTTTAATTTAAGCAGACAATAATCTGAGGTCACATGACTGCGTGACTTCATAGGCAACATTTGCCAAAAAAAATCTGAAAATAGAAAGACATTGACTGACTGAGCCGGTAAAAACATTGAAAGTGATAACTGGAAAACTTTCTGGATGTTTTGAAGGTCCATCGGTCTGCCTGTCCTCTGGTCTTATCTCTCTCTGTCAGGGGCCTTTTTAGACAAAAAAGGAGTTTCATCAGTGAAGGAACTTCTGCAATGTTGCTTTCATCTGTTGATTTCCCCCGAAGGCTGTATAGTGCACTGAGTCAGCTCGTGTGTGGGCGGTGCCTGTGTGGTCATAAATGTGGGGAGGGCCAACAGGAGGGACTCAAATATATGAACAACACATTTCCAAACCGGCAACCAAAACAGAGAATAGAGAAACTCAGAAAACACACACAGAGGGGGTGTGACATTTGTTCTCTGCTCAGGGCACCATAAGTCCACTATATATTTACATAGAAAATTGTTGTTTAATTATTGTTAAGATATATATATATATTCTAGTGTCATTGTTTGAGAGACAACGAGCATAACATTGCTTTCATTTAGCTGTTACATCTCAGTAACTGTTAGGATCTTAAGAAAAAAACAAGTGACTTTGTATGGTGCAAAGAAGATGAGATGCTGTAGGAATATAGGTATTAAATTACTCAACAGGTATATTGGTATATACTTTAGATACTTCACAAAGGTCAAAACACACCAATACTGCATAACTTCATTATTGCTATGTTGCATTTTTGGAATGAATGGGTTTTGAATAGTCTAGTTTCGGCTGTGGTTTTAAATAGTCTCTCCTCCTCCATATTTACTGTACATGGCAACAGATCCATAAGGGATATACTGCAAAGACATTAATTTAAATTCTTACTAAAAGCTACCAGAGAAATCAAATAATGGATTGAAAAATGGGGCAAATACAGGAAAACAGGCAAGGGTAATACAGGAACAGTCATGTTTCACTGCTCTTTCAGTATACACACCTAACCCCAATAGTGTTGTTTTATAGCAACAATATTTATTAAATGCTGCTCTCCTCAAGGGATATTTCTTGGCAGAAAACAACCATTTTATACTGCATCAACACAATTTGTATACACATTCATATTCATTAAGTAAGAGTAAGGGTGTCTGAAAACTGAAATATGTATTACTGCTGTGCCATGCTTGGTTTTAATGCTTCCTCGGAGGACTTCATGAAAATTATCAAACATGTTGTAGAAATCAATGCATAGCTTGACAGAAACATACTTTATATAGTGGTTTTTGTACTTCAATTGACCCCATGAGCACCTCTTTTTAATTACCTTTTCATGTCGCTGCTCAGTGCAGATCAGAACAAATGAAAGTGGTACAATTGCTCTCTAAATGGCCATTTACAGGGGAAAAATTAAGGGACAAAGACCTCTTTACTGCTAGCACTGCTGATTATTCTTGGAAGCAAAGGCAATTCTAGTTGTGTAAAGATGTTAAAGAGACATTACCCGTCTGGGTCCTGGCACAGCAAGGAAGCAGAGCAAACACAAAAGTGCTCTTTATTTGTTTTAACCTCCTCTTAAATAGGTCAAAGTCATCAATATTCTATCAGTATCCTGTTAAACACAGAACATCAGAGAGTTAAAGGATAACTGCAAATCAAAAACTGATTTGAACAGTTTAAATTAATAATGGCATTCTTAACATGCATTAATTTTAATATACAGCGACTGGCAATTTATGCACATTCTAATTAATGAATTCTTTTTCATCTTTGTTCATTTGAAGGTGGTGAGGACCTCAGATTATGTTGTGTAGTCAGGTGTATACACGCTTTTTGTCAAAGTCAACTGGTCAGGTACAAGCTTGACATTTACTCCACCCATTAGTAATAAGTAATTATCAAGACAAGTTATTATCTACATTCACTTCACACAGACACACAGTATTTTCAACTGTACATGAGAGCATGTTATGCTCTGACTTTAATTTTTTCGCTCTCTCTTATACATTGTCATTCCAGAGGAACCACAGGGATTACCCTAAAGCATATAGCATATATCTCTTTTATGGTGGTGACTTGCATTATAAGATGGGAAACCAGTTATTTTCTCTACACCGTGCTTCTGTTTCGTCCTATCTGATAGAAATGTATTTATTCTATCAACAGTTTTACGCAAAAGATGGAGTGAATTCAGGTTCTAAAATCCCATTATGGAAATGATTTAGCACAGAAACCTTCAGGATATTTGAGAGCAGCAGAGAATGCACAGATGGTGATTTGAGGGTTCCCTCACAACCCCTTCACAGGCCTGGTGTAAAAGGAATGTGTTCAATCTGTAGTCTCTTGCCCAACCCAAACTGCGACTCTGCATTACACAGTGACGCAGCCTGGAAAAAATTAAAGAGATTAAAAGACATTTAGGATTCCAGTCTTTTTGTGTTACTTTATCTGTTTCAAGAGTTACATAGGTAATATGCCAAGGTAATATGAATCTGTAGCTATTGGTGTATAGGTTTCATGAACCTGGATTTGGACCATCTCCCATTGTTGGTTGCATCACTGAAATAAAAAAGGTGTAGTTGTTCTAGCAGCAGGATGCACATGATGCCATCTATAGGTTATGGGGTCACTTTTTGTTTGCTTGCTTATTTAGATAAATAATTCTTTGTACTAGCTTGTACTTTTCACAACACAACAAAAAAAACTAAAATATTAATAATAATAATTAATTATGTGCTCTCAGTATACCTCAACAAATTTGTAGATACCTCCATCAAGGGGGTTATGTATTCATAGCTGTTTATTTGTTCAGCAGAATTATGGAAAAACTACTGAATCGATTTGCAAACTTGGTAGAGGGATGGGACAAGGGCCAAGGAAGAACACATTCAATTTTGGAGTAGATCCAGATCATTTACAATGAATTTGAATTTTATTTTATTTTTTTTTAGTCTGGTGGATGTTATTGGACAGTGGTCTCTCCTAACGCGTGAGCCACATCCAAGTCTATATTTGCAGTAGGGTGTTACAAATCCGGTGTACCTTGAATTGTAATTGCTCATCCAAAAACCCAATAACAGCTATGAAGTTTTGAATGGGCTCATACAGAGTTATCAGATGCGTGTTGGTCTTATCCAGGGAACATTTGTGTGTGGCTGTACACATTGGTTGGGAAGCAGCAACAAAAAGAGAAAGAGAAAAGTGGAGGAGAGAAGACTGGAATTAACAATAAAAAAAATGAGGGAGGAAGCAGAGAAACATTACAAAATAATAACTGTGTTCTTGCATACAATAAATACTGGCACGTGAAAAATAGAGAAATGGGAAGTGGCCTGGTGGCTCATTGCAGTGGCCTGGGTTCGAGTCCGACCTGTGGCCTTTTGCAGCATGTCATCATTTACCTCTCCTTTACTTTCCTGTCTCTCCCTGTCATTGCAGCGATTGACAAAGGCAGAAACTGCCCCAAAAAGTGGGACTGCAGCAAGTATAGCTCTCAAACAAGATATGTTGTAATTTCCAAGTAAAATGATGTGTCCCTGTCCGCCGCTGCCCTTTCCAGTTCAGGTGTGCATTCTTCATCACTTTTATGGACAACTGCTTTTTGCAATAGAATACAAGCTTAAAAGTCATCTACTTATTTGTTTTCACAGTTGATTAACCCAAGGTCACTTTTTTAAATGTCTTATTCAATTTACAATGATATAAAACATAGAAAAGTAGCAGTTTTCCATATATGAGGTGTTGGACGCACACACAGTATTTGACATTTGCCTTGTTTTATTCTCTGTATCTCTTATTCAATCTACATTGTTGAATCCACTTGACTTTATTTGACAGTAGTCGGCCCCACCAGCGCAAGAACAAATAAAATGAAAATATCTGCAGTGAAAAGAATTAAATTGCTTCTCCTTCGCATCAGCGTTTTTTTGGGCATCAGATCAGGACATCTCCATGTGGAGGTATACCAAACATGTTCATCTGTGGGGCCATGCAGAACTTCTGCATGGATTATGTAACAAATATAAAAAAAATGTCTACAAATGGGCCAGGAAGAGCTGTAGGATGTAAATGGGGAACAGGACACCTTTGTTGCTTCATGTGGTCTGTTGCCACTGTGACTGAGAACACACGGTAAATTGCTATAATAGACAAATGTATGAAATGACAAGGGAAACAGTGACTACATTTCTTCTACACAAGCATGATTTTTTTAAAAAAACTGATTAAGGTATGTTTTTAAACCAACACCTTCTTGGCAATGTGTAACACCTTGACATATGTAACGTCAGACTTCAGAGTATGACTTTGCCACAAGTCACTGCTCAGCAGCAGAGCAACTTTATTTTTTTTGTAATCTCCTCATCTTCTCCCTGAGGACACTACTCATGCTCTTCATCAACATTTCCTAAGAAATGAACACTACCAGTTCCTAGAGTCCTATTTACCAGACTCTCTTGGGTGCCTCCAGTCTTCTGGGATTTGGGAGCGGCACAAATAGGGCCTGTTTCAAATGCGAATTTAAATGTGAGACATACTCATCTCACTCAACTAGACCAAACAAATTGACATTTACCATAACTAGTTCTGGACTACAAGAAATTGGAAAAAGAACAACATGCACTTCTTGATTTTACTGAGAAAACATTGATCTGAGTTTGTATAAATCAAAAATATACTCAGATATATGTAAATAACACAAACCCATAGGGAGGGACATAAAAATCTTATTTCTCTTCTTATTTGAGGTATACAAAGTCTAAAGCAATTGCTTCTTTGCCTGTTAGTTACTCAAACTGTTGGAGCAAAAATAATAATTTGATCACCAAAAAAAATAGAATAAAAAAAATGTAAGTAAAATGTAGTCCCAGCATTTTAGTTCTGTGCAAATGCTGTGTTATTCAGTGCTAAAGCATGGTGCACTGGAAATCTTTGGCTTGTGTAATGTGTGTCTGACAAAAACTAGAATTACCACCTCATGGTCGCATGCCTTCACTTGGAAACTGGGTCACGACATCCCCTCTCTGAGTTACAGCATTGAATAATGGCTGGAAGTGTTTTTTGCAGAACATTATGACATCAAAGTGAAGTTGACCTTTGATGGTTTGGATAGTAAAAATGTCATCACTTCATCATTTCATCCTTCCAGACATTTGTGCTAAATTGTGGCAAATTTAGCATATACATTCTTGAGTTGTGTTAGTTAAAAAAATATGTGACACACAATTTTCACAATGTTTGACCACCAAATTCTAATCAGTTCATCCTTAGGTCAAATTCAATGTTAGAGCCAAATCTGAGTGTTATTGAAATAATCTTCACACCACAACACCATAATGCCTGACTTCATGTTAACATCATACCAAAGAGTAAATGCTACTAGTTACTTTCCTTCAGAGAGCTCAGTCAACTCTTTTTAAATTGAATGAAAACAGCATCTTATAGGATATGCATGTGTATATGTGTACGACATATACTAGAGGAACTGAGCTGTGGTCACATTGGATTTTTCACCCTGTCTCTTTTGTGCCGCACACAATCTGGCAGATCTCTGACATGTGGAATTGTAATTGTAAGGCTCTTCAAAGCTGTTTGACCGTAGTTTATGAAATTGCATTATGAAACAATACAAGCAGCAGAGAAGAACAGAGGCTGAAGAGAATGAGAAGCAAGTGATGGAGGTTCAAGACAAAGTATTTTACTAAAGAGAAGTATGACCCACAACTTGGTGAACTACTGTTTTAGCCTGCTAACTCTGCTCTCACCTGCAGTATTGTATGCTTACAACTTTACCCATGCAGTTTCCTCTCCTGCCTGCATTTTGCTCGGCCAGGCCCAGAATAACTGCACCAAGGTTGTGTGTAGCTGAGACTGTGCTGAGGCAGAGCTTGGGAACGGCCAATTGTGTTGAACTATTTAAAACAGCTTCCAGCTGTCTCAAGCTGAATATCTCATCAGCTAAAAGTCAGTAGCTCAAATTCTTAACTAGTAGAGGTGAAGTAAAGTAGGTCTGTGGTGTGTGGGAGTGCGGGAGAGCAAGAAGGAGAGAGAGACGGCATTATTTCTCAGGCTTTTTTCTTTTTTTTCTCCCATCAGGACCCTTGCTGAGTAGTGTGTGGTCTGCCTGTAAAGTGCAGCAGTATTCTTCTTTAAGTCACTGAAACAGAACAGAAAGTGATTTAATGGGCTGAAAGCACAGAACAAGTCTAATGAAAAAATTATGATATAAAGGAGCAAATGTTGAGAAAATAAAAGCTGAAGATAAGTTGAACATCAAATGGCTCACTTGTTTGGTGTCTGTGATAATCTCCACTGGTGCTCTGTGCTGATGTGTCATATTACATTACACTGCTTTTAGGGTCTTTTCTGCTTTTTAGATTGTTATTGACTGATACATGTTTTGACTTTTCACATTTACAAGTAATTAACATTTTCTATTAGTGCAATATGAAAGAATTTAGACTTTATTATTCACATTATACCCCAAAATAAAAAAAAACATAAATAAAAATGCTCCCTTATCAGTCTGGGTTGAATTGTCTGTAATGACAAAGATTGGCACACTGGGCTTTGGGGACTTTGGCTTCAGGTCATTGTTCTGTTGGAAGATAAGTCTTCCCAGTATGACATCCTGAGCACAGTTCAGTCCCAAGTTGATCTATATTGATTTGGAACTTTGAATAATAACTGACTTAGTAATTCTAACCATAATTATCACATCAATAGTAAGTGAAGTTAAAGGATGGGAGTTCTACAGAAGATTTGCACTTTGTGGAGCTTTAAATGTGTGTCTGGACACCAAACAAAGACAAGATGGCTGGTTTAACCCTTTAAGTGCCTGGGTTTTATTTAGAAAAAATATTTTTGAAACCAACATTTCAAAAAGCTATGGCTTGAAAGTGGTTAGAGATAAAGACCTTCTGTAAATGAGAAAAAGATTGAGGACTCAATCTTTTGATGCACTGTCACTATCAGGGTGACTACTAAAAGAGGGTTAGTGCTATGGATCAGGTTTTCATTAAGTATCTCTCTGCTTTTTTCAGCTTTCTCTCAACCCTGATGAGTCATCCTGTCCCTGGCACTGAAGAAGACATCCACAGCCACAAAGTCCATGGTGGTTGTCCTCCTGGAAGTTTCTCAGCAAACACTGAGTTCTTGGTCACCTCTTATCAAGGTCTTTGTCTCCTGATTGCTGTTTTGCTGGGATGAACGCTCGAGGAAATGTAACAATGCTTCAGTATCATAACCACTAAGCACTTTAGCTGTAGCTAGGCAAAGATCCCAGGATTATCCTCTATGAACCTAAAAAAAAAATAAATAAATAAAAGCCCCCCCCCCCCCCAAAAAATGTTGTCATGACCATGACAACATTTGGAACAACAAACTTAATCAGACACCTAAAAGACCATCATCCCACTGAACAAAGGCAAAGCAGCTGAAACTAGTCCTACATCACTTATCTCACCTGTGCATGACAGCTAACCTGCTGAACTGCTACTGCATTTGTGTGTCCTCAACGCCAGCTGTACTGCTGTGCCCAGGATAACCTCATTCATTGAAAGAGAAAACCCATTTACCTTGTAATATAGTAGTAAATGTATTATTATGAACATACAATTTTATTGTTAAATAAGTTGTCTGTTACAATTCTTAGGAAAAAGCTAGCTGCAATGTACAAAAATGTGAAGAAAGCGAGGGGGTCTGAATACTTTCTGAATGCATTGTATATTTTTGAGCTTTCTCTTTATCACTACGCAACATAAGATAAAACAAATGACATATGCTCATCAGATGGCTTATTTCATGTAACATATTCTTGTCAGATTGTTGGGTTTGTTCATTTTATACACAAGTAGAACTAGCAGCCTTTTTTTGTAAGTAATTTTTGGCTTTTATAGAGTTTAACTGCATCTTGTTGTCTTAGGAAACAACTGCAGCTGTCTGGAAAGAAAATGTTGTCTGTCCTCAGTGAATTCATCCATGGTCTTACCAGACCACAAAGAGCAAATTGAAATTGTAGGCTGGCTTTGTCATGCTAAAATAACTAAATAAAGGCAAATTCTCCACAGGTTGAGTATTTTTTTTTACTTTTTCTGTTCAAAGAACTAATAATTGGAGTGCTCACCAAACACTGACCCATACTCATTCTGTACCTGATTCTTGATATAATCACCTCTTGAAAGGAGCCAAAGTTCCCATAGTACGTGGCCATGCCCTCCCTCGACTATTTGCACATGCTCAGAGGTGAGTGGGTGAGCGCAAAAGCTAAACCTAGGCTGGACCACAGCCAAGCCATGGCAGACACATTAGACAGTTGTAAGCACAAAGTAAGGTCATGCTCAAACTTAAGTGGCCAAGACTGTGAACCTGTGCCCTGCTCACTGGAGAGGTTAATAGGGATTAACAAAGAAGTGCTCTCTCGGGAGACACTGGTGTGTTGCCTGTTTTTAAAAACGAGTCTAGACTCGACTTACAGCAACACTTACCACAGACAATGGGAAACTGTAGTTCCACTTCCAGAAGCGATAACTGGTACCAGTTTCTTCCTATCTCCTTGAGAAGTAGAGACAGAAAATTGTATTCTCTCATTGCTGCATGTATCTTTGTTCATTTATACTATAGTAAGCTCTGGTGCAAACAAGTGCCTATCAGTCTTGGCGTGAGTATAACATTGAGATATTGTGGCAGGGACCTGTGACAGTTTGGTCTAGGTCAGCAATCTCCTCCAAGGCTTAGGTAATGAACAGATAGAGCTGTTATCATCACTGCGATAAAGACAGGACAGAGCCAGTACATCAATACAGGAACATCATTAAGAATGCACCATTTCTGAGAGCTGAAAGGCCAAAGCCGTAAAGTCAGGTCTTACACCTCCATGATTATTCAATAAATTGTTTAGATTTAAAAGTTTGGCATGCCTTGCTTATTCTGGAGTTAGGGAAACCAATGGGAGAAGATTTCAATTACATACAAAATACCTGATCTGGAGCCAGACACGTATTGAAAATAATATAACTAACTAAGAAGCAGCTTTTCCCTACTATATTAATTTATGAAAAGATTCAGTCAGATTGTAGCTAACCCTGTAATTACTTCTATTAACACAATGTGTTTGTACAGAGTTTGTGCAAATAAGGCTTAAATGAAATGTGTAGTCTACATGCTAGAAGTACCAGGTGCTGATGTAGTACTTAATCCAATTAAAATTATTTTTGGCAAGTGACACGTAGTCGTATGGCAGATATTATAACCTTACATTAATACTCAATGAGGCACAATATAAATTCAGTACAAATAAACTGGGAAATATGAGCACATCAGTCAGCAGCACTTATGTCAGGTGCTTGAATGCAGTTAGCAGTTATTGTGCAATGCTTTTGCACACTGTGAAAAATGAATGAACGAGTGTTTTCAAAATGTTAATTCTCCCTTAGTGAATGATCTGCTGCAGCAATGAAGTCGTAACTCAACAAAATGAGGATTATGTTAATACATTAAATTACATACTGATACATACACTACACTGGAATGAGGACAGTGAAAAATAAAGTACGACTAATATATTTGCATATGAAAACGTGCCAATGATGCTTGAAAACTCCCATGCCAGACTACCATCTTATGGTTCCATCCATTTCTTTTCTTCTATACGACTTCTTTGACATGTTTTTCTGTTGTAATTTTTCTTCCCTTCTCATTTCACCATTTCATCATTACTTCCATTGCCAGTGATTTGTTTCTCTTTCCCCCTCCTCTTTTATCCCTCATTACTACCCTCCTTTCTGCTCACTCTCAGCATATCCCGTCTTTTTCCTTCTCTCCCACTCTCTTGTCTCAACCCTTCCATCATTTACTTTTTGCCTTCCTCTAACCTATCACTCCCTCCACCCGCCTTACTTCATCATTCCATCTTTGTACTGGTGCAGCTGCAGAAATGAGACTCGGCTGTGACTAATCTGCTGGCAAAGCCTCCGAGGGCCCCTTGTGGTGGTGCCTCTTCACAGAGGACACATGTGATTGATTGAACCTGGGGAAAACTTTGTCAGGCTGGCCATCATGACTGGATCTCCTGCCTGATAATAAATTCCCTCTTCCCTTGAGTACTATTGGAAGACACGAGTGTCATGTGGCGCATTTTCATGACACATGGTGCCCTGGACTATTATGGTTGATCCACATTACCAGATTCTACGTTCTCATATATATACATACAGTCTCGATCTCTTTCTGTTCCCACGGTTCCACATCCTTGACCAGCCAACACATATTTATAAGCAGTGCGTGTTTCGACAGGGATGGATGTGAAAGAAAAATTGGATTGTGCGTGTGTTGTGAATATGAGCATTAGTCAGCCCAAATATGGAAACACTGGGCATGTATTTGCCAAGTGTCTAAATGTGCAACCAATCATTCCAATAACCCCCTCCTTGGTGCTAAGCCTAGTGTGCATATCAGATGAGGGCTGGGGAGAGAGAACGGGGGAATTACTTTTATTGGCAAAGTGTCATGACAAATTGATTTTCTCACTTAAATCCCAGACAATGGACAAGACATAGCAGGTTGACTGTTTCTCTCCCTAAATGGCCCATTTTCTCTTTCCTTCACAGATCAACGCCACCAAGTCATTAAGAATCGCGAGGTAGACCCCGGCGCCAAAACCAGAGGGGCTACTGCAGCAACTCTGTCTCTCTATCTCTCTCTTCACCTCTCCCCTCTTTGTCCCACACATGTTCATTTATCAAGTTTGCCACTGATAG
Source organism: Rachycentron canadum (assembly GCA_038496675.1). Classification (NCBI taxonomy): domain Eukaryota; kingdom Metazoa; phylum Chordata; class Actinopteri; order Carangiformes; family Rachycentridae; genus Rachycentron; species Rachycentron canadum. The sequence continues at coordinate 11,609,277 of CM076650.1, read as the reverse complement.
CTCTGGAGCACAAGTCTATGTATTCTATCACAGACCCAGTCATCCATTGAAAAGACTCAGAGGTACGTTTGTCATTGGGCCACTTCTTAGTGAGGTTAACGCAAACCACACAGCACATGTACTTAAGAATTACAGTACAAACACTTAGAGGAGAAGTCTAACTCAGAAGAAATGATTTGTTTGCTAAAAATGACACATTATCGTGCAGCAGCACTGAACACCAGTGCTAATACTGCACTGTACTCATAGTCAGGTGAATCTGCACTTTAAACATTTCATATTACATGAAACTATGAAGCAACACTGAAAATAAAGCAGGATATAGTAATAGACAGAATACATAATAGTCATTGATCACATATAACAGTTTTAAAGTCTTTGCAACTCGACTTTCATATGTTACTGAAAAAAAAATATTATAATATATAAAATATATATAATATATATATATACAATATATAATTATAAAACACAATAATGGTGTCATAGCACACAGCAGGAAACAATGTGGCATTGGGGTATGTAAATAACCTAGTTCCACTTCAACATTCACTCCCAAGAATAGCATGCCCTGGCTATTCTTATTTGACTCCTATTCTCAAATCTATAATGTCTGCCTGTCACATGCTCCACTTCAGTCCCTGCATTTGGTAAAAGTGGTTAAAATAAAAAGCCATGTTCTCCACTTTTCTCCTGTGCCACATCCTGCAGAATGAGAGCTATAGGATGTTGAGCGGATCTTCTCTGAGAGCACCGGTCCCAAGGCAGAAGCACAAGATACAAAGCTGTAAGATGACAGTACCTTTTTCCAAATGAAAGCTTTTAGTGAACTAGGCTTTCTACTGTCTACATGTTATATTGAATGGATTCTAAAATTAAAATATTATTTGTTTGGAACAGAACACATTATTTGTGCTTTCATAGAATATTCAAATGTGGTAGCAGTCCTAATAATTAGATGTTTGTGTGGTTGCATAATTCTTGCAAACTGTGTCATTTACAACCACATGTTGTTACACACTGCAGGCAGTTCTCAAGGTAATTTGTGGGAAGTCATCTGAAAAATCTTACACTCTGCTTTTGTAAGTCTTTTATAATTTATATGAACAGTAAGAGACATTCGTAGCCTCAGTAATTGTGTTCAATTGCCAAAAAAATTCCAATGTCACCAAAGCTAATTGTAAAAGAAGGCTTTTTGTGTTTTTTAAAATGAGTGTTTTCCAACTTTGTTGCTACCAAAACCTTTCTGTTTGTATGCTAATCCTATACTTAATGAAGTGGTGTGTTTACAACAACAGTCACTCTGCTAGAATGATTGTGGGACCTTTGTGAAAATTCCCTGCCAAGTTGTTAGGATTCATAGCTAAAATAAAGCATTAACACTAATACATTTGTTGTTTGACATTACTACATGTACAGACAAAATTTTCCCCGTGGCAGTAGACTGTGAAGACGTGTGGTAGCTCACAGGTATAGAGACCTCGCTGAATGACCTAAATATGTCTCTTGATAACCATGGTGTGGTAGTAATAGTTCAAAAATTACCATGAGTGACTACAGTCACAGATGTTTACACAGCTGACAGATTTCATGCAACAATTCCACTCTCGGGATTCAGTTCAGGATACCCAGCATCACCATATTCTTTAACACAGCAGTGGTAATTACAGTTATGGTAGTCAGACTCATTTCCCACCTCCTCTCAGATGGCTCAAAATCATATACGACTACAGTGAAATCATTAGTCCCTTTAACTTGTATCATCAGCCCAATTATATCTTTGTACAACAAACATGGGATGCCTGATTTCACATATTTAACCACAATAAAGCAACAGCCACTGAAACACACCATGACCTCTAAATTGCACTTAAGTAACTGGGTTCCACAATGAGGAAAGAACAAGTTAAATCATGCTCACAATTCCTCAACACACCAAATGCCTATATATGCATCTTTGTCAAGGCATATTTCGAAAAACACGAAGTACAGATGCTATTACTGCAGGGAAAAGGGATATTTGACTGGGTTGTCATCTCAGTTTCCCTCTCTGTGGGACGGCTTTTCTTCTACCAGACATATGAATAGAGCAGTAAATATGGTGCTGCTAAGACTTCAGTAAAAGAGGAAAATGTTCATGCCTTTAGAATCAGATGCCATGCACCTAAGATCACTAGTTAATCCCTGTGTGTCAGGATTGCAGATCCACGTTACACATATAACATATCCAACTGGTTGAATTGTGACAAGCTTAACAAGCTTTATTCTTTAGAATGATCTTAGATGTTTCACCATCATAGAGGGGCATATTGCTTCACAAGTGATGTGCTGTCAGAAAACAAGCATTGCACACTGTGCCAACATGAAATCCAACTTTAACATTTAACATCACCTGACTCTAAAGTGTTTTTAGAGTCAGGGATAAGTTTGTGTCAAAAAATACATGTATTATTACAATAAATCCCATATTGTGGCTCTGCACTACTTTACAATCACAGGTAATACCTTGCTGTATTGTTTTGCACTTTGAATTCTAACTGAGAATAAATTAGAAATAAATAAAACAACAGCATAGGTAAAAGAAGTTAATTCCACCAGTGTCAAATAAAGTACCACATACCATGAATATATATATATATAAAGACTATAATTTCTGTTTTTGTGGCCAGATTTTAATTGTCTTCAGTTAACCGTTCACTGAACCCCTAAATTACAAGGATGCATGGACCTTTATTGCCATCTTTTCACAGTTACTTTTTTAAAGTACAATAAAAATTACAAAGGGGGGTTAATGATTAGGTCAGAAAAAAATCTTTACCATTGAGGGCTCAGTGCAGGATCAATTCCTTCAATTGTAATGGCACCAATGTCATTACCTAGGTGTTGAAAAATCATAATGTGCATCCATATACCAACCTTTGTACTGACAAGCTGTTAACAGCTGGCAATATATTCATCATTTTGTTCTGATACTATAGATCCTAAGAGTGTTACCGATAATTACAGAAGAAACGCATTAAATACAGGACTACAAAAGAGCTAGATGTTCTAGAGTACTAAATGCACACAAACACAACCAGCCCACTAGGAAAACTCCTGCTACTGACTGATCCACCCCTGATTCATATGCAGGATTTCCCTGATGATATGCAACAGGGCTGCTACACATATAACGTGACAAGGAGTTGAAACAACTAATTTAAGGCACAAATTTAATTCAACAACCCATTGTGGTTGAGTAGGTGGCTGCATAGGCTAGAATTCAAATAAACTGGAGGTTAGGGCAGGTGAAGTCATGTGACATGGCCTGATAACAGCCATTAGTATCATTAGCTAACTATTATCTTATGTTGTATTGAAGAAAACATCATCTTGGTAAAGCTCTGTTGGTGGAGCTACAGTTTGGAGCTATATTTGATGAGTGGCATTGATACTATAGTTAATCCTTGCGTGTTGCAGTGTACAGTTGTGCCCAAAGGATGCCACCTGCATGTGGGTGGACATCACTGGTGCTGGAATCAGAATCATTAAGCCCATCCATTATTTATCCCCCTCCACCTACTCTAATTGTTTCAATTTATGAAAAAATGTGAGAAATTACAAAAGTTTTCAGGTTTCACTCTGTTCTGTCACCAGCACTCAGTCTCAACTTGAATATTGTGTTTCTATAGTAACCACAACTGGCACAGCTCCATAGCAGTTAAACTGATATCGTTACAGCCACCATTTTGTCAGATCTCTGAACAAGGCTGTGTCCAAAAGCACCCCCTTGTTCGCTTATACACTCTCTATATAATAGACACAAAATAGTAGACTTAAAAGTGAGAAATAAAGAGAAATAAAAGTGAGATCTCAGTTTATTATCGTGACTTTGTTTCATCGCCGACAGCCCCTGTGGATCATTGGATGTGATAAAAGAGAACCAAACACTAGAAGGTGCATTTATTCCAATGAAAGTTGGTTTCCTGGTGTATATTCTGAGTGTCTCCTCATGCTTCTGCCTTCATGGGCCCATAGGCTGGAGAGAGACTCACCATCAAGTGCTAATCAGTAAAATCTATCTCTAGTTGAGTCAGTGTCAGCTCATGAGAGCATGCTCATGTTTAACTTCCACTGATTGAGCAGTACACATGAATGGGATAGAATTACTTTTTCATATAGCTCTTCTTGACTTTACAAAAGTTATTGGACTGAATGGATCCAATTCTGATAACAGAGTCATTTTGCAAAATTTGTTAACCTGACGCACCAGATGATTTGTTACACAGAACCATTTGGGAAGGCTTTGTTGGAAACTTTGGAAAAGGGCGGGCCATTTCAAAAAAATACCTTGCAGATCATTGGATGAACTATCTGTCTATCATATGATGTAGCAGGACAGCACCAAAGAGGAAACACAACAGCACAACACCAAAACCAGCCACAATTTGAGGAGCACTGGAAGCTAGTTAGCATGTTGACAGACCAATCTTGCTATCTTCAAGCTGTGAATGTCCATCCATGCTTACTCAGGGCTCATGCGTCAGGGCAATCCCATCCCCGAACTCTGCCTTTATTAAAATAAACCCGTGAACTGTGGGTCAGTAAAGTTTTATGAGTGCATCTTGCACAGCTGTGACACAATTGCAGAAAAAATCTCTCCACAGACATATAAATATGTCCCAAAGTACTAAAAACTGCTAGTTCCTGCTACAGTAAGTGTCTCCAGGACCACAGTTTGGAATGATGACATGCAGAGCCACACAAACACAAATACAGAAAGAAATGCTACTCTTACAAGGGTGTCATCATTGTGCATTTAAAAAAAAAAAAAATACTATCCCGTACAGCTACGCATGGACCGTCGATAGCAGATTTTAGGGTACAGACATCCACTTTTATGATCACTTAGAGGACAGAAGGTGACAGTCTGCACATTAATTCATCTGCACTGTTTGTGTTGACAAGCAATCAGCATGATATCTGCAGACAGCTGAAAATAAAAGATACAGTAGAATCCACACACTGTTCACTCAAATTTCCAAAGCTTCACATGGCATATGCAGAAATAATATCTCCTCAACAAAGCCAAACAAAGGTGGAGTCTTTTTTCAGTCTAGCCTCATCATAGCTGGCATCTCTATATTCACTATGACATAGCCAGAGTCAGCTAATGATCCTGAGTAAAAACAGTCCAGGATGCTACAGTGGGTCTGCATTCACAGTAACTAATCAGTCAGTTTGTGAACCATTGAACTACCATTTCTGTATGCACAAGCACCACTATATAGCACACAGTATTACTCTGCAGGTGCACTTTTACATAGAAACACAGTAGTTCAAAGGCAGTAAAATGTAGTTCCAAAGAAAAATGCTATTTGACAGCAAGATTCAAAATATAACTTACACATGAAATGAAATTAGCTTTTCTGTGGGCATGTTTTTAAGTGGCTGATCTGATTACAAAGAAAAACACTGACAAAAAGAGAGCTAATTCACACAATTCCATGTCAAATAACCTGAAGCATCACACAGTAAATAAGACATTTGTGTTTGTGTAACTTGGTTGGTCAATATTTTGAATAAACATGACAAAGAAGCAACAATGTCATTTTTTTTTATTGTTTAAATATGCCGAAAATTGTGGAATTTGGCTTTTAAAGCAAAGCTATACCAAATGCTTACAAAAACAATGTAATAAATGACAAAGTAAAAAAAAAAAAAAAGGCCCCACAGAGTGATAAAGCCACAGAGAGTTATGACCTGGATTTGTTGCTTCGCTCGGCTTTATAGCAAGTTTCCGCTCATTGTTTAGCCGTCTGGTCCATAAATTTGCCATCTTGGTTCACTATCACTCGCTTTCATGGTGTTGTTTACAACAGTAGACAGCTGTTTTCAGCGTACAAGCTCACACAACCCACCATTCGCTACCTACTCACTAACAAATAAGCAGAGAGAGACAGTTAGCGGAGTGTTTACCAGCTAATGAGCCAGATACTTCAAGAGTTGGTAGAGACAACAGTGGAGACCAAAAACAGCATAAGGTAAGAAAATTTGGTGTGTTTTATGTGACACCAAATGAATGCTAATATTGCTCCCTAATGAATGGATACATAAAGCAACTGCAAACTAGCTATTCAAACTCAAAAGGTGATGATATGTGACTTTGGGTAATGGATAGTTGAATTACCATACCAATTCATAACATTCACTGACTTTATTTCATTATTTTTATTACTCTACCTACTAGGATTGATAACCTTTTTCCATTAAATCCTCTAAAATCTATCATCAACCTATGTGTTCTCCTGGACCCATTTGGCAGGTTAGCGAGTGCTAATTCCAAGCTATATTTGCGATTATATAGTGGGCTGAAGGTTGTCTAACAAAGGTTTTGGTTTCTATCCTGCTTAATTCTACTTCATTAGTCTTGTTTGTTATTAAATCCCTCAGAGGAACTTACAAGATTCAAGCTGCGTTTTTTTGCGCATTAATCTGTTTGAACGCGTGTCACACCAAGACACTCGACTTTCAAAGCAACAGAAGGGGATAAAACAGATGACCTTTTAACGATAACCCTTCCACACTGGAGCTATATTTTTTAATCACTGTCAATCCGACATTTTAGACACAGAAATCCTTTCATATGTGTCCTGCTCTGTCTCACTGCAAAAGTGGCTTTAGGTCTGTTCCCCTCAATAGACTTGTCATGCCTTTGTAGCCTGTCAGCATGCTCTCACTGAGGTTCTCTAGGGGTTCAGTCTGTGATGACCATCCTGTAAAGCAAGGATTCCCATGTAAAGCAGCCTCAGTTTATCACCCAGACAATGTTTCTCCGTGTTCTCCTCTCTCTTGTCCTCCCAGGTGACCAAGGTATGACATGTGTCAGTGGTGCGTGTTAGTGTTGGGAGATGGAATGGGGAAAGGGCAGGGTTAGTCTCCCTTGTATCACAAGTCAATGATTCACTGGGGTGAGAAGGACATTCTGCAACAGTGCACAGTTCCTTTGGAGTGCTCCGTTTCCCTGCTCACATTTCCATCCCTTGCTTAATACTGTCTGTTCTTTCCACTCCACATTATTTATCTTCATGCAAAACTGCAGCACATTCCAGTCTGCTAATTATCATGCACCAAACTATTAGTTAAGTAGCTATATTGAAGACCTGAAATGGGTGCCGACTTATTTAAATTATTACATAATGAACTAGACAATGCAATTCCAGGAAAAAATTGAGAAAAAGTGGGATTGCTGCCTCTGCCCAAGCTGAAGCTTAACTGCATTGCTGGCTGCTCAAAAAACAAACAAACAAACTTCTGAACGTGAGCTTCAGTGTTTAAAATGGCAGCCACAAACACTTCAAATACAGCTGTATAGATCTGTCTATGTGGAGTCAGTTAAATTAGCTGTAGCCGAACGTATTTACAGTGAAACTGACCACAATGTTAGTAAAGTGTTTGATAAACAACACAGAAATGAGAGAAGTTGTCTAATTAGCCAATTTGAAAGAGCTGACCTGTCCTGACCTGCAGTCGGAGGTTGTCACGGTGATTGAAACTGTTCACTTTGTACTGAGTAAGACATGATTTTTCATTTTTTATTTTTTTATTTTGTTAGGCACCTATTCACTGAGGCTTACCAGTAAAATATCTTATCTGTTACCACATAAAAATATATGTCATGTGAGAGAGGAGACTCCGCTAATCACAGTGATATAAAATATTTGTCAGTGCTAAAAATATGCGATGTGTATAAGCTCCACAGTTAAGACCTGGGAAGAGATTTGTGTGGTCGTACAATTGAGATGGCTCTGTCGAACAATTCCTGGTTACCAAAACTAAAAACAGACACACTTGACTTGAATTTGTTCACCATTTCTTCACTATATATTTACAAAGAAAGTAGTTGTTTAGAGCTGTTTTATTGTTTAAAATCTAATTTAGTCTCATTTAAGTCATAGTGTTGGATAAACCTTTACTTTCATAAAATATATATATAAAGCCACAGTAAACAGCAAGCAAAACTTACTGCAACTGAAGTCGTTATTTTGCAACCAGGAGTTTGTTGGATAGTAGCTGCTCCTATGATGTAGTGAGGCCAACATAGATCTGTCCAACCATGGTCAAAACACCCAATAACAATGATTCAGTGTAGTCAGTTTTCAGATTTGTACTAAATATCCCGACTCCAATCTACTGCAGCTAAATGCAGTAGACAGCTATTTCCTCAAATATGTAGGTAATAGTCTTTAGGCAGATGCACGTGTTTGCATTTGACTAGTGTAAAATAATGTGATGCTTTGACTTTGTAAACATGCAAGTACTAAAGTCATTAGCCGTACAGTTATCAATTAAAGTGGTGAATTTCTGTTTCTGTTCCAAAGACACCTGGCTGTCAGCATCATTTCAATTTAGTTGGTTTGGATACAATGACAAAGTCTTTTGGGCCAAAGTTTTGTGAAACTTGTTGAAAAAAGTCAGAAAAAAGCCAAACAAACAATCTCTTTAACAGAAAAGATTTGTGGTTAACCAAAACATCCAGCTGTGGGATATACTGCACCTTTCAGCCTGCTACAAATAATGAATTTTTAAAAAAAGTCTGTTCCTGCAATTTTAAACTTTCAATCATCCACTGGCTATAGAAAAATCCAGCAAAAGAGCAAATAGCAACAATCATAAAATCACTTGAGCAACAGAGGAACAAAATTAATAACTTTATTCATCCCTAACCCTAACGCCTTTAAAAGTGCTTTGACAATCAAATTAAAAGCAATTATTGGCACAAGGCACAAAGGGCAACATAAAAACAAAGTCTGGATACTAAGGCCAAGCCAGGGACATATTATCTGTCATTTTTTCATGACAGTCTTGGACTCTGTAATTTCAGACAGGCATTAGCATCGACCTAATTGATGTCTAATTTGTTAATTGTGAGAACTTCTATTGTACACAACTAGGCAATGAGGGGTATGCAGCAAAGGTTAATGTTGACACACCGTGAATCCATTGCTGTCGGGTAGCGATATAATAATTCCCACTTCATAATCATCACAACACCCCTACTACATGCTAGTGTTTTCCTTTTACAGCCCAAACATGTTAAATATTAAGATGGTATTTTTTCAGAAAAAAGGTAATACATATCTATACAATTAGTTCACAACAATTTTCACTCAATACCCAAAAAATTTCGTACATTTTTGCTAATTTATTGAAAAGGAAAAAACTAAATAACACATTAGCATTAGAAGGTACTGCCTCCATAACTCAGGATTGCGTGGAGATCTGGGGAAGCACACACACACACAAAAAAAAAAAAGAAAAAATGCTGCATTGAACGTTCACAAGAGCACAGTGGCCTCCATAATTCAATATGAAAGCCTATTACCTTAGCCTACCTATTAGCTCAGTGTACAGAGCTTTTGTCTGACTCTTGCCATAAGTTTTGATCCTATGAAAGTTTTTTTTTTTGATGTTTACACCCTGTTCACTTGGCCAAACTAAACCATTGTGGAAGAAGGACCTTTGTAAGAGAGGTGACCAAGAACCTGATGGTCACTCTCGCTGAGCTCCAGAGGTCCTGTGTTCAGATGGGAGAAACTCCCAGACTCACAGAAAAACAAGATTCTTTGGTTTAATTAAACCCAGACTGACCTCAGTACCAAGTGTCAAGTCTGCAGGAAACCAGGCACCACTTATCACCTACCAATAGCATGGTAATGGCAGCATCATGCTGTAGGGATGTTTTTCTGGCAGAGAATGAGAGAATGGCAGAGAATCCGCAAGTCTATGAATGCAAAAACCTGTTGTGTCAGACCCAGGAAGACTCAAGGCTTAAACTACAAACTGACTAAAGGGTCTGACTACTTATGGTAATGTAATATAATGTATGGTAATACTATATATGAATTTGCAGAAATGTTATACTTGAATTTGCAAAAATGTATAAAGTTATGTTTTTGCTTTGTCATCATGGGATATTGAGTGTAGATTGATGACAGAAAAAATGTATTTAAACAATTTTGTCTTCGGGTGTAAATTGTGAAACAACAGGGAAAAAGGGATCTGAATAATTTCTGAGTACACTGCGAACTGTTCCTCGAAATGTTACATAATTTTGCTCATTTTAAAAGTTTTCACCTGTGTAAGTGTGGATGTGTGTGAAAATGTGGAGCATGTATTTGCGTGTGTTTTTCTGTGTTGTTTCTGTGTAGAGATCCTCTTGTGACACAATCCCTTGAGGGGTTAAAGTGCTATAATCACCCCGTGTTAGTTCATCTGGCCTTGAGGATGAAAATAAGTGCTCTTGGCAATGGAGGTGACATCAAACTTCTTTAAAAATGATAGGGAAACTTTGATAAGTCCTCAACAGGGACATGAACTGTCAGGAAGATGGATACCTCAAGTGAAGCAGAGACCCTTCATTAATGTAACACAATCCCTCCACCATCTGTTTAGCCTGACACCGAAAGGATCCTTTTGAAGTACTCAAGCCTTGTGTGTGAACCACCCCATGCCAGTGCTTATCATTGACATTCCAAGGACTCTCCAGATAACTAACCATGTTTCTTCACAATACATGTACAGTGCATGTACACTTCCTCAATTATATATCTTTTGTGAATATTTTTGAAGACAGTTAATTGTGGAAAATCAAAGATAACAAGGCCATGTAAGTAGGTACAGTATTTCATATATTTACTCTTCCAGCTTTTGTGTTATTTTATCAACAAAACAAAAATGAATAAATTAATACCAGAGAAAAAAATATTACAGGTAAGATGGGTTTCTACAAGTGAATGTTTTTTTTTTTTTTAAGTCGTGTCTCATTTTTCTTGCTTATTACTGACCATGTTTATCTAATTTTTGAAGTGGATTGGAAAAATGATAAGCAGCTGACCTCGCTGTGTGGCTAATGAAGAGCTGAACTGTTTTATGAACCTAATAAGCGACGGTTCTGATTTGTTTTTAGAAGTGCAAACAACCTCTTTTTTTCATTTGAAAGTATCAAAATGAGAATTTTCACTGAGATTAGTGCCAAACAACCGACAAAAGTCTCTTATATGGCACATTTAATATTAACATCCAGGGGTGTTTCTTATATTCTGCTCAACCCTGTGTGACAGATATAAGGACATCCAATCTTACAGAACTTCATATGAGCCACATATAAGCACTAGAGGTGCGATGCCAACAGCAGCACTGCAGAACCGTGGTTTGGAAAAAATGCTTTATGAATAGTTTTAAAAATTTTACTTACCAAAAAAAGTGTAAAGGATCTGAATGCTTTCCAAAATCATTCCACTTAAAAGCATATAAAAAGAAAACAGGACAGCGTACCTGCCACATGCACAGTACACAAAAATCCAAGTAGAAGTGAAACTAGATTGGTATTCCAGCTACAATTGTCGGCACTATCACCAGTTATTCAATTTATAAGCCTCTTTCTCGACAATTCTTTTCTGTCCAGCTAAAAATAAAAATCTCTGGCCAGTACACTACTTGATCAAGATGGTGTTGTTCCTACCCCCCTGTCAGTATTCACTGCGCAGGGCAGAGAGACATTTTTAAAACAAAGTAACCACAGCAGACAAAAAGTTCTTCCAAAGCAGCCTTTAGAGCCCAATGGAGAAGGCCAGAAGAGGAGCTAATTTTTCATAATCAGTGACAGTTGTACTGATGTCAGAGCTAAAGTAATCATCAAGCACAAGCACAACTATCTTAGGAGGCGTCTGGCTGAGTGACAAGGGTCTAAAGGGGAGAAGGATGGAGTGGGAAAGCCAAAGCACCAAGGCGTGTGACAGGCTAAAAGACAGAAACGAGATGCAAAATGCAGAGCCTTACAAAAGGGTAGAGTCTAATTAACTTGAAGAGTAAATCTCAATGTGAGACTTTATTTTAAGTGCCTATTCTTCTAAAGAAGAATAGGCACTTAAAATAATCTGAGAAAAGTGTCCTGGCTTTGAAAATGTTGACCCCTTTTTTTTGTTCTTTGAGCGGTGGTCAATGAAACCTTTGGTCATGCAAGACTGAGGGAGGTGTCCAGTAAAGATCGACGTGCACCTACATGTGAGAGACTTAGTGTTTGCAGTGATGGATATGAACATGCTGATAGCCAGATTAACTGAATGGATACGAAGAGGACAGACCACTAGGAGCTGGACAGTAATGTGTATCCAGTCATCCAGTCCTTCCCTTGGATTGCTAAATTGCTTAACCTAGTCGTAGTGTCTCATTTTAGTACTTTTTTTTTTTTTTGCTGTTCCCATAGAAAAACTTATCCTTTACCCAAGCATAAATACTGTAAACTGACTCCTCAGGCGCCAGTCCTGGTCGCATTTATCTGAAGCTAATACTGTACATGAGCATATTAGCCGTGCCTGCCAGACAAGTCTGGCAAGTTGGTCAGACTGTGATTCATGACTAGCCTTTCTCATTTCTTCTCTCTGTTATCTCAGGATTTAAAAAGCGTGAAGAAAGAAAAAAAAAAAAAGCATCAAAAGCATATCTTTTCATCTGAGGAGATGATGTTGGTGCAGTTTTAGAGAGTTCAGTTGATACTGAAAAAAAAAGCATCACCTAGTAATCACCATTTTGATGTCATTGGTCATGGAGGGGACACAATCTACAAAGTGTGGCTGCCAACTCAGATATCATCTATGGATGTGTTTGTTTGTTTGTTTATTTATTAATCTATCTTTAAATTTTAGTTGATGAATATCTGGTAGAATCTGGGCTCAATTCATTGCCACCAAGTCCAGACTAGGAATGATGTTCACTTGATCTATAAATGGGAAAATATTGATCATGTGTTAGGATGGGGAACATGCTACATGAAAACATGAAACATTGTTCAGAACAGTTTTGAATTTTAAAGCAATACAAATTAGTGTGTATATTTCGCACTCCAAGGCATCTCTGTATAAAAAACTTCAAGAATACAACTGGACTTGTGATCAGTTAAACAAAGTAAGAAATAAGTTACATAAGTGATGAATGCTAATGTTTCAACTGTCTAGCTAATTGTCTATCTAATTGTACAAGTGAGTTGCAAAGGTCAAGGTAATTCAGCCAGTTCAGTTGCTGAGCTACCTTTACTTGAGTCTGAATCTGACCAGCAGTGGACTGACCTGGAGGCATTCCCCTAGTGTGGCTAAAAACATCACTGATAGCATCAGGCCACAGAAAGTGTTATCGATTCCCACCCATACATTATCTTACTGTGCGCTTTACACGTTCAAACTGGCAGTGAAGAAGTAATACACAAAGCCTGTGACCATGATTTCACTTTACTTCTGAAGGTATGAATGAATGCTTGTAAATGTTTTGTACTGAGGCCATGAAACTTTAACCAGAGCATAAAAAATGTAATTTGGAAAAGGGATATTACAGAGGTCAGAAACTATTATGATGACTCGCACACTAAATGGACTGAGGAGATAGCTCTTCTATACACAGGACTGTGTACCAGACACATAATTTGAGTTTTCAGTTGTTTAGACAAATAACCGTACAGTGCTATCATTATAATGCTCTCTACTTCCCTAATGGTAAACAGCTATTTGTGCAGTTGCTTTAACATGGGTTTTCCAAATGAGTGTATTATCAGTATACACTGTAGGCCCCTGGAGCAGATCCAGATGATTGCCATAAAGGTCTGATCCTCCTTATGATCAATTACTGTTATAACATAATCACTTTGTCTTTTTCATTTACAAAGTCTTCTTCGTGATGTTTAATTATTTGTAGTTTTTATTTTTATTCATGTTTATTAAACTATCCACTAAATGATCCACTTCACTCATGAAGTCTGTAGGTGTCAGAGAATGACAAAGAGTGACAATTGATTCTTTTTTTGCCACAATTTTGTGATCTTGTGTGTAATGACTTTTCATGCACCTTCACTGCCTGCATTTGTTTGTGGTACTACATTCTTTTACTTTATAATTCTGAAGGGAAAACACGTTCCTTTTTCAGCCAATTAAATATTTTTATCCCTAGCTATATATTATATATATATTTAATTGCTTAGTAAAATTAAATCGTGTTTTTGAAGAATGAGCCTCTTGGTAAAATGCATTTTAAAAATAGATACATGTACTTCAGAGTAAATTATTGTCTTTGATTGGCAATTGCCACTCTGAGCATTTATCACGTGATCACTTGAGTTTAGTAGATACATAGAATTTACTTTTAGCTATTAGTCTCTCCCACTCAAACTAGAACATGAACACAAATGATACACATTTACTCTTCTTCCAGCAAGTTAACCCATCAAACAAAACTGTTCTTGGAAGTATATCAGATGATTTGAGACATTACAATGCAACTGTATCTGCTGTAGTTCCCACTGCTGTGAAACAGCTGATTTTTTTGCTAATCCAATCAAACACAATTAGTATCTTGAGCATAAACATTGCTTTCTCTCATCTCTCTCTGTCTCTCATACACACACACACATTCACTCAATTGCATTTCTCCCCTCCCTTTATTAACACCACTTCCCTATAGGGAGCTGGCAAAGTTAAGTGAGCTCTCCATCTGTTAAATTAGAGAGTGTCAAAACTTTTAGCTGCTGAGTGATCCAGAGACATAATCCCATGTCTCCCTGGGTAATGAATTGTTCTCATGCTAATTAGCAAGCACACGGCCAGCAGTAGCAGTAAGAATGTCCTAATCAAATAGACTTACGGTTTTGTCATGTCTATGGTTTCTGTCTTTTCCCTAGAGCCGACAGGATGGGCCTTGGCTCTGCCTTCTGCTGTTCACCCTTCCCCAACACATCCCCCTGAAGGACAGTATAGAGCAATATGAATCATTAGCAAAGTGAGACAGATGACATGTGGCAATGGTCCCTGGCAGCGGGGACATTGTTCTTACATGCTACATATTTTATGGTTGTAGAATACTTTGTTTTGAATGACTGACTAGAGAATGTTCTGGATTAACAGAATAGCAAAATAAACTTGATCAACAACTAATGAAAAGGCAACAACACAAATAGACAAAACAATGCTCAAAAACCGCATTTCTTGAACCAATCTTTGCGCCTTTATGTATGACTCCAAGCGATAAGAGTTGATAGAGTGATTGAATGGAAGAGTGAGAGTGACACACAGAAGGAGAAAGTCTTCAAGGGTGAATGGAGCAGAGGGTGTCTGTGTTGCTAAACACTGGATATAATAGAGGCCAAGGATTAGATGGCAAACTTTATACCCCTACACCCCTTACTCACTACACACACACACACACACACACACACACACACACACACACACACACACACGCACACACACACACGCTACATTCCGTCAGGGCTTTATCTGGCCTTTTATTTGCCTTTATCGAGCATGGCGGAGGCAGCCCTCTCAGCGTTAACAATGTCGGGCTAAAGTCATTTCACACAACACTACTTGGTCATGTAAGCTGACAACTTTTATATTCCCTTATGTCCTTGGCTTGCTCTGTCGTATGGGCTTATCAAGAGCAGGGAGTGGTGCAACCAGTTGGTTTTCAGCACCAAGACGTGCCACAGAGTGGGGTAAATTGTGCTAATTTCAAGCCTGGAGGCACCATTTCGAGGAGGTGAGTGTAACTCGTAGTGGCAGACAAAACTGCCTAGAGAGAGGGAGCACACATTGCTCATGGATCTACTACTTGCTGCACTGGGTTTAAGCGTTCAATACCGCGCTTTGGTGTGCATCAAAGCTTTCACATGGAATTAATTCTTTGGTTGACAAGGGGTGTATGCATGTGTGTCTGAGATGATGTTGGTGCTTTTGGGTAGTGAATGGTAGAGGTTCATCTGCACAGTCTTTTAATTAACCTCATGCCCCGTTACTATCCAGACTGCCAGCACTTGGCTGACCTTACACCGATTCATGCTGCAATAAAAGTGACAAGGTTATGGAAATACCGGCTGATGTGGGATGTGACAGAGGGGTTGCTGGACCAACCTTTAACAGGATGACAGAGGCCATTATCCTTGATGTCAGATGAAGAGGTGTAGGATGGAAATGCTCCTTGCGTTTCATGCCACACTGCCTGCTCACTGCAGGGAAAACAACCAGGAAGATTAACAAATTAATGGTGGATAACCAAACACTTCTTGTTGACTTGGGGATGACTCACAAAAATAAACCATCTCCTGGAGAAGTGAAGAAGGACATTAAATGGTACAAAAGATCTAAGAATTAGCAATCAAAACTCAACATGCACCTATGAATTTTATGCAGTGTGGATTTTGTGTTTTTTTAAGATAAACTTATGATTGTTCCTGATTCCTGATAACTGCCTTTTTTTTATTAACTGTAATCGTTTTCCCAAAGTTGCTGCTGGAGTCAAATAGCTTATTTCATCTAAAAAAAAAACAAAACCAAATATCTCATCATAAAAGTCAAATCAAAGTAAAGTAAATCTTTACACTAGAGAAGCTGGAAGTGGTCCATTTTATGATATTTTTGGCTTCAATTTATCACACAAGCATTTTTTAGCTCTACTTTCAAGTTAATAGATTTTGAAACCACTTATTGATTAAGTAGAGCTGCTCCCCCTGTTGTCCAGCTTCAGCGTTTTATGTTGGGTTCAGTTTACATAGTGTTCAGCTGTATTTATTCTTCATTTTAAAACAAAACATGCATGCCAATATTGTCTCTTTCTCTGGCTGCCACACACTATTAAGCTAATAGTATTGGATTTTGTCACCGAGTCATTTCTACACTTCTTTCTCCCTGATATGTCCTGGTTTCACTTCTTCATCATTATCCAGTCCTTAATCTGAAATGACATGGGGGAAATACAGTGTATGAATCACTTAACAGGGACCTGCCATAACTGTCTTAAGATCACTGTTTATCAATTAAATAATAAAAACCAAGGGAGAGCACAATAATCCATTTCAGTTTTGGATTGCTTGTGGCTGAGTGAATTCAGTAGCGTAATGACGCTTGATTGAATATTGTGTTTTCTCTCTCTCTGTATTGCTAAATTAAAAAAAAAAAAAATGTGATATGGGTTCATTGAGCAGCACATAATTATCTTGTCATTCTCATATAAAGACCCAAAGCACACAAGGTAACTGCCCATCAAACAGCAGGGCAGATGACTGCATAATAAGATGACCTGAGAGAAACACACTTGGGTCAAAAGGTATGTCTCCTTCCCACTGGAGCTGTGCACTGTAAACCTGGGGTCCACGATGTTTTAAGACTCTGAAAAATACAGATTAATAGTATAGAGTGTTAGTTGTGGGAACCCATTTTACTCTATATGGTCATAGTTTTTTTTTCATGCAAATGAGAGAAGAACTTTCACTAACTGTGACATTTAATGTATATTACCTTAAGATAATTGAATGTGGTCACTAATGATGATTTCTTGAGTGGTTATGTCTGATCAGCAGTTCAAAACTCAAAGGCTTGTTTATTATGATATGGGAAGGCAGGAAATACCCACAATTTAGAGACTGAAACTGGGCAAAGTTTGATAGTTTAGTTTGAAAAATGATTTCAATATTTACTTATATAAAAGTTGTGCTGAGAAATGTCATAAAATAATTGATTATCTCAATAATTATTTGATTACTCTTTAGAAGTTTAAATGTTTACATCCAAATATGTTTGCATAAAAAGCCAGAGCGTCTCCTTTTGTATTCCTTCAAAGGTTCTTAGCTGCAGCCATGTTAAGCTCCTCAGTCCTATCAACGTGTCTAATGCATAATGCAACTGAACTGATCACTGACAAAACAACAAACACACAAGAATAAATAACACAGAAATACAATGCCAAACACAAAGACAACAGAGGAGAAGCGTCACTGAAATCTCATGCACACGCAGTCACCACAAGGCTACTGCAATGTGCGTGTGCATATAGTCACAGATTATCCTAACAGGCCTGTCATTTAACAAAAACAATACTAATAAGAATAACAAATCTTATATCCACTGCTCTTGATTATTAAATCTTGCTGGTTTGCATCTCTGCAACTCTGCAGCCTTGTGTTTCTCCCCTTCTGCAGAGTTTATTTTTAACTTCTTTTTTTTTTTTTGGTCCTGCTATATGAATAGCTTTTAGCAATGTTCATTGATCTGCTGCACGTTGTGTTTGGATGTTGTCTTGGAGATTGGGCAGGATGAAGCAGCTTGGGTACGCAACAGTTGAAATCATCAGGGGAAGAAGAGATTTAGCCGCATATCTATGTTAGACGAGACGTGATGAGATATTACCAATATCAACATGCTCATGCTGCGCTTAAGCACGTCTATGGATTCCAGAGCCCCACGGCTGATAGAGATGCTGCTGCAGAATAGTAAATATCACTGCTCTGCGTGAACATCTGTTTATTACATTGAAGCTGCTCCATTACCAGCTGTGGAAATTAACTGGAAACTTGTACCATAATGCCACTCAAGCTGGGGGAAAAAAAGGATACAGCAAACTGTATATTTAGTGTTTTTTGTTATTATCCTGGCAATTAAAATGCACATGTAGTATATACTGCAAGAGTTTTACTCTTCTTTTGCACTTTAACAGTTTATAAGGAAACAAGGAACAAGTGTAGCGGCTAGTAAGAAACTTTTTAAAACAAAATTTTTCGATCTACAAAATAATAACTGATCTGTAAAAGCCTGGTAGACATCAGAGGTAGAATTTCAGAGTTTTTCATAATTTGCAGTGCACAGATTGGACATTTTTGGACTGATTGATTGATGTCTTTATTTCTTTTTTTTTGGGGGGGGGGGCACAGTACAGGGCAGCGGAAATACGGTGAACGCAAAACTGACACATTACCAGTCTGTAAAGGGGAATGCTGAATGAGACAGCAAAAAGTTGTCTATTTGCAAATCAAACATTTATGGATCAACACTACCATTAAAATTGCCTTGTTTGTGGCCACTTGATGAATATAAGTCAATACTCACTTTAATGTTTTGCTTTCCACTGACTCCTGGGGGAAAGATCTGGCCGGCAAGCAGTTAATTCTCAACTCTGTTCACTACTAACTTTGTCTGGCTGCTGTTTGGTGCTGGCCTAGTGGTTTACAATGGTTTTGTGGAAACTTTTTTTTTTTTTTTCAGTAAAAACAGCTGTCTGCTGCTGCTGAAAACAAAGTTCAGCAAAGTTAACTGGCCAGAAGACCAAAACAATGAGCTGAAAGATGACAAAACATGCCGTAGAGATGAGAGGAACTGAAGAGTCAGGAAATAATTTTCTGTGAGTGGTCCGCAATGAGCAACCTCTTTCACATTGCAGAACATTATTTTATCCGTCTTTAATATAAAATATTTATCAATGCAGCTTTAGGGGATGTCAAATATCCACACATTTCTAGTCCAACAAAACTATTCAACCCAAAAGGCCTGTTTAGATACAACTTTCACTGCTTCACGTCATGCGTGTTCATGCACTATAGCAGCTAAACCTGACAGCTGAACCAGCAAGAGAGCATAAACCAAGAGCAGCAAAATAACATCAAATGTAGCATCAAATCTGGATGAGAAAGAGTTTCAAGTAAAAGGGAAGAGGGGGGGGGTAAACAGGATAGTATAACAATTTTAGTTTTGGGGGATTTTGGGAAACCACCTCTGCACTAAAACACAGCTGTTAGTCTTCTAATGGTTGTGCTGCTCCTCCTTTACTGGCCACAACAACAATTTCAAAAGAACTTCACTTTCCATTGCTACAATACTGGAACCTAAAGCCACAAGCCTCATTTTACAGCTGGATTATGCTATTTGAGGGCAAAATTTAGATTCAAGACCACGACGTGTTAATTAAAAAGAGAACAAATTAAGCAATCATTCATTTAAAAGGGAAAATAACCACCAATTGCCAGACATTTTGCCTTGATACTTGCTGGAAACAAGTAATGAATTCACTTTCTCTGGAAAATGTGTAGAGTGTGACTACATCTAGATAAAAAGAGATGTTGGCATATATATATATATATATATATATATACACACACACACACACACACACACACACACACACACACACACACACACACACACAAAACTAAACATACAAAACACTCCAGTAGTCTGCTCATGGACAAAATATAACAAGATTCTTAACAAGGAGTGACATCTACAGTATAAAGTGCTCACGCCCACAATCGTCCTTTCAGATGGATGTAATAAAAAGCTGTCCATATTCGCTGTTGTGTCACTACCTGGGTGATAAAGCTGCACTTAAAACAAGAGATGGCTTCATTTTATGATCATGCTACATCACCAACAGGCAAAGGTCACTCCGCAACAGCTGTTTTGTGGAACATCACGTCAGTTTCAAGGTAATTAATTTTAGTAAAGTAGTGCCGCTTTAAACAAGGAAAGCTCTGAGGACACTGGTGACATTTTGGTGTTTCAAGTGATTTTGTTTTCAGTCCATTGAACAATATCTTGAAGAAATATTTAAGCAGGTGATTGATATTATATCCAACCATATTATCATACACAGTTTTCCCCGTGCCTTTGTCTGTAAGTATTAGACACACCGCACAAAATGCACATTCTCCAGTCAGGCAATATGTTTATTAAATCCAAGCCTTAGTAACAGTGCCTCCTCTAAGTCACTCTGTCTGCGTCAAAGTTGAAAACAAACAATCATCCAGTAATATTTTGACAAAATATACAACCTTCAGTCAGTTTGTGTTATAGTGACAGAACTATATAATGATATAAAAGTTTTATACCCCTGAACAGGGAGGACGGGCAACAGAGAAAGAGAATAGTTTTCTTTTTTTCAGATGACCACATTAAAAGCCTTTGAAGAAATATGCTGTGTGAAAACTCATAGCATATTTGCTCCAAGACCACAGAACTGGTGAGTTCCAATTAAATAATGCCCTGGGACATTTGAATATCAGAGTGCCACAACTCTATGAAAGATACCTGCTCAAAGCAGTAGTGGCAATGAAATAAAAATGAAAATGACTAACAATGGAGTCAGCCTTAAAACTGAATCCAAAACTATTTGGCCAAATACAGTTTATAGAATATGACAACATGAAAGTGAATTAATAAACTCTTCTACTGCCTAGAGTGGTTTAAATAGTCAAGTATTCTCATCTTTAATACATTGCAACCCAAACTTAATCATTAAAGCAAATGTGAATGCTTTTTGAATACAGTATTTCATATGGTGCTTTTTTCATTGAACTTCATGTTGAGCTTTAAAGTAGTACCTCTTTTAGTGGTGGTGGGAGCTCAAGTTAAGCTTGTATATACAGTACATACATGTTCACTGAACTCTGTCTTTCTCCCCAACTCAGATTAAAATCTAAAGAAATGTTTTCCACAAGGAGAGCTCACCATGGTTAAATTCATTCATTAGAAATGTGCAGCTACTGTAGTTGGGACAACACAACTCATCACTCACACAACTTTGACATATGCTGCAACAAACAGAAAACATTACGCACACAAAACATATTACATGACAATTCAGAACTAAACACATCCTCCCACGGCGAACTATATGAGAAGACTTCCCAACAGGGCTTCCTGAAAGAAAAAAGAAGAAAATCTATTATGCCTTATCTTAAACATGTGTTGGAGGGGAAGCCTCTGTGTGAAGAGTGACTGGTTTGCGTTCCAGTTAAAAAAAAAAAACAAAAAACGATGAATTGACCAGACAGAATGACCCGGGGGTATATGACTTTTCTTTCTTGATGTGAATAGAATTTGAATTTTAGGAACTATCTTAAGAAATAAATTACACACAAGAAACCCCATCCCTTCGTCATTATATTAATTGCAGTGTATAGTGTATACCCTGCCATCAATAACTTCAGTGCAGTCACTTTGGACTCCAAACACACCTGAGGTCCAGTGCATGTCTGCTAAAGAACAATGAAAACTTTTGAAATTATATAATACATATTACATAATAATACATTTAATTTCCTTGTGCACAACATATGATAATTAAATTATTCATTTGTTGTGGATTATTATAGTGTTGTTAGGACTGCATGAAAAAACAATTTAGCAAAACAAATTTTAGTCAAGAGACCCCAAGCTCATTCCTCATAGCCATGTTTGCGGTTTCTGGGGTTATTTAAGAGAAACAAAATAAACACACTTGTTAAACTGATTGAATTTGGCTACCCCCATCAATCTTTAAGTCAAACAGACAGAATATTAAAATACTCACACCAAATGGGATAAGTGTGATTTTAATATACACAGGAGCATTTACCTATGCCATCAAGTTGGGTGTAAAAGGTCCCACATAGGTCAGTTTAGAAAACCAGGCCAAATGTGGGTCCCCAGAGAGAAACAAGGAATAAAAAATTCAAGCGGGGGACGTCATGCAAAGGGGATTGTTCGATTGCATGTTCAGCTGTACAACAAATTGCACAACAAATGAAACAGTGTGTTTTGTTTTTACAACTAGACAACTTACTGCGTTTATAAACTTCTTTTCCAAACACTATAGAACTTTCCATTGTCCCAGTTGCTGTAGAAATTTGCATTCAAAGGGATGTATTCATCCAATGGGACATGCACTCTTATAAACAATGATAAACTCGTACATGAATAATACATTTGCTTTGTGAATGCTAAAGTTTTTTTTTTTTTTTTTTTTGCATTGTATGTTTAAAAAAGCCAAAAATGCTTGAAGACATAATTCTTCACTTTGAGTAAGATATTATCAAGAAAAACAAGACATTGCAGTAAATATTTCAGGAAGTTATTTGGACCTTGCTTCACTGGATATTTCTTTCCACCTTAGGAAAATAAAGCAAGCTGTTCAATTTGGTTTGTTTTCAACTGTCCCCTGACTTAATTGCTCTATTAGTTAATTAGTTATTTATCTCGCTCTTGAAGCCCATGTGTAATCACACCATTAGGCCTGCCTTTATACAGATCTGTTGTTTTTTGATGGAGAGAGCATCACTAGGAGAGGGAGCGAGAGAAATTAGCATTAATTAAGTGAGATATACGACTATGTATGGTGACAAAGGGGGCAGGTTTCAAAAGACACTCAATATCAAGTGACAGAGGGAGGTGAAAGGGAGGCATGTATTAACACACAAGGAACTTCCCTGACACTTTTTAATTGCCACCTTAACCTCTAGTGTCAGAGTCATTTAGTCACCACAAAAGCATCACATGCAAAAGGGAGGGGGGTAAAAAAAAAAAAAATCCAAGCTGTGCACTGCATCAAACTCACTTATCCTCCTTAGCCTCTGACACTGTGTTCCCCTATAGTGCTTTGCCAATAAACCACTAAAACTCCCTCAAGGCTCTGGTACACACAAGCCCACGCTGCTGTTATGACCCCTCTTCCACAGTGCTGGTAACTGTGGCTCTTAATTGCCATCTTCTGTAATCTGGGTGAACTGTAGACCTGTAACCACAGGCATCACCGGCTGCGGAAAGTACATTGCATAACATAAACTCACTCTTCAGGCTTGTTGCTCTGTGGGTTACAGTTAAGCAAAATGAAGCATAGAAATAATGCAGGAGGTGAAAGATTAAAAAACAAAGGGAAAAAAAACTAAACTCAAATTCTTTACTAAGTAATCATTTTCATTACATAAGAGTTGCTTTCTCTACATTCTTCCCCTTTTCCATGTTCACATACTGTATTGCAAAGAGCAGAAGAAGCAAACAACTGATTTCAAGAGTCACAAAATGTCACTAGATGATAGAATATGGTAATTAGTCTATTTGTGATGTTACTGGGTCTTATTTGCATTTGGCCTAGTGTCAGCTGGTATCAGCACTTTTTCTGCTTCCTTCTCTACTCCTTTCTACTCTGTGTTCACATACAGTTTACTGTGTTTTAATCCTGCCGAATGCCCAACGAAGCTGCTCTCACTTGCATGTTTTTCTTTTTCTGTTGACAGACAACAGATGGAGTTTGAAAAAGTGACAAGTGAAAAGCAGCTCACTGAGACATATTACCTGTACCATCAGTCACTTACAAGCTATTTCCAAAATCCTTATTTTGTAACTGCAGCATCGTCTGATGAACTCTCCAAACACTAAAGACAACGTCTGTGCTGTGATTTCAGCTACATGTACCGACTAAACTGATCCCTCAGTGAGAAAGTTAGAAGAGACAGAATATCTCTTATTTTGTCTCTCTGCCTCTGTCTGGGCAACTAACTGCTGCTCCGCCTCTCTGCCACTCACTGAACAGAGAAGATGCAGAGAGAGAGAGAGAAAGAGAGAAGAACTTTTCGCTCATCAGGCAGTACTGCCGACTCTCTTCTACAGAGAGTAGCTATGGTTGGTCGGGGGGAGCTGTATGACGCCTGATAAGTGATGCCACATCCGCAGTTGGTGCTTGAGACTACAAGTTGGAGATTAGAAAAGAACCTGGAGGTGTGAAGTTAGAAAGAAGTGTTTACCACATCTTTGTGGCCCATTCTGCAGCTCAACTTGAGGGTCAAGGGTACATTAGCGCCTAAAAGCATAAAACACCCGGATTTCTTTTGCAATTTGAACTGTATTGTGGGCAACTGACTTTGATGAGGAAGAAAAATTAATGAATGTTTCTGGTTCTGCTTTCGATACTAATCAATTTTCACAGTCAACTAGTGAATAATTAGCTCTAAATAATATTACTAGTAATAATCCCAATTAATTATTCCTTACATTTAGCTGCGTATGCTAAAATATGTATATCTATTCCAAAAGAGATGGAAACATGTTTTTGTAAAACATCTGTAGAGATGATTAGTCCTGATTTAATAGAGGCTGCACTGCAGTCTGTGTTGTCATTTGGGCTTTGAAATGTTGCTCTATTTTTAATAAGTTATGTGGACTGAATCAATAAGAGAAAAAAAAAAAACTCAATGTAAGAAGAGACTTACCTCTTCAATCTCAAAGCAATCAAGAGACCTGTTCATCATTTCAACATATTAGATTTCTCCTTATGACCAGAAAATAAATAAACCAGAGAGGCAATCATATAGAAATGCTTCAGGGAAATAATTCCAGTGACTTACTTGTCAGAAAACTTTCATTTTCTTCGGCAAAAATGACAACATCTAATTAAAAGACTAATCAGACAGAAATGTTACACAGGTATAATAGGAAAAAAAAAAAAATCTAAACACCACCATCTTGCTGATGTGGGGAGTAATATGTTTAAAACTGCAGTATTCCAGCGCAGGACTTCAGTGTATTCCATATTCATCTGTGTTTGTGGTTAGTCCTGGACAGTTCAGCAGACCATGATATTTCCTTAAACTAAATGTCATGAAGGCATTCAGGCATGAAATGTCAGACTAATTCAGGGCACAAGCACAAAATGTGAGCTCGCAGAGGACTTGCTCAAAACATACAGAGCAATTCATCAAAGCGAAAAGGTGGCTCAAGAAGAGTGACGTAAAAAACAACTGGTCTGCAGATGGAGCTCAAATTGATTTTGCAACAAAAATTGTCCTTAAAATCTATCTTAATTTCAATGAAACATCACGTCTCACTGATGAGAGCTACTTCTATAACTTAGACTTTATTCATTGTGTGTAATAATACTTAGGACGTTCTTTCCTTGAAAGCTTATAATGACTAAATAATTGCCAGAGAATGCATTTACAGTAACAGCATAATAGGTCAATGGTAACAGATTCTAAGAAAAGAAACATTTTCAACTACTTTCATATTTATTTTGAAACAGTTTCCATCTTGATGACTTAATTACTTCGATTCAGTTGGTGGCTGTGGTCTTGCCAAGGCTGAGTTTAAAATATCAACAATCAAATTTCATTCTTTATCTTATTGCCGTTGTCGTTGATTCGCATCTAAGTCACAAGTAAAATGCCATTCTCAGGGATCCTGAGATGTGCAAATATCTGAAGTTTAACTCCAATCACCATTTTGAACCTTTCTGTACAGAGCAGATCATCGAGATGAGTGAGGAGAAGGATAGAGAGGGATCTGTGGGAGCATATCTGACGGTCACTTCAGGGAACCCATGTATGTACCCACTATCCCACCCCATGGGCACCTGCTAAATCAATGGGGAACACCAGACTACATTGTCGAGTGTATCCCAGCCCAGGCCCTGATGTATCAATTTTCTTATCATCTCAAACTTGTCTCGTTGTTGTAGACTTGTCTTGGTCATGGTGACAAATCATTCAGTTTTGGGTTATTTTATTTATTTTGTTAGTCTGTCCATAGTTTTGGCCAAGTTTCTCTCAGCCTACATCACTGCTGTTTCTGATTTTGTACTGAAGGTAATAGCACCTATCATCAAATGAGGATTCTGAGCTAAAGCTGGCCGCAATCTCTCTAATAACTGAGAGAGAGAGAGCGAGAGAGTTTATGTATAACCAAGAGAGATGGGGAATGTTTGTGCAGTTATAAGGATACGAGTGTGTATGCGTGTTATAGAGATGAAGCTAAAGGGAGCGTATAGCTTGCTCTGTCGAGATAATCTTATTGTGTAGTGTGTGATGCATCATTATGCTCTAATCTTACTGTGCATTGTGAGCACCCTTGTGATTCACGAGTAGATAATCTGTGAAATTCAACCTCATGCATGAGATGCAATCTGACTTCAGAAACTGGTTGGTATTTTAAGACTTCCATAAAATGAGCACACATTGGATTTTGCATAAATGTCTCTTCATTTTACGGATAAATAAAGTGACATAAACATCTTAAACAGTTATGGTGAAGTGCTCCAGATTGTGAATGGTTTGCACGAGTTGCTATAATTTCCAGTGCCGCAGTCAACCTGATGGCAGCACATGTTCCCTCCAAAAATTTGTTGGCAGATAACCAGAATTTGTTTTGCAAAAACATATTTATTATTTCATGCATCCATTGCTTCCTTGCTGATTATCTGCTCCTGCTACACATCCTCATTCAGTGATTGCATTTTTTTAAAAGTTGACCATGCTTGATTTTTGGACTTAATGTGATAATGACACCAACCCTGCTGCAGTTTCTAATTATTACTAAACTGTATTTCCATTTATTTTCCACACATCATTAAAAGAAAAAAAAAAAAAAAAAACATATTCTCTTGTGTTATGAGAGCAAGACTTTCTAATTACCGTTAAGATAATACTACCTACCTCAGATCAGTCGCTTAGCTGCCGATTTATGGCTATAGCCTAGAGTTGTCAAAATATCATATTCATAATTTTTAATCCAATGGGGTTTAATTCTCCATTATTAAGTTTCTAAGAAGATGTAATTTAAATTGATTTAGATGGTTAGTTTTATCCCCCTCATCAGACATTACACACATTTAATTGGAACCAGGGAGAAACTAGGTAAATTCTAATCAGAATTTATTACTGGTGCTACACTAAAATTAATAAGAGCCTGGCTGGGTCAAATATAAAGCAGTGGACTTAGGTTAAGCAATTTCACATCTCTGCATCTTTGGCTTTCTCTTTGTTGCCACTACACTGCTGTGTTGAACTTGTGCCATACAGAGTAATAAAGAGCCTTCACAATCATATGTAATTAGCCACTGAATATTTATCAGCCTAAAGCACTGCAGGCCCCCGGATTTGTAGAATAGTATCAAATATTAATACCTATGTAATGAGTGCAGCAGTTTATAGAAGAGTTGGGGTGATGAGAACAGATGTTATCATAAAGTTTGATAAATTGGACAAACACTGGTCTATCAGCTATGCATAAGTCATAACACCAGACAGACAAAGCCAGTTTTGCATTATCATTTACAAAGTTTGTGAAGCCCTGTGCCCTAAGTTCAGATAGTTGAAAATCTGGTAAAAGGCAGGATGAACTAGGAGTAGTGGTACATTGGTATCACATTTCAACCGAAAACAATCTGTCAAGACGAACGGTTGTTGTCTCCTAGTGTCTAAAACACTTAACGTATGACTTAAATGAAATGTTGTTGAATAGTGTTTGATAATTCTATTGTACAGTATCTTCTGTGAACAAGAATATACCACATATACTAAATACACCACTAAATTCATATTTATGTTCATTTTATTCTCCTTTTGTGTGTCAAAATTGCACATATGAGTTAAACTGGATGATTATGATGTTGCCTATACTGTAGATATATATTGTATTGCTCTGAGAAACCAGAAACCTGAAGCCAGACTGAGTTTAACGTTGAAAATACTGGAATACAGCGCTGTAGTGAAATGCATTATTTCTACATTTTGTCGGAAACCAGTAATTGGTGGTTTACGGACAAATGAATGACAAAAAACAACTAACTGGAAGGAGGCCAAGCTATATTCTAGCACACCCAGCAATCTGCTTCCTGAAACAAATCCATTAAGTTTTTAATCTCTTATTTGTAGAGGCTATCAATTACGATGCAAAAATGTAACACAAAAACAGAGCATTTTATAAATGTAAAGCATTTAAAAGCAATGCAAGTCAAAAATGTTGTGATCCAGTAGTTTGTGAGGGGGAAATGATACAAACATAACACTCCATGCTGTCCATTTCAGGATTTTGAGCCTGTCATCATTTTGGTGAGGGCTGATATCTCTCTGTGACGGCATTAATGTCCAGCAGCAGTAGCCCCGCCGCTCTAACGGTCATTGATCACTGATATTTATGAGGAATATTTGCTGAATCAGAGTGGGGGCTTATTTTACTGCTACAGTTGACAGAAAAATATCAATACTCACAGAGAGACTGAGGCGGACTGAAATGAGTGAAATGATCAAGAGAAGATGTAGCTTGTTTTCATTAGGGAGTGGCTGATAACATCAGATGATTAATCACTATCTTCCCTGCTGTTGTAATTCTCTACATGACCCAGAGGAGATCTGTAAGCAACCAACCACAGTAAACTCTATGGTAAAAATCGGCTTCACTCTGTACACGTCTAGGAAATTAAAAAAAAAAGAAAAAAAAGAAAAAACATGTTTAGATGTGATTCTTTCATGACCTCACTTTTGCTGACAATATCACAAAATGTCTGTGTAATTTAGATACCGAATCGTTTATAAGTATTGGACATTTTATTGCTGTCGGTTAGACAAGAGCGGGAGGGAATGGTATCTTTGAAGTTTCCCTTAATCCTCGAAACAAATGGTGTAACCATCATACATTATGCATTGTGCATTTCTCTTGCACATGATTCAAGGTTTTTTATTTTTATCTTTACTTCTGCCGGAGGCACATGAAAAAGACCTTCCACAAAGTAAAAGCTCAGTTTTCCTGTGTCTGTAGTGGACGAGGGTACGCTGCTCTCACAATGGCTGATACACCAGGCTGGTTTGATTTCCCTAGGGATATGAAGGCTATCATATCATCCGGCACTTCCTTTCAACTCTTTCCCAGTTCAATTTATTGAGCACAAACAGAGTTCAGATGCTCAGCAAGAATCCCTGCTTTGTGAGACTCAAAAACGATGGATAGATTTAAAGCCACAATAAAAATGTTGAAGAGAAACATCTCAGTCTCACATTTACACTTTGCAACATGAACTTCATGATGCCAATGACAAGGAGTATAACTTTGCACTTACTTACTGTTGTGCTAAAGGAAAGGTGGAGAATCAATTAGTTATCAAAAAAATAAATCACCTGCGTGAAATTAAACGTTCTGTCTGATTTCAAAGACTGTTTCACCTTCGAACAGCTACATACAAGATCAAGCAAAAGGGGAAATCCACCAATTTTACACATAAAAATCAATCCACGGGCAACCACTTAGCCCATGAGAGCAGTTGGTCGCAGGTCCTCCGAGATGCCGCATAGAGCTACCAACAGAAATAACCCTGATGATACCACTCGGGTTATTTCAACGTGATATTGGAGATGATGAACTGCGCGTGTGGGGTTTGACACACATGGATATTGACCATATAGGGAGGATTGTCACAAAAAGCTACTGTCGAGTCGAACAAGGGCGCTGCGGTTTTGAAGCTTGTAAGTAATCGGACTTCATAAAAGTACGACACTAAATACTTTTCATGCTTTTATTGATGAGACAACTGCATTCCTGTCTGAACTGGCTCATGATGCCAAAGCCAAAAACAGCAACCCCATGTTACCCCTTCTGGCATCTCTTCTTCGGTTGCCAGGAGAGAGGAGATTTCTGAACTGCTGACCTTGCATGTACCTCAGTGTAGCCTGAGATCTTCTGGGAGGTCTCTATTAGTAAATCCCAGGTTGTTCCAAAAACTAGAGCAGATGCCTCAACTCTGAAACAGTCTGTCTGAAGAGATCAAGGTAGCTGTTTATTTTTGTTTAAATCTCTCAATTTCTAACCTGTGCTTTCACTGTAATTGTTTTGTTTATTGTTTTCAGTCTGTCCATTAAATTGCAGCTCTTTCGTTACTCTACTACACATTCCTAGTGGTTTTGTTATTGAAAAACTTTAGAAATTGTTTTTGAGAAGTGCTACATCAATAAATCACATATCACTTAAGTGCCCCAGCTCACTCAGTGTTCATGCTTGTCAGCCGCTGCGCTTCCTCGAAAATGTTAAATTTGAGAAACTAATGCTTAATAGCTTACACTGCTTGCAAGATCATTGGAAGAAAGTGCAAAAAAGTCAAAATATACATTAATCCGTGTATACATGAAATTCCGATGCAGCGTTCAAGACTGCAAGTGAAGAGCAGTCCCCGTTATTGGTGGGAAAATGACATTGAAAATGAAACAATGCAACAAATCGAATGTTTCCATATTTGCTGACCTTATTGAAGACAAGAAACTCCTCAGTGAAGACACAGTAATTCATATTTGTGTCAGAAAGAGCGTGTCCACAGCCAGGAAGCTGCTTATTAAAACTGCCCTGTAAATCTAACATGGACAAGTCCTGGCCTTATTACATCTTGGTTTTAATAAAGCTGTCAATTCTTCAGATTACACTACTGACCCCTTTTTATGTAAAGCTTTTTAATGTTCTCCTGGGACCAGCTGGCTTTATAAAGCTGGCGCCAAATCATCACACTTAATCAAAGACCTATATCCTTCCCCTCAGTTCTGAATTTGTGATGTTTATAAACACAATATATCACTCAAGCCTGTTCGACTGCACAAGACATTACTGTAGGAAAAAACAACTGAGGGTTTATTTAGGTGTTTTTTGTGTCATAACTAACAATGACAATAGCAATAGTCAATTTTATGCAGATTTTGAAATTGGGATTTGATACTTTAATACTATTACAGACAAATGTGAATTGGTCCCTTCTCTCCCGTTCCAATGAAATACACCAAAAACCATCCAAACCCCTTGATATCAAAATCAAATATATTCATGTGCAAACAATAAATAGCAAATCATTATTAAGAAAAAAATACTTTGGACCAAAGAGTAACTTAAATCTTGTTTCTTTTTTGTTATTTCTTTTTTAAGACAAGTAGAGAGTCATGATTAATGAGTAGGTACCATTAAAAAAAAAACAAAAAAAAAAAAACTGCTTCTCTGACAGAATTCCAGCATTGTAACAAATCAAATTCAGCTCTGAGAGCAGGGATGCTGCCTTTTTACTCTGTGTTGTCAAAACAAGCTGTGTTCAGGAAGGGCTGCACGCAAGCCAGTCAGTCACACATGCACAAATGAGTCTAGTCCATTACAAACTACAGAGAGCAAATAGATGTGTCCACAGAAGTGGTGACATGAAACAGACCAGATACCAGGGCTGCGACACACACTGAAGTACAAGGAAAGGACTTGTTTTTACCGGCAGCAAAAGACATGTTCGACAGGAGTCAAACTCGGTCAACCGGGCTAAAGGTTCAAAACTGCTGCAACTAGTCTCCTGCATGCAAAAATGATGCTCCAGATTTAGGTTTTCCTGATGTGAACAGAGCGGGGCCCACTCTATATTACTGCCAGAATGCTTGTATCACAATGTGTGCTTATTTCTACCATGGATAATCTGTACTGAAATTACTTTATGGGTAAATGTTTAGTTATAGCTTTCACGTTTGATATTTATTACCTCAACCATAGGGAGTGAGGGTGTTTTTTGTGCGTGTTTGTTTGTGTGTCTGCGTGTGTTCGGTTCTTTGAAATGCTTCAAATACTTTCTTCAAAGTCGCCGACCACAGCTCTAAGACTGTTAAAACCTACCAACATATTATCATATTTCCAGCTGATATGGTGAATGTGTTAGCAAATATTTGCTTATTTACACATGCGGCATGTACAAAGTAACATTAGCATTTACTGGGGACATATCTTTGGCCACCTGATGAATCAGTCCAACATTCAGTCTCCTTTTAGCTCTGTTTTTGGTACCGTTTCAATCCTAAAAAGACACATCTGGCTCTGCCTTGAGCTCTTTCACTGAAAACAGCTGACTGCATCTGGAAACAAGACTATGTGAGAGCAGTGAGAATGAAGCATAAGTTTTGGGCCAAGAAGAAAAAGCAAGAAGCTGACAGACCTGTGAAAGCTCCATAGAACCAAGAGGGATTTGAATGATTAGTAGTGAATTTGTCATTACAAGGGACACCGTGTTAGCATCCATATTTCCTCTTCTGTGCTGCAGATATCCTTTTCTAAATGTGTTTGGATTGGGTCATATATTTTAATGCACTGGTTTCTACTTGTTACAGGAAATAGAACACAGGCAAGAAAAGGAAAAAAGACAGGGTGATAAATTACAACAAATATCAGGCTAGCATCAGTGAAAAAAAAAGAAAACGTTACAGTTTAATTTTCACATCTCCACATGTGTCTTATGTGCAAATGAGAAATTTAAGTTGGGTATTCTGACTCTAATTAGCGAGCTAACTAGTGTCTATTATGAAAATGTGTGTAAGTGTCAGCTGTGCTGTCACTCAAATGAACAAGCAGGATAGGCATGGAGGCTCTGGCAAATGGAGACTGTGTAGTCTGTCAGTGTTAATGATGCTTCTGCTAGTTTGTCATTGAGGACTACGGCAATCAGCTCCTGTACATCTTTTTTTGAAACAGGTTGACTCAGTATTCCTGGTGTGTTTTAAATAATGATATTTTTGATACGTACATGTCAAAGATAGCCAATGCAATATTTAAAGTGACATTGCAAATGCTGTGAAACTGTCTCTGACTAAGTACATGCACACACACACACACACACACACACACACACACACACACACACACACACAAAACTAAAGAAACTAAATAATCACTGACCATTTCACACCTTCGAGTGATCTGCAGTGGGGAATCTGGTGTCAGCTTTACTGCATAACAGAAGTGATGATTACCAATTTTGAAGTCTCTGTTTCTTTGTTAACTAATGAGCCTAGACAAACCTGAAAAAAAAAGAAAAAAATGGCTTGATATTACAGGAAATAGATTAATACAGAACTTGAAAATCCCAATAGAATATAATAGAAAAAAAAGAGTGTGGCCATTAGGGGGGGGGAAAGTCAGTAAAAAGAAAGTTGCTAAAGTTAACAACAGATGTATGGTGAATGAAGACAGTCCTGGAAATGATAGAAAAGGGCTCATAATAGTACAGTGAATCACTGTTCTTGAAATAGCAGTAGGAACAAATTTCGTGGAATTACAGAAGGGAAGAAAAAAAAATTTAAATGTTAAAATGGTGCATTATGCATTTCTTCTCAAAGCTTTTACAGCCCTTTGAAGTACAAACAAAAGCACAAAATGGTGCAAACAAATAGGACGTTGTTTAAAGGGATTTGTGGCTGCTGGCAAATACAACATTTCACCCACTGAAGGAATACTTTGTCAAACGGATACAAGTCTGCAAAAGTAGAGAGCGCCTCAAAAGCTAGTTAGGCATACAAGGGCTGCACCAGACTCAGTATGCTGTTTAAACCCCGCTAGAATGATGATTAATTATTGGACGCATAAAATGCAATGGACCTCTTTTATCATGCTGACCTGGTAACAGTCCTTCAAATTAAATGACAACATACATTGTCAAACATCGTCATAACATCTGAAACCAAAAATATTATCAGATGGAGCCTGTGGTGTAATTTGTGTCAGTTTAGCGGTCCTGGATACGAGATAGATGTGCTCTATCTATCTATAACACCACAAAAGCATATACTGATCTGACACCCATTTGGCAGGACAACATTTTTTGTAATGTGACAATGGTATGGTTAAGATTTTGTTAGGCTCGTCCATAAAAATGAATTAAATAGGTTAAAAAATGAGAGAAACATCACGGTTTGGGTTGTTGTACTTACAATAATACATGGTCATGCTTCAAAAACAACAGTGACTGTCAGTGAAATGGGAAATGAACAGCAGATGCTTTGCTGATCCATACGGGCATCCTGACCATGCGGACTTTATTGTTTTGTAATGTCACCGTCATTCTTCCTTTGCTACTGAAAGACAGGAGTCACAGTAAATGTAACTGCCACTCGGGGGCTTTGTCACTTCATTGTAAACATGTTGTTTTGGGGCACTTGGGGCTGAAACAAATGATGCTGTCATTCTCTTTGGAAGAAGTCTTGCACAAGTGGGTCCATCAATACAAACTGGTACAAACTACAAAATTCTATTCTCAAGTTTCCACAGTTAAAAGATACAAAAGATGAATTTTGCCAACAGATGTTGGGGAGAGAGGGGTACCTGGGTCTGTGGTTCTGCATACAAAGCTCAGAGCGTTGTCTACAGTCTGTGCTTCAAGTCACCCAGGACTTTTTCAAAATTCATTCAAAAGCATGAGTTTTCCTCAACCTAGTCCCAGTGCTTTGAATTGCCTTAATATAACCATAAAATAGTAATTGTGTTTTTGTTGCTCGAAGTGCATAGATGGTTTATGAAAACCAATAAAATACTGAATACTTTGCAAAGACGGTGTGAACATTTTTGAGTTGTGAACATTTAATGCAATGTAATGTTATATTGTAATATGGCAATACACTTCTTAAACACCGTCTTTACCTATTGCAAATTAGTTTATTTTCTTCCCTTTTGGTGGTTGTTACAGTAAAGCTGAGAGTTAAAATACCAGAATTGGACCAGTTGTTGCGAGGACATGGCAGCTGGTTACATTTTACAGGTGTGCTCTGCAAGATAGGGGCTGTTAGCATGTTAGGTATGCGTGCAGCTGCTGCAGTTGTCACATAGAACGGGATGTTCAACAGCAGCAACAGAAAAACCAGAAAAAACATAGGAGGCAAAGACAGCAGATACACAACTGGAATGTTACAACTCACAGAGAGCAGGGCAGCGGTATTTTTTTTTTTTTTTTGTTTTTGCAGCGCATTCACGAATTTCGTTGCCTCTGAGAATTTGCGGCGTATTTGGCTGCGTGGAGCATTTGCATCACATGTTTTGTCCAACTGATGAATTTGTTTGTGTTTTGTGTAATTGCTCATGTTGAGTTCTCAAGTGCACCATATAAATGGGTATCTAATACGGTAAGGCCTGAGAAAATGAGAACATAATTTTAACAAAGATTTAACAACTGTTACTTTTTTAGCATGTGACAACTCAGCTCCCATGTGTCTTTGGCACAGATCCTCATCAAAAGCCCCATGGGAACTGAAGCTGTTAATATAGTAATAAGATGGCACTATGCTCTAAAATACATGACATTTTGGGAGACAGACTAATTGGTAAATTGAAAAATGGCCCCTGTCTCTGGTTGGGAAACTAATCTGGCCTTATTAATCGTGTGATTAATGAGACCAACACAGTGACTATCAGGAAAAAGAAAAGAAGATGCTTCAGACTTTCCTCTCTTGATCAGTCAATTAGTGTCATAACAGCAAAGGAAGAAATTATCTGGCCCTGCCTTTTGAAAAGAACACAATTAATCACAACAAAAGTCTAGCTGTCCAAAACAAAAAAGGCACATGTGAAGCATATTCATATTTTTTTTCCTCAAAAGGAAAGATAATATCATAAGATTGTTACAAGTTCAAAAAGGGGACACAAAACAACAGTGTCAAATAAATCAATCAACATGTGAATTCTCGGTTCTTTCACTTTTGGCATAAGATAGCGAGTTTGTTCGTAAAAGGACTGCTTTAAATGCACATGTGAATGCAACCAAAAACACATGAATGCACTGGAATCCAGCTGTGTGTAATTGACTGTTGCATAATTGACTGCGGTTGATTACACATCACAGTGGATTGAAAAGCTATCTATCCATCCATGGTAGATAAGCATAGTCGCCCAGGCACTGCTCTGCCCAGCAACATCTTCCAGCTCTTCAAAGGGGGGAGTGTGGCTACCTAAAGTCCTACACCCAAGCCTGGGTTTTATCTATAAAACACAAGGTCATGCTTTCCCAAAGATGCTGACATAAGTGAGACCAATTTGGCTTTGGTCTCATTGGAGACTGTGCAATGACCTATTGCTCTGACAACACAGCTTCCCGGGTCAAAGGGGCATGCAAATCCAGCAAATTGACTTGGCAATTATCAGAGAAATGGATTTAACAGCATTTGTGTAATGTGAAGGTAGGTTTTGTGAAATAATGTCTCCTCCTCTAAAGAGCTGGTGCTAATTAGCACAGATGATGGGTGAACACACTCTTTAGAGAGAAGTAAATGTGAAGCAGAACACTGAATTAGAAAACAAAATAACAAAAACATCCAGTGCAGTGGCCGATAGTGTATGAACACAGTATGTGGTAATTTTCTAAAATCATTGTACGATTATTTTATTGTACCAAAGAGGGAACTAATGCATTGCAGCAATTGCATTCATTTAATGAGAAGTTTAAAATGAGGAAAATTAGGAAGCAATTACCTTGGAATTCATAGAAAAAAAAAAATCCACTGCAATATTGTTGCCATGTAGAGGCAATAACTGCTGTAATATGAGCCGAGATTAAATTACAATGAATTAAATCCTTAAAAGGTGCTGTTACTGTAAAATTGACAACTACAGGAAACTCAACATCATGGCATTTCTTTTTCATTTTCAGTCTAGTTCATAATACATTCATTATACTGACAATAGCTGATCCACACAGAAAAGGCAAAGAGAAATACTCTACTGCACCTTTCTATCATTTTAAATCTGCCCCTGAGTGGCTCTCAGTGAGTTTTACCCCTTTCTTGCGATGCAGCAGCCAGTTCTGGAAAATCATGGAAGTGGCCTTGAAAAGCACAGACCATTTCTTCATACTGCTTCAACACATTAAAATCTATTCTGAGCTTTTCCAACGCCTTTGACAAAAATCAAGGTTTTTTTGATCCACGTGTCTCTCCCTCTCAGTTCAAGAATTACACAAATTCAGTCTTTGAGCTTGCCACAATCTCCTCTGTTTCATAGCATCCAGTCTATCTGTTCACATGTACTTCATAATTCAAGAGTCCTTCTCTCAATCGATTCGTTAGCAACACCTGAACTGTTTTGTCAACCTGTGCAGACATGAGGCCAAGGTAACACCTCTATCTTAGATTCATAGCAACATTCTTTCATTCTTCCAGGGTCTTGTTTTTAAGTACGTCATGTCATGTTATTAAATGGAAATTCAGAGAAACCATTCATGCTTTTGAGAGTCAATCCTTGTGCATCAATGTTGATAGAAAAAAAAAAAGTTTGGTTTTTATGACTTTTTTTTTTGGTTCTTTTTTAAATTATTTATAGTCTACTGGAACAATATAGTAGGACCAGGTAAACAATGTACTTTCCAGGGCTGATGGTAAAATGAGAAAAATCCTGTGCACTACTTCACTTTATTACTGCTCTGGTTGATTCATAAATGAATCAATTACTATTATCAAAATCCATTATGGAGCAACTTAGAGATCATTAAGGATGTACTTCATAAATATAACTATAGCCAAGTGTGTTTCTAAAGACCATTTAATGAGCTCCAGCTCTATGAAGCCACTGACAATGTGTCCCAATGGCACAATGTCTTAACGCCTTAGTTTCTAAATCAACAATATGGCTAGTTCAACTAGCCTCTTCTGCCCAATAGGGCCCCTCAAATTTTTTTTTAAAGATTCTTTTGACTTGTTTGAATTGATTCAGATATTTAAAAAAGTTCCTTTAGAGTACCACTATTGCAAAAGGTAGATACGGCCTTGCATATGAGAAGGGTACACTTGAATTTGAGTTAAAAATAGAGCAAGGGTACAACATGAAACAAATTCAAATATTATGATTTGCTTAAAATTAAAAAAAATAATAATAAAAAAAAATGACACCCATCATGATCATCTCTGTGTGTCTATAACTCTGCTTTATTTGCAAAGTCATGTAATTTGATCCCTTCAGTTGGATAGAAGTGCAAAGCAGGCTACACTAAATGAGTGACTTTTATGAATCATGCCAGGAATGAGCAACATTTCAGCACAAATATGCAACAGTGTGTTCGAATGGTTTTAGTGAAAACATTTTTGGTCCTGTTTTAATTGACAGGGAAAACAATTTGATTCTACTGATTTGAAAAAAAATGTTGCTCTGTTCTCTCTCTCTCTCTTTTTTTTTTTTTTTTTTTTTGCTAGTAGAACTTTTGTCCATGTTGGGATCATGTGTAATGATGATTCAGGCTGTTTTTTTTTTTGTTTTGTTTTGTTTTGTTTTTTCCCCCTGCTCTGATTTGACTGATCAGCCGTTGACACATTTTCAAACATATCTTCTTAACTGAACCCATCGCAAAAATAATGCTGGGCAACAAGGGTTATCACGGTGATCAAAAGATGTTGAGCTCAAAGTCATCTTGTTATCTCAAATATTTTTGCTCCAATATCACATCAAAACTAGTTGTCAACCTCATTATACACGATCCCGACATGGACAAAAGCTATGCAAAGCATTTTTCATGAGCAATTTTATGTTCCCACTTTAAAATAGAACATCAAACAAAGACTAGGAAGGAACATCAGCATAGACATCAATATCAATGTATTTGGGCCATCGTGTTACAGTTGCTTACTCACAAACACTCAGCCTTCATATTTCATCTCCCATTGACTGCCAGTCTGCCAACATGTGGCAAATACTCTTGAATGCTACAGTGTGTTTGTCATTAAAGGTCAAAGACAAAGGTGAGATCAAGAAGAACGATGGCCACACATCCTTGAATGAACTCTAATAGGAACCATATTCAAGCGAAAAATTAAACAACTCGATTTCGCTATTTCACGAATTACATATCGACTACTGGGAGAAACGCAAGAGTGTGTGACATTGACAACTCAGTCAAATGAAGCACAAATAAAAGTTTTCATTGTCTAAGTCAATTAAGCTTCTGTAATCATAGTAAATCTGACTCAACCCGGCAAGTTTTGCTCTTTTCATTCTGTCAACAGCAACAACCTACTGTCATCTTGAATTGGGTAAACTGGATCCCTCCATTTTGCATGTTATTGGCTAATGGTTGCAAAGGTTTCATTCATTTCCAAGTGGTTATTTCAATAGCAAGACTGAGATATCATGTGAACCCAACAAAAACATGATGATGCATGAATAAACTACATTTTGTTCCATATAATTTCTTAAAGAGCAATTTCCATGAGAGCAATCATTATGTTTGCCATCTACATCCATCATTACATTTAACCCCCCCCTGTTTATACCATATAAACACAATTATGTTGTCTGCAAATGGAGGAAAATATTGCTGTGGATTAATATGTAGATTTTAGAATCCTCAATTTCATGCTAAATGTAGTGATTTACACATAGTTATTTCCATAACTGTGTAAATTCTTATTATGAACTGGATGTACTGAAGGTCAACAACTAAGTGTTTCAGTGGTTTAACTCTGAACCAAAGAGACAAATCCACACGAGAAAGGATCTATATAGTTGATTGTTGTTGTGACAGACTTCTTTTTCTTCCAAAGCGCTGTTTATACTTTTCTCTCAAGAGGTTTGTTCAAGTAGCGTTAAAATGCTGCTCTGATTCTTTGACTGTGTGAAAATTGAAACCCCTCTTGCAGCCATCGTTCTCCTCGTGTGCTCAGCCATACTGCTGTCATTCCCTTTTTCTGAACACACAGCAAGTATTTCAGAGGTCCAGTCATTTGTTTTGTTTAGGTGTCCATGCTGATGTAGCTAAAGGTTATACTCCCCCTGCCTCATTTCTTTCTTTCTTTTTTCTTTTTTATGAGGGTGCCAAGATCGATGACGCAGTGCTGAGTTATAGTTAAAATGATGGGCCAAGTGCTTTGTCAAATAATCCCTGTAATCCATGACAGCTCTTTTCAGGGGGGTTAAAACACCAATTTCTGTGCCTGTGGTCAGTACTATCTCTACTATCACATAATATCTGTTTTCGCCCCCCTGTCATGGCAAATCAGCTAAAGATACTCCAAAGATAGGAGGGTGGATGGGAGAGGAGGATTTTGATCCCTGCTGTTTGCATCTGCAGGAGTGAGCAGCTTAGACATGGGTCTCAAATACAACACATACAGCAACAATCTAACAAACAAACAAACAAACAAAAAAATCCCTTAAAGGATTAGGCTGGCACTGGGCCATATTTTTTCTTTTTTCTCTAGGTCAAAACCAATATATCTCATGTAGCAGAAAACAAGAACACATCTGAGGTGGGAGGGAATCCCCCAAAATATTCGCCCCGGCTTCAAGACTTTGGTTTAGTTCTGTTCTCACTACAATGAAATGGTTGTGAAGACATTTGCTGCTCTAACCAGGACGCCCAACCTGGATCAATGTTTACATCCAAAGACAGATTAAAAAAGAAGTGAGTAAGAAAGAAACAACTGCTAACACAAATGACACAGGCCTCTCTGGCAGCAGGGGGGTTAGTGCCCTGCCGTAACCATTGTTTACCCTCTTAGACAACATAAAGTGCAGTCACAGCCATAAAACACTTTCCTCCAGATATTTACATGTGGTCCTGAAACGCAACAATGTATTTATTACTGTTTTTATTGTTTGAATGTGTATATTTGTATTCTTATTATAAACAGTTGTGCATGATTTATAGTTAACGCTACGAGATGTATGTTTATTGGACTATATTAAAATTAAAATATTAATATTTCCAGAATGATTAGAATTAAACATCTAGTGTCAGGTCTCATCAGAATTTTTTATTTATTCTAATTATTTAATATCAAAATAAAGTCATTATTTAGGAACTTGCTTAAAAAAGGAACATCACTAAACATAGTACATCAGGGCTCTACTGGACATCGTGAAACCCACTGTTGAAGAACAGCCATTTTTCCCTACATGTCTCAATACTTGTGACTTCCCAACTATGGAACTCAGCCCATTTGCTTCTAGAGAATACAAATATATGCAAGTCTGTAAAAATGGCTCACACACTCTTTAATAAGGTCCTAACACACTTAGGCACTACATGTTACTTGAACAGGATATAGCCAGGGGCTTTTTCTTACGAACATAACATGCCAACCCTTGCAGTTTAACTTTTTAAAAGTGAATGATTTCATACAATGTATTAAATCTCGTCATTTTTGCTGAATGTCTGTACTTCTGGTCTATAAAGGTGCATCTACCATCAGAGTGTAAACAAAAAAAAAGTATTGCCACACCAGACTACACTTAGTCTTTATCTTGTAACGCTTAAACGTTTAACATGAATTTTATTTATAATCAGTTAATGAACTTGAAGAAAACTGTGATTTCATTAAAGTAAGACACCTCAATTATGTGTATAATTTTAGCTCAGCTATAATTGCTTGATGGTTGTTGTTTACTGCACGTCCTTTAGAAGAGGAAGAAGTATACTCTTTACATATATTTTTAGCTGTATTTCAAAGCATATTTTGCCATAAGGCGATAGCAGCCCTCTCCTCTCCTTCAAAAGATATGAGTAGCTGCCTTCAACTCACCAGCAGAAGCTTAGAATCTGACTTTAGAAGTAAAGTATGTTTCAAAAATTTTCAAAAAATAGATTATATTATATAAAGTGAGAGAAATAAAGCTCAAGCCCACTGAAGGTACTGCACAGTACATGGGAAAAAGGGGAACATCATGCTGTTAAACACATATCCAACTCAGCAACAAGAGGCAATACATATAAGACTTTGCTCTATTTTAGCATATATCGTTGCATGCTATTTCTTATGTTTGAAAAATGTGACAGATAGCACTTAAGAGTCAAATAACTGTTTTTTTTGTTTGTTTTTTTTACACTGTTTCTTTGAATTTGACTTTGGGCCTATCAGGGATTCTATAGCTCAAAACACAATTCTGCTGTTTGAAACAGGTTCATTAGGCAATTAGGATGTTTGGGGGCATTAATCTGCCTCAGTCTCAACGAGCAAATGGTCTCTCTCTGTGGGGGTGTATTGGTGCCAGAATACTTGGAATGATGATTTAATATTTCCATTTGACTGCCAGCCTGCAACAATGTCACTTAATTGATTGAATCCATTCTGAACTGCT
The DNA here is from genome assembly GCA_038496675.1 of Rachycentron canadum. NCBI lineage: Eukaryota > Metazoa > Chordata > Actinopteri > Carangiformes > Rachycentridae > Rachycentron > Rachycentron canadum. The sequence goes on along the minus strand of CM076650.1, from coordinate 11,567,083 downwards.
AACTCGATTGAAAACAATGCGTGCAGTGCAGCTGAACAGATCTTGAAACCCGATAGAGGGCCTGTGGCATCCCCCTCGGTTCCTGTGGGAGCACGTTCTGTCACAGTATTTAGTCTTTCAAATGGGTGTCCTCCGATGATGCTTCCCCTTCTCGTCTGCCTCACACAGGCTAAAAGGCTGAGATGACCTTTGCTGGTGTTGTCAGTCAGGCCTTTACAGCTCACGCTCTTTTCTACACGATATGGTCTGGAAGAAAAGGGGGGAAAAAAAAAACAAACAAACAAGAAAAAACAACTTTTGGACTATTTTTCTCTAGTTACACAGTGTGTAAATGCCAATTAGGTGCAACTGTGAACCAGTGTCATATGACAGTTTTTCTGCTTAAATGGCAGCACAGTTTACCATTAAACACTGTGAAGTGATGGGAAAAAAATGACTTTTATGTTCATATATCTCAGAGTTAACTATTCCTATGATTAAAAATTAGCAAAACGGATCCTTTTTCCAATTAAAAGTAATGTTTCTGCTGGTGGATTTTCACTGAAGTAAAAGTGCAGAGTGTTGTGCAACTGAATTGACTGTATAAAAAGGTTTGAAGAAAAGCATCCTTGACCAGGAAGTTTCATGAATAAATTATTTCAAAGATTGTTTTCACTGTGCAGATATTTTTCTTTTTTGTTAACAAAAGGCCTTCTCACTACTTGTCATTGTTGCAATGCAGATAAGCACCAAAAACTTCAACAAACTTCTAAAGAATGCCTCATGTTCCCCAGGGCTACAGTGATGCATATAAGTGCACTAAAGGCTATACTTAACCAATCCCTTTTGGGAATCCTGTTATAATCAGGCAATTAAAACAGTATCTAACAAGGAATTTTATTCATTATTGATAACTTCGCAAACTAGACTACTTTTGCTAGATGCCAGAGAAGGCAACAAGTTGCATTATCTTTTAGGAAGGTACCTTAAGATTTTGTCTTGCTGTAACCAGCCTGCATCACTGCCCCATCTCCATTTTCTTCAGCTATCTAAATAGGTAATGTTCAGCGGAATCTATTTCAGCTCCTTCCTTTTTGACTAAAAATTAAGTAGACAAGACAGATACGGAAACAATGTCACAAACAGCCTATTAATTAATGTAACCATGGTAACCACTACTTACCATAAATAGCCAAGTCAAAGACAGAAACTAGTTAAAAAGTAGAACATTGTGTTTATAGACAAAAAGAATATTTACTCTAATTGATGAGAATATAGATCTTTTATTAACAGTTGTTTTGACAAAGAAGCTTGATTTAGATTAAAAATTAAATTACACCCAAATACCTTATTTAGACACTTTACACAAATAAAAGGAAAATATACCTACAGTTTAAAAGAATTGAATTAATCATATTTTATGCACATTAGAACTGTTGTGTTTGATCATGGTATTACTCTCTAATAAATTTATTCTGATTGAACAACAGCTGTTATCCGGATCCATTTTGTAAAGCTAATTGATTAGGAGGCAATTATTTTCCTAGATTTTGCCTTAAATCATCTTAAATTTGAACCTGAATGGTTACCTTGGTAATTCTGATTAAAAAGGAGACAGAAGAACCTGGGTTGAGTACAAAATTAAATCTTGCTTTGTACAATATTTGCTTTCACACCTACATCAAATCAAACAGGAGGTCCATAGAAGTGGTCTATTAAGAGTAAGAGTTACAGGGCATCACTAAATCAGTAGTAGATCTACCATACCAACCATATTATCTTTCAGGTTGTGTCATCTTCACAAACTTTACAAAGAAAGCTGCAATGTTTCCTGGTGTGGATTTAGTAATGAGACAATTGTAAATGTCTAACATTAACATTTCCTTCTGGTTTCATGTCTAGCAGTCAGTGAGAAAGATCCTATGCTTAAGAAAAGTCACTTAAGGGGTTCTTAAGCCTTAAAAGTTTAATTCAGTTTGTTTGACAAAGCAGTTCAACTAATTCACTTCAAGTATCTCTCAAGTCAGCCAGGCAGACTGATAAACCTGTGTTGTTACAGTTTCTGTGTTTATATTTTGGGCCAAAAAGTGACTGAATTGATAATAAAGCTCCAGCTCCCTTGGGCTCCAGCATGTCCCATGCATTTCAATGAAGAGCAGTATCTGCTGGTAGAGGTGATTAGGCTTTGCTTGTCATATCACCAGAAAAGGGGGTGGATTAAAGCAATTAGAAGCCATAATTCTGAACATTGTACGTTTGTATTCACAAGCTTAGAGACAGAGCTCCAGGCATTGATTCATCCAGGATCAGCCTGAAATCACCACTCTGATGACAGCAGTGCATTCATTATGGTAGATTTTATTGGGCAGGAGGCCAAGGGGCTTTTTATTAGCCTGTACCTATGGTTGGCAGATGCATTGCTAGTGTGCAGAGCATACAATACTGTCCTCTGGACCTGCAAACTCCACATCTCACACAAGGGACCTAGATATATTTCCACCCATAGTTTCACCTGCGAGTTCCTGTGATGGGTGGATCAGGGTGGGTGGATGTGGTTTGTGTTGGCAGCAGTAACAGTGTTGAATGCTAATTGTTTTGAAGGGCACAGGATTCGTTGGTTGTTATGGTAACAAGAGATTTTGCACAGAAGTGCAGTAGAGATGTGTTGAAAGGATAGATAGATAGATAGATAGATAGATAGATAGATAGATAGATAGATAAGCAGAGAATAGAAGGAGATAGATGAATGAGAGAACAGAGAGATAGAGAGAAGGATAAGGGGAGAGGACGGGCACAAAGATATTTAATTCTCTCTCTATCCAGGCTACACTGTCCTTGTGTTTGAGGTGAAAGAGCTGTGTTTGGTTTGTCGTTTATAAAAGGAGATTGAAAAATGATCAAAAACTAATTGAACAGGGAAGAGCAGTAACAAAAGAGTTTAAAAAAACAGGACTTTGATTTTTTTTTATTTTTGCAAAGAGAGTTTTGATAACAGTTTGATAGCTCCAGCATCAAGAATTTTAGATTAACCTAGTTTACAAAAGCGAATGGACATCGTATGGTCATTCAAAATCAATACATATGACAGCAGTCAGTTTTAAAAATACCATTACTTATGCTGTAATGACAAAACTGAGACCAGCTGTACTATGGTCACCTTAAGAAAAGCTGAGCACCTCTTGCACTCAATAGCTAAAGACTCATTATTTCAGTCTGGGCTAAAAGTTCAATGTTATCTGAGTAGATAAAGGATTCCTGAACATCTAAGCCAACAACTCTGTGAGGAAGTTGCTATGATATGCTGAAGAGTAAAGAACATAAAAAGAACATATAATATAATGAGGAACTTTATAAAGTTAGGCTTTAAATGTGTCTTAAGATTAAACGGTCCAAATGAATTTAAGAATTTTAAACCTATGACACTTGAAATAGGCCAATTGGCAATGGCTGGTATCTATTAGAGAACTATTTATACAATAATATAAAGCACTAAAAGCGAACTAAGGAGACCACTTGGACAGTCCCTTTTAAGAACTCCTCTACAATGAGCAGTCATTTGGAGATTTAAAACAATGGCTTTAGTATAAAGGAACAAACAACTCTACTGTGGCTTTTTTACTTTAAAGCAGTCCAATAGGGTTAGAGTGTCAGAAACCACAAAAAAAAGCCCATTCTGATGACGACACACTTGGTATTGACAGAAATTCCTTTGCATTACGGAAGAAAGAAAAAAAAATCTTGCAGAGTTTGTTTACACAGGACAGACAGACAGACAGACAGACAGACAGACAGATAGATAGATAGATAGATAGATAGATAGATAGATAGATAGATAGAGGAGAGGCACTGGTGCTATTGCTAGCAAGTCCTGACTATGTTATAAGGATAATTTACTTGAAGTAAAAGTATCATATCATACCAGATTAGTATTTATAAGGAGATATTTTGGCCTGCCATCTTGGGAACCCAAACAACTATAACATTGCCTTTGCGCCATTTAGGTATGCCATTAAGTTACAATGCTGAGCCAGCAAAACAACAAGGGTCCTTATGCAGTTAAACCTAAAAGTCACAAAGCCTTTGTTGATATTTATGCCTTATGTAGTATGATAAGGATTTTAACTAGTAGATGATGCAGCAAGGGCACACCTTATTTCTCCTCTTCTCACCTGGCCTGCCGTAAAGGCAAATATATGGCTACCCTGTAACTACCCTGCAGAAGTTTTAAAAATAGCCACACAAAGATCCAGGCAATGGGTGCAGTTCCGACTCTGGAGGAAGCAATATGTGCACTGCTGAGGTTTCACACACATAGCATCTATATAGCATCTGTGACAGCATCTATGGCTTGGCCTTTTGTGTGCTGAAGCAGCATGAGCCTCTTAATTTTTCTATTTTGTCCTACCACTAGACTTCATTCTGCTAACAAGCTGTTTATGTCACATTGGGGGGGACAGGTCTCTTTTTCCCTCTGCTCATCAATTGTTGCGTTCACTGGTGACTGAGCCTAGTTTTTTTCACAGAGAGAAAGTGTTGTCAGGTGTCAGGTGTGCTCACAGTTTCCCAATCTCTACCTCACTCCCAGAGTCTTATCTCTGCTGCCTGGGCTTTCCTTGACTGGGCAGGACATTGAGGACAATATTCACACTTCAGACCAATATCAACCTCCTTCCCTCTGTGGGATTTTATTCACCTCTGTCTCTAACTCCACTGAGATAGCAGTACTGGATGACTTATGTACATTTGATATGCATACTTCTATATTCCTATAATATCTCATCAAAGGAAATTTCTACTTTTTTGCCTTCAGGGCCAATATTGCTCCACTATGACCAGCTCCCCTCTGGCAACAGAGTGCCTATGTGCACAAAAGCCCTAAATGAAGTGCTGGTTGAGTCTTGCCCTTTCAGCACAGGATTTGGAACCCACACCTCTCTGGCATAAGTAATTGTATTTGTGAGATGTTGGAGCGACCTAAGAGCATGGACTGTTTTGCTCGCCACTCTCGCTCACTCTTTGATGAATACTCTGAGTGAAAGCACAGTGCAGATAAACTGGTGGTGATGGTTCTTTCTGTATATTTCTTTCTATTTACATCCATGAAACGTAGCAGCTAAGAATCCAAGCTAAGTAGCGTATTCTGGCTGTCTATGATGAATCTCCTCTGTTGTTTAATCACAGTGCAGCACCTACATACATTAAGCAGTTCTTTAGTCACAGCCAGCTGGTCAGCTGAGTGTGAGTGGGTGCACACGTCAGTGTTGCAAGCCAGTTATGTGGTGTTAAATATATATATAATACTACAAATAATGACTTATGACATCAATGGGAAAACAATACATTGACTTGGGCAAAGGCATAAGCTATCAGTGATCACACTGAAGATCGAGATCATCGTCCATTACCCTGCAGCAACAATTCTGCAGCGACCAGTGGGAGAAAAAAACCCCCACCAAGACTGTCGTATGCGGAGCATTTCAAATGAAAGGAGAGAATCTCAGACTTATCTCAGCACCTGAAAAAAAAAGAAGTACACAAAATTCAAGGTGAGCGAGTCTGAGTTGTTCACAGCGTGGCATGAAAATGATCGTGAAGTTGTCCTGTTATTCTTTGTGAACTGTGAAAGCATTCACAAAGGCTTATGTTTAGGCTAACATAGTGACAGATCGTAACATGAGCTGGGCGCTCACAACATCAATAGGCTACAGTGATAGCGACAGAAAAACTGCCCCTACTTTTTACTTCTCTCCTTGAGACTGATGTCAGACTATAATGATTTTAGAGTAATTCACATACCTACGACATCACCAGTACTCGTGCTCTTGTAACATCCTTAGCTACTTGTCGAAATGTCAAAAACAAAGTTAGATCATACTATGATTACACCACTCTCTCTCTACCAAACGTAGCTTGTGATAACAATATGAGGTAAGCGTCATTTTCAAAATAGAAACAACAAGCATTCTGTATGGCTGGTCAAAGTGAAAATAACTCTAACTATTCCACACATGTTACACAGCCTCTCCAGTTCCTTCTCTGCCACACTCTTACTATTGAACCAGGAGACACAGTAGAAATGGAAATGGTCAGCTGTCCACTCAGAGGGTGAAACTGATGTTGTGAAAAATTTAAACTGTCATTCTTAAGCAGTTCTTGTTTTGACACATGAAAGCAAGAATTTTGTTATTTCTATTTTGCAATATTTGGTCATTTTTAGACGCTGAGCTATGTTTCTGCCATATTAGTTCCATGTTACAGCATCAGACACACAGTCGATTTTGTACAGAATTCAATCTGGGCACAAACAACACAAGTGATTAGGCTCCGGTTGTTTAAAGGCTATAACCATATTATGACCATCTCATTTCTGTGATGCTAATGCTTCCAAGCAGTTTGTATCCAAGCAACTTACTGGTTTTTGATGAAAAACGCTGTAAATATACACCCACTATCTCCTATTTGTAGCTCACTGTTTATGAAAGCGTGGATGTTTATGTATATGTCTTATCCCCAAAGACTATTATAAAAAGACACACAACAGTTCAGCCTTTAAAAATAAAACAGCTGTTAGTGAGCTAAATGTTAGAGGTAATGAAGTACAATACAACCTATTTGGACTGGAGCAATCATTACAAAACACTTGGCTAATGCTGCACAGGCTGTTCAGAGAGTTCACGAGCCCTGTTTTGTTAAATACACATGAGATCTCGTTTTGTTCATGGGGGTTCAAGCTGACTGAAGAAGTAGCCAGCCAGCAGGGCCTACAAGTGTGGATCCCTAGAGAAGATTTAACTTCCATCTGGGGTCTCTTCTTTTAAATTTTTCTACTACATTGAAGCAGAATTTAAGGTCTTTGGAGAGTGTATACTGATACATCTGTTATGATTTTTCATCCAATGGTCACAATTGTTTTTATAACTGATTTGATTTTATGTTGTCACTATTTAATGGATAATAAAAGGCACTATGTATTGTTAACCTTTTCAATAAAATGAACCACTATTTATTGAAGGAGCATGAAGACATTGACAAGTTTCATAATTATTTCGGTGTCAACAGGCAGCATATTCTGCGTTGTCTTTTAATTCTTCAACATTTCAGAGAAATAAAAACGCATCAGCAAGAATGTGCGCTTTAATTCTATAGTTCTCTGTAAACTTGACCAAGTATGAGTTAAATTATTTAGACAAACCAAAGTTAGCCTAGTTGCAAGTGGTGTTTCCTTTATACAATCTTTGTTTCAGGATTTGCCCTAATTATAAGAGATTGGATGGGACTTTGAAGTGGGGCTCTGAGGCAGCATGAGCAAACAAAGAGGAATTAACATTTTTATTAAGGGTAATTGTTTTGCAACTAGTTCCATTTCATTTTTGCTCCATCACGTCTGACTAAGGAACTTCTGTTTTTTTTTTCTTAGTTCAAATGTTAATGAAATACTCATAAAGTGAAAAGATGGAAAGTCGTGAGCCCTTATTTATTTCTCTCCATCTTTATCTTCTCTATACCACAATAACCACATTGTACGCTTGTGTTCCTGTTGCACTGAGAATGGTGTCCTCTGGCAATGCAATTGTTACATGTCAAATTACATGAATGTCCTCACTCCACATGTGAACATTTTTATTTTAGATGTTCAGTTCATCATTTTAAGGAAGAGCCTACTGGTTTCACTGCACCATGGCATATAATTTTAAACTCATATATCACCACTTTCATTTCTCACTTGTCTGCTTCTATCTCACCAATGATTGCTCATCGGCAATCAGAGATGTGATAAAAACAGATTCAAATAATCAAACTGCTGTGAAATATTGCTTCCATTATTTTCAGAATACATTCAAAATGAAGGCTCTTTGATGTCATTAATAACATGTACTGGGCGCAGACCATGTCTGGACGGGTTTATTGCTCAAACATTATTAGGTTAGTAGTAGAGAACATCAATGCAAGCCAGCAGAAGATATGTAATGGTGAAGGACAACCAAACATTAAACATTAAAAATGTCAACCTTGAAGGTGTCTTACCTACAGCAGATCAGCCTTCTGTGATTTGATATATGATAATGATAACGTGCACAGCTCAGACACAAACCTGTAGATTGATAACGGTGATGCTATGGAGAACCAAGAGGAGACTGCATTTTCAAAGCACAGAATGTTCTGCAACAGGACAATCGCTGATAAGATTACTTATTTAAAGGCTTGCATTTTAGACTTTCTTCTATTGATGATATTTCATGTAGAAATACACAGCAACCATAAATAATTAAATTGTTATAGAGCAGTGTGTTTAACAGACGGGTGTGTACATTATACATTATGATCTGGTAAATAGCTTTTAATGAGTGCTGCCCATCTGTTTTTAAATCCAGTGCACCATTAAAAACCAGATTCCCTCCTGCATCAAATAACTCTAGATATAAATTATAGAATGCCAAGTAAGGTTGGTGAAAAACTAAATATAAATGCCACCGCTCTGTTTTTCTGTAAGGAGCTGTTTGCATTGCAGATCCAATTTTCCTCTAGTGAAAAACAAGCCCATAGGTCATCTGTGCAGCGGGTTATTATGACCCACAGTCACATATGTTGTTAGGCAATGTCTAGCAACTGTAGAAAAGTGTGGTGACGTAGTATGGTTTAAGTGGATATATAACACAGGAGAGTGGTGTTTGCCTCCCATGTCAAAACAGAACTTTATCTTGTTCCTATGTTGTTATTATCGTAACCAAGACAACAAAGATGATTTAACGTTGAAGAAGTCATTTTTGGTTTTTTTTTTAGTAAACATGGTGTCAAAGGTAGATATGCTGCTGTCCACATGTTTACTATGACAACCAAGATTCAAGATGCCTGCCACTGTAAGGGTGCTATTTCAGGAGATGCTCCTGGTTGTATCAGAAGCTTGGGAAGAAAAAAAAAAAAAAAAAAAAAAAATCTACATGGTTGTTCAGGTTTGTGGATGGTCGGTAAATTGTACTGTGTCATGAAGTAATTTTCTTGCAGTCAATGCCGTCAGCAGATGCAGACATGAAACTGCAGTGACAGCTAACAAACTGACATTTGCTGGTAATAGATCTGGAGTCAGCTTTACAAATATACTGTACTAGGTTGTAAGGGTTAAAACTGACAGTTAACACGCCCCTGTCAGACTATGCGGAAGTCCCCATAAATGTCTAATGCATTCAATAATGCTGCACAATTTCAAAATGGAAAACTCTACTTGTGGAGAATATAAACCTTTATATGGAATAACACAAAGTTAAAGAATAACTATGAGACAGTGATAATAATAACAGACAGTGTAAGTGATGTGGACCAGTCTCACTCACATCAAGCCACTGCATCTCCGCTGACGCGGTTGTGGCTAACATCCAGCACAGTTCAGGCATGGGTGTGAGTCAGAGAAGCAAGTCTTATATTAGGGTATTTTTGGTTTGGAATGGGTTAACTGTGGGCCATTGCCCTGAATTCAGGGGTGTGAATAAGCTTTGGAGAGAAAGGGTGGAATTGTTAACTGCCTATTTTAGGAGTCTATACAAGCTAGAAAATATACCTGTATTGTGAAGGGTTTACAAATCCATTTTAGACATGAGTGTCCTTCAATGGTACATTCACCTGTTATTTTATACAGCAGTTTTAGGCCCTGATAACAGGTTGTTTTATGAGAACGATCAAAGTAAAGTCTTTAAAATTAGGTTTAATTATCCTCATTATGTACTTCAGGTTGAATAGGATATGTAATTTAACTCTGCACACACACACTATGGGGGTGAAGGAACATGGAGGACAAGAAGAAATTACAAAGTGCTCGTGTGATTATTTATTAAAACTGCCATGTTTGTACATGTGCATCTGTGTGTGACTCTCAGCAACAACTCAGCCATGCAGAGGCATGTGTGTGCCCATGACTCACAGGTGCGATTGTGCAAATTTTGTGCACATTAATTGCATAGTCCTGTTTTTCTATTGGTTTTTGGAATGTATGTATGTAATGCATTTATGATGTTCTATCAGGTAGTTATTATAACAGTGATTTGGTATTATGTACCATGTGTAATTGCACTGAACTCTGACGTGGCACTTCTCAGAAGCTTTGGACTTGACAGCATGTAAGTTCTGCTGCCTTCAGATTTGTGACTTGCACACATCTGGCCTGTTGTGAGACTCAACTCACTCCACCCAACCCACAAAAACATGCCACCCAAACCTGACCTGCAAATCCACCAACCTTTAGCCCTCTGTCTGTCTCTATTTTATTTTCTGGTTTTTGAATGAATGTGACTTGGTAAAGAAACACTCATAGCTGGAAGCATCGGCACATCTGATATGTAACAATCAGATAATGACCACATAAAACCTCAAGTCACAGTATGATTCACCTCGTAGTTCGGTTATACAGATTATTGACAGCCAGGACATTGACTGTTGCCTCAGGGGGGCGTCTGTGTGAGACTGAGTGAGAGAGAGAGAGAGAGAGGGGGGAAAAGAATTTGGACTAGTAATCAAACTCTAGTGTATTGCAAACAATGTTTCTTAAGTTATTTACAACTAAGGTTATATTTAACTTTTAACTTTGGCACTTTTTGACCCAACAGGCCTGAACCTGTGATATCTTCTAACTATACTATGCTATATGTAAGAATACTTGGACTTGAGCCTGTCCAATCAGTGGGTTATGGATTGACGTGCACATCGCTACTTCAGATACTGCAGAGATTTAATAAAGGAGAAACTTTTCATATGTTGTCCAGATGCAGTGGACGGCAGATACTGCAAGAATCATCTCCATTAATTCATAGATCAGTGCAGACTGATTGACTGACTTCTGCTTTGACCATGTTTAATTTAACATTGTTTGCTGGGCCGATATTGGTTGGAGTGTTGAAAATGATTTATACAATATTTTAAGCGTAAATCCATTGATGCAAGATGTCTGCAGATACTTGTAAATAATGTTGGTCGAGCAGGAAAGATCAGTAAATTAAATCTGCATTGATTTACTGTGTGCCCCACCTGGATAGCCATGGAGACTCAAAGGAATTACAGTGCTGGAGTTTTCAATGCCAAAGCATTGAGAACTGGGTTTTGATGAACTGAAAGACACAACAGCAAATAAGAACAAGTGTCAGTTTACATGTTCATGGTCTATCCATGAATGAACACAGATGACTGAGTAGATTTCTTTGGACCGCTGAGGTTAAGTGCACTGAAAGGTTACAGGATGCAGACTGTAAAAATAGAAGGAAACATTTCACAATATCCAGTGGTATACATGAAGGCATTGCACTACTGCCTGCAATTTTAATCTGGCTACTGTTGAGTAGTGTGATCTACAGCACACCTTACACCTAGGATTTTAAGCACTTTTCCACCGTGCTCTATATTGGAAGTATTTTGCAGGCAACCTCCCTCAGACTGCAGCGAGGGAGTGTCAACATAAACTCATGGGTAGCTGTTCGACAGCTGACATGCTTTTTTGTTTGATGAAGACAATAGATAACTCAAGCCAAACGGAACAAAACCAGAGTCCCTTGACCTTTAACATGTGAGTTAGAGCAGATATGATTCCCTGAGCTCATGTTTGCCTTTTATGATTTCTGACCCTTTAACACAGCAGCAGGAGAAGCTGATATCACATCTAGAAACAGAACAGTCACTGACATATTTAAGAGATCTGGGGCCTGCTTATCTGTTGAGCCAGAGTCTTGTGAGAGGATGAATGCACCTCAAGAAAACTGGAAATTGTTTCAGATTCTCGTATTTATGATTTGGTCAAAATTGTTACAACCAGCAGACTCACTGTCATCTTTCCCACTACCAAGTGCAGCTCTATGTGAAAGTGATTGTTTTACAGCTAAACTAAATCAATATATTTTTTTATCAGCTATAAATCAAATAACGTGGTGACAAACACATGGAGGTTTATCACCTGACCATAGAGCATTATTTTATTTTATGGCCCACAGCTTTACTATTCAGGTTCACCCTCCTATCATAGCTCTCCCCACATTTTCAGAAGCAGCAGGTAAACCCATTGTCCTTTGCCTGCCCTTCACCAAAAAGCAGACACACACAGTCCTCTCTTTGCTGGTGAATATAATGGAGCATATAGCTGAGAAAGAGGAAGATATTTCCCTCAGGAGTTGGTGGAGAGACCAACGTGGAACTAAACGTACCACTTTTTCTGGAGGACAAAAACACAACTAATTGAATGTTGCTTCATCTGCTTGATGTTCATACAGACAGTTGCTTGCTATAACATTCACCATAACAACTTCATTAAGTAAAATTATTTATGAGTTGTAGTATGCATGTGTTCGCTAGTTGTCCTGATGCCCAATTATAGTCCAAGATAACCATATGTGCATGAACTCAAGCTGGCTGCTGACATGTGGGCGAAGTGACCCATAGATTAATGGGGAGAGAGAAAGAAATGCAGAGGGGGGCACATCACAGGGTATCAGAGTGGTGACTAAAACAGAGTCAATACTACTCGTCCTGTATGGATGTGATTGATGTATGGCATGGGTTAAAGCCCCGTATAATCTTTTATTACTGAAATCATCCTTCAGTCTTAACAAAAAAATAAACAATATATAACAATTGCTAAATAAATAAAGTAACTAAAGTGTAGCCATGATTTAGTAGAAGAATTTTGAAACAGTACAATAACAACGCAACAGTAACAAAAGTAACAGTAACAAAATAAATCGAGCAACAAATACCTAAATAAATAATAAAACTTAAAGTGGATTAGTGTCTTCTTCACTACTCTAAAACAGTAGTCACCAGTGGCTGAACAGCACGACATGTTTTAGAGCAGTGAAGAAGAATTCATTTCTAGTAAGTAGCGTAATGTTAGCCGTGAGGAAAATAGCAAATGATACAGATGAGTTTATGGACCTGTGACTTGCTGGTACCTGATCCCTTATTTTAGGCAGCGTTGGAGGCATTTCTGATCTCAGAATCGGAGCAGCTTTAGATTCACATAGTGAGTTGAGGTGGGGCAGAAACCTAGAGAGTACCAGCATAAATCTACTGGTACACTGGAGTAGTATTATAAAGAAAAAAGTCGTTGTGCCCCAGATTATAAACCACACAAGTCATTTTGAAGACTGATCTCAGCTCCCCGGGCCACATCATGAATTTTTAATATTTACGACCTGACCTTTAAAATAGACAGATTTTGAAATGTATGAAAATCATCGATAAAAGAGTGGAGACAGCCACTAAGATGATATTTAAGTGTTAGATTAAAAAATTTCTATTAATGATAGCAATATGATAATGTAGTTTCACTACTGCGGAAATATAAGTTCAAAACTCAAACATTTATATTCTTCACTAAGCAGCATAACGACTATTCAGAAAACACGCATCACAACAAACACAATAAGGGAACTGAAGACACTAAATGTGTGATAGTGGTACAATAATACCACACGACAGAATAAAAAAGGTACATTAAAGTGCAAACATAATGATTTATTTGGATGGTGGAAACAGCAGTAGTAAATGTATTGTGAGTCTGAACATTTGTTGAGTCAGCAAGTTAATCTTTTATGTGTTCACATTTACAGTACATCCGAAATATATGAAATATCTTTTATGTGTAATATAATGCATTTTCAAACTTGCTCAAGGATTTTGAAATTGTTTTAGTACTTTCAGAGATTGCTACGCCTCAGGCTGAAACTGCTATCATCCTGCATCAAGACTGAAATGAAACAGGAGCTGCTCTCGGGAAGAACATGATTAACCTATGACATTACCAACATGTCTGGTTTGTTATCACTGTGGTACTTGCTGTAGGTGCATGAGGCAATAATGTGTTGACCTAAAGTGAAGTACAGCAGACCACAATGACTGGTTGAACCTGAAACAAAAACTAATATGGGCAGGAGTACATGCTGTGTGTGTCAGTGCTAAAAGATCATGAAGATATATAAAATAGATATAGATTCTATAGATAGAAAAAGATAAGTGTAATAATTGTAGATTTTCTTGCAGGTGCTGAGTATCAGTATATTAGTGGTTAGTTTTTATTCAACTTAATGAAAACCAGGTGCACATATTTGCTTGTCTTAATGTGTTATGCTCAATGGAGCTTAATTTGTCACAGCATTTCAGTTCATACCAAGAATCAATAGGGATGAAGACTTGAGGCCCATGCTGACTTCATATTCTTCATTTCAGTGGTTTGGCAAACCAGTATGAGTAATGGGAGAAGCAGCCACTGAGAGACAAGTGGGTCTCTGGAGATGAACATTATGTGTTTGAAGCCCTTCGGGAATGAAATTTGTTCTCCAGATTCGGATGCACCTACATGGAGAGTGGCTCCACTTTGCTTTCAGCTTGCACTGTTGACAGTGCTCCAACTTTTGATCTCAAATGGAAAAGAGTACACAAGGGACCAAGGAAATCCAAGGAGCCTTGTATCTAGACCCACACAGCCAGCCTCAGGCTCCCAGTCCATTGCCTTGGCTCACCAGGGATTCAGCCTCACGTGGGATGTTAATGCTTTATCCCCCAGTTCCACTCTACAGATACCTCAGCCAATGCCATCAAAGAGACCTCTGCTGGCTTCCCCACTCCACACACAGTTGAAACCAAGTCAGTTTTTTTTTTTTTTTTTAAATAAATGACCCCCATCTTCTCATGATTAAGTCCATTGTAAGACAGAATTCACTTTCCTTAAATAATCCAGCCATGAATTCAATTTATTCCTAAAAACTGTAATTATCTCCTGTGTAATTTGTAAATTTGAAACACTAAATGAAAAAATTCTGCAAAGCATGGCATTCTCACTCAATAAACTTTGAAGTCTTTCATATCTCATGCAGAAATTAACTAGGCTTATAAAAGGTAACACTCAACGTTAATATGACAGATCCTGGATTTATAGCTTGAATTAAATTACTATGGCTGATATGTTTCCCAAATGATCCATGCAGGTTAAAGGAATTAAAGATGATGATCACCTCATCTGAAGTCATTGCTTTCCTCATAGACTTGATAATGCTTAGGTGTTTGTCACAGGGTGGAGAAGCCCATGAAAACATTAGTTTTATTCTTTGTTTCCATTTAATTTTTCTTTTTCACAAACCCTACCACACTGACATCACCTCGGTTTGGTCATCTCAAACTGTGTTGTGTGCTCAGATGTATCAAGTTGCTTCTTTACAATGATAAAACTTTCCATCACTTCCTGACAATCGCTATGTCTAACTGCTGTGCACTGAGTTTGGATAGCATGTTGCATTACAAGCAACTGTGAGCTGCCATATCATTAGGTGTAATGTAATTCCATTAAAGTTTTTATGAAAGGGTGATTTTGTTTTTGTACATTTCTTTTGTTCTGTTACGTTTAAAAGCATAATACTTACAGTAAAATGGAAATGTAACAGTGTCGCATATTTGGCCGATCTTTAAAAGAACCATGTGGAGACTTTAAGGAGACTTTTCTTTAGTGCGTCAAACTAATGCACATGCACAAAAAGATGATGCAATATATGTTCCTGCCAACGGTTATACACTATTACACTTGGTGCAATACCAAGACGTTTATAAAAAAAAAAAAAAAAAAAAAAAAAAAAAAAAACACAAAATCTAAAAATCCCAGGTCTGTGCCGCATCCTACTTTGGAAACCACTGCTGTGGTTGTGCAGCAGCCATTAAGGTAAGGTATTTTCATATGTAAAAATGAAAGTGATCACTTTGTAACTAGAAACTGCGCAAGAGAGCTAAAGGATGACCTGTGGATGTATCATGCACTGAAGCCATATTCACCTCAAACATACAACAAAAAATAAATTGAAATCACAGGAGAGAGAAATTGCTCATTGTTTCTATTGTGTCCATGCAGGGATATACTGCAGGAGTCTGTCAGGGTCCTGCTGATCTATCAGGTAATGTATTTTTACCTGAATGAACCACTTCAGAGCTTGTGCTACAAAAGCTGATGACATATTGCATCAATATTTCAAGCCAACAGAACAGGTAGGATACAGTATAGCAGCAGGTGTTCTTGTCAGCAACTACTCACTTCTATCATTCGCACATTTTCGTATACTTTTATTTATCCAGGGAAAATATGCTGAGAGCAATAATTTCCCTCTCTCTCACACACATTCCACACCCATTTATTTTAGTTGCCCATTTATTCAAGTAGATATCCATTTGTTAATCTGTTGTTGAATATGGTTGTGGTGGAGAAGTGAGGGTGAAACTGCAGATCCAGTGAGCCTTTCGTGTCCCACCTGCACTTGCATGACCATGTTTTTCCCCTGCTAACCCTTGTGGTATTGTACCTTTAAATTAACTAACAACAGGTGGGGAGATAGCAGATGGCTTGCACTGTCAGAAGGCTTGGAACAGGTCAGGGAGATACTTGAGATCAAAGGGGAGGTCACGGCACAACCAGGAAGATGATCAATGACAATGAAAGTCTTATCCCCCCTGGCAAGAATTGTAAGAAAACTATTAAACGTGGCTTGAGCAGCTCTGTTGCTGCCACCTGTCACCACACATGTATAGCTTGATGCTGTGATTCTTTTCATCATCAGAACTGAGGGTATCCGGAGGGTCATCTTTAAGTAAAGACTGTGAGTAAGTGGTTCAGCTGTAACTTTCATTATTGTGTTCACTGGGAATTACAGGAGCGCATGCGAGTAAATCCTCTGATCAAATAGTGTTTAAGATCCTGACTGGGTCGGTTAGAGGCTGCACAATGTGCCCAACTTCTTCCACACTTTTGTGACACGCAGACATCTGTTTCATGCTGCAAATCATGGCAACAAATGAATAAAGAGCTAAGGCTTAAAGAGGGGGTGGCGGAAAAAGAGATGTCACCACACCAATAAACAGTGTAAAAGAGGGAGCACAAGCACAAAAGCAGAAGAATGGTAAAGAGGAAAGCGTCCGGAAACCATTTTAGGAGGAAGAAGGCAGAGATTTTTCTTTAATCCCTGTGAGGCAAAGCGACTTAATGGAAACTTCTCCTTATCGGGCATGATGCAGAGACCTTACCATTGCCTCTGCTTGACTTTGATGTGTTTTGAGAGAGAGAGACCACAAAAGACTGCTTCACCACATGCACACACACATACAGCCTTGCAGCCCTTTAGTAGGGTACACAGTGCATTAGATCTTCGCTGCAAAGATATGGTGATCTAAAAGTACTGGCTTCATTGTTGCTCCTTCCCTACACTCCATGTACTTAATTCAAAAAGGCATTTCAATTTCAAATCTGATTCCCAGGTGCCCCCTATGGATATCAGCATTGTACACTAATATGCATCTGTTTTTCTAAGTTACGTGACAAAGCATAAGAAAAAAAGCCTGTCCACGAAACGATCCAAAAATAAGGCACAGGTGCACTGTGATCACGCTCATTAGCTTTAACTTCGTGAAAGCTGGTGCCTTTTGTTTTGGCTAAAGCGCCACATTTTCTGGGAGAGGCAGAAACGTGTCAGTGCCTTTGTCTAATATGAGAATCTAATTGAGCACTGGTAAAACACATCCCTGCCTTCACTAAGCACCAAATACAATTACAAAAGCATGTGATATCTGATCAATTAACTGTAAGCAAATCAAATGAGAGGCCATCCTTCATACAGTGATTGAGAGACAGGCTGGTTTGATACATGATTACGGCGCTGATAATGCTATGCGCGGAGAGGTTCGATGAAATATTAATACATCTGTAATAACAATGCTTTGTACGCTGTTCCCGAACAGAAGTGGCAAAATCCCCTGCGGAGATAACAGCAGTACTCTGTAATCACCGCAGTGACAGTAGTTCTGGTTTTAATCAAAACACTGCAATGATCATGTAATACTAGCTGCCCACACCAAAACACTGCAAGTAAACAAAGGCAGAGACAGACTGTCCTCCGTCACAAGCACTTGTCAATTCTCCTCAGTCATACATGGAGCCTTGATTATGGTCTACTTAAGAGGCTGCATGAAAGCAAGATGGAAGGGGAACATGGTGAAGTCAGAGAAGAGAGGGAGAATAAAAGACAACAATAGATATTCATCATTCACATATTTTTTGCAAAAAATCTTTAATATTATAACATATACACACACACAAGTGTATATCTAAATTCCACATATGCAGTGTATATATATATATATATATATATACACACACACACACACACACACACACACACACACACACACACACACACACACACACACACACACACACACACACTTCCCTTCTGGTAAACCAAACCATTGATGGAAAGTTCAGCACTGCCTCAACCATCTCAATCAGGCAATCATTTAAATCATTTAAATCGAAGGACTATGTGTAGCCAGACTGAAGTCAGGCTCTGATTTGGCTCTGAGCTTTAAAAATACTCATAGATATTGAAACCTGGCTGCTTCATACACAGCAAAATTTAACAGATTATCTTTTCTTGACTTATGAACCTCACTCAAACTACAAGATTAGAAAACAACAGTATACCACAGACTCCAGGATATTACTGAGATTATCTTTCCAGTGGAGCTGTGCATCACCTGGCTCTCTGTCTCAAAGGCACACATGCGAGCGCACACATCTCCTTTAAATTCAGATGTTAGAGAAATCTGGTGTACTTGGGATGTTACACCTTTCCTTGTGAGTGTATTAAACAGACCCTCTATAAACGCTAGCATGTTGTCTCCATTTAAGTGTGATAATACCTTCATTCCAGAGGAAAAGCCATTGGCTTTTATATCCCTTAAAACATCAGTTGATCCTTATCCTTTCCATACAGCTGTGCAGTGAGGCTTGTCCAATTTATTGTCTTCCCATATGCAAAGATGTCTCATGATGGGTTATTTTTCCATTATCGTTATGAATTATTCATTTTATTTTTTCTTGTCAGTCCATCGTTTTGCTATAAAATAGAAAGTACATAACATACAAATATATTCTGGGATAACAAAGCAAAGAATTTTGAAGGGGTAAACGTGCATTTAATGACTGCAACAGCTCTGACTGAAGGAGACTTTTTTTCTACCAGGTCACTACAGACCTACTCAGCCTCTGGTAATTTTCAACATTTCAGAGAGTGAGCTGTTTAGATCAGCTGCACTGGATATTTATTTGGTGTAGTGTAGCACTGCCATGGCATGATATATTGCAGTGGAGCCGTTTTGTGTCATCATTTAGCCTGATATACCAGATCAGTAAAAAGACTCCACTCTGCCATGTTAAGATGACAAATTGCAGGGATGCTGCTGTGACACAAAAGGACTGTTGTTGCATCATTCTCTTTCTCGCACAGTTTTGAGCGGGTCAGTTGACTGTGCTTACAACTAGAAGTGAAGTCTGTTGAAACGGCAAATGAGCATTGTCTCTTAATGAAAGACCTGACAAAAGTAATCTGCACTCCACACTGCAGTGATATTTGGTCTCAGTCTCATTCAGTGGCGAATGGGCCGGGGTGTCTGATTACCAAACACACACTGCGTTCAACGTTCTGATATTGCATACATCCTACTGAATGCCTGGGGTTAGAACCTGACTTGATGAATAAACAACCAAATTAAATCATGCTCTGCGCAGAGGAGAATCCACATACATGATGCATGATGCTAGTCGCATGGTGGGAGGAAGCAGGGCATGCCCTCTGGGCACCACAGGCCTCTCTGCTGGGATCCACTTACAGTTAGAGCTCAAACTAAAAAAATAAAAAATAAAAAATAAATTGCTGGTGCATGTAAGACGATCAAACAAGTTCTATGCAAGACAGAAAGTAAATAAGTAAATAACATGACATGATTAATGAGAAATTAAATTAATTAACTTTGACATCTATGAAGAGCTTTAACCTGGTAGCTTGAGCAAGTAAACTTAAAGCAGCTAACTGTGCTCTAAGATTGTTGAATGTGTGTATACTGATTATTTGTTGCAGACATTTTCCGCCCTGACTTTTTTGGCAAAACTTTAAATGAGCATACATAGAGAGATCCAGCATAGAAGAGGAGCAACAACAGCATCAATAACACCAACCACTGTTTTACAGCTATTTGCAGTATAGAAAAAAGAATATAGGATATTTTGACAATAGCTGTTATTTCAGCGGACAGTCATTTCAGTTTTAGTTTTTATTTGTAAAGCAAACTGTGAAAACACATCGGCACTGGCCAAAATTATTGACAGAGAGAGAATTACTGAAGCAGTAAAAAAAAAATAAAAAATAAAAATTTACATTTATTGTTTTGAGTGGGTGTGGGGAGGAACAAAAAGGTAATTTATCTATTAATTTATGCATGTGGTGCATTACAAAGATAAATAAAGAGATTGCAGTTTAGGTGACAATTTCAGTTTGTTACTGCAATAAATGACACCAAAAATGGATTTATTTGTCAGACAAACAAACCAGTGGATCAAAGTACAAAGAGAGAGTTATAGCCTCTTTGTCAGATGGATTTAAGTAGATTATGTCACAAGACCATTGCTGGATTATGTCATTCCACATTAAGAACCACACTATTATTATATAACAATATGCATATGTCCATAATGCACTGAAAGTGAACCATCCTGCTATGAGCCTGGATTATATGAGGTGAAGACCTCCATATTTGTGTTGAGATGAGTGGACCTTGATTAACCTTAACATGTAATCTCTGTCAAACCAGACACTTAATGTTTTTCCAACACTGCAACCACAGGAGTGAGTAAATATATTATTTGTTTCTTAATTTTTTTTTAATTTCTCCTTTTCTGCAAGATATGTTTGATTTTGAGGACTGAACTATTGTTTAATGTTTGAATTAAAAATCAAACCCACCCTCCTCTTATAATTTTAATGTCACTCCTAAGTAACCATTTGAGAGATGATGGTAAGACATTGAGGTAAATACCTTTATATGTAATGAGTCCATGGATGAAACCTATAATAAATTGTGGGGCCTGAGAAAGGTGATTCTTGGTGCTAGTGAAGTGAAACAGTGGTCAGTTAATTAATCACAGCAAGTAAACTGACAAGACATTTAACTTCAGTCACTCACTGTATCATTCAGTTTGACCAGTTAATAATTACACTGACTGAGTTGAAAGGAGAACAATATTATACAATTACAACTTTAAAGTTTAAAGTCTTTTAAATCATTGTAATTTCACTCACAGACATTCATCATACTGAGGTCATGCAGTCATGTTGGCTGCCCTTCAGACTGAAACAATAAATTATTTGTTCTTTCCTGACTCACTGCAGGCAAAAGCAGTAGAAATCAATTAAGCAAAATAGACAGTGACCACACCAGTATTGATGTATAGCAACAAGGACATTGAGCAACAGATGAAGAGGAAGAGAAGAGACACATGAGCACTTAAAATAAGGATGAGAGGAGGTGAAACCAGAAGGGAGTTTTTTTTTTTTGTTAAAAATAGTCAACCAGAAAAAGCTCACCTCAAGGTTCACTTGCTAAATTGTCAAGAACTTTTGATTTTATCACATGATCTTAATTAGTAGATGAAGATGAAGATGTTATCCACATTTCTTTGCTTTTTAAAGACTGGCTTATATATCTTTTGCGCATAGCACACGATCATTATCAGCAAAATAACTTTGCCCGGTTGTTATGTGCTGTTGTTCCATCTGTGATATTACATCTCTATACAGATATAGGGGAGGAGGTGCCTGGTGTGGATGTTGAGCATAGAAAGTGTAAAACTGTCACACCAGAAACAGGGGTTTGCTTCCACAGTTGAAGGTAGGTTTAGTCAACATAATTAGTTTGGTGAAGGTTAGCATGGAATCGTTATCTGGTTCAAATGTAAATAAACATGTATCTGAAGTCACCGTGAACTTTATCTGTTTTAAAGCAGACCACAAACTCCAGCTCACTTAACCAGGTGCTGTTGGTGTCTAAACATAATTAGGAAAAAGCTATCAAGTAAATATTATACTGTGAGATGTGCGGTACAGCAGCACAAGACAAAAACATAGTCTGTGAACATTTACCAATGCGTTCAGTGTAAATGTATTTGTGACTCGCCAAATATGTAAATTAACAACATACCCTCACGATGGAACTTGTATGTGATTTGTAGAAGTGGTTGCCAAAAAAAAAAAAAAAAGAAAGAAATTTGAACAGTGTTTCCATGACAACCGACTTAAATTCATCTATGAAAGAAGATCAACATAATATTATTGAAAGTCCCAGAGTGGCCACTAAATAGAGCTTTTAATGGCTCACCGTTTTGTCAACTACTGCATCGACGGTCGAGAATAAGCCTCGATTTAAAAGGTACGTTCGAAATGTATTGATAGGACATCCCCACCTCTACCTGTCTACTGGTCACAGTATCCATCAGCAAGGCAATGAACCCCCACATTACTCTGAGTGTTTATTCTTTTGGCTAAAAGCATCTGCAAAATGACTGTAATTTAATGTAATGGAAAAACTGCAGATTCGTTCTTACCATGTGGATGACTTGAGAAGAGAAAAAGAATAACAAGAGGAAGAGGCATGATACTTGTCTCAATACTGGATTTAAACAGTGAAAGAAAGCCCTGTTCATCTTTGAAAAGGATGGAAAAATTACACTCACATTCAATAGGTAGGATCACATGGCAACACTGCTTGGAAGTTAACGCAGCTGCGACTGTCATGAAAAGCATAACTGCAACAATGAGACATAAACTAGCAGAATGACTGAGTATTGTGACTGTTAGTGTCATATTAGTAAAGCCTGATGAAAGAGGCGAGGCAAAACCAAGGTTGACCCTCTTCAATCAGCGTGACCTCTTTCTGCAAAAGTATCAACACCATCTTACACCGCTTGCCACATGCCACCATCCCTGAGTAATATTATAGAATGCTGCACCAAACAAATTACACATGTCATCTTCTCTGAAAACATAGCAAATCACACTACACAATGGCCACTGAGGCAAGAGATGGACACTCAGAACGACTGCTGGTGTGTGTAATATATCTGTCAGTGTGAACAGTGAAGGAGCAGCTTCTGCTTTTTTGAAATCTTTTGATGCAAATCTGGGAGAGATGTTTTTGCGGTGGCATTATCAAGGCAATGGAAATGTCAAGTTAAAATGTGAAGCACAGACCAATGACAGTGCAGAGGTCATAGTGGGACACCACAGGCGCATACGATGTATATTTTACATCATCAAAATCTTACAGGAACATGACACTGGGATTGAAGTTCTGAGCTGTCTAGACGTGCCAGTTTATGTTTGTCAGTACAAACCAGTCATTGATTCCCTCACAACTTTAGAACAACTGCTAAAGTTGAGCTACTTGCCATTTCTCTGACTCTGTTATGAGGATTCAATGAATGCTTTCAAAAAAATGCTATGAACTTTGCATAAGCAAGGCAACTCTGTAAGATACTCGCACAAAAGCATTTAAGCTTTATGAAAAAGCACAGAGACAGGTGTAAAAATACAAGGACAAGTTCTTGAAGAATGAAGTCAAGCTCATCACTGCTGCTCTATGTCTTTATAAAGTTGAGACTTTCATGCATTTTTCAAGGAAAATCTTTGTGCTTTTGAACAGCAGGCACAGGTATTCTGTTGCAGTTGTCAAGAATTGTAGTTAGGTAGAATTTATTGAAGTCATTTTGACTGTTTCCCACATGAATCTGGAGTACTCGCCCAGCCAAAAGATCTCTGATATCTCTGCCAATGGCAATGGTTAAAACAGAGTATTTATTGCAGCAGGATAAACACAAATTGGGCTCTTCAGGGATATTGTTTTCTTAACAAAAAACTGCTGTGTTAGCAACAAATTCACCCTTTCACCAAAGCTATAGAAGATTTTTTGGTTGTTATTGATACGTAACAGGGGGCCTTTTGTTGCTTTGAATAATTTGTTAGATTTTTAACATCAGCATCATATCAAAACATCACTCTGTAATGGCTGTTGTGCTGTGTCAGTGTTGCTGGCTCATTCGGCTGCTTTTCACATGGCTCTAAATCAAATCTAGAAGTGCAGCAATCACTTCTCAGTGTTCTTGGTCCCAGTGTGGGTTAAGTAAGCCACAGCCACAATACATATATTCTCATCCAAACAGGCTTCTCATCTGTAAATTTACTCACAACCTAAAACAATCCTGCAGCGCAGACAT
Source organism: Rachycentron canadum (assembly GCA_038496675.1). NCBI lineage: Eukaryota > Metazoa > Chordata > Actinopteri > Carangiformes > Rachycentridae > Rachycentron > Rachycentron canadum. The sequence continues at coordinate 11,543,001 of CM076650.1, read as the reverse complement.
CAAGAGTCAAATGCACCAGTAAAACCAAAGAGACGGTCTAAAGCATTTAGAGCAGATTTTGGCAGACTCTTTCTTTCAGTTTTTTTAGAGTCTGATTTCAACATCACTAAACATTTTAGCAACATAAACTTAGCCTTCTGTCAACATGGAGCATGGCCAAGTTTAGAACATTCCTCCCCTCATGCCTTTGTCTCCAAATTATTGTTATTTAGATTATAGTGGTCAGAGAAACCAGTTGACCAGCTTCAGCTTGTAAGAAACATATTTGCATGTCATCAGAATTCATAAAAAAATAAAATAAAATAAAATTTCCCTGCTTGTTTTTAAAAAGGTATACGTGGCCCTGGCCTCCTCCTACACCATCTCTCTCTGTGCATGCCAGTAGTCATAGCTTCAGGAGCTCTTACCAGTTGTTGCTGTCTTTCCCTACAGACAAATTGAAGACAGAGGGCAGAAGGGCATTTGTTATCGAGCCTCCAAGGCTCTGGAGTAGTAGGAGCTCTGCCAAAAAAAAGTCACTGCGTTCTTTCATAGCACTATGAAATACTTTTATAATTGGCATTTAATTAGTTATGTTTTATTGTTATCTGAGAGTCAGAGCAGAAAATTTGTAATGCAAAGTTATTATTATTGTTATCCAAGGTATTGGAAGCAGTGGGATTAACAACAATAGTATCATATTGTGGGCACATAACCTCTTTATGGGATGACTGAGGGTTTTTCATTGGGCATTTCCAGTTTACATCTTATGGATATGTGTTTGAAACAATCTGATCATATTGAGTAGTTGTGTGTTATCCAAGTTTAAGTGCTTTAAGTAAGTATTATTGAAGCAATTTACATGTGGTATAGTTGGACTATTTCAATTATAATAAGCCAAACTGCTTGAAAAATTAACTGAGTGAGTGTTAATTAAATGGGAGGTAACGTCAGTGTCTGCAAAAATTCATGTAGCAGTTTCACAAAATGGGTCATATCTGGCTAAAATATGCTGGTCTTTCGGCAACGTGAGAAGCTAATGATGATTGCGTAAAGTCGTGTTCAACAACTTTTTTTTTATAACGACCTGTTTTTAAAAAAGTTAATGAATTTGAATTTAAAAAAAAACAAGACATTACACAATTACATTATGAACACAAATATGTAAAAATATGGAAAATATGTATAAAAAAAAAAAAACCTGGGTCACATATTTGTTACAGTGTCTTGCTCTGAGCGCTAATGGAAGATAAAGATGACTGAGGTAGAGCAGAGTGCATGACGGACTTAAGACATGAACTCCTTTTATATGAGGGGAAGAAAGAGTTCCAAGATATCACTACTATATGACTGCATCAAAAGGCTACCAAACCCTGAATAAAGCTGTGAAGAGTATCATTTAAACAGCAGGAAGTTGCATAGTATTTAAAATGACAATCCCATAATGGAGAGGTAAAAGGTCAAAACCAAGATCACTTGTGTTGTTAAGCAAGGGACGAGTCCCCTGGCTACACAATGATTGTAGTCCTTCCCGTAAAGAACATCATCTACGGTAAATGTCTTGCTTGTACAGTAATTCTCATGTCTCTCTGCATCGTTTGCAAACTGAAATTCAACATTCAGATGGCTTATTCTGTGATGGATAATAACATGCAGCAGAAACAGGCAGAGGAGCTGTCTAGAAGAACAGTTTCAATGAAATGTTGCAGAAATTTGGTTTTACAAATCAATAACAGCCAATTTAACATTTCCCTCTTCCTGCCTTTAACTGCTCCGGCCATCCATTTTCTGAAAACCACAAGATGTCCCTTTGCTGATACACTCTAGTAACTCAAATGAATTTCCAATTTGGCTAAACTGGCTCTGGTGGGGCAATAAGACCAGCAGAAAAAAATAAAGCTCTCATTCTAAATCTGAGTGTTGTGGAGTCTGGGGACTTCCTGTCTGGAGTAGGAAACAAATAAATAAATCTCAGGTTTGACAGCCCAGACAGCCCCTGGTTAGAAGTGACAGAATATCAGCTACAAGCAAATAACAGATAATGAATCAGTCATTCATTGGACAATGGGATCAAGGGAGCGCTGGGTCTGACAAAGGTTGAGGACAAGGTGACTTCTTTTGATTTGGTAAATAGGGTCTGACATCTACTTGCTCTAAGTTATCAAAGAATGTTCCCTCTCAAATTTTAGTTCATGTGAATTATATAACCTCTTATTCTGCAAAAAATAAAAATGGAGTGGGACATGCTCTCAGAATTACTTTAAGCTATGAACTGTGTTTTCAACATGGACAAAAATTTGCATTTGAAACACTCTTTTTCTTACAGGTTGGGCTAAATGACTTAGAAATAAACTGCAAAATATTACACTATGTGGATAAATATTAAAAAAGATGTAACAAGCAGCAAAGAATATCACAAAGCTTTCTCATGTCTTGTCTCAGCATTAACTGAATCAGAAAAATAGATGCAACTTCTTGTTATGGTTTTAAACCAGTCAATTAGTTATGCCAAGATCTAAGTGAATTTTATATCGATATTAGCTCAGTGCAATGAGAAACTGCTGTTGAGTCACATCTGGCCATTTTTTTATATATCTGACCAATGATACTGTTGAAAGGTCCACACTGTAGCTACTTGAGCTAGCATTAGCTTCACAAAGTGACAGCGCTACTTGCTTCACAGCCATTAATCATGGAGCTCAATAAAATGACAGGAGCTTCGAAGTTTAACAGAGATACTAATTCGGCTGTTTGCCGTTTACTCTCGTCAACTGCTCTGTTACATACTAACTACTGTGCACTTGAAGTGAGGTTATGACTAAAATAGTTTAGTAAGAAAAGTAAAAATAATAAATTGTTCTCTTTGTTTCCTCATCTTTGGCCTAGTGTAAATGTACAGCTGGCATGTGGCATGCAGGGATTTCTTTTTGTTCTTGACAAAATTCACATTAATTCACTGACTTATGTCTGGTGGTTAATTATGTAAGTTATAATTACTACTGCAATTCTATTTCTGAAAATTACAGTCTTTAAATCTGTGATGTTAGCATCTACTTCATATACACACACACACACACACACACACACATATATATATATATATATATACAGGGTTTCAGCATTCCTCCCTACTTACTGGGTAAACTGATATCCTCTAAAATGAAAGCTAAATAAAAACCATATATCACTTCCTGTTTATTGTTATTTTCAATAGCAGTAGTAGTAGCAGTTGTATTAGAGGATCATAGGTCTTGCACTAATACAGAGTCTGGTAAATGAATAATTTCTATAATTAACCTTCCCCCTTCTATTGTGTAGAGCATGTTTCCTGTGGCCAAGAATTGATTTTTTCCTTCTGTGTGTGTCCGTGAGTGTGTGGCAGACACTATTAATCACACTTTGAAAATAATTTGCTTGGGATTCCATAGGATGAATTCGTAATTTTCATGAGCTTAGGCATACTTAGTAGGCCCGCGAAACTCTATCCATTTCTCCAGCCATCCATGCATTCAATTAGGAGGAATCCTCAGCAAAGCCAGGTAGGCTTTTCAATCAAGCCTCACCTAAAGACAGGCAAACCTTGTAATCTACAAATAATTGGTAACAACTCACCCATGTTCTTATGCTTAATGACATTTTATGTATATGCTATGGAATCCTGTACCTTACATATTTTGTTCTCAGATATAATGTAATAGAGAAATATACATTGGGTTTTGATTTATTCATGGAAAGTATTCAAATAGTATAGAAGGTGCACAATATGCCTTCACTCATTCATTCTTTTAATTGAAATAGGGCAAAAAAATTAATTAATGAAGGTGATAAGCTTCTTATACTTCACATCTGCTTGCTGCTGAAATTCTGAGTTACTGCAAACTATGTAATTTTCTTAAATAGCACTCATTAATTAAGTTTTGAATGTGAGGATACAGTAGCTAGAGTTAAAGTTATAAAACTTTATTATTGATTGTAAGATTTTGAGATATTACTTCCTGCTAGTTTTGAAGCCTTGAACGATCTGACTCCTTCCTATATTTGTGATTTGCTTAATCCTATGTATGAGCCCCAACGCTGCCTGAGATCCTCCAGACGGCTCCACAATCTCAACCTCTCAGTAAAGGTGACCAGGTCCATCAGCTGTGGGACTCCATGCCTGTAGATCTCTGCCCAGACAACTCAGTATCCTCTTTAAAATCTCTCAAATATACTTTGCGAAGTTTGTTCATGGAAAGTGCCATTTAATTATTATTTATTGTATTTCCTTTGACATGTTCAAAATTGAAAAATTGAACTTCTGCAATTGGCTTTATCTATTTCCTTTTAATTGTAATGTTCTACAATTCGACAGTAACTTTATTGACACAAAAAAAGCCTGCCATCTCAATCTCAATGAACCTCCACCTTGCTACTGTTTTGTCTTTTTGTTTTGTTGTTTTTGTTTTTTTTTTTTTTTTTTTAGATCTATAACTTATTACAAATGTCTCTTTTTTACCACTAACTTTGTCGGTTCATCTCTAAATTCCCTCAACATAGAATGAATAAATGCATAAATGCAAACTGATAATGGTGATAAGTTGGTGCAGTGTGTGTGGCTGTTTGTGGGTGTGTAACAATAATAACAATGACAAGATAAAAAGCATGTACATTTACTGAGGATAAAATATAATACACATATTTAAGAAATTGGTATAAGGTGCGCTTTGCCATGAATAACAGAGTAGAGTAACAGGTAGAGCAATGCATACGAATGAATGTATATTTTGTCAAATGTATTTTTCTGTTGTAAATCCTTACAGGTTTGATTTAAAATCTCACACCTGCAAGACAAGTTTTGTAATTATTAGTATCTAACCACAAACTGAGGTACTTGTTTTCCCAGTGATTTAAAAGTATATTCATCATCTTTTAATGTTAATATATCAAAATCCAAATCTTATTTCCAGCTACTTTTCTCTGTAAAATCAAAGGGCAACATTTGATCACGTTAAAAATTGGCTGAAAAAGAGATAAAGAAAAAGTGCAGTCACTGGCAGAGCAGACCATGAAACACCTTTTCTCAGTCCTTTCTAAGTTTAGGAGCCATTAAGTGGCTTCAACAAGCATTCGCATGCTGCTCGAAATTCAGTGCAAAGACTGAGAGCCTCCAACAGTTGTAAGAATAAATAAACACCTGAACTGGCATAGAATGGACACAAGTCACAGCATTGCAAACAAAAAAAAAACTGCAGCTGATACCGTCTGGTTTCCAATGTTTAAGTCAGTACAGACATATAATGTCTAGAACAGCTCTCCTGTTTTTTCCCCAGTACATAACAGATCCTCATTTCGTCACACAGAAACCCAAACATCAGTGTTTGAGATAAGTCTGCATCCATTTGTCGATTTTAAAAACACATTTCAAGTTGACAAGTTTCCAAACACAGCATTGAAGAAAGTTTTCTATTATTAAACTATTAGTTTTGCCACAACAGTGCACCTGAAATGCATTTAATTTTCAGAGACAACATGTCATGTTTTTATCACGACAGCAAAGACAGATGAGTTGGCAAATTTTAAATTAAATCTGTATTCTGCAAGCGTGGAGAAACTTGACTCCTTTCAAATTATGTAGGTTTTTTTTTTTTTTTTTTTTTTTTAATGTAAACAAACATTGAGTCTAGATAATGTGCATGTGCCCCCTCCCTCGCCAAGAGAGTCATAATTTGTCAAGGTGAGGAGCTTCTCACAAGCTTGATGAAGAGCTCCATTAATTGTTGAGCTTTGCAGAGGGGAGGGAAAGGTGGAGTTTGAGCAGGGAATACAACCCAAAGTGGAAGAAAAATAATTGTTGGAAACAGTTTTCATTTCATCAGGCCCTGGAGCACAAGGAGACAGGGCTACAGCGATGAGAGGTAGGAGGGAGGGCGAGGTAGAGGAGGGGGGGTTAGGAATAAATTGCAGGAGGAAAATTATTACTGAGCTGTGAGCAGAGGGAGAGGGAAAGGAAGAGATGATGCAGGAGTGAGGCTGGGTGTGGACCATGGAGGTCAAGCATGACCACTGTGAGGGAGAAGGGCAGAGTTTGGAGCTGGTCTCTGAGGAAATGCTGATAACAGATTCACACAAGACCTAAATATGTGCAATCTTGTACGAATTTTACTTATACTATTATAGGTTTTCCGACACATGAACAGTGCTTATTTTCACCTCAAGAGGCCATGACAATTCAGGAGCATTATTGTGCTACAGACTAAGACTTGGGGTCTATTCATTTAAAGGTTTAAAGCTGTGATCACATCCAACATCATAGCTGGGTGTGGTCCCAAGCGTAAAGGCCCAGCTTTTGTGACATATGATGTACATCTTGGGCATTGACGTAACTGACCCATGGGCATTTGCATTTTGAACTGGTGCTGAAAATATTCACGTTAGCTGAAGTCCTACCAGCATTACGAGTGAATGATCTGTGCCGTTTTGTCCATCGTTATAAACTGAATACATTTGAAACTGCAAAACAAGACGTGTGAAGACATCGATTTGAGCTTTAAGATGCAATCTACATTTTTTTCACTATTTATTACATTTCACAGAAATAACAGCCAGTTGGTGGAAAAAACAACAGCAAGTTACGTGGGTGGATTTTATTTTTTGTTTAAGAATGTGGTCATGCAGTACAGATTACATATACACCTGGCTTAGGTCCGAGAGCAATGTAATTCAACTCTAGATGAGGCCAGAGTCTTCAGATGGGCTCTGGTTGATTCTAATCTTCATCTGTTCTGTATAAATGTACACCTTGCATGAAAGGATAGGTTTACATTTTTTCAAGTCTTGAAACAATAGTGAGTTGCCGATATGCACACTGAAACAGGTTTTGCCTGAAAAACCATTAACCTGTCTTTTAACATTCCCTTACCCGGGATATCAGAGACACAACATGACACATGCTGTGGAAAAGGCATATCATTACCTACAGTTGGCACAGCAAAGTGGATCATTAGACTGAGTGATGTTATTTTGTAATGCTCATCCTTTAGGAAAATGGAGGAAAAAAGATGGAGGCTTCTATATCATCCTCTATTGTTTTTTTTTTTTTTTTTTCTTCTCTAAGTGCTTCTTGAAACTTTGGGCTTATTCTCAGTTTCGGTCAAACATAAAAAAAAAGTTGACAAGAGCACTTCTTGTGCTCTGTGACTCAATAGGCCTAGTCTGAAGGAGAAATTCAATTACACGCAGCCACCATCATCTTGGCCTTCATTTAACAGTCATCGTTCAGTTTCACGGGGGAAGCTCAAACATTTCACCCCTGCTGATTGATGGCAGGTAGTTGGACGACTGGAATTGCTGTTCTCACCTCAGTTGTAAGACAAGCCACCTCAGCAGATAGTAATTGCTCTGTGCTCTAAGGTTCATCAAAGCATTAAGTTATTGGCTTGATTAAAGTTATTAGTCACATAGAGGGGAAACGGAGCTGAGAGGACCCCTTTCCATTTTTAGAGTGTGAATAAAGACTAAAGAGAACATCACTGAAGCTCAACGTCAAATGTGAACTCACACATACGTGAGAATATCAGGGCCTCTAGCAGAAATCCTGCTGTTCCTTTCATGATTAGCTAATGTTAGCAATTAAGAAGAAAAATGACTGAAAGGAGCAAACCCTAACATATTATGCCTTTATGCACCTCCTGGTGAGAAGCTGGCAAATACACTGTTACTTTTGGGATAGGAGGTTTTCAACCAGAAATGCTGTAAGCTTTCAATTTCCTTTTGTAGACAAAAACAAAATAAAAAGAGTTTTTTTACTCTTGGTTTGGTGAGGCTTTACATTAAGGACACATAGATTGGCATGAATTCTTGCATAAAAAGAAATGAATTCATGTGTGCGATAATACTGGATTCATTATCAAAAAGTACAAGAAATAACAGTATCTCATACATCTTTAAATGCAAAAATGTTACATTATTCAACGTAGGAGCTACATTTTATTCCATTACCGTGATGACTGAGTTATTAAAGGGTGAGTTCACCCGAAGACAACTGTCTTACTCACAGTAAGCAGAAGCAAAGTGGGTGCTGAGATAAGATGTCCTATGAGGAGACAAAGAGCTGGGGATCATACTGATACTCACAGTTGTCTATAAAGACTGAGATCTATGGATTACACAAAAGAACCAGGGTTTTATTATTGTGTTGTTTAAATGTAATTGTCAACTGCTTTGCACACTACAAATGCAAATGCCATTTCACTGCAGTTTCAATTTGGTACCATTGCTCTTAAATGTACAGATCTCAATCTTGCCAGATCAAATACATTCAGCAGCTGGTGGAGATTGTTTTTTTCTTATTTGCATTAATTTTATAATACTGAATAATACACCACAATTGAGTTGCATGAGTAAAGAAATTACACCAAAAGGCAGTGGAAGATGAATTCAGCAAAGCCATACTGTTACATTTTTTAAAGTTTATACAAGTATCTCATAATCATGAGAACTGGTCATAAGTAACTACATCATCATAAGAATTGATCATTAGCATAACTGACGTCCCCAAATTGCCATATTTCAGGAAACCCAGCAATCTCCGTCTTTGGTCAAAGGCAAAAATAAAAAAATAAAAATAAATAAAAAAAATCACCCTAGAGTAAAAACAATTTCATGGAGCAGTGCTGGAAGTCTGTCTGCACGCACAACATAGAATATCTCGCAGTGTCAGGGCTGATTTTTTGAGTTTCAAAGAATAAAAGGAATGAGAAAATATTTCTATAGCTGTCAGCACAGTGTAATCGCAAGGGCGACTGAACTAAAAAGAAATGGTTTGACATTAAGTCAGATGCCATATGTTTTGCTAAAGTAAAATGTAAGTAAAAACATCCACAATTTAAAATGGGAGGTGGTTGTATGGATTTCACATCCAGAGAGATGGATGATAGGAGTCACTCAGTACTTTCCCTTATGCTGTAGATGATGCTACACTATGAAGGTGTTTAAACTGGAGGATCAAGCCTCATGAGAGACTGAGAGACTGCTGTTTTGAGTATTTAAAGACAATTTTTGTCTTATCTTAACACTTCTTTTATTGTGTTTGACCTTAACGTCACGGATTTGTATCGAAGTAACAGTGACACAGCACATGATGTGTCTTCAGTTTGCTACCTTTACTTCCAGTTCTTGTATTGTTATCAAACTTGTGCAACATTTTTTTAAATTATTTAATCATATCACATCACCTAGAGCAGTGGCTAAAAAAGAATGGTCAGTTTATAATGTATTTTCATACACTTATAGTGTATAGTACAATATTAGTGCACTGACTGTTTTTGTGTTGTACCCTCTGGTTTTTATAGCTTGAAAATGGATTTTGCAAATAAAGGGGATGAAATCTATAAACCTGACACAAACACGCTATTTGCTATGTCCTGTGTGAAAGAAAGTCACTATGCTTTGTCCTTGCCCAATTTTGCCAGTTTCTTGCCCTCAAACTGGAGGATGTGGTCTTGAGTATTATGAATAGACAACATCATAATCATCATCATCTTTGTTTTATTAAGCAAACTGTTGCATGGAAATAGTATGTACATTAAGTATAATTATTGGGACAAGGGGTATCTAAAAATTTACTGACACACACACAGACACACGCTCACATACACCTGCTTTGTGGCAGGTGAATAAAAGTGAGACTCCATTATACCACAGCAGGTTACCTTCCCAGAGAAAGAGTTATTGTCAAAGACCTGAAGAAAGAAAGGCAAAAAGAAAAGAAAAAAGTCATTTTCAAACAGCTTTAAAATGATGGCATAATTTCTTGAACCATGATTTGACAGACACACCTCCTACAACCCATTACAATAACTCTTTCCTAAAAGCATTAGTATGGCTTTGGTTACCTTGGATACAAAGGTTGAAAAGGCTTTGTCCTGAGAAGCACAAGGACACGTTTTATTGTTATTGATGAGAATATTAATCAAACGTCAAAAAGTTAATAAAGGCCAATAAATTAATTGATTTATCATTCTGAGTTGGCTGTTAGATGAAGAACTCTGTGTATAGCACCCTGACATTGTCCCTTTCATTTCAAAACAAGTGCAGCAGCTAAATTGATGAGTGATTAAAGTGGGACAAGATTGATGGTTTCACATCAGCATAGTTGACCGTGACCATGTAAGGAAAGTTTATGGGCTTGAAAAACCTTTTTTCTAGATATATCACTTTATTTTTTTGCATCGTCTTCACCTTTACGAGCTACTTATGCTAAAGATTTAGCCTCAACCTTGTTAACACTCTCAAAAATCAAAATACTGGCATCGGGGCATCTAAAATACCAGAGCAGAAAAGACCACCGAACTTTATGTACCTTGGAGTCTGACCCAAAACATACTGAATTAACAGGTTTTGGAAACCTTAATTTTCATGACCTTCTTGATCCACGTATTAAATGTACTGGTTCAATAAGATTACATTTATAATGTAAACTTATTAAGATGATTTTAATGAAAGTTGAACTGGAGAACACAATACTTGATGTGACATGATCAGCTGATGGTTTTACTAAAAGATCTGTTGGAGCTTTTGCAACTACAAAAACACAGCCCATGACTGTTCACTTTATTACACAGTGGAGTTTCTTTCCTCACAGACGCTGCTTTAACGACAGGATCAGCATTTCATCAGCTTCGTTCTAGCTTTACTCACACATTAGGCCATTAAGACAGAATGTGACATATGCATCGTTCCCCCTTTAACAGTGGATGAGACGTACATGCATGGTATGTGATTACGTCGTTTTCAAGACGTGACCGATAAAAGGAGTGACACTGGAGCAGATTACAGCAGTTTCCAGGATGAAAACAACTACAACAACAGCTTCGAAAATTCACACTTCAAACTACAGGCTGCTAATCAAGGCTCAGGGTGAGCTAGCTACCGGTAGCTAAAGGTAAAGATTCACCTGATGCAATGCTGTCACTAAATACTTTATTTTATAGAAATATTAAAAAAATAGAAACCATTAAAAAAAAAAAAAAAAAAAAAAAACTGAGCACATTATTGAAAATCATTGACATTTCCCAAATGTTCATCGCCATTAAAAATGCTTGTTTTCCAGCCATATACGATTTCCAAAGAAAAGCCAATCATTTTAAGTAAAGGTCAAAGGTTGAAGCTCTTAAAGAACTTTGCTCCATGCTTCTCTCTGCTTCAGAGACTGAATAATAAATGTTTTGGCGAACATTAATATGAAGTTTCTCAGAAAACTTTTAGGTTTTAGGAGGTTGTTTTCAAATAGTGCTTAGATTTTAGAATGTTTTTCTTAGACGGCGCCTCAGGTCTGAATGGGTTAAAACGCGCACAGTTCGATCTTGATACCAATCCTTAGAATTGTCTTGGGGCATATATAATATTAGCAGAAGCAGGGGTTTGCCTTCTTCAGCAGTGGTCTGGAAAAAGGATGCGTTTTTTTTTTTTGGTTTTTTTTTTACTCTTGGCAAAATATTCTGTTGTTGACCTCATTGTTAACACAGAATAGAGACAAGCAAAGTACATGCAAAAGATATCCAAAAATCATAACAAAGAGGCATCAACGTGAAAAGTGGAAACATGTTCAGTAAATGTAGCTTTGCCACAACAATAAAAACTCTAAAGTCACCAGTTAGCAACGCAAGACACAAGGGGCTTTATTTTAACAGTCCAAAGTGCATGGTGTAAAGCTCGTGGTAAAAGTGCATTCAGGGAACAAAAAAAAGTCTTTGTGAGAGGCGCCTGCTTGCATATTAGTCAGTGCAATGGTGCGATGTTTCACACAGAATTAGATTCGGTTTGTGATCGGTTTCCATATTGTGACTGACCAGTGAGATCAGTCATGACACACGCATTCAGCAGCCTCAGCTTTGTGCTCCCTGACAGGCAAAGAAGGGCTGAGCAAATCAATGTCCTGCATACAGCTCTACAAAGAGGCCACGACAAATCTCTCATGTTAGCATGAGAAGTGTAAATACATTTCTCAGTTCATTATGACACTGTGGTGGGACAAATGTGGTCTAGGAAATGAATGGGAAACACAATACTCTGCCTGTTTGCCCCCAACGAACCCCCAAATAAAAGCGAAATCCTGCGCCAATGACTTAAGGCCAGGTTTTTGTTGGTCCATCATGTAATCACTTTCCACTGGCTCAACACTGCATCTGACCACACCTCATTTTAAAACCCAGCCGTGGCTGCTGAGATGCCACAAAACGTCGCCACCAACTGACACACACAGGAGGAATTATTGCTTCTTACAAAAACACCTGCTTGCAAATCATTGCTTTAATTTACTTTGATCCCTGAGAGCGTTCCCCTCTCTCCGGATCCCCTAGACGCTCTATGTGTTCACTGTAAACTTTGGAAAAAATGCGATTATTTTGTCAACAGTGCTGCTGAATAGTTCATTTCCCACCTATCAATCCTCTCCTGTGGTGCCACAGAGCAATATTGTCCTGTTTACATTTCAACCAATATCACTGAGCAAAATGTGCCAACCTCATAGTCTTATCTTCTGAAAATAGACATATCCTGTTGCAAATGCATGAAGGATATGTCACTAATATATTTCTACATCCATTTGATCTCTATCAGTGTTCTTAAATCACAACATCACACTGCATTAGTGCTTACAAAAGTCTATCGCCTTGCCGACTTCCTATAGGTAATTAGTCAAACCCTGTGGAAACTATTCCTGGTTTAATCAACGTCACAGTTCCAATTATTCAGGAAAAGGTCTTTTAAAAGGATCTTTTAATTTCATCGTCACGTCTAGGCTTGTCAACACCTCCCAGACGAGCACACCTTTCTTAATTACCAGAGAAAATTCAACACCACTCTGAAGGGATGATGGATCACAATATGCATCCTTCAAGGCAATTATTACTTTGTAGCACATGTAATTAAGTAGGGAAATATAATGTAGCGAATTAATTATGATTAATGGAGCTAATTTGAATGGACAGATTAAGTGCAGTGTTTTAATGCTCTCATATTTTACCTTTTTTATGAACGCCATCTCAGTCTGAAGGTCCTCGCTCACGTCAAACAGCTTCAGTCTCTGGAGATCTGAAGGGTGACGGGAGAGAGATGGTGAAGATGACAACTCTGCGAGGAATTTAATTTGATGCTCACGTCTCCTGGATATTTCCAAAGCACGAATCCCACATTGTCAAGAGTTTGGACAAATAATGATGCGTTGCATTGAAGCACCAGTGGATGGTGTGAATGAAGAAAAGCAAGTATGCAAAAACTGCTTTACGTGTCCGACAAGTAGAAACACAACTTAATATTTTGGTTTAATTGACTGTTACTGTTAAAAGAATATTAGAACAAGACGATCCTTTACACCTTTCGTCAGGTCTGTTTGGAAATTAAAACAAGAACTGAGCAACATCATGAAACACACAGCTGCTGAAGCAATCAAATGGCTGTTGATCAGTAACTCACAATGAAAATATTATTATTATAGTCTTAAAAATTAGAATGCAAATCAACCTAAATCAGTTATGACATAAAATACCTATATATAAAAATAAGGTTTTCTGGGGCAGAGGTTCCTATGGAGAACTGATAAAGATTCAAAGTAAAAGCAGACCTCTAGAGATGAACAGATGCCTAAAAGCCTCAGCTGATGCTGCTGTGCTGCAGAAAAATACTGCAGGGTTGGAGTCCAAAAGTACACAGCTGCTTCAGTGAGAAGTGAGTTTTCAAGATTCCTTGGAACTGAGACATTAACTACAGTTACCTTTTAGTCCTTAAATAGGTTTTTGAACAAGCACTAGGACCTTAACAGGACCTGACAGATACTGGATTTTACACAAGTTATCAAATCTGGCAATGACAAAACACAACATGGACAATTAGTGAAATTTGGTCACTAAAGAACTGTGACCGTGACTGGCATTTATCAATTGAAAGGTTTCCTTGTCAGTGCTGTTTAGAGGACAAATATGTTCACTGCCACATCTTTGGCATTTAATTGTCTCATTTTTTTTGTCGGCCAACGTGCGTGCAATAGACACAGAGATTAAATGCTACATGCCAGTACCAGCAAACCTGTGATAAGGTAAAATGAGCCACTGATATTAGTCAGGCTGTAGGTTTTTCCAGCTATCCAAAAACCAACTGGAAGCCAGTCAAGGACTTGCTCCAGTTCAAACTGTGGCAGCACAGGTCTGCAAGAGCTCTATAGTGTTCTGGGAGGACTTGGGAGCTACTTGGAATAGCAAAGTCTTACAGGCTAAATAATAAAACTACTTTTAGCTTTGGTCTTAGATTTTTAGTTAGTAGCGTAGGATCCATCACGCACGAAACACCATCTTTAAAATGGGACTTTATCTGCCCAAACACTTACTCAGTAATGTCCTTGTTGCCAAGCTCTACGAGCCAAAGACATGCATCAATGGTTGTCATTAATAATATTGAAAAATTGACATGTAAACAAACATGTCCATCAATTATGTTCTTGCAAAGCAGTGACTGAGATCGAGTGTTTGAGCTTCAGCTGAATGGCTAACAAAGCCTGTCAGGCGAGTAACTTTTTGCCAAGAAGAATAATGTATCAGTGGTTAGATTAAAAGAAGTAATTTGTCAACATCTTATTCAAATACGATTAACATGTCATTCTTATGATGCTGTCTGATCTTGCAATGGTATATATATTTTTAAAAATCTGTCAAGAAAGGCAAGAAAAATTAGAGTAAAAACCTCCTCTTTTCAATTCCTACCACTTGAGAGATTAAATATCACCATGAGGAATATTTTCCTAGGTACGATGATAGAAACAACTGTAAGACACGTAGTTCGTTATATGTCCCATTGTTTGATGGGAATAAATAATATGGAAAATGTGAGAATAATGAATAGAGTGGTGACACAGCTTTATTTGTATGCATCAGTTTGTGTAATGCCTGGTAGCATGGAGACAAAGGTCAAACACTGTCTGGAAGACAATGGCTTTTACTTCAATATTTCTTTTTCAGCCTCGACTGTTGTTCAGTTCTCCCGCAGTGTTTCACACAAAGCAAAATAAAGTCATATGGCCAGTTGGAGTGATTACTACTCCCTAAAAAGCCATGCGGTGGCCCGTGTGCGATACGTGTCTGAGTGCGTGTTGAGTGCATTTTGTCAGTAAGGACACGTAACCGTGTGCTTTTGAGCCCAGCTGCAGGACTGCCATTGTCAAGCTGTGCGTCTGTGCCGCAACCTGTCTGACATTCTTCTCGTTAGTTTGCAAATGCCCTGTCCTACAAATGACAGGCAGACACATGGGGGTGTGAATTAGAATTCACCTCTAATCACTCTCTAATTCACCTCCTGTCACTCTGGAGGCTCGCACACAGCACTCTTTCTGCCACATAAGCACTTTGTAGGTGAATGCTGATGTGAGGACTTCAAGCACAAGTCCCGTCCAAATACACACAAACACACGCACGCAGCTGTAACTATGGCCTGCAGTCTCCCAGTCACTTGAATGAAGTGAACAAATACACTTTAAGTAGCAGCAGGGACCTCATGCAAAACACACAGACCTGTATGTCTGTTGGTATTTATCAATAGTCAACTGTTTTATTTATGTTAGTCCAGTTTGTTCTTCTGTGAAACACAAAGCACACATTGCATTTGCTAATTCCTTTCGTTACAAAACGTTTCTGTGCGTGTCCCCTTTCAAATCCTACACTGGCTTGCACAGTGACATTTTTCGAGCCAGGGAAGTGGTTCTGCATTTGAAAGTGATTTCAGCACCAATTTCAACACTGTGTTCTATATTTAGTGCAGTGTGGCTCTCAGAGCTGATGCTAGCATATATTAACCACTGAGTACGCTCCTTATGCTAAAGCATTAGCCTGCTCTGTGCTAATTTAAATACTGGGCACTGAGGTGAAATTTCTCCCCGTCTTATCAACATCCATTTGGTCCAAGAGCTTTTTTCCCCAAAAGGTTTGTGTATTTGTTTAAACCCCAAAGAGGTTCATTATTGGATTAAAACATACAGTATCTGAATCATTATGCAGGAATTTAACATGTAACTCACAAGAATGTGTTTGTTTGCTACATTAACGTACATTACAGTGATTACTACATTAATAATTGCATTAATGGTAATAATATTGACAAACAATTGTGAGGCAATAATAAGTCATTATCTAAAGTTATTGAAAATGAATGAATTAGATCTGCTGTTTAAAACAGGTATTTGCCTCTTAGCAGGTGGTCAACAGTTTTCAGAGGGATTATTATTGTTATTATTATTATGATCATCATTATAGAAAATAGGTCAAATGAAAACCTGCTCTCAGTGAGGGTTTGAAAACAAAATTCAAAAAATCATAACAACAGACCAAAATAGTAACTCAATCTAACCACAGCCACATAATGACAACAGTAATTTACTGTCAGAGTGGAGATTTTACAGAATAACTAGAAAATTGTTTCTGGAGAGAAATATTGTTTCTAACTGTATCACTGGGTAAGTGAGTTTTGTTTGTTTATTTTCCAATTTGTGTGAACCTACCCTTAAATGCAGAGTTCAACTACAAATAGAAATCTCAAACAAGACATAAAAATGTTTCCTTAAATATTAAAAAATGTACAACAGACCTAAATAATTCACCACAGTCATAAACCTAACTGTATAACAGGATAACAAGGTGCTCACAACAGTTTGTGGTTGTCGGACTATGATGGGAAAACAGTAAATAGATGGTGCAGATTTTGATGAGGAAAAATGCTGATGAGACTCGCAAACAAGGAATCCGCAGTCATGTGTGCGTGTTTGTGTGTTTACAGACATTTAGAGAAACACACAGATTGGTGTAGGCAGGTTGCTGCAGTAACTGTAAGTTATTAGTCACCAAGGACTGAGGCTGAACTCAATAATTTGTCACCTTGAGATGCTAAACAGTGAGGTAAACAGAGCCAGGATGTGCCCTAGCAGGCATCATCACTAAGATTACAGTACATTATTGGTTCAGAGGGATGCTGCTATAAATACACTGCAAAATGACAGTTACATTTCATCTACCATACGCCCTAAAGAAGCACATAGATTGAGCGGAGATACTTTATCCAAGGGCAGAGCAAAGGTTTTGTTGCATAGCATATTCAAATGAGTCATTATTGTCATTTCAAGTTCCAGTATCTCGCGCAGTGCGTGTGATTAACTCATGGCATCTTTTGAAAAGATAAAGTTCATCATCATTCATCGATACAAATAGGCTTTCCAGGACATTTCGTGAGCAGACATAACCAGGTATTAGCTACCATAACAACGATGATCATTTTACATGTTTCTTCATCTAAAACAATCTGCCAGTCAGGGGGACTTAAATAAACTCAACCGCATGTAAAGCAGCACTCAGACCTTTTTAGGAGCAGGTGCCTTGCTGTGTTGCTCACAGTCAGGCATTGCACCTGCTGGCAAGTATTAAACATGAAGCTAGGAGCACCAGCCAAAAACCCTGTTTACTGATGAATACAACTGAAGCAATCTGTGTATTTAGAAACATGTGTGGTTGTTACTTTCACTGTCACTTTGGCCTGCTGTGCCGCACCAAGTAAATTGGCAGTGCTGTGCTTATTGTTAGTTGCAATCAGGTGACTGAGCAGTGCCAACTACCTCAGGGACAGTCTCAACATTGGTGGTAACCGTTTGAATAACCCTCTATGGTGAAAAATTGTCTGTTGCCTGTGTGAATGTCAATACGTTGAATAATAAAAAATAAACACCCCACAGCCGTTGTGAAAATGACACGTCGAGTTTGTTGAAAGCAGCACAGGATGACTTCAGTCACCACAAATGCTGCTGCTGTTGATAACTGACAGGGCAGTTTCACACAGAAATACAGTATATTGCATGATATTCCAAATAGTGAAGGGTGGTAAGTGGAAATATTTATTAGTGACAACAAAAGAGTATAAGAATATGTGAAAATACATGTACGATACAAGATTGGTCTGAACAACTGTGCATTTGACAGGTTAACAACACTTGCGCATTTCTCATAGCTCATTTTTCACATACCAGCAGAGAAGAAAATACCATCGCTGACAGATATTTTATCTCTGAAACAGATAAAACATGAGTTGCTGATAACACCAGACCTTGTGTCCACTAAGCTTCCCAGTGTGGATGAAAATTGCTGATGGGGGTTTGGCAAATGCAAGGATGAGGCACTTGAGTGAAGTGAGGGGAAAGCACTGCAGGTGGCTTTTGTCCCGATAAAAAAAAAAAAAAAAAAAATCTCACCTATCCATCTGAGGTGAAAAATGCAACAGTCTACAAGAACCATAAAATATTCTTTTTGCAAATACAAAAGAAAAATCCTCTGGAAATGGATGTTGGGCACCTAAGTGAGTTACATGAAGGTGCACCTCTCCCCTTCCCTGTTGTAATGAAAAAAGGAAAGAGGGAAAAAAAAAAGTTCCGGCTCTGGGTGAAAAAGGCCAGCAGACGTTACACAACCTCAGACAGAAAATAGATCCAGCCAAGCAGATAGACTGGTCAAAAGGGCATTGTAGATGTTCTTGATAAGCAAGACAACTTATGCCAAAGATTTTTTTTTTTTTTAAATTCAAGCACCTGGAGATATTTGATCCAATATTGTTTCATTTCATTCATTCATTCATTGTTTAATTTATACAACTGTAGAGATAATTTGTATGTATATGTTTTGGAGAACTCAAAAGAGTACTGAATTAGAACATTACTCAATAGTGTTGCTAGAATTAATATTATAATAAATTGTTAGGGCTACAATCAATTGTTTTGATATAAGAGCAAATTGCAGTTTTCAAAACACAGGAGCCCTGATTTTAAAAGCATTATTAACAATAACTTAAACTGAAAAACTTAAACTATTGTTGGTGACCATCAAATTTCTCCACCTTTAAAGACATTTTGCCGTCGGCAAGTTTAGTCAACTGCAGCAAATTAATGTAAGATCTGCCAAAATACAAAATTAATTTCTTTGCTGTTGTCTTGTTAATACAACATGCCTGGGTGTGCACCATTTGTGTTCAGCCTAAGATACTTCGAAAAACAAGCACTACTCTGTATTCTTCTCGATTTTTGTGTTTATGTCCTTGAAAAAGACTTACAAAGCATTTTAATAATACAGAAGACCACAACACACATTTCAAAGAGGTGGGAAGGTAATCACAGGTGGGAGTTAATCACGGAGTCATGTGAAAAACTGACTGAGGTGGAGAGTGAAAAATAGTCAGAATCTTTTAGCCACCTTTTGTTCTCTTTGGCTCATCATCTCCAAGTCATCGTTAAGCCCCTGTTCCCAACAATCTGTGAAGCTTCTGTAAACAGAACCAGTTAAAATTCATAATCGACAACAACATACCTTAGTTATAGATATTTAAGTGTTGTCAGATATGTCTACGTACATATACACACATACACACACACACACACCCTAGATTTTTTTAAAGTGGAAATGTGTTTGTGATGATGCTTGATACATTCACACTTTGTTTTACAATATGCAGAACTGACCAAGAGTTTAGTTAATTGGAAATAATCACAATTTCTATCACAATATCAGTTGGAGAAATACTAATTCAACATTATCTTCACATTATTGCTATATGCAATATGCATATTATTGCTTAGCAATATGAACAACATATTGTGTTTCTGCGCCAGAAGGAAATTAGGAGACAATGACTCTATTCTCCTGTTTGATATGTATGATTACTGCAGATTTTCAGAAAAAAAGCAGGGGGAATAATACATCTCCTGCTGCACTGCAGGGAGACCTAAATAGTTCCTTTGTACATGAGTTATGGACACTGACTGAGACATTACGGATCAGATTTTGGCAAAGTGATGAATCCCAGCCAGTTGTAGCATTTCAAACCTCAGATATTTACAGATATTTACTTTTCAAATCAAGGTGACATATTGAATGCTGATTGGCCACTAGAGGTAGCATTTGTGTGCAACGCCCCATTTACCGGTGGATTCCTGGAAGCAGTTAATTGAACATTATTTCAAATAGCATTAGCTCTAAGTGTTTTGCTGCTTAATGACATTAATTTTACTCTGGTTGGATGTTTAGGGGCCATAGTTTGTTAACCACAATTTTTTTCCCTCTCATTTTGAGCTGTCTTTTGTTCTTCAATACATAAATACCAGACACATGGACATAATCAGTGTAAGAAAACTCTGAGTTCTTCCCTGACACATTTGATTATTTTAGTACATTGTTAATATGCTTCCTCAAGATAATACGATAAAAATTGTTTTCAACAATTTCTGGAATAACAGTTTTGATTACCTGCTCATCAAAAAGAATACAAAGGGTGCTTCTTGCACTATTTGACACAACAGGGCACAAAAATGAATGAAATGTAGCAGGGTAAATGATAGTGTTAGACACTCTTGACTGTCTTCATATCAGGAGAAAGAAGTGGTAAATTATTCCCTCAGAAGCCGAGTACGCCTTATGAGAAAGAAGAGGAGAAAGTTAATTGGCTGTCTCCTGGCCAACTGGGATTTCCATTCACTTTAACATGCAAAAGAACCACTAATTATAGGACACAATGCGTTGTTATCTCCTGGCTCACTGCATACTTTGCAGGTCAGACAATCAGATGCAGCCTGTAAAAATCACAGCAGAGCACATCATGGAGGAGAGGCCGTAATTAGCCTTCACCCTCCAATGACATAAAAGCCTGGGTGTTTGAAAACATCCTGACTGATACTATTAGAAATTTAGTAACTCTGTCTTCTAAAAATTACATTCAGATAAAATTTGTTTTATTATTATTATTATTTTTTTTTAGAAAATGTGATGCCACCTGGAGTGTGTTTTGGATATATGAAGTGTTTTTCCGTCGAGAATGAAATGTCCCAAAAACTTAACAGATGGTGATGAAATTTTGTACAAACATCCGTGGTCCCAAGAGAATGAGACCTAGTGACTTCAGTGATCCTCTGGTTTTGAATGAAATGTCTCAATTATTACTGGATGAATTGCCATTAAATCTGGTGCAGCCATTCATTTAATCCTCGGGATGAACTGTAAATTAAATAGTCTCTTACCTTTTCATCTAGCATACTTTGGTGTTTGACAAATACAAACAAATGTTATCCCTTTCAACTGTGCAATGTGTTGAGGAAGCACCTGCATTAACATTTACAAACCGTAGGCCTCCAACACAAAATGCTAATCTATCCTGCACGTGTTGCAGTTGTTTCACTACTTTCGCAAAATGTGTGCATGTACAGTGGGGTCTGAAAGTCTGAAAGAACCGCATTGAATCATATTTTGCTTAGTTGTGGATTTGTCCAGGAGGTTGTTTTAACTAATGTTAACAATAAACAAGTCCAACTCAAGTTGCCGGCGGATTATTATATCAGCGCACAGAGAGAAATCAAATAACAACAAGCAAATAACTTCAGAATAAGAACTAAATTAGATGCGTGATCATGTGTAATATATAAACTAAGATATTCACTTTGATACCCCCAGTCATTACTGCAACTTAATGTAAATTACTAGGAACACTAGCATACACACACAATGCAAATGCTTTTCAACAAAAGAGTAACTACGCAAATCTTTTACATGAATCATACATTTTTTAGCACACCCAAGGTATGAAACATGAAACGGAACAGACACTAAATATACGATTTTGATTAACGCTAGATAACAGTTAATATATTAAGGGAAAAATAAGGTTATTTAATTTGAAGAATTGATGTCTTTATTATGAAAATAAGTAAAGTAGAGTAAGCTGAGAATAAAAGAAGAAAAGTTAAGTGAATAATTCCCTGCTTCCTTTTAAGTTGATCAAGCCCTTTCTAAGTTTGGGCAGACACTGAAGACCTGAATAACTTGACACTAACCCTCTACAACCAATTAAACTCATATACAACAGAGTCTGTCTCTTCTTTCTGAGTGGTGGTTTTATAAGTAAATATATACCTAGCTGAAAACAGTACAGTCTTTGCCTTTAATTTCTGGGTTTGGAAATTCAGATGACATCACAGTTATAAAAATCAGGATTTGACCATAAGCCATCCAGCCATGTACTAGGTTTTGACCTAGTTTTGTTTTTCTAGTGAAGTCAGCACAAATATTCCACAAATGTACTTTTAACTAGCCAAAAGATAATACAGAATATATAGAATATAGAAATCCCAACATTTCGTTGAATTCACATGATAACCGGATAAAAGTCATACAAACACATACAAATCTCTGCACCCAGTTTCCACTCTGATTTTAATCTGAAAGACCTGACTGGAAGTTGTTATTCACATATCTCCGCTGCTGTGATGCTTCTTTTGAATGTTTGTCTGATCACATTTACCCACAATGCTGTCCTCTGCGTACAAATTGTGTCACAAGCATTTGTTTGAACAGCACTGTTATTCCCACCACTGCTCACCCTTCTGCATCTTCGTCGTCCACTATATATGATCAGCAGATCACCCGCCACTACTTTTATCTAATCAGGTGATGGAATTAGTGTGATTCAAGACTGATGTTGCTAAACACCTGTATCTTGTCACAAATTTAAACTACTGACTGAAAATGATCATTCTTCAGTATTATAATAAGTTGATAAACTTAGATTTAATACATTAGCAAGCAGTTTAGCAAGATTTGAACTGACAACCATAACTTTTAAACCTTTGAGGAGACTTGGAAGCCAATAAATGCCTGACAACTGAAAGCTTTAACAGCTCCAGTCTGTAGCAATTGAGCAGCTCCATGTGCTGCTGAGGGCAACATCTGATATGGAAGAAATTTCCAGGGAATTCAAGGAAGGATTATTCTTCTGAAGCACATTAAACCTCTCTCTTTTGATTATTCCGACCTCTTAACTGTGAGTCACACAAACACCTACCAGGAGTGAGTGTATTCATGTATAGTTTCTTCCCTAATTGTACATGCATTTCAGTAATGCATAATGCACCACAACAAAACCTATGAGTCATGAAAGAAGATACTTTAATCACAGTCGTGGAATAAAGTTTGAGGCTGAAAAGTGAATCTTCCAAAGTGAACAGTGGGCAAATATTAGGATTATAGGTCTGTTAGCCTAAAAGTAAAAGAAGTAAAAACAGCCAAGGTCAGAGAGGGCTGCGACTGGGGGAGAGTTTTTGTTTACTCCACTTGTTTCCAGAATAAATTTAATATTTATGAAAAAGTAAGCACCAAAGTTAAGAGCTGTCCTGGCATGGCTCACCTTGCTGCAGACAAAACACTGTTTCCAAGGTCAAGAATGTGTGTGCAATGTGTTATTTGTATTTTATGTATGCACGTGTGTGTGTGTGTGTGTGTGTGTGTGTGTGTGTGTGTGTGTGTGTGTGTGTGTATATATATACATACACACACACACACACACACACACACACACACACACAAATTAACAGTTTCAACTAAGAAAGTGATTAGTCATAACTGTTTCACAACATTCAAGAACAAAACTTTTATCTCTGGATTTATGGAAGTAATTGATGATGTCTTCATTTTATAATTAACTGTAGAACAGTTAGAGCCATTTCATCTTCAAAGTTTGGAAGAGGAAACTTCAGAAACGGGTCACGGTTTTGCTTTTGACCTCTGTTAATCACAGACTTTCGAATGATCAGAAGCGAAGCAAAGTCTTTTTCTTATTACTGCTGCTGTACACGGACTATCACGAGGTAATGGTTTCTCCGAGTCTTTATGAACAACACAGCTAAGAAAATGGTGTGTATGATTTTAGAAGAGTCACTTCTGGATCTACAGACATGGTCAAAAAGACCGAACCATTACGTAGATATTTGAAGTCAGTTCCGATGTGTGGCTGATGTTGACTTCACACATGAATTCCCAGTATTGGCCTTTTACATTCTTTGAATTTGTACTCTCTCTGTGGAAAACAGCACCAATTTATGTGACGCCATATATGGTAAGACATGCAAATAGCTTCAGAATAAGAATTTAATTTGATGCATGATTTTGTGTAATTTATAAACTGATATATTCACTTTGATACCCCCAGTCATACTGCATCTTAATGTAATACTGAGAACACACACACACAAAACACGACTCTTTTCAACAAAAGAATATCTGCGTAAATCTGTTACATAAATCATGTTGTTTAGCACACCCAAGGACTTATTATTTACCATTTGAGAAAATTGTTTTAGCAAAAACTTGTAAATGAATTATCATTACATTCATTCATATTAAGTGCATCTATGAAACTAATATCGTCATGTAATTGCCCTTATTTAAGCTCTCATTTGTGGGGAATTTGATGAGGTCACCCTCTAACCTGTTTAAATGAGATTTCAGCAGATATGGGTTAATTCTGATATTTAATACTGCTTAACTGATTTCCCATTTCAACTCAACTTCCAGACTCAAGGCAGAAAATGAGACAGAAAAGGCACACTTAAGACAAAGCAAAAAAAATAAATAAAACTCTAAGATTCTTTACCTTTTCATCCTAATAGGAAATAATACAATACACGTAACGTCAAACATCAATCAAATTGGGACTTTTGAATGTCACTGCCAATTTCCACAAAGACATCAAAATGTTTGATTCATTCATTTATACATGTCTCGCAACCACCCACAATTTATTTTCTTCCAGCTGTGAATAGCTCCTCCATTTCTTTTGTGCATTGCATTGTGGATGAATAGTGCATCAAAATCCCTCAGATTGATATTATTCAGAAGGCATATTGTTCGGTGTGAGTGTGATAAAGTCTGACGCTTATCTAATGTGAAGTTTATACTCAAAACCACTTTAGTGTTATAATGTAGCAAGAATGGTTTAACAATGTTTAGTGTGCTATAGATTTGTCTTAGTTCCTTCGATCACGACGTACTGTGGTTTTATAATGACAGCAGAACTCAGTTGAGAGTGGAGACCACCACAATTTGGCTCAACCTCCAGACAGGAACATCATTTTGCAAGTCTTGATGGTTATCCTCAGCTGGGAGGGTGTAGCTGACATGAATATCATAACCACAGTCCATGGCAAAGCTGCCCACTCCAACCCACGGAAAGGAGCCATACATGCAGGGTTGTGCACCCTTCAAGTGTAAGTATTTTGTCTCATTTATTTTTACGGGTGCACTTTTAATTCCTGAGCTCCAACCAGTAATTGCGTTCGGAATCTATGTGAAGCCAGTCTGACCTCTGCCCCCCCCCACCCAATATCAGTTGCACAGTAGAAAGTGTAGCATGAGTTGGCACCTAGAGTCGAGCCTCTGACGCAACCTCGGTCTGAGTAAAATTACAGTCTTCAGCCACCTGAGTCTGCTTCAAATGTCAACAATTCACCAGCTCATGGAAAGGGAGGGGTGGGGGCGGTGGGGGTGACAGGGCTGGGGGGGCTGGAAGCGGGGATGCAGAGTTAAATGTCAAGTAATGCTTTTTAAACTAATTGCCTTCAGTGTCTTTGGAGAAGCCACTGTGGGCTGGTGCTGATTAGAAAAGGCAGCTTCATGAATCTGACCACCTGATGAGCAGATGGTATTGTTGCACTCTCATGGAAGAATCCGAGTGGTTTAACAAGAATGTAGCTGTGTCAAGCTAACTGTGGTGCTCATTTTGTGTTACAGCACATCTAGTTGAATAGCTGCACACATATTATTTCTACTGTACGGGCTTAAATAATCCCCTCTCTAGTGCCACACAGCGTCATCCTGACCTCACTGTGTAATTCGTTTGCACAAAAAACAAAGTCATTGTTTTCCATCTGACACAACATAGTCATACATATTGACTGGACACTTTTCAGCACATGTTCATTCTGATGAAAGAACACGATGTGGCTCATTTATGTGTTTTTGAACAATAATGGTCAATTGGAGATGAGAATAAATTATATCAGGCTCAAGCTACAAAGACAATACGATTAGTGGGATCAATACAGTTGTTTTGGAGCTTTTAATTCTAATAGTAAATGCAATGAGAAAATGCCAAATTTTACCTCCTCACCCTGAAATCTCTAAAGAAATTAAACAGAAACATTTTCATACTAACTTGAATTAATAATGTTAATAATTAGTGGGGGTTTTTTGTACTGAATAATATTATTTTAATCTAAAAAATATTTTATGCATTTTTTTTGAATCAGAGCAATAAATTAAATTTGCTTCTAACTAGCCTCTAAACACGCAATAAAGAAAGTTAAGTTATGTTTCTTCAACAGTTTTTTTCATTTCTTTTTTTTTTTTTTTTTGCTAAATTATTCAAACCTGGTCTCATCTGACTGTTAATAAGAAGGCGCTATCGAATAGGACATTAAGAGCTTACATTACACAGAGGGCAGGACAGAGCTGGCAGGGTCCAGGACACGGCAGAACAGGAACCAGGGCTCATGCAGTGTAAGGCCGAAGTAGTTAAGCATGAAGAAGAATAAGTAAGTAAGTAGTGTAAGAAGTAAAAGACAATATTTTGTTATTTGAGTGAGTATTTCAATTTAGGTTTCCCACATTAAAACTAGCCACTGTTGGAAACAGAGCTGAAGAATATTTTGGTAGTAGTAGTATATCAATCCCAAAATAATTACACAAGAAGGACCCCATGTGATTTCACCCATGACTTGTCTGTCCCCGGTCGACATGTGTTGTCTGTCAGAATAATGCACCTTTTTACCATCTTAATGTCAATTCTGTCCTTTTGTAGTTGAATAGTTTTTGATTACTTATCCATTTTCTTGCTGAGATGCAGGATAGAAAGCCATTTTGTTTTTGTGACTTGTAATGTGTGTCACACAGACGCAGGGGAAAAAAAAAATATATATATATATATCCTATCTGCCCTGTATTTTACTCATTTTTTTTTTCTTTCAATAAATATGATTTTAAGATTTAATCTGAGGGTCTGTCTATAGTTGCCTTCTTCACAGGGCTGTACCTGTCTTTGGATCATCACTTTGCAACCTGTGAGTGCTGTTCATGATAAGCCTGTGGGGATTCAGCTGCATTATCAGATGAAAATATTTTATGTTTGGCTCGACATCTTACTATCTGACTGTTCCTTGAACAACTAAGGCCTCTCAATTTACCTAGAACGGCTCACTTTCATTTGTAAACTTTCTTATCGATACTTTCATTATGCAGTTTTAGTTTGTAAATTGTTTGTAGATCTGAAGTCGCCACTAGATTAAAACACACAATCAACTGGAATCTCACCACCCCCAGGCCAGCTGATAGTCAGCAACCTCGCATACACATCCACCGAACAAGAAAATAAAACCCATTACACACCAGGTATTGTAAAGTATAGTATTGCTGAATACTTGAACGATTCCATTTGTGACGAGATATTACAATATCTATCATTAATGTGCTAATAGCTAAATATCTAAAAAACAGGACTAGGTCAAAACTTGGCACATGGCCAGAACACCCGGGTTTTATAACCGCAGCGTCATCAGACAAAATGTACAACATACAACAAATGCACAAGTAATATACAAAACAACGTTAATATTAAAGTGCATGAAGGCAAAAAAGTCAAACTACACAAACTTCAGCAGACAACCTTTTTAAAGCAGATTTTCTAAATAAAATATATGAATAAATTTGAATTCCAAGAAACACCTAACTCATGTTTGCGAATGACAAACCTTCACTTGGGTGTATGTGATGTCATTTTAAGTTGTGTTTCAGTGGCATGGAAAATGATCCACTAATTAGACAGTGACAAAAGTGCAGGCAGGCACTCTGCTTTAGTTTCTCATATAGATCTGAAATGAATACCAATTTAGGGCTTGGCATGCAAATTTAAACTGCACAGAAATACATTAAGATTGCTTTTTCATCTGGCCATCTTCATCTTGGTAGAGGAAATGACTTATTTTTGTGCAAATAAATTCATTCACCGAGAGCTTAATTAACCAGTGATTCATGATTTGGGTTAAGCCCAACTCTCCCAAGCTTTCGGAACAAATCTCATTTTCTAGGACAACATTGATTCCTTTTTTTTTTTTTTCTCCCTTTTCACTCAACTGATTAGTTTTATGCACATCTGACTCATGATTTCCTGTCATGACTGAATACAGAAATAATAAATACAGAGAGGGAATTAAAATTCCACCCAAATGTACGAATAACAGGAAGTAGAAATCAGTAAAAGTTACAGTCCTGTCCAATGAAATAGGAAGCCATAGGAAAGATGCTATGTGTGTGTTTTGAATGAATTAAAGGGATATGTCATAACTACGGCAGCTGGGTATGAAGTGCCACACAGCTACGCTGTCAGTTACTGTACACAGTGACTGGTGTAAGGGCTGGGTTATATGGACCAAAGATCAAATCTGTATTTTTCAGCTGAATGTCTTTTTTTTTTTTTTTTTTTTTTTTTTTTTTTTTTTTGATGAAATGGGATAAATTTTCAGTTTTAAGATGCAAGAACAGCTCTTTTATTAAAATAACCTGGTGTCAAAAGAG
This sequence comes from Rachycentron canadum, assembly GCA_038496675.1. NCBI lineage: Eukaryota > Metazoa > Chordata > Actinopteri > Carangiformes > Rachycentridae > Rachycentron > Rachycentron canadum. The sequence continues at coordinate 11,514,583 of CM076650.1, read as the reverse complement.
ATTGTTTTACAATATACAGATATAAAACATGTTAATGAAAAATTATATTAAATAAATATAAGAATTGGTATAACTTTAATACTGTGTCACCTGTTTTCAACAACAATAGTAGAATCAAAACAGAGCCTAATTACAGGTTTTCCTCTCCTGCAAATCCCACAGCTGTGCAAATAACAATAAAAATGTAAACAGAACTGCTCATCTGATCTTTTCAATCCAGGCCATCTCAAAATAACTGAACCACCGTTTTACTTTTTACAAACCAGGTCTTCAGAGTTGTCCACAGGTTGAGAATTTAACTATGGTGGAGGGATGGCACGGCGTGTGACTGATGTGCATGCAGTGATTCATGCAGTTTAGAGGTGGAGAGTGTAACTTGTGATTTTCTCTGCAATTTACAGATGTCCCCTGAACCCTTCACATACAGGCTATCGCGAGCAAAGTGGCACTGCAGAGGAAAGCTAATACTTTCCAGCCAACTACTGCATCGAAGGTGTACTGCCTGTGTATAGGAAACGCTGGGTCTTCTTAAGCGGTGTGCCTCCCTCCATGTTGGATGAGAACTTGTAAGTGAGAGCTGTGGGATTTTCATGCAAACTGCAAACTGCAAACACAGAAGGACAGTGGGGGCAGGGATAAACAGGCGTGTGATAGAGGACAGACTACACTTTACGGAGGACATATGTGCAATGCATCATGAAACTGTATCGATATCAACGGTGCTGTCTGACTTTGCCTCGTTAGAAAATACATATTGATACGAATCCAAGTCATTACCCGGCCCAGCCCTCGCTGATGAGCGCCTCCTTAGAAATGTATCCACAGGAAGATACCACGTAGAGGCTTGTAGTTTCGTTCACGAGTTTGTGACGCCAGTAGAGATTGTTGTCAGAGAGGACAACAAGGAGGAAGTAGAAAAAAAGCAAAGCCATTTCAGAACAGCTTTGCAATTTGTTTTTGGAATAGGATGGACATAAACAAGTTCCCATAGCAACCGACCACTTATGAAACAACTTATGAAACCTGAAATGGGCATAAATAAAAGTGGTGAAAAAACTCGAAAGGGACGGCCTTAATTTGTTTTTACAGGTGCCTCTAGCTACTGAGTGGTGCTCATTGACACCCCCACCATCTCCACCGGATGGTGGGGGTACCTATACTAGCTTGCTGGAGGAGCAGTAATTGAGGTACACTGGGAGTCACCATCTGGAAAGGCTCTTCAGACAGACAAACACCGTCTCCCCGAAGACAGACCTCTCCCTGATGCTGCAGGCCTTGAACCACTTCCACATGTCTTTGTGGGTGGTTTGATCTCTCTGTTGTTATGCAGTCATCCTGCATAACAACATGCAATGGAATGAAGAGGACTGGTGTGATCCTACTGCAAGATGGTCTCAGGTTACTCTCATTGTTTTTTTTTTGTTTTTTTTTTAATTTATATACTAGGTTTTTATGGGCTTCTGCATGTCTTTGCAGGGAGGTTTTTCTTTGTGGTTTATCCTCTGCATTGAAACACTATCAATCCTGCATAACAACATGCAATGGAATGAAGACACTGAGCTCCTCCAGAGTCGTGTCAAGAAGCTGGTCCTCCTGGTCAAAGGGGCTTTCCCAGGGTGCGCAGTTACAACTGAGCACAGTGGTTAATGGTTTTGAGAGACCTCCAACTTCTTTTGTTCACCAGCTGCTGTGTGCCAAAGCAGCACCCAGTGCTCCGAAGTCATTAATAACTACACTGTTCACCTCTTCACCTGCCGCCATCCAATCTGCAACTCTCAATACCCAATCTGCTCTGCAAAACAAAGGCTCAAACAACCAAATCTGGGCCCTCAAGTTTACCGCCTCCTTCGGTGCACAAGCTTATTACAGAGGCCTTGCAGGGGGCATTTTAATCTTGATATTTCTGACACAAATCCGGTTGCAGTTCAAATTTGACCTCACCGGTCTGTGATTTGTTTGTGGGAAATGTTGCCAGCAAGGCTACCTGAAGCTACCAAAACGGATTCACATTCACATTCACAAAATGCTCCATTTTCAGCTGAGACACCCACTTCAAGCATTCCAACAAAATGGGCTTCTTTATATCCATGATAGCAAAATGAGGACTGAGGTGACATCCTGTGAACTTTTAGCAACTGCTTTACAAAAACAAACACTGAAACCACTTGTTTTTCACATTCTGCATCAACTTCTCTATTTTTTTTTTTAGCAATATACTGTTGTAGAATGCACATGTTCTTGTAATGCATCATTGTTTTTAGCAATGCCCCCTTGATAGAAAAATAGCATGGCAGTATGAAGAAGAGTATTAGTATACATTATGTGCTATTAATCAATTGCCATAATTGAACAATTTAAACAAATACTTTTGATTATAGCTTTTAAGAATCAACTATTGATAGAGCCTTTTCACGGCAGACATTTTTAATTGGTAGGAAGACAAAAGTAGTTACTTTAATCTCCTTGCAAGAAGTGCTCTGTATAATATCCTTCAGACACCTCAGGGCTCCTTTTAACTAACTGAAAATAGGGACATGTATATTACAGAGAAAGTAAGTTTTGGTGGTGCAAACAAGCACCTTCCTATTAAAAGTTAAAAGAGGCGAAGGGTTGGGGGGGTGGGGGTGGGGGGCAGGAGGGGAACCCACAACAACAAAGTAGCACTGCTACCTTAAAAAGACTGAGGAAACTGACAGCAAGTCACACAGGGATCATTTACTGGGGCACAAGCAGCGGTAATATTTTACTATGCCCTGGGCAGGCTTGGACATTTTCATTAAGTATCATATCGACAAGACATTTTTGTTGTGCAATCTCTGGACCTCTTCTGAAACAGCATGACTCTGACCCAAGTGTCATGTTTGAATGGCTAGTGGGACTCTATAACTAAAAAGAAAACATGAGTCATACCATGGTTTTCTAACAAAGATTGTGCAGCAGGTAATGAGAAGGCAAACTGTTCTGTGACTGAAGCTTAGTGTCGGAAATCTGCAGCAGTGAAGACACCGTCATATTTATTTCTATAAAGGAAACTATCCAGAACTTTGATGCTCTCGTCTGTAATAATGATATTTACCAGCCATGAGACAGGACTGTTGTTTTCATCTTGAGAGTCTGTGTATCTGTCATTGTGGCAAAACGTGGCCCAAAAGACATCTACTGTAGAAAGAAACTACCACAGAAGCAGTTTTGACAATTCTGGCAGTTATTTTGTTTTGAAGTCTGCCTGTCTGTCTGTCTGTGGACAACAGCAAGAGCCAGTCTAGCAAACCTTTACATATGTACTTGAGTTCAAATTGATGGAGTTGGAAAATGGTTGTGGTCCAAACCACGAGTACTGAGTACTGAGTACTGATGTAATGAATGTAGAAATAATAATAAAGTAGGTATTTACGGGTCAGAACATCAGCATGTTGACGGGTACTGTGGCTCATAACAAGATGGTCTCATTTTTTCCCCCCAAACTAGGTTTTGTCTGTTTTTGTTTTTTGTTGTTTATTTGCATGTTTTTTTGTTTGTTCTTTTGCAATGTTAGACTCCTTGCTGAATTTGTCCTTGTCACTGTGCAATCACTTCAAGTGCTTGGACATTATGGGGAGACCACACAGATAAAAAACAATTAATTCTTTGATATTGTTGGGGGGGGGGGGGGCATTTTAGCAGCATCTTAGAAGAAAACACGTTGTCTGAGTACTGATCTTTTGTACAACTTTTAAATCACTGTAGACTAAATGAGCTAGCACTCCATAGTCTGAACTCATATGCCCTCTTAATCACTCTCCCCGGGCGAGTGTGGTAGCATAATTTCCTGTTCTGGATGAGACTCATGTACAGACAGTGCTGTCCAGGCCAAGGCAATCTGCATATTGGAAAGCATGAGGAAAGGGCCATTGGATTACCATTTGGCTGCCGAAGAAAAATTCTTCATAAAAAAAAAAAAAAAAAAATATAGCAATGTAGATTAATCACATCTGGGTACAATCTAAATATCAAACCAATTGTAAAACCAGGGTTGTAATCCATCTGATACACAATTAAAGACTTGAGATTGCCAAAAAAAAAAAATAGGGTTTTGCTGCCTTGTTCAAACCCCAGACAGAATTATCCTCCAAATCGATTAGTCCTAGAGAATAGCCGCTCTTACACTCAATGAGACAAAGTACTTTATTTAGTGAAATATTAAACTGTCTCAAAAATAAACTTTAGAGAGAGGTGATAATTGCACTAATTGCGATTAATTTGGTGGCCCAGATTCCTAAGAACATGTCTGAACTGTGACAGGTCTTTTTCATATCCATAATGCCACTCCAAATACCACCACCAAATAACAATATGCTAACATAACCCAAGAATCTGGATCAAATGAGAATCCAGCTAATGAGTGCTCATTATCCAGTAAAAGTATTATTGAACAAACTATTAAATAAATGTGTCAATTAATATTTATTCGTTTTAGACCACAAATAAATCCCTACATTTATAGAATGACTAATTGTGTAATCGTAGGTTTCATTCTTTCTTTTTTTTTTTTGGACCACACTTCACTATAATATAGTTGTGGTACATGTATTTACTCAATGTGTCATGTTAAGAATTTAAAAATAAATTTTAAAAAATGATACAAAGTTGAATTTGGAGTATTTGGCCTACTAAATAATGGAGGCAGATACCAATATTGGTACATTAAAGTTAAAAAGGAATCTGATTATTCCCATTTTGCATAAACACAAACATTTGATAAACATGGATACTTAAGCATATATGTGATATAAGAATTCTGACATTTTGTCATTCAAAATAAACATGTCTGTTTGTTTGAATGAATATTTGCAGCTGTATTTTGTCTTTTGTCATAATAAACTAAAAAGCTTTGGGTTTTGGACTGCTGGTCAGTTAACATCTGTCATCTGAAGGCATCATTTTAGGCTTAAGGAAATCGTGGGGGGAATTTTCCATTACTTTTGTATATTAATCAATTTTTTCACAAAAGAAATAAAGAAAATCCATAATGAAAACAATCATTAGTCACAGGCCCATTTAAAAGCTCAAAAAGCTGGCCTTTTGGCACATTTACCCTCATCACCTAACAAGTATAAGCTGGTCATTTTAAGTAAATTTAACAAATGAATAGATGGAAATAATTTACACTTATTGGACATTTTTAATAACAATAATAACTGAATATTATAGAGGGCTGCTATGGGCAGCAGTTGAGTCACTGGCTTAATATATATTCAAATAACTTATTTTTCACTGCTGTCAAACACAACTATAGATTTGTGGATGCACTTATACAGAGCCTTATTGTGTATTTGTCCTCCTCTCTGAGCCACTGGACCAGAAAAATGAAATCATGCAGGAGCAAAACTAAAATCAACAAGGTTTAAATTGATATAATCAAAATATAAATAATAAGTAACAAATTAACATAAATGTGATGAGAAAATGAATTCACTCTGGGAAATATTGCTGAGGTGAGATACTATATTTCTACAACATACTTTTATTTGCTTTCATTCTCTGAAAATCTTTATTGCAACTTTCAAAAGGTGCCAAAAAGGCCGAAGTGTCCAACGTGAATTTTCTTCTAAAGCATCAACAAACCTCCTCACTACAATCTGGGGCCAAATCCATTTAAGTACATTTCTGTAAGAAAGGAGTGTTTATTTGACCAGTGTCTGAACCTAGGCAAAATGTTCTCTGTTGAATTAACTGTACTGTACTGCTATTTATCACTTTCAAGAATAGTTGTGAGTTTTGAGCCATTTCATGTGTGTTCCGCCACACCGTGACATTGCTTTGGGTCAGAAGTTGCTGCAAAATAGTTCCAAAATTGGATTTTAAAAATCAAAGGTTTTCCTTCACCCTTTTGAATTTGAGACCTGATTTCTCTACATAATAAAACAGTACAGACAAAAAAAAAAAAAAAAAATGTAACACGCTCGTCTGTGAACCAAAACACCGGTGCACTGCAGTGGGCAACAAGTATGTACAGCTGGGTTGATTGTTGGGTAGTAGATTAATTGAGTCCCTGGCGTAATTACTCAGATAGGACAGCGGGCAGACACAGATCCTCAGCATCTCTGATTATGTGGTGTTTGTGCTGTGAAAGGGGTCATTAGTCACTCTCACCGCGGCAGCTGGACGTCTTCCCAAATTTCTTGTGTGCATGTGCGTGCGTGTGTGTGTTTAGCAAAGAGATAGAAATGAGAATGAGGGAGAGGAGACCACACAGAGGTATAGAGAACAGTACAAGTATAACAAACATGAAGGTGCCTGATAGTGTACTATCCCAAACAGAGGCCGATAGAGGTGTTACATTTTCCTGCTTAAAAAACACAAGAGACAGTTCATCTGTTTTGTTTCTTTTGTTGTTGTTGTTTTTTGGTAAACAATGTACCAGTTGTTTCTCCTGCTGCATTCTTTCTCACCTCACTCTAAAATTTCATTTGAATGTTATATTAAGCCATGTTTTCTATCATTGTCATCTTTCATTTTTATAGCTACAGCCCTAAAGCCCTCCCTCTGCTCTCTCCTGGCACGCTGCCCCAGACAAACTTGGCATGGTCCTATCCAATTTGGTGCTTTGCTAAGATAGATATGTTTGCTTTTCTTGCCGCTGACAGACCCCCTCACCTCAAAATAAATGTTTAAAACAGCTGAACTTTCTTTTCTCAAGTTAGCTCTGAAGTTACACAGTTGGCTCAACCGGAGAGATCAACTCGTCCCAGCACTCCTCACACACACGCATTGTGTTTTCTCCACATCACCTCCACGGCTCTCTCGAAATCAAACCATTTGATGCATTTCCTTCTGTTTCTGTGGTAACTGCGAAGCGCTGTTTATTGATTGTTGACCCCAACAGCAATTAAAATTTGTATTATCATTTAGAGCCAATGATGAAAGTTATAGTTAAGGAATTGATTTAAATACATTGTTTGGTCCTTTTTCTTTTACTATTCTGAGGTGAAAACTGAATCATACAAATTGAAACAGTCAAGAATAAATCCTCATATGCGGTACTATGTTTTACATGCTTCAGATGTTTAGATTCTTATCCACAACACAATGTCATCAGGGAGCTGTCTGATTGGTCCCAAATTCATTCTGCAGCATGACAGCAAGCCCAAAGTCTGAAACCCCTCTCAAAGTCTTGCCCCCAGAGTCCTGATCTCATCAACATTAAGTCAGACATGAAGAGATATACTGAAAAAGATGCAGCGTTATTGATTTGATTTTGTTTCTTTTTCTGTTTACTGCATTTTGGATTAAGTTAACTGATAAAAAAAAAAAAAAAAAAGAAAAAAAAAAGAAAGTAGCTGAATGGTCAGAGTTTAGCAAACAGGCGACCGACGTGAGCAGCAAGACGAGGGTATTCCAATTGAAGACACTTACGCTGACACTAAATGATGAATAATTCATTAATTATTAAAAGCCTATAAAATGCTAATCCAATGTGTCCTGCATAAGAAATTTTGAATGACACGGACTGCTTTTTCAGCATGACTCACATAAATTAAGTATTTAATTACCCCTGCTTTGTTTGTTCAAAACACTTAAAACCACCCATGTTTAATCTTGAATACAAACAAATGAATTCTGTAATTGGTGGTGAGGACAGTCTCATCAGGTAAAAGTGTCTTGTTGATACATATTACACTTTCTGTCTGTCTTATACAGTATTGAACGTCTGTATAAGACTGTATACTGAATGCCACATAGTAACAAACTACTACACTGAAAGAGTTTGAAAAAAGCAGAAAAGATTAACACAAACTGCATAAAACTGAATTAATTCTTAACTCGCATGTAAGATAATTATGTAAATCAGACACGATTAAGACAGACCTCAATACACATAAGGATTTTCATTAGAAATTACTGACTCTTTCAGATGCTGGCTCATATCAACACATGCATTTGCTTATTTCACAGACTCATCCTTCACAAATAGAGTACAACAGTACAGCTGTGCAGTTACAGATTATTTATGATTTACCATTAAAACTTGTTATTGTCTTTAACATTGCCACTAACATTATAAGAGTTTTCTTTCTCAATGCTTAATTAAAGGTTGATTTTATTTGGGATTTTGTTGAGGGATACAAATTACAGTTACGCCTTCATTAATTAATATAATGCAATTGTTCATCTTGCAGCAAAAAATAGGACATTTTTATTTTCCTGAACAGTAACCTTGACAAGGATCCCTGAACAGTAAATTAATTAACCCCTGGCTTGTGTACATTTTTAATGACTCTTATCAGCAATTGAAAATAGACATATGAAAATCCTGCAGCAGCGGGTGTCTACCACCTTCTTATGTTCAGAACTATAGAATGGCCCACGTATAAAGCGAAGAACAAAGAAAAAAATAAGTTTTGCCTTTAGTTTTCCATTAAATCTAATCACCATCGGAGGGCATAGTGGTAAAAAAATATCTAAGAACACTGTAGTTTCCACAGACTAGATATCAAATATATTTTGTATAGCATATGAGTTCACTGAAGATAAACTATTTATGCTACAGCAAGGCCTTCAGCCCTCAGTGGGCTTTTGCTTGATACACAGCAGTAACAAATATGTGGAAATGTGAATTTTAGTTGCCCACTTGATATGTAGTATGCATGGATAACATAGACTGGGATGACTCGTATTTCATTTTTATGCAATTACCTGAGACTACAGTCTACACAGACTGAAGGGAAGTATGTAGTATATAAGTGGCTTAAGTAAGAAAATAAACAATTTCCTGAAATGTATGCAGTACAGGGGGAAGATAGCATGACCCACTGCAATGTGATGTGTGACCAAAAGCAGGAGGAGCTGGGTAAGACACTCGCTAAATCCATTTGCATGCATTTCTCTTATATAGTTCTGCATACAGTCTGTTGTCTGCTCCTGTGGAGTACACAGCTAGAAACTCTACCACAGTGAAATACATTATTCATACTGTTTGAGGACGGGAGAACATCTCCCTGTTGTTTTTCTTTTTCATTTGCTTCATAATCATAAAAATGTCTCTGCACAACGGTGTTTCAATGACCCAGGCTGTTCACATCAGGCTGGATTGGAGATGAAGAAATGACTTTTCTCTTGTCATGTTAATATTTAATGGAGTAAACAGTAATGTAAACAAATTCTGTCTGGTGTGGATAAGTGGTTGGTTCCCCTCTTGATTTGGTCTGTAATTGGACATGTGTACAGAGTGTGAGGAGGAAAACAATAACAATATATATATATATATGCATGCACGCACACACACACACTACAAAGCCAGCAAAACAAGGATGAACACACAAGTTGAAGTCTGGTCAGTCAGACTCAGCTGCTGTTAGCATGAGACCACACTAGACCTCCAGAGAACACTGGACCTCTCACCTCCAAAGCATAAACTCAGCACATTTTTTTTAATCAGTCAACTGGCGATTCAGTCAGCACTGAGCTCCACTTCTGTCCACTACCTGTCATCTGAGCCAGGCCACTTCTGCCTAAAAACCCGAGGGGAATAAAAGCTGCCCTTTCATCACTGACACTGTCCAGTACAAAGAGGGAAAGTGGGATTTGAACTGATGGAGAGAAACCACGCACTTAAATTTAAACACAATTACATGCACGCGCGCACACACACACGCACGCACAGACCAATAGCCTCAACTCACATCAGCAGATTTGCTGATTTGTTCTGCTCTGGCTCAGTTTGAAAACATTTCGTGTGAGAAAATAAAACAGACACACACTCAAACAAAAGACAATGTTTAATTATCTGTGCTTGTGCGTGTTGTTTAGTAATGAGCTTTACTATGTATACTGGAGGGCTATATCTACTGGTGTTCTGTATGTTTTCTTATTTTTTTTTTTTTATATTTTTTCAAATGAACCTCTTCATTCATTAAATGCTGAGTGGTAGTCATCCAGTTCATTTCAACAAGCTGAAATGCAAATCAGTGTGAAACATCAGTCTTCATTTGGATGAGTAGTGTTTGTTTAAACAGACATCCTGTGCAAACTCTGGGCTTTTCATCAGGTTTGTAATTAGAATAATTTACAGTTAGTTTGTTTTTATTTATTTATTTATTTTTGTTTGTTTTTTTTTTTTAAACACAGACTTGGAAATTATGTCTGAACGCTACTTTTGTGGCATTTGCAGGTTAACAAAAATGGAGGTTTTATAATCAGATGCAAGCGCATCTGAATGTGTCACTTGGCATATAATGACACACCTGGAGTAAAAATCAGATGCAGGAAACCAAAGAGGATCAAAGCCTCGACACAACTGAGGACACAGCTCAGAGATAAAATGGAGGGAAGCCAGTTTGGCAGTGTTAGTCAGTGATGTGAAAAATAATATCAAACATCTAATAGCATGCGTAGTGTGTATGTTGTGAGCGTATGCTGTGATCAGTTTTCATCAATATTAACTGTGTATGTTCATCTTTTTTTTTTATGTCCTATTGTCTTTGTGTTTCTGTTGTTGCTTTGTAAATAAAAATAAAATCAGGGTTTTCCTTTCCAATTAAAAAACAGTAAAACTACACTGAGACCTTCTGGAGAGAAAGGACACAGTATTACAAACCCAGGAGGATATTTTTTCTGGAAATTAAGTTTGAAAAAAATGGGGGTCATCTTATACTTGAGGACAAGGCAATTTAATGTTCATTTCATCAGATTTTGAATGGAGTGCAACTATCCTTTGCCGAATGTTGCATCATGGGTTGTTTGTAGTCTTAATGTTGCCAGGGTAAGCGAGTGTTTTCAAACCCAACTACAGTGAGCAAGCCCCACAAGTGCTGGTACGCCCAGTTTAACCTACAAGAGTTTTTGAAGGCTGGTATAACGTCACAGAGAAAATTCATGACGAAATCAGTTCAAACGTTTTCCCACGCCTTTACTGCAAAAATAAACCAGGGAGAAAATCTGTCAATCAGCCCAGAATTAGAGCTGCCACAGGTGATGAACTCAAAAGACAAAAATACCGTCAGAGAAAATGATTGTGAGAGGAACACAAGTTAAAGAGGAATCAGATCGCAACAGGCGCTAATTCAACTGACCCGCCGAAGAGCGTCCACCTGAACGGGAGTTTTGTGAGGCTGGAACACTTTTGTAATGTTGTTAAATTGTCTAACGTCTGAGAGGATGGGGAGAGTGCAGATCAAGACCATTCATACTTAGTCTTGTTTTGCTGGTGATGTTTCAAATGGTGCACAGTGTGATCACATGCAAAAATGTGAAGGATTACTTGCTCATTTCATTGTGAGTGTACCGTGGAAAAGACAAAGCTTTCCACCCAAACCAGCTCATTGCAGCTATTTCTTAAAAATGATACAATGACATTGCATATGATTTAACCCATGCCCCACAGATAGACTACCACTCACAATAAGTCAAACTTATTTTGATTTTCCTAACTCATCATTTGAAGGGTATGGAACATTTTGTTGATACAAAAATGGATTTTCCCATATTTTTTAAAGTATCTATAAAGTTGTATTAATTTTTTTTGACAGTTTCCATTTCAGAGTTGATGAATTGCTGTGCCAGCTGGGCAAACGCTGAAATTACTCACTGCCATCTGACTATACTGGACCCACAATTTTTTATTTTTTTTTTCCCCCCCAGTTTCCACTAATTATCGAAGTTTAGGTTGCAGCAGCAGCAGGCTAAGTAACATACTGCCTTTTCCCCAGCTACCTACTCCGGGTCTCTCTCTGGGAGATTGTGAGGCGTTCCCAGGTGGAATATGTTATCCCTTCAGCGTGGACTGGGTCTGACCTGTGGTCCCCCCCTCCCAAGTTCAACATTTTGAGAATACCACCCGAGGCAGGCATCTTGGAAATATCCTAATCAGACACCCAGATACTTCAGCTGACTTCTTTCAAAATGAAAGAGCAGCAGTTCTACCTCAATCTCTTTCAGAGTGTCTGAGGTCCTCCGCCCTGTCTCCAAGGACTTCACCTTCAAGCACAGCACACTCTTCACCATAGCAGACTTTTTCTGTCAGTTTCTTTCTTTTCATCATACTGATTTAACATTTGCTTTGAATGCACACTTAAAAAGGCAGATGTTCCTGTCTACATAGATGACATCATCTATGGCAACAGCTGTCTGAAGCATATGCACCATGTGAGGGTTTTTATGGAGCCCTTAACACAGGCAGTGCTTATGACCAACCCAAGCAAGTGTGAAGTTAGACAGATTGAGTTGCCATAAACTGTATATGTAGCAACTAGGGATGTGGGCACATTTCAATCATACAGTTACTTCAAAAACTATTCAGACCTCGTCACGTCACCTGCAACCCTTTTTAAGTAAGTTCAATTTCAAATGGGCAAAATGACAATTTTATTCTACACCCAATAACAACCAGCAGAAAAAGCAGGCTGGGATCACATGGCACCGTTCATGCGGAACAGATCTATGGTTTGTCCAACTGGTGTTGCTGTCCAAGATGGACAATTATATTTCAGGGTACAATGGTGAAAGGGTCTTCTGACTGCCCAAAAGAAAATCCACTCATGAGCGAGCAGGTGAATGTTTTGTGAGCAGGAGATGATATTAGTTGTTAGGTTGGAGTTAACAGTCTTGCGCTCCTTCAGACATCATGTGCACAAGTACTGTGATGAGCTAGCAAAAATAATGTGCCCCTGTGGCTCACTGATCTACACAGACAAGTGGATCTTATTTGTGCTCTCAGAGTTTGGCAGAATACTGCCATTATAGCTCAAGCCTAGACTTAAATCCATAGAACACCTGTGGAAATTGCTACTTTGTCTACAGATTGATGTGGCAATTTTATCTATTTAATATTAAGTCTACAACAGACTGAAGTGTGCACAGAGTGGAGAGAGGTCTATATACTTTCTGAAGCAACTGTAACTAGACAAAAAAGCAGTATTGATGAGACAGTTTCTAAAGCTAAGCAACAAATAGTGGCAGTGTATTGCAGACAGTGACCAACTGCACTAAAAACATATCTCATCTTTAACCCACTGCATGATGCCGTTCATACAGAAATGCTGAGGAAAAAAAATAAATAGGTGTCCTCACTTTTCTCATTTTGTCCCCCTGCCACATTAAACTGGATGCTCGGGGAAAGTTGTCATAACAAAACATAAAGATCTGTTGTGCTGTCAGGTGGACAGTTGTTCACCCCATGATACAATGTCGCTCAACTGGAGAAATTTTATTCCATGAGACATGCACAAATTCAGATTAGCTATGTGGTAGTTGCTAACTTTATGAAAAGAGGTCAGCAGCCTAAATTGGGCAGGGCAGGAATGAGAGAGGAGAGCACTGTTTAAGCTGATGGAGCTCCCCCATCTGAAAACAGCATACATGCTTTGAAAGGCAGAAATAATATGATTGAAGTAGTTCCTTTTTTTTATTTTTTGCTGTATTTGGATGCAAAGATAGCATGGCTGTAATCATGAAGAAAACACGTTCAACTGAAAATAACTTGACTGTCTTTTCTTACTGAACTCAAATGAGAGGTGGGTGAAGTTTGTTTGAGCCCTATGTCTTCCTGTCACATACAAGGAGATGTGAGAAAGAGACAGAGAGACAGAGACAGAGTTGTTTATTTGTATTCCTGGTGTTTGTTCCCCAAATAGTCTTTGTTACTGTTTGTCCTTGTAGGTCTGATCTACTGATACACACTGCAAGGGGAAGTTGACTTGGCTGGGAGTGGATGAAGGATGTGTGTCACCAGGGACACACAAAATAGACTGATGCAAAAATATACTATATAGCCAAAAAAAAAATGCAAACGTTCTTCCTAGTTCATAAATGTCCTGTCTCTTGTTTCTCCATCATGAGCCATAACCAGGATGATTGGGCAGGTCGCCATTCATTGGAAAAAAATCAGGTCATGACAACAAAATCATCAGTGTCTTCTGATGAGAAGTTAAATGTTAGGTTATTTTTACAAGTCTGTCTTAAAACAGTCTGGCGCCCATATGTTTACCGCAGTAGGTTTTGCTTGATGTAAACATTTCTTCAAAGATCCTGTCCTAACATGCATCAAGACAAATCCTCCTTCCATGCAAAAATGTATATAAAAGTCTATATGCGAGACTTCAAAATAAAAAAAAATAATAATAATAATAATAAAAGGTCTTTTTTTGTTACCATTTACTAACACTTTCACAGAAAAACTAAGAGACAATCTGGGAAATTTTGGAATAAAATAAATACACATATGCATACAATGGTATACTGAAATTATTTTCATTATCAGTGAAAAAAAAGTTTTTTTTTTTTCTAACAGATTTCAAACATTTTTGTTGGATGTTGGATGATTTGTTGGATTCAGTGATTTTGTTGTGATATAGTTCACTTTACTGTCGAGTAAATTGATCCTCTGTCAGGGGAAATTCCAGAGGAGTATCTCCACTGCAACTAAGCTATCCAAGCACTGTGCTCTGCTTGACATCCCTTTATGTGGGAGTGCCTGGGCTATGCCTAGGAAGAGTGAAACAGAGAAGGTGTTGGAGGAAGTTTTACTGGAGGTCAGCCTTGAAGATGCCACATATGAAGATCACTGATGCGAAAACACATGAAGAGGTAGATGGAAAAAGGCTGCTGTGGTCCCCAAGGACGAAGACACAGGGCCATGTGTCAGACCTGGTTCTCACCTGCAGTATGCACATAGCTGCAGCAGATGGCCAGACTGCATTTGTATGCAGAGGAAATCACAGTATATGGGTAAATAAGGTTGAGGCTGGAAAATGAGAATTAGAAATTTCATGCTCTACAAAAACCTGTTTACTATAAAAGTGCTGTTGCCATGTGAATGGCCAGTGATGGCATTTGTAGCCTGTATCTTATTTTAGAAGCAAAGCTGGTATATTACATTTATTGTATCATATGACTGCAACCAGAGGAGTTATTTTCCCTTTGAGCATTTGGTATGACGGAGCAGAGAGGACAGGCTGCGTTAAGAGAGTACACAGCTCTTCCTTACTAGGCATGCGAGTCTGAACTTTACAAGCAATCTACAATTGAGCTATGAAAATAGACATCTTTAAACATATTTAGTTCTGCTCACACAGCAGCAATCATTTTTTTTTGCTCTGGAAATCCCCAGTAAGAATCCCAATTCAAGCATAAGCATAAACAAGAGGACTGATTTCAAGTCCTACTCACAGTCCATGCGCATTTCCTAATATGCATAATGATAATGCTATTGTAAACAAAGCAGGTTTATTATTGTTTTTATTGTTGAGAAGCACTTAACGCAACATTGGTATTTATCTGATGCAACTGAATCATGAAGAGTCAAGAAGGATCAAAATGAACTGATTCTGGACTTGTGAAGTCAAAGTGCAGATACGCAGCCTCTTGAGATACAGCAGACAGTGCTAACTGAGACCGCTAACACTGTATTTACAAGCTCTTGTACTGCTGCAGATTGCAGTTCACTAACAAGGTGGCTGTCAGTGTTTAAGTTTAATGGCCACTCTTTAATCTCAATTCATTCAGCGAGTAAAGGAGGATAAAGATACACACTTGCATTTGAGACAATATGGTAAAACTAGAATTTAAGCTTGAACTCAAAAGGAGGGAGAACCCTCATGCTACTTCAGAAACATCTTGAGAAACCTTCTTTTTGGAGAGATTTTATTACTAGTACTTTATTGTACTTTCCAAAAAAAAAAAAAAACTTATCATTGCTGAGCGGTGTTTTAATTGAGTATTTTACTTTTGTGAGGATTAAGTATGTGTTCTACTGCTGGTAAAGCCCTGCATGTGTATGTTTTGAGTAGTATGCTTATTGCCATCTAAAAAGCTGCATTTGGCACGTATGATTGATGTATATTGCACGGATAAATACTGATTAGATTTGAGTGTGTATACTTGTCCAGTGTGTGCAGCTTGTTGACACTTTGTTCTTTTTATACCATTTTAATCAATGCATTATGTACTTATGTATGTATATATGCATGTCTGTATGTATGTATGTATGCAAGCCTTTCCATTCTTCATATGACTTAACAAATTAAAGCATTTGAAGATGGCATTTAAGGCCTGAAATTGACTATGAATGCAATGCATTCCCACCATTCATATGCATATATTTGACAACACAGCACTGGCATGAATTCTAACCAAGCCTGGTTAAATTCATATGATTATCAATCTCAGCTGTTTTCTAGTTGACATAGCATTCTGAATATCAGTTGCTGAGAGATTATTAATCTCAATACATTTTCTAGATTTAAAACACTTCTTTGAATTTAAAATTTGTGACTTTTACAGAAACCAGTGTTAATTGTTTAACAAAACATACTGTAGCTCATTAAACAATGATTAGTGGAAAGTGGTTCTACAGTGCAGTGATTCTTATTCCAACAATGAGACGACTCTTACTCTCAACTCTTACTACAACCACTGCCAGATTCCATCTGTCTGATAATTCATTTAAAAATAACTTAAACGTGACGAAAAAAGATGTAGAATAGAAATAGAAAAGGAACCTTAAAAGAGCACACAGAGGTGTGTGCAACTTCTTTTGGTGAAACACAACAATAGACAATTTATCCCAGAGGTCTGGCTGTCATTTTTCTGAGGGCTGCTATCAAAGGTGTATTTGTAGGTATGTGATCATAATTTAAACCTTCAGATCAGCGCTCAGGTTTCAGCTGTAATAATGAAACTTTGATTGGTAAACAATGAGGTCATTGGGTCTAGGTTTAAGGAAAATGAAGCTGCAAAAAGATACATTCTAAGAAACTGAAACTGAAGATAGCATCTACTCATCACATGACTAGTCCGAGATAAAGCCTATGATCGCCCCCCATACAGCAGCACCCCACGAAGATGGGCCTGACGTTTTGGGAATGTTATTGTGAGGGATAGCTTTGTTCTCTTTAACACTCAACAATGTCACAGAGTGAAGGACCACGCCAGAACCTCAGAGTAGAAACTGACATTATCTGTGCATCTTTCAAAGGTGAATGTTTGATAGTGGGCACAGGACAAGACACGTCTTAGTAAATGAGAATAATTAGAGTAGAATGTAACAGAAAAGCTAATATGATTGTTCAATGTCTGTGTGTCTAGCAGGCTGCTGTCTGGCTGTTAGTCAGCGTGTCTTAGTCCCTATGCCAGGGAACCAAAAAAAAAAAAATTCTTAGCACTAAGTAAGTGCACTCAATAATGTTTTAAATATAAATGAGCAGTTTTGGCATTTTTTCAACCCCTTTTGTTAATACAAGTAGTCCTAAGCTTGCCTCCGAGGTGGGGAAAATTGTGTCCATGTTATTTATAGTTGAAGTATTACACATGTTTAGAAGCACATTCTGTTGATTGAACTGAGGATTTCATTCACACTTCTAAATCCATCGCTGCCCTGCAGTTACGCACTGGCACTAGCTGGGGTCATAACAGGTGCTGTAGACAGGGATATGCAAGGCCTTTCTTCCACGGGAGACTACTTTGTAAAGCATAGGGTTGCACATCCTTATTCATAGTTAAATCATGACCATGACCAACCAAAGAGCAAGCATGTCGAGCCACTCTCCCACACTTTGTATCGAGTGATGATGGTAGGATAAGAAATTTTATGGCTATAGTAAAACAAAATTGTCCTCACAAATGAAGTATTAATTGTTTATATTTAATAATCAGAGTATTCACAATAATCACTCAAAATCAGCACATGGACACAAAAGCTGATGGCTTTCAGCTTTCTGTCTGTCTCTGTCTCTCATGAGTCCACAAGAATTGATTTTCTGTAAATATTGTAAAGTTAGCCTGAATACTAACCATGAGCAAAATGTCAGCAATTACAAAGTTCATGGTATCAGATGTATAGAGTCTCATTGTCAGCAACACACAATCCAGTATTTTAGACTATATCTAGAATCTGTACGTTTCTAAGAAAGTGAACTCCAGTGTTCTGTCCGTCTATAGAAACAATCAGCTGGTCGAGCTGTGTGTGCGTGAGTGTGCGTGTGGGGCACTATAACAGATACAAAGGGCATGCCCACTGATACAATATACAAAAGACTTGGCTCTATTGTTGGTATATAATGGATTTTATGTATCCACAATGACTGTGAGTATACTCTGCCAATTTAGCATTGAAGGCTGGTAACATTGTCACACTAGAGGTGGGTATTTAAAAAAAAAAAACAAAAAAAAAACTGGTGCAGGAGCATCTTTTTTATTACAAATGTTGTTCTTCCTCGTGAAAGCTACATTACCCGTAAGGCAACTCCCCTGCTGACAGTTCAGCTAGAGATTCAGGTGTGTTACGGTATAGTAGCAGTTCATGTAGGCTTAAGCAGAGATGAGGAGCGGGCTACACATGTCTGGTTAGCCAATTTCTGTCTAATTTCACATCTCCATATTGTCTTCATTTTCAAACCAGGCTTTTTTTTTTTTTTTTCAGAAATGCAGAAGTTCGCCATATATGAACAGTAAACAGACTCTGATGTTCCCTTTTAACCAGATGAACATCCCATCAAAGGCAGGGTCAATCAATAAAGAAAATGCTCAAAAATGAGTGCTTGGGCCATGGTTTTGACATGGATTGATTTCAAGCAAATTACAGCTTGGCGTTCTCCAGGCTGTACACACAGACAGTAGCCGTATTAATATCAACAACTTTAATGTCAATGTCTCAAAATGCAACGTGACCATGAGTATAAAGACTGCCTAAGACGATGCTCCAACTGCCACACAAGCATCGAATAGCATCCAGCTAATCTTACTAAGGATGGCATAAAGTTAGCTGAGGAAACAGTGTCTGCTGTAGATAATACCAGCTCCTAAAAATCAACGAGAGAGAACCAAAAGCATGTGCCAGGGAAAGAATGAACTTTACCTTCACTCTTAGATAAGTACTAAGTAATAGACAAGTAAAGGGCAGAGGCATCACCCCACGACAGGCAAGTGAGTGATGGTGTGATTTATCATGGCATCATTCAAGACAGCCATGTGCCCTCTCACTCAAGTGATCAAGGCCTGACAAGACCTCAGTATCATTACCTTTTGGTAGAACACAAGATATTTGTATTTCTTTTGAAATGCACAAAGGTATTTACAAAGGACGCTTAGGTACAACAAGGATTTTAATCACCATGTATAGTATGACTTACTCCTTTACTTAAATATGCCTCTGAAATAGCCTGCATTTCATTTAAGGACAAGAGCACCACGTGAGCCATTCATGTAACCTTTGGAGCAGTAAATGCTTATGCGACTTCCTAATGGACCCAGATACTGATGGACAGAGATGAAATTTACTGTCATGAAGCTCAAACACGAAACCATGCAGTCATGTCAGGAATATGCCTAACAAACCAGGCTGCCCTACACAGTCTTATATCATATTTAAAATATGGTTATGTCTGAGTCATCACATGCCGCGACAGGAAACTTATTTGCATCTTTCCCAAAACAACCACCAGTTTACGTGCAGAGTGGCCTCTCAAAGCTAGTCTGCAAATTGTTCATCATTCACTATATTCTTGCAAGGTCGGCAGTCGGGTTGAATTGCCAGAGGCATTAAGAAAGACAGCAGTCCAACAGGAAAAAAAAAAAAGTTATAGCTGAACTTTAACCTCCGTGAAGTGAAAAATTGTGATGAGGTAAGTAATCACATTTGAAATCTGCCATTTACTGTCAACAAATGCTGTTGGTTACTAGTTACTCACTCCACATACATGAGATGTGATGTAGAGCGGAAATATTTAGATAATGAGTTAAGGGATCATCAGAAAAAAAAAAAAAACTATTTCTGAATTATTTCTCTAATTTTTTAAGGGAAGATCTTAACTGAGTTGATGCACTGACATGAGTCAACTGAATTTCTTTAGGTTTTGGAATTTGACGATGTTCCATTGGGTTTCAGCATTTTTCTTTTCAATTGAGTAATTGTGAATCCTTAAATTAAACAGATTAATCATGAAACCTATTTTGATGTTTACCAGATCCAAAATTAGTTAAAACAGTAAAAACAGAAGTCAAATAGAGGGCTAGGAATTTGAATGTACCTGTCTTGTTGCTACATACCCCTGTGCATAACAGTGGGAGTTATTGAAGCCAATAAATTATCCTACATACATAAATCCTACAGAGACTCACAGCCCTGTAGATGTCCTCTACTTAGACACTTGATTTATTTCTGCTATGTAACCTTGCTAAATACAACTCTAGTCTCTTCCAAATACTTTGAATTTCTCATACTTCCAATTTACCCTTAAAGTTTCTCAAGAAAGCTTCCACAGATCCCAGGATATTTGGACTAGTGTGCACTTCTGCCTGAAAAAGTGATTTTAATGGGTTTATTAAGTTTGTGCGTCATCACACATAGCAATATCTGTCATTGGATAAATTCTTTCACAAACTAATAACACCCACATGCTATCAAAGATTTCTAAAATTTCAGAGAATCAGTTTGATTAAATTTTGCAGCAATTTGCTAGTAATCAGTGATTTTGATCTCATGTCTACATTAAAGTTCCAGGAGGATTTTAAACTTTTCCTTGAGTTTTAATTAAATTTAATGCATTACAGGCACAGGGGCCGTAGGAGTGATGAGTGTTCACCATCTGTTTGAGAATTTACACATTAATGCAGCCATGTGTCAGTCAGGATTATGTCAATTCTCCACAGCTCTTCAAATCTTTACTATGTTTTCTCTTTCAGCAGCGTACGAAAACATGACCGTCCAACTGGCAAAGGTCAATATTCCTGAGGATGAAGGAGATACTCTTCTGCCTTGGTGATGCCACAGACAAACATCTTTACACTGATAATCTACAGAGTCATGGCCTTTTGACCTCCTTCCCTCCACCATCTACATAAAAAACAGGCAAAGAGAAGGCAGAGCGTGAAAACAAATCTCTGGTGTAATTGTGCTTAGTCAGTGCATTTACATGGAGTAAACAGCCGCATTAACATGAAGCCACTTTTTCCAAAAAAAAAAAAGAAGGAGAAGACAAAATCTGAATAAGAGCTCTATCAGAATAAAAGTGCTTGATTTAAACACCTCAATCAAAAAGAAAAAGCTCCAAAGGCATTCTTTTCTAGTTTAAAGCAGTGGTTTAAATCATTCACAGTTATTTCAATTGATGTAAAACTTTTCTTACAGATTCTAGTTCGAAGTATCACAATTCTTTTAGCATGTACTTCCTCACCACGTGACATTTCAGGCCACGGCAGAAGCTGCAGGTGGCTGAACTTCTTCTGTGTAACAAATGATAATGTAATAAACAGTTAATTACAAAATACACAGTTGTAAAGGAAGAAGGGAGAAGATTGTCAAGTACCCTAAGAAGCTCCATCTATATCAAATGTCTACTAATGGTGATGCTAGATTAGATCTTTCACAGCGTAATGGAAAGAGTCTTTCTATCCGATTGCTGGCTGTAGAGGATAGCGATGGTCAGGTTATTGGACAATAAGCTTTAGTGAAGATGCTAGAAGCTGCATTCATTTGACTCATCAGCCCTCAACATTGACAATCCTTCAACTCTTTAATACATGGCTCTTTTAGCTGGTGGCATTTGTTTTTGTTATTAAGACTGGTTGACATGAATCCGGGCCACAGAGACGCTGAGCATCACCAAGATCAACCGACATCTATTGAATCAGATCAAGACCATAATTACACATATACATAAAGAAAGAGCAGTGGGTGAAAAAAAAAAAAAAAAAAAACAAAAACTTGTAAGACATGTAAGAGTTTGCCTTTTTATTTTGCTGTAGCAGTTACATCAGAGCCTCTAATAGTGATATGGTTTGATATTGCTTTGTAATGAAGAATCCAGTTCCAATTCCACCAATCAAATTTGAACCCTTTTCCAACCCACATCACATTCGTTTATTAGTTTACTTGAAGAATAAAGACCATACTACTCTTTAGCCATTTATATCCGAGGTGAGACCTGCCATCGGTGGTTGGATATGTCCACATTTGGCTGGATAGTTTGCATAGTGTTTGTTGGTTGGCCTGTTTGTTTGCTAGAGCTGGGATTCTGTGCTTGTCCCTACCAACATTAGTCTCTGGGTAATGGTAGACTTAATATTTACAAAGTACTTCATCTTTGTCTTACTAAGCTAATTATTAAAATTAAATTACTAAATTATTAAATGCAAAATACAGAACTGCAACATCAGGGTGCTGCACTGTGCCCTTTATAAATTCACCCATTTTTGCCCTGCAAGTGTGAGAGTGAATGGATTCAGAATTGTTAAGGTCAAAAAGTGGCAATTAACTGGGTTTTGCAAAAGTCAATGCCAAAATTTGGGGCCGGGTATTGTATTGTATGTCCTGCAGTTAGCTACAGCAACACAATGATCCTTCTGCTGTAGTTTTTGTTACAAGCTTTCTATCTAGCTTTTTATTAGCTAGCTGGGATGATACTATTGCCACTTGCTTGTGCAATTATGAGTAAGTAGAGCAGTCAGGTTACCAAGTTCTGTTTGTTTTTTTCACAAGGCTCATGTCCGTCATCTGTTTCATGGACAAGTAGAATTAATAAGAGTTTTAAAAGCATCAGTTCAGACTAAATGGGTTAATTTCAAGTCTGGCATTCTATTATATCAGAATGAATGTGAGCATAACATAACATAGCAGTTAGACTACTGAAGGAAGCTTTAAAGGGATAATTCAGTTGTCAATGTCAATTTAAACCTTAACAATGTAAACAATGAAATCACTTGCAAAAACCAGCATAATTGCCTTTACAGAGATATGTAATGTTTTCAATATAACAGTGGTTGAGGTAGAAGGAGAGGGGTCAGGTCATTCTGAGAAAATGAAATACAATGCACAAGGAGTGAGAGAGAGAGAGAGAGAGAGAGAGAGAGCAAAAAGCTTCATTGGTATGTGCAATTTTAAGTAGGAGACAGGAAAATAAAGAGAAGGATGAGGTGAGACAGACATGTACTGAGAGAGGATGGTTTGGCAAGAAGCAGGGGACAAACCAAAGTAAGAGAGAGAGAGAGAGAGAGAGAGAAAGAGAGAAAGAGTGAGAGTGAGAAAGTGAGAAGAGTGTGACAGCTCCACCCAGTGGTTAATGAGCTTTAGTCTTCTTGTCATAAGAGTGGTGGTCTGTGAATTTAAATATGACATAGAAGCCATGCAATAATACTGATGAACAAGAGGAACTATGGACACACACTCACATATAGACAGAGTGCAGCCACACACAGTCACAGTACGAACACAGGTGTCATCTCAACCTTATTGGCTATGTTAGCTAATAAAATCCCCGCTAGGTGTGGGCAGCATTCATGAAGTGTTGTTGAAGAGGGCCTGAAAAAACTGATGCATTGTTGCATTTTTTTTTTTAGAGGCTGTAATCCTCGTAGTCACAATAACATTATCTGAACCTATGTGGGGAAATCAATTTCCCATGAAAGCCATGTTCTTTTGTGCTTATTTACTCTTTCTTTGGTGTCACAGAGAGCTCATGAAGAAATAACTGATTATAAGCATCACTGGTATTATTAACACTGCAAATTGACTGCAAGTTTGACACATGGGAGACAGGATAAAAAGGAGCCATCTTGTACATTAGGATTATGTTTTACTATGGAATCACTATGTCCCACACTTTTTAATGGTCTTTAACTGCCACACTACACAGAGTAGGATAAAAGCAGTGCAGACCACAGCAGTTTTAACTGCTTTTCACTGTGTGACTGATTGTGAAAAATCATGGGAATAATGTTGCCATTGTTAACAAATGATTTACATAGATATATTTAGTGCTTATACAAATCAATTATTAGACAGTTCACAGGCAGCAGATGGATTCAACTGTAGTTTGTTTCTGAAACTTTGCAAAAAATAAAAATCTGAGACAAAAGCCTTATTTTTCAAATGGTCTGAATTTGGTTATACTACCTGCACTATACTGACAGCTCTCACAGCAGCTTCAACAAACTCTACCTGTTTCAGGGCAACAAATTATTCCAGCCAGCGTATAATTGTAAATCCACAAATCTTTTCTAATGCGAACATCTGGTTTTACATTGTAATTGTTTTGGAGTTGTTGAAACAGGAGCAGTTACCAAGCTCTTAATATTCTTTGTGGGGGTATTTGTGTCAGTAAATTCATTGGTATTGGTTGGCACCATCTTCTGCATTAGGACTTGCAGGTGTCATTTTTGTTTGTGATGCTCTTGTGCCACTGGTTACAGAGACTCAGCACAGATGCGAATTTGATACTGCAAAAAAAAAAAAAACAGAGGTGTGAAAGTGATGAATGAAAAAAAATACATCACTTAAAAAAAAAAAAAAAAAAAACAATTTTTCATAACACAATTTGAAATCTGAGCAGAAGCGAAGTGTGCAAAAACTTCATCACTGCTCCACAATGTGCCAGTGGCACCAACAGTCATGCTTGGAATTTATGAAGGTGGCATGCTACAAACTAATAGAGAGCTGGAAAATAGCCTCTAACTATTAATATTCATTCTTCACAACTAAAATTAACATTGGCCACACTTCAAGACAGATACACCGGGAGCAACAATGAGCAGTCAATTAATCCAGTCTTTCTTTATAACGGCTATCTTTAGAAGTTGCTAAACAATTCAGTTATATAGCATAACTATAATTCTAATTAAAAAGTAAGATAATTGTATAAATTATGAAATTATTAATCATTTTAGTAATACCAAATATTTCCTGGTTCTAACTGCTCAATTTTGAGAATTTTATACTTTTTATACATGACATTTTAAATGATGGTTAGTCACTCCACTGTTGGACAGAAGACATCTGAAGATAAGTTACCTTGGACTGAATTAGACAAATAATTTTCATCATTTTATCAACAAAATGATTAATAAATCATCAAGAAAATAACTATTTCTGATAATGAAAATAAATGCAGCTATACATACACTAAGAATCACTGCATTAAGGAGAAACTGGTGAACTCAACAATTCCCATATTCCAGTCTAGAGAGCAGTTTACACTGATTTGAGTTAATTGTTTCAGTGTTAGTGGATGTATGGTGCATTACAATAAATTAAAAATAAATAAATATCAAAGAAGGATTTAGATGCTGCAGTGAGATTAAAGACCATAAACACTCAGAGTGCTTAACAAACGCTACTGGGAACGCAGCAGTTGAACGGACCATTTCTGGCTTTGCGCTGTAGTGAGACAGATGCAGATGATTAAAACGTACATGAAAGTGAACTCATGCATGCACTTTCTCTTCACCTTTGACATTTTATTTTGTCATTTGGCGGAATGAAAAAAGGCACTTAACTAAGGATGGAAAACAGCATCATGATGATGCTTTTCTATCTTAACATACTTAGACTATACCCATTGATTTAAAGTCTTGAATTCTGCTGGGGAAAAAAAAAAAAAAAAATCCAAAACTTTGCATTATTCTAAAACCTTTTTGGACATAATAGACCACCGCCCACCCTGTATGCCTTGCTCTGGTAATCCCACGTTATTTAGCAGCTGATATCACTGAGAGCAGCTAATTATAGCCTTAAATGTCAAAGATTTTAAGACAAGAAAATAACTTACAATGCAAATGGGTTACTGTTACACTTATATTCAAGTTTTGTATTATTATTATATTGTATTTGTTGTCATGCCAAATAATTACAACTTTTACACAAAATTATAGGGGTGATGCTGACCATTTCTTTTGTGCTCTGTTGTGTAAAATATTTTGTTTGTGAATTATCCAGTTTTCAATCCAGTAAACTCGAAGGCTAATAGAACCCAACCTCCTAATGTTTATTAAGCGACACTGAATCACATAATACACTGCAGGATTGATAAGAACGATACACAGGCTAACTACAGTTATAAGAAAAAGGATGTGAACCCCCTTGGAATAACCTGGTTTGACAGTAAAATGATCGGCTCTTCACTAATGTAGCCAGACACTAATATTACACAATATGCATCTTACGTATGCATGTTAAATACACCCATTACACATTCACAGTGCTGGTGGAAAAAGGAAGCGAACTCTTGGATTTAACAACTGGTCAAACTGTCTTGGGCTCTGATAACCTCAGACAAGCTCCTGCAGTAACTGTCGATCAGACCTGCACAATGTGCAGAAGGAATTTTGGACCATTTTTATAGAACTGCCTCAGCTTAGGCATATTCTTAAAACGTCTGGTGTGAGCGGCTCTCTGAGGTCATTACACAGCATATCTACCGAGTTAAGGCCTGGGCTCTGTCAAAACCTAGCTCGTAAGGCCATCACAAAAGGAGAAGACATCGTCTTCAGCAGCAAAACAGAAATTGTTTACTTAACAAGGGAGGATATTTAAACACAAAGCACAACAATCCACGGAGAATGTCAGTCGAATCAGCAGTGTACAATGTGTAGTGTGGGGGAGTGTGTGCAAGGTTGTGAAAGAAAGAGCAAAGGACTAAAGCAGTCCAACTAAATGGCTGCCCGCAGGGAAGGTAAGTGAGGGACTGCCAACAACAGCCAGAGCATTTAAAGGACAGTAACACCTGGCCCGGGCGATACTGGTTGGCACGCGATCCCCTGCCCCACCCACCAGGTATCTGAAACAGCAGCATACCACACGGGTGGACAGGAAAGGGCAGGGGTCCTCACAACTCCCAACAGGAGGATTTCTTTTGAAGTCATTCTGTAGATTTACTGTGATAGTAAGGGTTATTGTACTGGCTGCGTCACCCGACTTCTACCGGGGTTCAGCAGGTGCTCAGCCACCCTGACAATGTCCTAATAGATGCCTCAATAAACGGGGCGAGTCATTTCCCCTTCAGTTATGGTGAGCTACCCAGGCCAAGAGGCAGCAAACCCCAGATCATGATCCTACCATAGGAACATGCTCAATGCAACCTTGCACCATGATCTATTAGAGTAGTCACAAGACTAAATCGTCCCTGTATGTAGATCATTTGTGTCACTTTTTAACCCCTTCCAGCTATCAACCATTCAATTTCTTGATTC
Source organism: Rachycentron canadum (assembly GCA_038496675.1). NCBI lineage: Eukaryota > Metazoa > Chordata > Actinopteri > Carangiformes > Rachycentridae > Rachycentron > Rachycentron canadum. Next base: position 11,487,649 of record CM076650.1, on the reverse strand, counting down.
TTCTGAGATCCTTCTATTGCAAGACATGATTCACATCAGCAGATGTTTCTAGTGGCCACCCACCTCAAAATGTTCTACCGTTTTCTGATAACTCATTGGAGTGCAATTTAACACATTTAATCACCTTCATTGAGTGGACTCCAGGTTTGATAACTCCTATTAGATTTTGTTAATGTCATTAGCCAAGGGGTTTAGATCCTTTTTCCCACCTTGACAGTGGATGTTTACAACATGGACAAGAACAACAACGATTTGTGTGTTGTTCATTAAAATAGATTGTGTTAGTTCATCACTGTAAGTTAGATGAATACATATGAAGATGAATTTATACAGAAATGGAACAAGCTGCAAAGTTCACTTACTTTTTCTTGCCACTGCATCAATATAATATATATAATACCTGTATGTAGCTGTAGGTCTTACTGTTTGGGTTGAGCAATAAAGGTATGCTGCACCGAAGAGGGAGTAAAATGTGTTTTCTTACTTCTCAATTATCTAATAAAGTGTGCAAACATAAATTTTAGATTAAGTAATTTGTAATCATGACAATAATGCATGGGGTGATATTTCTGTCTACATACACAGTTCCTGCGCATGGAACTGTACATCCTATTAGTCCTCTGAAGTCATTTAGTGTTAAGAAATGCAATTTTCAAGTAATTTCATCAATCTTCCAAAAAATACATAGTCACAATAGTCAGATGGGGTATAGAAAAGACCAGGTGTCTCCTGTCACTTCTTCCTGACATGTTTTGACAAAATAATTCATAGTAATGGTAACAGCTGCATAAAGCTAATTCAAGCTTCTTCTCCTCAGTTCTTGCCTGTGGCATGCCTCTTGTCTTAGATAAATTGTTCCTTTGAAAACTGAAAGCAGGTGCCTCCAACAACATGATTCACCAAGCATTTGACATTTTTCTATGGGCTGTAATTATCAGAGGAGGGAGAAACATGTGTTGCTCTCTCTGTGGAATTTGAAAAAATTGGAAATGGAAATTAATGCACCAGTGATTGCAAAGTTACATAGTTTTCAGTACCTGTGTGGTAAATAATATCTAGACACAGCCTATCTGTGAGCTGCATTGTACTTTATCGGTATAGCATAAACTGGGTCAGCAGCTGTCAATTCTTAATACAAAATATAACAGCTACTAGTCTAGTAATGAAGACACAGTGAGAACAGGCCAAGACGCCAGTCACTGCAGTAAATAAAACAACCCTCACTCTCACACACAGATTCTATTGGGGTAGCTTTGACACACAACAGGCGTTTCTGCACTTTTGAGTTAACATCTTCTCCAGTACTATAGGAAGAAAGAGGTTTTCACCCAATATGCCACTGTTAAGCTTTAAGATTCATTATTAGAAGTGCATTATTTTTCATTTTAAAAGCAAACCTGAGTGTTTTTATTCAGTCTGTACAGTTCATGATTCTTTGACAATCAGAAGCCCATTCAGAGCACTAATACAGAACCAGCCTCGGGAAAATTTGGCCAGTGATACAATTGCAAATGGAAAACTACTGTATAATTAAACAAATGCCCAACATGTTCAGTCTAAAAGCTTTACCTTGTAATTTTACACATGGAGTCTTTATAAAGAATGAACCCTTTGAAATGACTTGGTTGTCTGCATTGATTGGTCATAAAATGAGACCTGGTCTTCATCCAAGTCTAGACAAACACAATGTGCTTAAGGTTAATCTTCATTGAACACAGCCAATAAACATTTGAATAGCCGATGGAAAAAGGAAGTGAACCCTTAAATTTCATAACTGGACAAATATATTTGGCACCAATAACATCAAAGAACTGCCCAAAGTGTTGTAGTGTGTCAAGGTGCTCTTTGGCAAACTTCAGATCCACAGTGACAAATTCTGAGTATTAGCTTCCTCTCATGGCCTTCCACAGGCACCATGTGCCATGATTTGTTTATGGTAGGCTTAGAAACAGAGATGTTAACCAGCTGATTCCTTGAGGCCTCCAGTTGTAACTCTGGGTTTCTTTTTTACCTCACTGATCATCGCCTTTCGAGTCATATTAGCTGGACACCTATTTAACTAAATTATCTCCATTTATAGACAATTTGTGTCAGTGTGGCGAGACCAATAAACTCTGAGATTAATTTGTAGCCCTTTATGCAGCTCAATTCTTGATTGTAAGCCTTCTAAGATCACTTTTTCACAAAGCATAGTTCACATCAGAAGATGCCTCTTGTGAATAGCAACAAAAAAGCTCAAAATATGTTTTATTTAAATCAAAGTAGCTCTAATCCACACCTCCAATCTGGCTTTATTGACTGGACTTCAAGCAATTCTTAAAGCCATTCACTTTTTCCAGTCTATGTCGTGAATGTTTGAATTGTGTATTCAATATGGACAAAAACAATACAACTGTTTGTTTGTTATAAAAAGCTGTGTTCCGCTGTCCTGTAGTGTTTAATTAATAATTAATTAAGCTTTCAATCAAAATTATTTGCCTGCTAAATTGTTTGCTTGTAATTGAAACATAAAAACAGATACACAATGATCTTATAGTCTTTTTCTTAGGTTTTGTTCAGTATTTGCACAAAGATGTAAGGAAGGAACAATACTTGACATAATATAGACCCCCCCCATAATCATCTTGAAGATTGTTACTATTGCTGGTGCTAACAAAAAACGCAGAGGGCGCAAATAAGACTTTTTGAACAACTGTCAAGACTGTTGGCATTGCTGCAATATCATCAAGTCATTATAAACATGAGTTACACTGAAAAACACAGGGGATGAGAGATATACCAGGCACCTCTACCACCACCACCACCCCCCCCCAACCCCCCACCACCCATCCCCACTTTTCTTTCAATACTTTCAAATGGGTTGGTTTCACAGAGCTTTGTGATTTGAATAATACTACAGGAAATTTAAAAAAGTTCCTCCCTATTCATACCACTCAACTCGCCTCTTCTTGCTTTCTCTTTAAAAGATACTACAACGGGGGAAGGATTGCTGCCGGGAAAGCATTACTGAAGGACAAGTAGACCTGTGATTATATACGAAAGTACAGAAAGCTAAAAACATGAGATAATTAAGTGACCTAAGCAGATTTGGACTGTTTGTCATATCTGTGTTAGGATGTGTGTTTGAAGGACTAGTAATAGAAATAAAATCTCAAAACTGTGCAAAATAGTGAGAGAGCAGTTGCTTTGTTGACAGGAATCTAGTCTAGGCAGGGGATAAGATGCAGATAAGATATGTCACAGAAGTAATCAACTGTTGAGCAACTCTCTCTCTCCTCGCCTGTGCTATGACTGACTGCTGGGTTTGTTAAGGACAACAAATGAGGGGTTTCACTGGATCTCAGCATAAGCTCTATACGAACTCTATTCTATGCCAAGGTTGCTGCCACATCTTTGATTTGGTTCACACATACATTGGTGCATTTGCCTGGTCAGTTAACTTTGTTTAGTCTGGTGTGAAAGTCAGCATGCATGAGTTAAACAGCAGGCATTCGATTATTTAAAAAGTAGGGTCTTGATCAGGCAAAATCTGGAACAGTTAATTTGTGGTGCAAGAGTAAAATATACCAAACAGGATTCTACGACAATGGTTTTACTAGGAGTCCACTATGAAAGCAAAGAAATGAGCAGTGCGTAAGCGCTACTGAAGCTCCCAGACCATCTGTCCATTATTCATGTCAAGAGCCATCTTCACCAGGACCACCAGAAAAAAATTTAGGCACATACACAAGAGAAGAAAACTGTTGTTTTTTATTTATTGAATAATTTATTTTATTTCATCACTCTGTGGTGAAAACAAAAAGATCATAGAAACTCTGGAAGACCACAATCAATCAGGATTGATTATGTTAATGTGTTCACAACATATAAAACACTTCACTAGGTCCAGAAGAGGGGGAAAAAAAACAGTGATCCTGTGGTGATGTAAATCACAGTCGTCTCAGACTCTGTGCAGGTTGTTATGTTTGGTAAAGCTGAAATAAATGAATGATAGAGTGTCAGAAACTCTTCAAAACATACGGTATGTGTGGATTCAAAACCCACACGTCTCATAAATACATCTGCTAGTTGTCAGCTGTCAAGGAAGCAATCCAATAAGAGCATCTGGTAACCATGGTAACATGTATGCATGTCAGCTGATGAATTTGATAATGAAAAGGAGTTTGACCAGAGGTTTTGTGAGCATTTGCCCTACTATGTGTATTTTAGCAGTTCCTAATTCAAAAATCTAAATTATCAACCGGGCAGAAACTACATGCTTCTCCCATAATCTTTGTCTTAAAAAAAAGAAAAAAGAAAAAAAAAAGCCAATTCTAAAGATCTGTTCTGTCGTATTTTAAAAGGATCGTATTGGCTAAAATAAAATAGGGTTTGACACGCAACAAAAGGACCGCAGCTGGAATCAAACCACTAACATTGCAGTTAGGCAGCATGTACTGTAATCATTTGGCCGTGATACACTGAAGAATCTGTTAACAAATTAGGGACATTTTACTCACGCTTCCATCATAAACAACAATTATGGAAAAAGTATTAATTTAATTAATTTTTTACATCTATGTAGCGTAAGACTTAAATGCCACATCATTCTCTCCCTACAAAATCATCTCCATTCTTCCATCCAACAGCAAAACCTATGGCACCAATATTTGATTGGATTTTCAAGAAAACGGTGTTATATTGCCAATAAATAATCATAATCAATCAAATCATCAACTGTCCCATTTGGAAATTGCGCAGTTTCAAGTTAACAAGCTAAATGCAAGTCCTCCTTGCAGTTTTCTGTCATTAACTCAGTAGTATTCTGTTGCTAATTGGGCGGCTGGCTTCTTTCTGGTTATAATGTGCTGCAAGGGGACTTTGAAAGAGGTAATACAGCAGAGCCAAAGAGGGGGTGGCAAAAACCTACTGGAGCCAAGTGGATGATTATTATTAATGGCCAGCATCTGTTAAATGAGACAAATCAGGCTGTTGGAAATTTCTGAATTTACTACCAGGAAGCACAATTTACATGGCAAACACTCAGTGATAATCTTGGGGAAAGTTCAACAATAGGGTTTACGAGATGTAACTCATTACCTCAACATGTCGGCCAACTCGGAAATTTAACAGATTAATGGTATATACACTGATTATCCATAACAATATGATAACTGACAGGGGAGGTGAGTAACATTGATTTTGTCATTACAATAGAACCAGTCAGTGGGTCCTAGTGGACTGTGAACCAGCGACAAGGTCATGAATGGCCAAGGCTCAATGATGTGCGTGGGAAGCACAGGCTGACCACTACAGTGTGATCCAACTGAACAGCTACTGCAGCTCAAATTGCTGAAAAAAAATCATGCTGGTTTTAATAGAAAGGTGTCAGCACCTGCGCATCACAGTTTGTTATGTATGGAGCTGCAAAGCCATTAGCATCTGAACTGGACCACAGAGTAATGGAAGAAGTTGGCCTGGTCTGATGAATCATGTTTTCTTTTACATAATGTGGATGGCTGGTGCGTGTGCTTCGCTTACCTGAGGAAGACATGGCACTATGGGAAAAAGGCAAGCTAGTGGAGGTAATGTAATGCTTTGGGCAAACCTTGGGTACTGCCATTCATGTGGATGTCACTTACACTAACCACCTACTTAAACATTGTGACAGACCAACTACACCCCCTTCCCTAATTGGCAGTGGCCTCTTTTAGCAGGATAATGCACAGTGTTACACTGCAAAAATGGTTCAGGAATGGTTAGAGGAAAATAATGAGTTCAAGGTGTTGACTTGGCCTCCAAATTCCCCAGACCTCAGTCCAAACCAAGCATCTGTGGGGATGTAGTGAACAAACACCACCGATCCATGGAGGCCCCACCTCGCAATTTGCAGGATTTAATGGACCTGCTGCTAACGTCTTGGTGCCAGATGCCACAGTACACCTTCAGAAGTCGAGTAGAGTCCAGGTCTCAAGAGGTCAGGGCTGTTTTGGTGGCAAAAGGAGGCCCTGCACAATATTAGGCAGGTGGTCATAATGTTATGGCCGATTGGTGTATGGATATCTGTGTGTGTGTGTGTGTGTGTGTGTGTATATATGTATGTGTGTGTGTGTATATATGTATGTATGGATGAGACTTGAATTGTTTATTCTCTTTGTAAATGAGTGCAACAACCAAAATGTGCTGATTAATAACATGTGTAACTGTTGACAAACACTGACATTTCTACTTGACATCCATTATTTACATCTTGAAGGGACATTTTTATTGGTGCAGTTTATGTGATATATTTACCAGTTACCAATAACCACTCACCTGATATACAGTATATGACATGGGGGAGAAGACTGCATGACATCTGATAAATCGAGCAGGGTCCTGACAGTGTTAAGGAGCACTGTGGGTGAGCTCAACTTGTTTTGCTGTCTTGTTGTTGTGTCTAGTATTTCTGCCTTGGTGTGGGTAGTGCAAGTAAATCTGTATCTCTTAAGACTTCTGTCGCTTGGGCAAAGAGCTAAGAGTTGCAGTCTTAACATCTCCCTTTGGATTCCGCTGGCAGGCTACACTAAAATGACTATGTGCAGCTGATTTCTGAATTAAGAACCAGGAGGCGGCAGTTAAACAGCCAACACTCAGTGGTAATCCTGGGCAAGTTCAACAATTTTAAGGTTTGAGTTTTACCTCATTACCGCAACATACGTTAGACAAATGGCAAATATACATATGTATGGAGAGATTTGTCCTGATTAGTCAGTGTGTAAGTGACTGCAATAGCCTAGATGTGGTGATTAAAAACACTTGTCTGAGTGGTTGACAAACACTGACGTTTTCACTGGATTTCTATCATTTACATCTGCCAGGGATATTTTTATTGGTCCAGTTTGTTATATATTTACCAGTAATCAAAGGCAGTGTAGCACAGTGGAAACAGAAGGAGTGTTGGGTGACATCATGAAACAGCTTATCATCATGGGAGATGTTGTCTTTACCACAACTGCTGTAAGCCTCTCCCCATTTGAATTAATTCAGTGTTAGTTGTTGTGGAAGCATTTACGGAAAGGCAAATAATCCACAGAGGTCCTCTTCTCCAAAACACAGACACGGAGGTTATTACCATTTAAAGCACTGAATAAAGCTGTTTCACATTTAACATCAGTGTTTCATTGGTACAACGTAAAATACACCTGGACAGACATGAGCTGTAAGGGTTGGGAGCTGCTATTGCCACTAACCTTCAACTGATTCTAAAATTGACTTATGAACCAGATGTTAGGGTATTTTTTTCCCCTGTCAGTTGAATTATCTACAGAGGTGTTCTCCTCTCCGTAACATAAGGACTGGAGCTTTTAAAGCAACAGAAACAACGAATAAAGCAGTTTCGCACATCTTTGCCGGTGACAAGGCATCTTACAGGGGCTGGGAGCTGGGCTGCCTGAAAAACTGGATCATAAAATTGTAGCTTAAAACTGGATAAAGTCAACCACAACGCTGACATATGCGCATAGGGGATATGGCAACATTGACAGAAGACAGAGCGTTACCATGATTAAAACCACACATTCTGAAGGTTTGAGACTCGCTTGAAAAACCCAGGATAATGCAGGTGCATAACTCAAAGAAACATTATATGTAACATAAGACCGATCTAAATGTTTTTCGACATTTTAATGTAGAAAATTTCCATATTCTAAGTTTAAGCTTCTGAAACGGGAGGATTTTTCAGTTTTTTTCTGCCTGGTTAAAATAGTTGCACATTTTAAACTGGCAGGGGCTGATTCCTTGGCCTGCGTTAAGAAAGCTGTGAGCTTGATTGAGAGCATTATCCAAACAACTTCACGCTCAACATTGCAAGTGTTAGCATGTAAAATTACCAAATACAGAAACATACTGAATGTACAGAGGGATGCAGCCCCCCTGGAGATGGCTGGGAAAAAAAGATCCATGAGTAAGTGTGAAAGTTCTAGGTTTAGATATCAGTGCCCTCGGATGAATGCCTACTTGGTTTGCAAGTTTATAGTAAATACAAGACTAGCATGTCCACACTATACAACATCCAGCCCTCATTGTGTGGTTCCAAGTTTAAAATGTGCCGTTGTCATTATTAGTTACATTGGTTAAATGGATGCATCGCATCAGCCCAAACCGACTGTAACTTAATATTTCTATTTTTATGTTTCTCGGGAACCACTCATCCAAAAAGATTCAGTCAACACTGCACATTCGTGGGTCCTTATCTGCTGCAACCGTCATTTACAGTCAAGTTCTAAGAATACACCCAGCTTTGTGGGGATTTGTGATTCTGACCCATCAACAGACACAGAATGAAGAATTCACACATCAAGAATCAACAGCACATGCATGAGTGAGACCATAGCACAAACAGAAGAAAAAATATGGCCAGAATTAGAGACCTTCAATTCCCACAGCACCCAACAGTGATCATTAGCTCAACAGAGCGACTGACAGCTCATCCCCAACCGGTTGCAGTTCTCTGATACATCATTTCTGCTGCTGCTTGTTTGTTTGCTTACTCAAGCAAAGGCCTGACATTCTGATAAGAAGCTGACAAAGAGCCCTCGGGGGAAGATGAAAAATAAAAATGGCGTCAGATATTTAGACCTCATCTCCAGTGTGAGGGACTGTAGAGTGCAGGAGGGGAGGGATATATCAGACAGGAAGACAGACACAGAAAAAGTAAGAGGAAAGAGTGGGAAGAATTTTTGTCGTCTTTACAGCAAGATTAATGGTGGGAGAAAGGAATTTTGGCCTGGCACACGAACCACTGGGACACAGTGAAAAAGACAGCATGATATCTGATAAATTCAGCAGGGTCCTGACAGTGTTAAGGAGCACTGCAGGGTGAGCTCAACTTGTTTTGCAGTCTTGATGTTGTGTCTGGTTGTTCTCCCTTGGTGTGCAAGTAAACTGCAAGTAAATCTGTATCTCTTAAGACTTGCTCGGGCAAAGTGAGTAAGTTGCTATCTGAACAAAAATTTCCCTTCTGATTGTGCTAACAAGCTAATCTAAAAAGGATGCTTTGTATTCATTTGTGGCAAATATTTCTAACATGATGCCAAATATGAAAAGGATATCTTATGCTTCCTATTCAACAAACCCCATGAAAACACCAAAATCAACATGTCCATTACTTTCACTTCCTTAGACTGTCCTGTATGACTCAGCTACTCGAGCAGGAGTAAGCAGCCTATTTGCTGAGAGCTAAATTTGCTAAATGAGCAAATTCTTCTTCACAGTACCAGGACAGTGTATGTGGCTCAAAACTATTTACAGTTCATGGACAAATTTATGGAATTTGCTGACAATTAAAAATCAAAATACTGTCAGACTTGTCCTGAACAGTAACTGCACAGTGTTCCCAAATTTAAAGAATGAGGATATCTCAGTAGGTTTTTTTTTTTCTCTTATTGGTAAAACAGCATTTCATTCCATTATAGTAAATAGTATATAGTAAACAATGTCTCTTGTATAGTAAACAATGTCTCTTCAAAACCAGATTTTTACAGTCCTTTACCAGTGAGCCAGCCTGATGGACGAGTGAACCAGTGGACAGATCCAATCTCATTAGGTGGGGACTGACAAACAACGCCTGTCAAAATGTTAGTGCCTCCGGTGGCTGAGATAGAAGCTGGATATGTCACACAGGCATGCAGGTTAAACTGTGGCCTGATATGGGCTCACCATCTAACACAGGGCTTAGGACATTAATCTTTTTTATGACACTCCAACTCCTGCCTCCACAGAAGCACAGGTTCAGGTTTACTTTGAGGTGCATGGCAGATAGCTATGACAACGGAAATCCCATCTACCGCAATATGTTGCAATATATCATTATTTTAGCTTTTACCATATCAGACCTTCTGGAATAGCACAAAAACAATGGCAGAACACAAAATTATTAATAGTGATGCGTTTTAATCCCGCATTTTAACATGAAGTTATAAGTTAGCAGCTATATATGTCACACAAGATGAGTATTAGTAGGCACAACTGAAATTTTACAAGGGAATATTAGGATTGTTCCAACCACAAACATTTTAAAACATAAAACGTGTCCATAGTACAAACCCGGTATTCCCAAGAACGGCGCTCATATAGAAAGATTTAGCATCTTTCAGTTTATGTATAACGCCAACATTCACTGCTCATGAAAAACAGAGTATCAAGTTATTTGTTGAGGCAGAAAATAAGTTATAAATTATAATAAGTTTGGTTTCCCCCAAATATTTGTGAGCTAACAGATGTGGTGAGCCCTGCCAAAGCAACACAATGGTAGTATTTACCAGATGGTCGTGCTATTTGATATCATACTATGAAGGTGCTACTCTCATTTTATTTATCTCCTTCACAACATTAACAGAGAAATTTAAAAAGAGAATGGCACTGAATGTAGTGTGACCTGTGTACAATATAACCTTTGTTGTGGGTCATACAGGTTGTTTAAGGATGGATGTACGCTTTCAATTTATGTATTTGATTAAATGCCACGTTTTAATACCTTGTTGTGGTTGCACCTATGCTCCTGTTGTTGGAGCCAAACTTTGTCCTGGAAGCCCTTATGAAAAACAGTGTTTTATAAACTACATACGGGCTTCCTTTGAAAGACTGTGTGTAAGGGGTTATATTAGAAAAAGCATTTGAGGCAGGGGGAAGGAATGTATCTGAAAGTTTTAAGAACAACAGAGTTGGGACCTCAGTTAAAGGAGATTTGTGAAGACTCTTTGGTGTTGAGCAAATGTGCTTGCCAATTGCTTGGCAAGACAACACTGCCAAATTCTTATTCATGGAGATGTGTAAGAATTTATGACAGCTGTATTTCACTTCAGATTAGCTGGATTGTTGGAAGGGAAAGTTAGCATACCTCTATATCAAAGAGAGAGCCCCTTTCAAGAGTGGGACATTGCTATCGTACTAAAGGTGGTGAGGGGGAAAAGCAAATAGGAACATAATATAATGTTTTATTTGCTAGTGTGCTTTTTAGAATATTTAAGACCATAAATAAAAGTTATTTATCTAAAGTTATTTATCTAAGGATAAATATTTATCTAAGGACCATTCCGTCCATTCAGTCAATGGATTAAAAAGGTCAACTGACTGAAGAAGACCCAATAAACCTTTAAGGAATTTTCATGACAGAAAATGTACAGATGTTATTACACATTGGAAATAATTTTTCATACATATCACATAACTTAATAAAAACAGGATACCCACATATGTTTAGTGCTAAAACAAAAAGCCATTATCCCAAAAAAAGGAACCTTCCAACAACAGTGCTGCAGAAAATGCTAATGTATGCTAAATGCATACTTGATAATCTGATAATCAGTGATATAGGCCACACCAGACACCTTTTCATTTGTTACATTTTTTTTACATTTCATAGACAAAACAACTAATTGATAATCAATCAGAAAAATAATCATTAGTTGTGCGGCTATGTCTACATTAATGATCTAATTGGATCATTTAAACAAGGGTTTTGCAATTTCACAGTAGTCTCCATCAAGAGGTAATATTACTATGGATAAAAGAGGCAGCTTTTCATGCAAGAGCCATTGTTTAGAATTTGATCTGAAATTGTAGCAACATGTATGTACAACGACCTCAAACAATGCTCACTTTTATGTTTCCCAATACAAACAGAGGCTCTTTGAACATGATGCACCAGGATACGTGTGTGTCTTTGTGTCTGTTCCAAATATCAAGAAGTGCCCCAGGGTTAATATGGAGATGAGATCAAAGCTGACCAAGAGCCATTCACACACAGAGGCCACAGAGAATGGCCCTCCTTAAGCACCTGTCCTGAGGCTGGAGCTCAGCTGACATTTAAAAGGCAGGAGCCAGATTGCTGTTTCTTCTCTGTTCTCAAAGCTCTGCAGGAACTCAACTTGACAGACAACTCTCAGTAGCTCTCACTTGGTTTCTTGTCAAAGAAGTTTGCATTTTTTGCTTCCATGTCATTACTCTCAAGGTTGTACTGACATGGATGATATCACTGTATGGTTAGTCCCCCCCCCTATCTTCTGATACAGTATCTCCTGATAGCACTCTCAGGCAGCAGGTGTACCAGACATTTGTCATCATGTTTGCAATAATAAGCTTATGGTTAAACCTAGGAAACTGTCAGAGTTTGGCGAGGTTTTGGCACAATTCAATTGGGTTTAGGAAAATATCAGGGTCACCTGAAAATAAGTACTTAAGGAGGTTAGAGCACATTTGTCATCGTGGTTACATGTTTACATCAAATACAAACAAACAAACACAAAAAACAGTGGACTACCATGTCCAAGTTCTGTATTTTGTCTACCTATCCCTCCCTCTAGTGCGGATTTTGTCACACTATATAGTATGTTGCCCCGCTTCCTCCTGTGCTCGTGCTGGAGGTCACCTAAGAATAAAACAGAACTATGTATCTCAATAAGCTGCTGCCACAGTTGACCTATGAGCTTTTTGTGGACATCAGCCACAATACAGAGTATGCATATGTCGGCTTCAGGTCAAGCTGAATGACATTTCAGACATTAGCAAAACGCCCACCAGCTTCAATCAAGTCAAGAGAGGAATGTGAAAAGCAGGAGATGGAGGGTCGAGATGACTTCAACCTCCCCCTGCCCCTATTCAGAGTTGAGAACCATCACAGTGAATGTGAGGGCTGAGGAGAAAGAGCCAAGTGGGAGTAGAGAAGTGGAGAGAAAAAGGAGCAGGAGGTGGGGAGGGTGTCGGTGGGGCTGGTGTGAGGATGAAAATTGATTTATTGCAGCGCTGATGAGGCGCGGCATGCCAGGAGACAGTGGGTACTCTCCAAGCCCTTGCTGCGGCAACATAAAACGAAACATGGGCCCTCCCTCCTGTTATAATTGCTGCGGAGATCTCAGCAAAGGCTCAAGGTCTCTGTGTAGAAATTTATGCAACCCCGACTGTTGGTACCCTGCCTCTTTTTGCCAATCTCCATTTCTAGCCGAGGTGTTGGACATGCTTTTTCTCTGCATTATTGGCGGCTTTAACTTACAATGTAAACATTAACCCCACCCACACACAAACACACACAGATCAAAGGCATACTGCAACATACACACACACATTCATATCGGAAATGCATTGGTTGGTTTATTTTGCCACAAAAATGCTGCTGGAGTTTATCTGTAATCTTGTACTGCCAAGAATCAGTCACAGCCCTCAGAGTTGAACTTCCTAACCAAGCTATAAATCATTTTAATAATTTAGACTTAAACTAACATGCTTGGAGGAATAAGACTTTAAACCGAGCTCTGGCAGCTATTGTGCAGTACACAGAGATCTTTTCAAAAAGGAAACTATAACATGACGTTCTGACCTTTTCTCTGATCCTTTTAGCACCCCCACTGCGTGGCATTTAATCAGGAACAGAAGAAACGTTTCACAATTTTAAAGATGTTTAAAGTATTCATTTGTGGCTCATTTGTATGAGACATAGCACTTGACTTAAGTTTAAATGTACAGAAGAGGTCATGCTTTGTTAATATGTCTGCTGAACACACAAATGAAATGATCCTGAGGTGATTGGCTAGTGGTGATGGTCTGGACTGCACATGCTTAAGTACCATATAAACAATCTGCAGTTTTACACTGGGCATTTTTATGGGGCCTGAAGCTTTGACAACAAGAATTTACTTGAGCACCCCAAAGAGCTTTGGAGCATGCTGCAGTGGTTTAAGGCGGACACAGCATGAGCGCGGGGGATGCAGAGGGGGGAGTTTGCCAATACTGCTGACAAAGGTGGTGGTAAGCTTGTTTGTCTCTCTGTGTGTGTGTGTGTGAGAGAGAGAGAGAGAGAGAGAGAGAGAGAGATCTGCCTACACATGTGGATGTGTAACTGGAACTGACTAACAAAAGCTATGAATTCAGCAGCGTGAGAGGCTGTTTTTCTTTGCCTCACATTCAAATGCCACTTCCTGTAATCACGGGTAATCTTCCATCAAAATGTCTCTTACAAATCAAAGCAAACCCAGCAATAATCTATGTTGACGCTATCACTGCGCCATTACTTATGACAACTTGAATGACAATAACAATTGGCATACAGTGACGGGAGGCAAAGAAAGAAAACTGACTGATGCAGCTGTACACAAAGTGCATTAGTGCATGCCCATTTAAGAGAGGTCAGCAGAGCGTCAGCTGCAGGTCAGCAGCTGAACGTGTGCCAGGCTAGATTGCTTCCTGGGAGCATCTCCAGCACTGAAAACAAAAATGATCCTGTTCATCACAATCATTTGGAGCCAAATTTATTAGATTCATTAATTAATTGGCAATCAATAGAAAATTAAGGGACAGCCATTTCTGACACTGCTTAACCATTCAAAAATGTACCTTGTGTGGTTTTTGACACCACTTAACATATGAAGCAGGGTTTTTTAAGATCGATCATTTATCGTCAATCATTTCTGGGGGGGAAAAAAAAACTCTCTGAAGGCCAAGGTGATGTCATTGCCTTATCTGATCAACAGTCAAAAAGCTAAAGATGAACCATTTACCATAATAATAAATTGTAGTTTTAGTTGCCAATTATTTTTTTTTTTTTGTCAATGCAACTAGTAACAAGATACACACTCCTTCGGGTTGTTCCATGCTAGTTCACAGGCCAAGTTGCTGGTGCCAATGTGCAAACAAGGGCACAGAAGAACTAGATTGCTGGCTGGCAAACATGAATGTAAAATGATTTTGTTAAAAACAGCTTTGTAGACATTGGAAGGAATGTTTAGGATAGATATTGTGCTGTTTGGTGAAAAACATTGAATAAAGATAAACCTTTGAGTCATATACTGAAAAAAAAAAAAAAAAAAAAATCCTGCAAGACAAAGTTTTTTTTTAAATGAGACAGATTGTCTTATGTGATAGTAAATTGATTAGCTGAGTTTTGGTCTGTTGGTCAGACAAGACCAGCATTCTAAATATACCACCTCGGTCTTCATGGGCATTTTTCATGGTTTTCTGACATTTTGTAAATACAGCAATGAGAAAATAATCAAAAAATAAATCAAATCAATGGTTAAAGTCCTGCAATTATATCACAAACATATTACACAGGTGAGTTTGTCTTCTGGGCCTGTTCATGTAAGTGATTACACCATTTAGGAAAAACACTGTATTAGTTTCTAAAAACAGAACAAACATCTGTGGAGCAAAAAGAGAAGAAGTCAGACTTCAGCAAGGGTGGCTAACATAACATGCAATTTGATAACTTGCACCAACCCTTGCTCTAAATTATTGATGCTCCTTTTCCTGCTCATCAGCCAACTTCTGAAACTCCATTCCCACCAAGACGAAGGGAAAAAAAAGAAAATGAAGGAGACTGGTAAAGAGAAGGTGAATTAAAAGAAAAGGCACTGAGGTTGCATAGCTTTCTGCAGCAAACCGATTCAAGAGCTGCCTCTGATGGCAGAGACTCAGAGGAACAGCAAACCCAGGAGGCCTGCAGCAGTGCACAGTGATAGGAATATAAAATGAGATGAAGAGCTACCTCAATGAGATCTTATCAAAAGCAAACACAAGCCTTCAAAGAGGGTGAGGGGGGTTTGGGCCACAGAAGGGGGGTTACATGTTTCATCAGGGCAGGTTTAACCTCCTCTTAACCTCTGTTGACAAAAGCCACCAGATGAGACACATAAAAATGGTAACATTGCTCCAAGTCCAACAACCAGCCATCTAACACAATAACTCAAGTAAGCAAAAGTAATTTCGGTTGCAGCAGGCAAAGCAGGAGTGCCTGAGGCTCGGACTGGTAATTAACCTCAAATCTGTGGCGAAAAGAGGACAAAAATCCTGCCAGGCTTTAATCTGCTTGTCTGTGGTCGGTAAATAAGAAGCCCTGGGTAGACTGCTTTATTGAAATACTCTCACAGGTTGGCCTGCCAGGTAGCCAGGCATTAATATTGGCTTCGGCGAGAAGCTGTCAGGATTTATTAGTCAGTATCACTGGTACTCAGCCAGCAGGTGTCAGCTCTGGCAGAGAAGGAGAGAGCGAGATATATTCATAGATAGAGAGTGAGAGAGAGAGAGAAAGAGAGAGAGAGAGAGAAAGAGAGAGAGAGCGAGAGAGCAGACAGTCAGACAGATAGATAGGCAAAGAGACTAGAAAACAAAAAACTGCCTTTTCCCTGCCCTCTTTTCTTGGTGGTCTTAGCAAACCTCCAATAATGCATAAGGGTACACACTGTATTCATTACACAAACTATGTTTTAATTGGTCAACTATGTTGTAATAAAGCTCCTACTTCACTTGGGCACTCTATAATGATGAAAAGAAAGGACAAGCAATTAGGCAGACATTAGATGCTTGTGTTAAAAGATATTGATTTCCTGACTGCTCAAAGATGCTGTAATACTCTATCTAGGCTCAGAGAGTATATGTACATATGCAGCCATAAATACACACGCATACGAGCGCGCACGCAGGCAAGGCCTTTCCTCCTCTTTGATCTGTATTTTGGCCTTCAAAAGTTAACTTAATTGTTTACCGTTTCGCTCCTCTTTGGACTACCTTAACATGGCCAAGCACTCCAGAAGGGGGGCATTTTCCTCTGTTGCTAAGCAACAGGCACAGCCTAACTACCCTGCCAAGGAATACACAGCCAAGCAGTTAATGAGGATACAAAAGACAACTTCAAATGCCTGACATTACTATAGACAAAAATCAGCTCTTGTGATTCGTTTTGGATGGAGGATGCTTGTAATTCTAAATGAGATATTGCTGGACAACACAATTCATACTCTGTATTCCATAGCATATAGGCTTCAGGTCTAGATATGTGTGTCTTTTAGATTAATGTCTCCATCTAGTGACAAGTCCCTGAGGCAAAGTATAGACACACTGTATGTCTGGGAGAGATAACAGCCAGAAGCATCAGGTTTCAGATGAAACAGAATGAACTCCAATTGTGATAAAGTACAGTGACAAACAACTGTTACACACTGGAACATGAAATACAGAGATACAAGATGTTTAAAGGACACTCAAAATGGCTGCAACTAACAATTTCTTTCATTACTGATTAATCTAGGGATCATTTTTCAAATAAACTCAGAGCAAACACAAATAAACAACTTAGAGCAGACACACTTAATGAAGCTGATTGTCATTAACAGAAATTATCAGCAGCCATTTTGATTTATCACTAAAACAATTTTATAAGCAAGAAAAAAAAACATGACATGTTGATTTTCTTTGTGTGAAAATAAATGAATGTCACAAGGCTTTCATGTCTTGGTTGTGCAAAAAAGGTTACATTCATTATCATAAATGCAGTCAGTACATTTCTGTCAATCAATTCAATTATAATAATCAATTATTCAGCTAATCATTTTTAACTGGCCCAAAGAAAAGGACAAACTAACAAAATTACCAAATAATTAAAAAAAAAAAGTTATATTTTTAAAAAAAATGCATTTAAAAAATACTGGGTTTTAAATAGTCAAACTAAAGAAGTGGTCTTCCTAAGAAAAGGAGGAGAAGCTAGTACCACAGAAGACACTGACTTATCATTTAAGATATGTCCCTGTTCATAGACGCACGTGTATGTAATCACCCTGAAATTCACAGGAAAAGAAGTGTTTGATTGTTTATTGTAGTAAGAACATTACTCCTGAGGCAATATGCATAGTAACAGTTTGAATTGGACAGTGAATTCTGTAGAGGTCCTCTCTAATGAAATTTAAATAGCTACATGTCTCAGGGCTAATCCCCTTTTCCTTTCCATTCTTGGCAGGTGTACTCATTAGGAATCTTATTTCATTTTACATTAATCCATGAAAAACAGTTGAGTTGATCCGGGAAGTTTATTTAAATTTGCCTTCTCTGGAGAGTTGTTCTTTCTCATATTATCCTCCGACAAGACGTAGGGTCATTCCTCAAGGCAAGGCAGCGTGATTTAACACTAATACATCTGACAATGTGTTGACAAAATGTCCTGACAAACAAATCGTGTTTGAATATGAATTTATTACTTTCCAGCAGTATTTAAAAAGAAACACTTTCCTCAGATGTGCCTAAATACAAACGGAAAGCATTGAAATCACATCTAAGGAAGCTCTATAAAGATCTTTAAACTGGCCCCTGTGAACAAAGTTAAATCTTATTTAGAAAACACGTCTCAGCCTAGTTGGCAAAGAACCTGAGACATCACTTGTTGTTGCACCCAGTAATGAAAGACTGTCTGTTCCTTTCATATTTCTCAATGACATTACTCAGCAAGTTTGTAAAGGACATCATGAGAAGTTGTTTTTGACAGAAATGTCTTGTGCATGCTGTGTATATTATTGTGTAGGTAGGATAAGGTATTGAGGAGCCAGTGAACGAAGCTCCATACTGCTGCTTGTGCTACTGATGGTGAACAATATGTTCTTGAATTAATACATTTAATTATTTGCGTCATCTATTATGCTTTTAATGCAGTTGATGCAGAAAATGCTCACACAGTTATTTGGATGATATACTGTATGTTAGCAAATAAATCAAGCATAGGTTCAGCTTATGAGCAATTGCTGATGCATTTGTCATATTTTGAACAAAATATTAAGGATGCTGTTGTTGGAATTCACAGCAACAAGAGACAAACAAAATATCAGTTGGGATAAAATCAAGGCGAGATTTTACAGCCTGCTGACAAAGAGAAGCAAAGCAACATGAAGCAATATTTTGTAAGAAGATGAGTAACGTAAAATCTCAAGCTCTCAATATGAAACAAAAACAAATCCGTATTTTTAACAACCTGTCCACAGTCGTCATCATAGAAAATCTGCGATTTACTCTGAGTGCAACCAACCCTCCATTTTAGTGAGACATTTCCCCAGTGAGACATTTCCCCAGTGTCCAGTAACATGAGTTGGTCACTCTATTCTCAGCCATGTTTTAGCATCCACACACAACTGACTGTCCTCTGTAAGTCAATCCACTTGATTCTGATCTATCGCTACTTTTCAAGATAGTGTTTGTATCCGTTTCCTCACCATATGACAGCTCTGCTCATTTGTAGCAGCCACTTGTTGGTTTGTTTTGTTTGCCATTGCTGGTAAAGGGGTTGACTGTACAGTACCATCAGGAAGTATTCAGACCCCTTCACTTTTTGCACACTTTGCACACCAATAGCCTACACTCAATAATACATAATGACACAAAAGTGTTCAGACCTTTTGCCGTGGAAATCCAAATTGTGGTTATGTGCATCCTGTTTACTTTAATTATCTTTGTGATCCTCCATAGACATCTGTGATAAAAATGTTGTGGCAATTCATAAATCAGGGCGGGGTATGAAACCTTGTCTCGAGCTTTGCTCCCAGGAATGCAGCTGCCTCAACACGACTGTTGGTCTCCCACATAAACAGTAAGCATTCAGTCTACCTCACACAAACACAACATGGACAACTGTGGCTACTCATAAAACATTTTTTCTCAAAAAGTGTTTTTCTTTTATTGGAAATGTCACGATGAAAGGTATATGCAGGGTATGTAATGGCATACTGACCATTTTTGTCACTTGCTTTTATATGGTAAATAGCTAACAGCCTTGTTCCAACCCTCTGAATCACAGCATGCTCAGTGACAGCTGTTTCTATGATCAGAGAATCAACTGATTCTAATGGAGCTTTGTGAGCAGAATTTAGACAGAGGACATCATCTTTTTGTGCCAGACCAAGAGAAATGGCAACAGGAAAATTTCCATAAGAACAGCATGAGTGTGGATGTACAGATGGAGTACAGTTGCATTTTGTCAAATCTGAAATCAGCTCTGAATCTGCTTATCCACTCAGAATCCTGTAAAAACACCACACTGAAAATAGGATTATTCTATTTAGCACATATCAGCTAAGTGAATCTTCAATAATTCTCCATGCACAATGGACCTGACTAATGCGTGTCTGAAGCCGAACTACACAGCTAGAGGTCAGAACATCTGGTGGATCACAGGATACAGCGCAACACTGGCAGTAGGCTGAGACCAATCTTGCTGGATATCCACACTTTGGAACAGTTAAGATGATTTGCCATGTTCCATAACTTAAGGTTTATAAACAACTGTGCCGCTGAGTTAAGATGCATTGGAATACATAACCAGTTTTTACTGTGCAAGTGTCTATAGTATCAGAAAGGCAAAAGATGCTACCTGAGAGAGATTGTGAATGGCAAGATTCCATATGGGATTGTGTGGTTGTGTAGCTGCACAAAACTGGATCAAAAGCCAAAACAAAACCAGCACACAAAGTCCACATCAGTATGGTACAGCTGGTTCTTGTAAACCCTCTTACTGAAATGAAACTTGGTATCTTCTTCAGTCAACATGTCAAACATGACTGCGACTGCAGCTTTTGTGTCAACTAAACGCGACAAATGTGACATTGTGATATTTCAGTCTGTACTGATGAGCATGAATAAAACTGAATAATGATGTCAAAATGAGGTGCCAGTTTAGTCTTACTATGAGGTTTAAGGACTACAACTGTGTCCACTGGCTTTAAAATGCTGATCACTTTTTATTCAGTCTTGTAAGAAGGTGAGGGGCCAGTGGCATTAAAGTGCAGAGTCCTTCAATTGATCTCTCCCATCAGAGATACCATTACTTTTTAAGGTTGCATGTCACCTACTTGCAGTCTTACTATTGATTCAGAATCCACTTGAAGCTTGAAAAAGTGATTCACATGAGTCTTAAGTGAGCTACTTGAATTAACCTTGTGTTTGGTGGATCTGAAAAAATGGACAATGGTTGGTAAGATTTAAGTTGCAAATAATTCACCCTACAAATGTTATGCTCCATTACCTCCATGACAAATATGTACATCAAGTAACCCAGCATAGATTGTATATCAATATAAGCAAGCATGTGACTTACAACAAAATCAGTTACATCAATGCTGCACCATCAGCCAGGAGAAGCTATGGGAAAGGGACTTTAGTGTCATATTGACCTTACGTTAATGCAGCATGACTGCAATCATTAACAAGCTCGACAGAAAAAGAATTCGATGCGAGCTGTAATTTCCAAACCGGACAGTAACGTGACAGTCGAGTGGGCGGGTGCAAGTGAAAGTTGCGTGTAGGAGGTTTACACTTTTAATAAATCTGCCCCCGTCTATAACCAGTTTGTACCTGTGGGGTTAATTAAAGGAATGACTAGACTTTGATCAAGGGAGGTTAGACCATGCATCAGCTACAATGAACTATGAGAGGTAGTGAGAGGCCTAATTGCTGTATAGAAGCAGTGGAAAACTGGTGAAGCTCAAAGTATGTTGTGGGAGGAAAGGAGAAAAGGTTATTTGTTACATAAAGTATAAGTTTCCATACACATGGTGTGTGAGTATATTTTACCATTTCTTATCTATATTTTACCATTTCTTATCCAATTTATGGGTCAAAGAGCAGAAGGTGTTGTGTGCAGTAAAGATTGTAAAACGCCTTGGGGCAAGTTTGTGACTGGTGATATAGAGCTATTTAATAAAATTTGACTTGGTCTGACTTATTTAGCATGCATTTGGAAAATTATTCCCCATTGGTTTGAGTGCTGCTTTTCTGAGTGTTCATTAAATTTAGACATTAATAAGAATGTTTACCTATAATACTCAATTCCTTTACCCTGCAGAGATTACTGTCATGAATAATTCTAAAATCCATTCATAGTAATATTATGGCCAACATTTGGTGGTTGATAACAATATTAAAGCAAAATGATAAAACATAATTTACTGGTATGGTAACAGTTTTTCTTAATTGCAGTGCTGACAACTGTGGCCTAACACTGCAAATGATTTTC
Source organism: Rachycentron canadum (assembly GCA_038496675.1). NCBI lineage: Eukaryota > Metazoa > Chordata > Actinopteri > Carangiformes > Rachycentridae > Rachycentron > Rachycentron canadum. Next base: position 11,465,874 of record CM076650.1, on the reverse strand, counting down.
TGGTTCTATCAGTTCCTATTATACACGCACACAGACACACGCCTTTGTCTTTGTGAGGATCCTTATTGACATAATGCATTCCCTCATTCCTACTTTAACTATTCAGACCTAAGATGCCCTAAAAAAATCAGGCAGTTTTAACATTCTCAGTTCAGACTAAACTTAAAGATTAACTTAACTTTAGGCGCTAACTGAGTTTTTTATTAATGTTGATGAGCACTAGGGTAATGAATGGTAGGCAATGATTTACAATAAAATGCAAAGGTTGAAGGTCTCACATGATTTTTGATTATGTTTCTGTCTGCTGCTGAGGCTGAAGGTCTGAAAGGTCTCAGTGACAGCATTACATCAGGTAAATCTTTACCTCTAGCTAGCAGTGATACTGGCTCACTGATCCTCCTCCTCCTCCATGTCTCACCCTGAGCCTTGATTAACTGACTGGCAATTTACCAAATTGAAGTCAGCATTTAAATCTTCTAAGTTGCTGTTTTAGTTGTTTTAATCCAGGTAACTGCTATAGTGTGCTTCAACATTGCTCACTCGCTCATGTCAGTAGCCATGGTCTAAACTGTGACTTTAAGTAATTTTTTGTTTCATCTGTCACATGTCTTAAAAACGCTCCCAGCATGTGCCATGTGCACACATCTCATCTCGTCTTAAAGGGATAAGCATGAAAACAGCCCAGCTGGTCTTTTATGGAGAATGATGCATTTGTTGCATCCAGTCTGGGTTAACGTTCAACAACAAAAATGAACAAAATTAATAACCCCAATACTCAGGGTTAATATAAGGATTAATTCAACCCTTAACCCTAAAACCATCTAAATTAAACTGCAAAATGTCCTTACTTTCTACTAAGATCCTCATTCCAAGCTCTAAAATTCAAATTGGTCCTCATAAAGGTAAATATACAAGTGCACTCACACACACAGCTACCGTAGTTAAAGAACGAACCACCAATCGGTACATAGAGTACAGAGTCTACTGCAATGAGAAGGAAATAATTAAGCGTTAAAATGAAGAGAAATCAGTGTCTGTTACGTAGTTTATTTCCCTGCATAGAAATATGGAGAGATGCACCTTTGACTCCATAATCCATATGAGGTATGTACAAGGGCACACAAGGCTGGTCATTTGAAAAACAAAACCTTGGAAGCAGAGAGTAAGAGATGCTGCTGTAAGAGGAAGGGTGTGCAAATGCATGTGAGGTGTGAGGCAACAGTTGCCCAACTTAGCCACAGTGTCAGATTGAGCAGACTGCAGCCTCATAATGTTGCAGTGCACCAGTACAGGAACATCAATAGCCTTTTATACTCATCTTATTTTCAAGCACATTTCAATTCCATTTCTTTCGGGAGTACAATAAGTACACGGACACAAGTCTCACGTCACGCTTGCTGAGGTCACAGACTTGCAAGAAGTGCGCCAATTTAAACGTACTGCAGGGCACTTGTCCCTACCCTCAAATACAACCCATAGGAGCGTACCAGCCAGCTGCAGGTGTACCAGCCCTTTGCTGTCATGGGAAAATTACACACACAAATGCTGGTCTCCTGTCATCTGATTTCCTCATTTGCTTCCGTCACAATTACCACATTCCCAGCAGCCGTCCAACAAACAAACTGAACTACAGGTCGCAATAAGCTGCTTGCATAGACGACTTAGGGGCTTGTTTCTCTCTGGAGCAATAAAAAACCCATGGCCTGAAATAGACCTTTCTTGCTACACTACTAGAACAAAGTTTGAGATTTTGCTGACTGCATAAAATCTGTAGCAATTCATTTCATCTCTTCCAAACTTGAACACAAGTTTGCTATCTTTGTCATCGATTCACAAAACTGAGCCTTTGTGTCCAACCATGCATGTGAACAATGGAACAAGAGCTGGTCAGTTTAAATGTATCTATCCAAAGGTTGCACAACATGCACAGTAAGAAATTAGAGAGAATTAATTGGAGTTAATCTCTAATTAATTCAGTTTAGTGTTGATTCAAAGTTTCACCTACACCTACCTCAGACAGAAAAGAAGTAAAAATTTCTTTAGTGCATGCATTGCATGTAATTCACATGATATTAATGTTTTCAATGTTTAATTACTGGTGGTGTGTATTGTATCAAAATACCATAAGAAGGGCGGAGAGACCACCTCTCCTCAGTCATCTGTGTAATGCTGATGATGGCTCGTGTTTGGAAACAATAAATATCTATGGATAATCTGCATATTGCGTGGACTGGTAATTGAGTACCAGACAAGAACTGATTTTCAGTTTCTACTACAAGTTGTGCAATGGATTTCCATATTGTTTTAGTTTTCAAGTAGTGTGATTCAGGTGAGTCTTCAAGTGCTGTAAAAATTGAAAACACAAGAGTCTGCATGTTATTAATTATAAAAATTCTAAAAAGATTAAAGCTTTTTTTGTTTTGACACCCCATCAACAACAATTTTTTAGAATTATATTTCTTGTATAGCTATTTATCTGCTTCTGATGGAGATTTTCAACTTTTAGGCTGAGGACAGGATAAAAACACTGTGCTCTTTGGTGGCAGTGGGGGAGGGAGGTGCCACTTATTTCCATTCCAATTCAGTGAGCAACTACACTGCAGCACAAAGCAGAGGGCAAAGGAGCACTGAGAGGTTGAGGAACAGAGCAGACAGAAATATTAAAGCAAAATATTCCCTGTATACGTGTGTGTGTGTGTGTGTACACTCGAGACAATATAAAAAATGCTTTTGTAATGTATGACTAAAACATTTTTGTCCAACAATGTTGTCAAAATAAAAAAAACTGCATGGTGTTCATAGGAGGGTATTCCAGAGACGAATGACAGTGACTGACATTAACCCCTTTGTGCCACCTGCACAGGTAACATGTTTAAGAGCTTGACTTCCATTCAAGTCTGCCAAAAAGTCCTTTGCAAAAATGACATTGCATGACAAGAGGCAGTCATTCATTTCACGTGTGCCCTCTCCTTGAAGAGGGGAATTATTTGAACTGTGGTGAAAATTTGACTCTGACAATGTCTGTCAGTTCAAGAAGCAAAGTAGACTGAGTATTTCCATAGCAACGGAGGTAAAAGTCTGTCACAGCACAGGAAAATCTCTGAGCTGTCAAAAGATTATTAAAGTATTTAGGGCTTTTCTTATACTACTTTCATACAGGAAAACCCATGTATAACATGCTCTACTGAACACGTATTCAACCCAAGTTGGGCTTATTCATAATCCCCAGTTGTCAACATTCAGAGACTCAAGTCTGCATCTGTCTGTTCCAGACAAGGCACTGCTAAAGCTCTGAATGACAGAATTATGTTTTTGTACATTTGACAAACTTTCTATACCGATAGAAACACATGATCACAAAACAAGAAAAGACAAACAATCTTCAAACATGGTCACTTCTCATTGATTCTCATTTTACAGACAATTAGTTTCTTCGGAGATTGATAGGTGTATTAACTGATAATGAAAATAAGGCATAGGCTGAAAGCAGAAATAATGTTATAACTACACAAAGTTCCAACAGAGCTCTGTGTTATGCTGAAGCAACTGTAACCAACTCTACATAAACACTGTGCTATAATTATACATGTATAGAGATCTGCATTTCACATCAAAACACCGATAAAGAAAATGACCAAAGCTAATAACTATTTCCATCTATTTCAACCATCTTTTGTCACTCTTACAGTCACTCACTGTATATATTAAAAAAAAATAAAATAAATTTAAAAAAAAAAAAATGAACATAGACTTATTTTTTTTAATTATGGTCCCATTTAGAGGAAAACACAATAGAGTACAGAGTGCACCACACACAGCGACCTGCCTGAATACCAGGATAGAATCCGGCGCACCCCTCACTCCTCCTCAGCTCCACTTTCTCCAAGCATGGTTTCTGCTGGTTTTAAAAAACCTGGATGTCGAGAGCCAAATTACAAACTCAAGACTTCAAAATGGCAGTTTCACAAACCAGTGGGTGACGTCACAACGGATTGCCAGTTGCTCTCCATTCACCGACAAAAAGGCAACAATGCCATGAAAAATAACTTTCAAATTTTATAGTCTATCTAGCTTTATGAGCAGACAGGTCTGTTGGCACTGTTAAATATACACAAATGCTTTAATGTCTGAGCTCCAGATTGCACCTACAAATATCTGGTACAGTCACATTTCACTAAAATTGTAGGTTATCTCTGTATTTACAGTGTTTACACTATATACATTATTCTTCTGAAATGTCATGAAGTCACAATTACATGACTATGCAGAGGGAAGCGAAGAATACAGGAAGCCAGAGACACGTCCATGCATCCACTTGACGAAAGAAAGAAAGGATAAATTACCGGAAAAGACAGAGAAGAAAAACAAGACTGGAAAGTTACAAAGGTTCACTAAGCTAATAATCATTGGCAAAGCAGAGTAGAAAACACACAGCTGCAGCTACTCATCGTAAGTGGTGCTGAGTGTCACATTCAGTGGATAAAATGATTAACGTCACTGGTGATGATCTTTGCCAGGGAGGTGGCAGTGGGCCTGCCACCAATACTAAAGGAAATCATAGGGGAAACACCAATTTAGTAGTGGATAGTGTCCACAAATCCCACAGTTTTGATGTGGTATCAATTCAATTAAGATGGTGAGAGAGAAAGCATGAAAGACAAAGAGAACTTATAAGAGATCCCTCTGTCACCAACATATCAATCACTCAACCTTGGGTACTTCGGTATCATAGCAAAGTGCTATATTCTCTGTTTTGTTTGATAACCCCAATTTACCTCTGTCGCCACTTGTCCCTGCTGACTCAAACAAGGCTAAAAAGAAAGCTATGTTTTCAGGTTTCCATTTTGTCCATCAGCACAATTCTATTGCTGCGGAGGCAGGGAGCAAGTGGAGGGGGGGTGTCCTGTTTACAGCTACCTCTTCCATCTTGATGTTCTATCCAGTACAGCAAGTTTGGCAGCACTACAGTGAGCACATTAGAGCATGGTTGTGAAGAAACCCCATGTTATCTCCTCTTTGCTGACAGATACAGCAAGAGCAGTGGAATATGTTGGCCCCTTTTTACTGGACACCTATCATCAAGAAGCTTTTTGTTACATTATAAAAAATGTACAATACATTGCACCATCTCTGGGTTGTAAAATTTTAACAGCACTCATTCCCTCTACAAAGACCACTGCAATGAGAGAGGCTGGTCTGAAGAAAGCTATGCTGTAGTTACACCTGCCTTTCTGACAGGGCTCTGGTGCAGAGGCAAATATCCATTTTCAATTTTTTGCAGGAGTGTTGAGAGTCCCAATTTTCTGTTGAGGCTAGTAAGATATAGTTAGTGGGGAAAGGAAAGGAGAGATTGGTAACAGCATTCAATATAACTGCATTACCCATTCTAGTTATATTTTATCAGGTATTAAACATTAGGAGCCTATATATGAGCAGAGAAGACAGTAAATAATTTAGATTAAAAACTACAAGGCTTGCTTCAAAAAAATGCAAAAGGTTGTTGAACTTCACTGTCCAGGGGCCCCCAACTGCAAGGGTTGCTGAAGCCCCTAAATCACTCAGTATGTGTAACAGATGAGAATATACTCTAACAGGATCATTCCAGAGACTATGATAACAGATTAAGAGTACCTGCTATTCACTGGGGGCCCTCAGTAGATGTTTTTCTCTCTAGGGGGGTTTGGAGCTAATCCCAGTTGACACTGAGCAAGGGCAGGGGAACACCCTAAACAAGACTATAGGCCAACATATAGAGACATAAAACCATTCACACTCACGGGCAACTTAGGGTGATCAATCAACCTAAGGTGGACTGTGGGAGGAAGCCGGAGCACCCTGAGGGAACCCACACTGGGAAAGGCAGAACATGCAAACTCCACGCAGAAAGGTGCAGGGTCAAGGTTCAGGGACTTCTTGCTATGAGGCGACAGGGCTAACTACTGCACCGCCCCTACTACTGTTACTACACCACTGTTGTAAAATATGAATTTAAATAATTAAATGAATATCATACACATTTGACAAAAAGTCAAATAATGGCTTTAACTGAAGATTAGGTAATCGCATCTGAAAATCCTTGATCAGGGGAATACATTTTTCACACTGTAGCTTTCACCATTGCTAGTTTCAATCATGTTAATGTTTCTTAATTTTGATGATAGAGCTGTCAAAAGTTTTATTGTTCCATTATACCAACCGAATTGTCTGAATACCAGTGTAGAGCTATCAATATAATGCAATCCATATAATGCAGAATACCAACTATACAGAACTAGGACATGTGTTCAGGTAGCCTTCCATGTCCCTCCTTGTGATCGATGAGAAATGATGCAACCTTTTGAAAGGTCACAACTCATCTTACAAATCTTTGCTTGATGCATTCTTAAGGTAAGAATACATGTGCAAGGTTATGCCTCTTCTGTGCTCAATAACAGAAGAATCGCAGTGACTCATCCCAAGCATGAAATAAAATTTAAATCAATTTGTGTAAACTGATTCATGTAAATTGACAATGACGAATCAATTTGTCGATTTTAATTTTGAATCAATTCGTCACTGTCAGGTTCACTGCTATACCCTAGATGTCCCATCTTTGGACTTCTCATAACATATAAATAATTTAGCTTCTTCTTGTAATAAAATACTAATTTCTATTTTTTGTTCTCGTAAAGTTTATTGTCAAAATTAAAGTCTACGTACCTGATGTTTTCATTTTAATTTTGATTGAAAGGAATAGCGGGAAATCTATTATTTGTTCTATTTCTCTGTAATATTGTATCTGTAATGTCCCATGGTGTTGTTTCGCAGCAAAAACAATCATGCAGCAAATCATGGCTACACAAAAACAAAACAATGCAAGCAAAAACAAATCACCAGTAGACAAAGGCAATGTAACAAAGTGGGCTAAAAGAGAGGATTTAACTGATGTTCATTTTGCCTGCCTAAATCCCTTGCTATATTTTGCAAACAAAAACGATATGCTTTGCTTGGTTAACCTTAGTATCAAATACTGATAATCTATGAAATGGATTCCAGGCTTAGAAATGGTTGTTCATAGCAGCTCTGTGATGCACTGATATGGTTGTGTTTTAGTTTCGTGTGTTTCCACTCCATTCTCCTATTACCTCCTGTCTGTACAAACTGTGTAAACATGTCCCAAATCTCACCAAGTACAGCCTCTCACAGAGGGTGATCCACCATGCTGCAGACTGTATTGGGCTTTAAATAAATCTGTGGAGGGTATGTCACCAAAATGACTGAACTGATGGGTGGTTTTGAGGAGGACAGAGCAGGGGGTGTCAATGGCTGGTGGCTGATGTGGTGTGCATTCATAAATACACCTAATGGCTTGTTTTATGAACAGCAGTGATTCATTCGCCTTTTTTTCCCCTGTTCTTTTCTTGAGACTGATTGGTTTTGAAAGATTGAGACGATAATGCTGTGAGATACAAATGAGAAGGCTGTGAAAAATCTCATTTGAAAAAGCAAGGGGAAGCGTAGCCTTGTAAACAAAATTCTATTTCACATTGTTAAAAGGTAATTTGTCTCCATCGTGCCTGGCAGAGCCTTCATAAATAAAACAGTGCACATTGCAGGTGAGCACTCCTTCTTTCTTTTGCTTTTTCTCCACTTTTTGTTTTGTTTGTGCTACTACTTGCATGCAAATTAGACACATAAAGTAAAATGGAATCGGTGGCTAAGCTATACATTTTGCTTTAAAACACTTTTTACATACGCCAATAATCTAAAAGAAGTGTAAACGTCGAGGGTGATTGTTGTATTTTTCAGTACATTGAAAGGAGAAAAAGATGTTTTTGAACATTTTTCTGAGAAGTTATTATTTAAAAGCTGAATAAAACTATTTTGTAACAACTAAAAAAGCAAAAGACAAAGCAAAAAGACAGGCAAAAAGAAAAACTCACAACGATTACTATTTGGCTTGAAAGTTGTTATTAATATCCCTGTTTACCCACAACCAGCAAGAGCTCATTATTGGCTCTACATCTTATAGAATGTCTCCATTTGGTTAAAAAAAAATAGACCTACTGTACAACAGTTTTAGAGATGAGCAAGGTGAAAGGTACATTATATGAGTAAGTTCATATGGCCATCTCATAGGTTTGTACTTCAAGTACTAACTTTTTAGACATGTCAAGCAACGGTCAAGGTCAAATTATATCACAATCTTTTTAACACTCAATTCCAATCCACTATCTGAATTGAAAATTTTCACCCCAATTTAAAATGTACTTTCAAGAAAATCCAGACTTGGTCTCTATGGATTTCATATTCTCACCATTTAAATGTCAACAGTGAGTGAAGAGTTAAACTTTATTTTATGTCTTACACAAATAGTACTCAACTCAAATAGGAGGGGGAGGAGGGGGGAGGAAAAAAAAAAAAAAAAATCGCAGTATTAGTCGTTGCCAATTTAATCATATTTAATAGACTGCTCGAATGCATCAGAGAATAATAACTCTTTAGGTTTTAGGAGCTTGTGAGACACAATGGGATGCATCTAGCTCAGTGACACTCTTGGCATCTTCCTTCAAATGCAAGATGAATAGATTTGTCCTTTCACCTTCAGAAATTCGAATCAATGCCTAATACCTTTGCTTTGAGAAATATTGTCTGAGCGTAGCCAAACCATTACTATGCAATGTTCAAATGTTGCCACTTTGAGTCAGCCAATAGAAAGACTATCGCATACCTCTGACACAGTGTCACCTCTCAGAATGAGATGAGCAAGGTTAGAGGACGCAAGCAGAAAACATACCTTTTAGAGTGAATCACTGAGAGCCTTTGTATTTTCAGTAACATTTCACGAAAACAGATAATCTGAATAAGAATATTCCAATTGAATTACATTTTATGTTATTGCATTCTCTTATATATACTATGTTAAACAAAAAAAAAATATTATAACCACCCTTCATGTTCAGCCAAAATAAACCAAGAGAGCTAATAATACAGAGAATTGGCCTAACTACTATATGTTTCAGTTAGCCAGCTTGGCAAATGACAATAGGATACTTCAGTACGAATGTCTCCAAATTGAGTGCCAACAAAAATATAATCAGTCTCACAATAACAAAACATAGCTATGCAACAGAAGCTCGATTTACATTTGTTCTGCATGCTGGCAACAGAAATCGGGTGCAGATTTGCTCTCAGACCAGCTAAGAGGACAGGCAACAACAGCAGCAGGTTTTACTACCCTGGCGAATCAAAAATATTCCCATAGAGTTGCAACAATATGTCAAGCAACAAAACATTAATCTCAAATCAAGCCATTTGAAATGTCAACTAGACCTGTGGGGAGTGTGTTTTTCCACTACTTACTGATATTTCATAGACTAAATGAAGAATCAATTAATGGAGAAAGTTATTGGCAGGTTAATCAATAAGGAACAGCTCCCACACGCTTTACTAACAGCTACAGCCAATACTCAATTAAGCATCTCATGCTTTAGGTCTGTGCAATACAAGCCAACAAAAATAGCAATAACAAGCAAAATATTCTTACCTTCTTAAGTTACTGTGTCTTGTTGTCCCCTCAGTAAGGTCCTTCAGCCCAATTTGACAGTGGAGTCCATGTGTGCAGGAGAAGACCTAAGGTGCATCAGACTTTTTTTTCCAGTCTATTTCAGTTCTTAAAATTCATTTTGAAACTTTGACTGCAGTTTCCTTCTGTTTATGGGCTGTTGTTGATGAGTTCAGTCATTACCTTGGCTAACTGCTGCTACATTTAGCTCCTGATTGTTTGGCCTGAGCAGGTGTCGCTGTAGTGATGGCGTCAGGTTCCTGCGCCGTGCTCTCGGTTGCCGCTGGCAACATCCCCACGATATTAAACAGGTGAAACCGCGGCTGCTCCGCGTCGACATTTTGACAGTGTCCGGCTCCACTTGACTCCCTGTTTGATCCAAAACTGGGCAAAGAAATAGGCACTGTTAACACGGCTCGGCGTATTGCTCAAAGGCTAATTGATTTGCTGGCTAATTAGCAGTTAGCGGGCTAAGCTAACAAGGCAAGTACACACGCCGTATCTGCTAATTGGTGCTAAACACACAAATGGAAATAACATCAGAGGTGCACCTCACCTCAAAATATAGCTAAATACACAGACTTCCTTGTGTTATGTAACCGCACAGAAAACCATGAAATTAGTCTAATATTTGCATAAAAAAATCCTAAAAAGACAAGGCCGAGAGTTCCCGTCCGCCGACGAAGCTAACTGACTTTGACCGCACTCACCTGCCACTCAAAGCGGCCACGCCCTCAATTTTTGAATTATTTAAAAGATAATGAAACTAAAACGACAGAGTTGTAATGAAATTCACCTCTGTGCAGTTGTAATGAAGGGAGAAATCAGCTAAAAAGACCAAGCTGTAAACTAACTGTTTCTCCTGTTAAGACACTTCCGTGTTGTATTTAGTTGCCGTTTTAAAGTGTTAGTTCGGTTTGGAGTCCAATCCATCGTCCGTGTCCTATAGTAGATTTGGATCAGATTTGGCTCCTAGTTTAGAGAAGCAGGAGTAAGCAGAGGCACAGAGGCTAAGCAAATGTTTTGCTGTGGACAGGGGCACCAAAAATTTTTATCAACTTTAAAGTCTGCCCACAGAAAAATGCAGAAAAAAATCTGTCTAATTACAGCTCTGAAATACTTAGCATTGTTCATGGATCAAATCTAAAATAAATCCTTATCATCAAACAGATCTGCCGAATAATGCTCATGTAAACTTCTCACAGCCTATGTGAACAACTTTAAATAGCTGGATTTGTCTGTCCCTTGGCCCAAAACATCCAGGCCAAAGATATCTCTTTTTCTTAACTAAAATATGCGACAAAAACAAAGAAAAATCATACATCCGAGAAACTATCACATATTTTACATTTTTTGCATGATCAAAATATTTGCACTTTCCTTTTGAGGAACCCATTAATTAACCAACTAACTCTTGTAACTCTAAACATATCCAAATCTAAATATTTGTAGATAAAATCATCACATTGAGACTCTGTCATTTAATATTTATTGGTTGATTCACAGGTTGCTCAGAAAATGAGGGAAAATAATTACTAAAGAATGAATAACTTAAACTTCATATCAGACCACAAAAGTCAAACTTATTTGAATAAAAAATGAAGATAAATCAACATCTCTCTGACAGTATCAACTATTAAAAACAATACAGTTCATAAATGTGGCATTTACTATAAGAGTATTGTGTTTGGTTGCATGTCATAAGAGATGCTGTAGTTTTTTTTCTGGTAACTTACTGATGGCTAAACAAGTTTATATGGTGTGGCAAGTAGGTACCAATGGTGTAGTGGCAATGGAGGAGCACAAGCAAAAATGGTACTTAGCCATTTACCATCATCACATTTGTTGAATATGTTAGGCATACATCATTATCCATTCATTAGTAGAGATACAATTGACTCAAAAACATCATCACAACAAGAGAAACTGTAGCCTGAGTTGAGACAGAAGCACACTTAACAATGAACATCCATGAAAAGCAGAAACATTTTTATTCTGTTAACTCTGTAGCTCTGGATTGAGTCTGTGATCGAACTGATAGCAGCCCCCAAATAAGATAAGGAACAACTATCTGAACCAGTGTTATTGTTGGCTGTGGCCATAATCAATTGTGATGCAGTTAGCCAGCTGTATCTTGTCTAATGTTTGTCACCAAAATGACAATGCCCATGTAACAACTAATGTTTCTGATGCCATTCAGAGATTTCTATTTTAGTAATGCAGAAGCAACAGAACAGTAGAGTTCAGAAGTGAAACTTTTTCAGCTACAGTATGAAGAAACATTTGCACCATCAGAGGAGAAGATGCCAATTACCCTTGTTGCATTGTAATAATTTTCCATTAATCTGTAACACGTTACTTGTGTTAACATTTGGGAACATTTTGCTTGTGATAAAATAGTTTTACATGGTTGTATATTTCTTTAAAGGATGTGGATACTTATTTCACCACTGAGAAGGATGTTCAGGGATTTTATTGTGCTGCCTGACTGTGAGGAGTCTGCATGTTCTTCCCATGTCCTTTGGGTGCTCTGGTTTCTTTCAGCAAACCTGCTACGGTACTCCTAATTTCCCATAGGTATCTATAGTGTTTCTGTGATGGACCACAGCTGTTAAATACTCTTTACAGAGATCTGGAGGTATTTTAGCAAACATTCATTCCTCCATGGGAATTCAGAGATGCTGCAGATAATGTAATTGACGACCCACCTCCTGAAATCATAAAAGGAATGAACTACTCATTTACAGTGAGGAGATGAAGAAAATGGGTGTAAGATGCTTCTCTCACTATAACATTCAATCAAGAACAGCAGAGTCTGCTGCACATCTCATCTCACCTTCATTTTTACCACATGGAATAAATCACAAGAGATATTAGCCCTCTTGTCATTCACAAAAAGCAGATATCACTGAGAGTAGGATAGTGTAATTAATCTAAAAAAACAGTTTCACTGATATTTAAACTCAAATTAGACAGATGCTGTGCTGTTCTTTCAACTTATGAATATTACATTTCTTTATACTTAAATGGATATTATAATTTGATACTATAGTAATGGCGGTATGGACTGCCATTCTATACACTAAAAGCACAGAAGCAAAATTTTCTGATCAGTAGTCTCACCTTTTAGGGGATTTGTCTCAAAGCAGCTAAGCCTATGTCTTGCTGCTTTGAGACAAGCAATAAAAAACAGCATAATAAGAAAATGAAACACAAACCACCACAGTGTGATGCTGGGGTTTTGTTGTTTTATTGTCAAAGCTCATCACTGTTAATATTCTTGGCAACAAATACTGTATTAAATATGAAATTAGAAAACGAGAAATTATGCTTTTTTTTTTGAAGGGTTACTTATGTCTAAAGTCTCTATTCTCTCTAAACAAAACACCAAAGTGCCTCTCACTTAAAGCGTGTTTGATCTTGGTTCACTTTTGCTCAAAATAATCTAGATGTCATTTTTCACAAACTAGAAAACTGCTGTGGGCTCATATTTTCAGTATATGATCACACTCATGAGTGGTGGATTATTTAAAGTGGTTATCATTAATATCATTATGACATTGTATCAAATCCCGATGTGAAAATGAATCTGCAGCTCTGCTCAGTTTTACTAAGCTTTTGTTGTGATTTTCAGCTCAATGTTTAGGAGCTTTACTGTTTTGGTGCACTCTCTGCTGTCAAAGTGTTGTTTTCCTCCACAGCAGGTGGCTGTTTTCAGTGACAAAGCTCAGCCAGTGAACACAGTGTTGCATTTAGCAGCAAAAGAGCCAGATATTTCCCCCAGGAGTGTGTAAGGACTAAAAACTGAGGTAAAACAAATGCATATTGGACTTAATTTTACTAGGTGACCAGAAACAAGACTCTCAATTTCAAAAGATGATGTGCGAGTATTGCGTTCAGAACGTCTTTCTGCTGCCCCAGAGCAGGTCTAAAAAGAAGTTCATATTTACGTTGTTATATTATGTAAAACTTCTCCAAGGCAGACTGAGATGGCAAACATTTTCTCCTACAAGTGTGAATTCTTCCATCCTGCAGCTGAGATCTGATTTTTCATTGTAGCAGTCAAACAATATAGAAAAGCTTTTATGGTGCAAATTCAGTATGATTCTTATGTCAGACTGGTTGACACAAGACCACCCACTGCAGCACAAACAACTCTCCAGCCAAGAGCACAGGAGTCATTACAAATGCTGTGTATTATTCATGCACACACTCACAGCATCTGCCCAAATACACATTTTCTGTTGAGCGTGTTGAAAAACTGTCTGACCACTAGATGCTGGGCATGGAGCCTGATTTAAGATAGCACTGAGACTTAATTTAACATTCACACTGGGACTCACAGCATCATCCAGGAACACTTACTGTAGGATTAAATCATCATACAGTGCGCTGTATTCACATTCACTTGACAGAATTTACATTGATAATACAGCAGTAGAGACCAGAGATGACAAAAAGTTTCTGTCCAACCTTAAGTAAATGTAGCCCAAGACTGTAAACTTTGCCCTGAGATCCCATTATGTCAGGTTGATTTACATATACCTCCTGCCTTAAAAAGAGTATGTGGACATATTTGACCCATCAAACACAGTCTGTTGCATATTAAAGATGTACTGTAATACCATTGCAGAAGATGTTGAATGACTTTCAAATCAAACAAAAAATTAAGTTTAAAACTGCTCTGGGCAATCGAATGTGAAGAGCTGAAATCATTACTTTCTATAAACTACAGCCATTTTATTTTATTCACAAACTTGGTTTTATAATTAGAAAAATGGATTATGATTGCAAAAACAATTCCCAGCAAGATCAGAAGCTAAACAGACAAAGTCAAAAGAAACCAAAGAAAAATACAGAATATAAAATAGAAAAAAAATAATAAAATAAAACTGATTACTTGGCGTGTTGTTGTCTTTACAGATTCTGGTTCCCTCAGCCCCAGGCTAGATGCTGTTTCAAGGTAACTCATCAAGATGAGTGACAATGCAGGGATGCCTCACCAGCATTAGGGGATAGAAGGGAAGTACCTTGTTAGAGCAAACTGAGAGTTCATATGCAAGGGTCAAACTTTAAATTATTCAGTGTGTTTGCCCAGGTGTGATCGTGGGTGATTTTTTTTTTTTTTTTTTGGGTGGTGGGGGGTGTTTTCAGTAGGAAAAGATGAAGAATGCATCAAAATACGATCTAACTTCTGTGTGCAGAAAGTCCAATAAAATCCTCTCAAAGCTGCAATTGTGAGGGTTCTTCTGAACTTTACAAGCACCTCTGGGCCATTATCAGCGCAGGCAAGTGTCTCCACTGCAGTATTTCTCTGTTGTGCTTTTATTCAGACAGCCTGGAAGTACATTTTTTCTGCCACACCAGTTGCACAGGTCCTCATTCAAAATATATAGAAAATAACTACGAAGCAGTTATGCACCAGTTGAATGAATGCAAGTTGTGAGTAATTAATATTTACATTTAAATTACATATTATTTATGGACTGTCCCCTTAAGTCAGAGCACTCCAGGGTTAGAAGATGAGCAGTGAGACCTTATAGACTCTCTCACCGATGATAACCCAGATAGTTGGTGAGGGTCTGCAGGCAGAAGACGAAGAACTCTTTCTGACAAGTATGACTTTAAGTGTGCAAAACAGGGATGCACTCACAGAGCACCAAACATGAGGTTGCACAGCAAAGGGTTTGGCTCTCTTAGTTAAGCAGACAGGACCCACAAGGCAGATTTTGAAAAACAGATCACATCATAGTTCACCTGTCACTAATACCTTGTGCAAGTGCTCTAAGGTCTTCAACCACAAAAATATCTGAAAGTACGCGAGGAGCAGGCACAAAGGGTGCCCCATCTGACAGGGAGCAGAAAGAGTCTGGCACAAACAGTTTAACAACAAAACATGTACTTGCTGTTGGTTTATGTATTCACAGTTCAGTGTTTAGTCGTGGTCAGAGTTTCACAATATTTCCCATTGACACTGGTGGAAGGCAGAAAGGTTTCAGAATTTCTAACTGTATTGAGCTTACCTGCCAGGAGAGTATGTCAGGCCCTGTGTTGTTAGAACATGGAATACAGGACAAAATAAAGTTAAAGTGGTTGACTGCATGGCTCAGTGCAGTCCACAGACATCTGCTTATGATGCTGGGATGTCTGCTGCACTTGGTAAAGGTAAGACAGGTGAAGGACCAGCAAGTGGTCGAAGGCAGGCAAAAATAATAAGGATAAGAGAAACCCACATGAAGTGTTTGACAAACTACCTGAGCAAACCAGCGTCTGTATGGATGCATAGCACACTGAGGGCAACTAGTGGGCAGGTGAGGAACAAATCTTTTTCACAGCAGATATATATATTAGCTGTGTCCTAATTCTATAAAGCATTGTAAATCTAAACATGTTTTGAGTGTGTGACACACAAAGTGTACGAAAACTGGTGATTTTTAGGAGTGGTCTTTATGCACACTATTATAATGCGTTAGGTTTCTGTAAATGTATTCTGCTGTCTTTTTGTGAAGTGGAATTTGCAGAAAAAGTACACCATAACGATTAGTACATAATAGAGCATACAGATAGTATGTAGTATGGAAATGGGACTTTTGATGTGTCAGCACAAAACACAGAGATGCACATGTAACACTAATGATGGTTCTGTTCAAAAGAGCACCCAATACACCAGTGAACCAAAATGATTTACCTATTCCCCTGGAACAAGGACAACTACACTAAGAGCAGCCATCGAAAGTGTTCTTACATGTTTTTCTTGATTTGACATGATCAAATGTTTGAAATGTGAAAAAGATCTGTGACAGAGTGAGGAATGAGATGAGAGAAAAGGGCATCTGGAAATCATAGGGCCCATTACCTGCTTTGTGCATTGCTAAAATGTTATCTGCTTATCTTTCAGTGCTCCATGCCTATTAAATTGCACATCCATTCTGAAAACCCCCATTGATAATTAGACTTTGGTTACTGTATTTTTTATTTTTATTTATTTGTTTTTTTCATCAACATAAACACAAGTGATATATGTAATGGGTGATTTTGATATGTGCTTGGCTTTGTGTAGATATTAATGGACAACTTGGATTATGTTGTTTTCAGTGAGTTGGTGTTATGTGGTTTGTTTGTCAAATCCCAGTAGGTTATCTTTGCGTATTAAAATGATACCCTTCGGCTACATGTCCCACTTAATGCCTTATGTTTTTAAAGGAGCTGTCTTTGACTTGGTTCTCTCAAAACTTCCTGCACCACGTCACAGTTCCACCCCTCCAACGAATCGAAGCTGTTGCACACACTGTGTTAAAAAAAAAAAAAAGCCAACAAAAATAGACAGAAAGAAGAGGAAAACAAGAGAACCCCTGATTTGCAAGCTGATTTCAAGTGCAGTCAGGAGGCACTTGCTAGTTTTGCAGCCTTGACATGCTCTAATCTCCAAGCAGGTGACAGGCACAAAGTAAACCCCCTTTGTGCTTTTTGCATCCACTAGCATTTGCAGGAGCACACCTATGTGGTGTCAATCACAAAAACATCCTGCATTAGATTAGATCTTGCCAGACATCAATCACAAGAGTGCAACTAGAAGCAGCAACAGTATTCTCTCCAGGATTAAGCTGCTTTTAAATTGGCTGCAGTGAACAAGACGAGCTGTGGAGCAGAAAAGTAAAGTAAGCCAGAGGACGGTGGAGAAGAGAGGGAGGAGGAGAAAGCAGTGGATAATGAGCTTTGTTAGGGAGAGGGGAAAAAACTGTGACGCTGTGTTTAACTTTGAGAATTATGGCCCTTGCTGTGTGAAATGAGGAAAACTTGAGGAAATTATTCATTGAGTGGTAATTAAATTTACTATGAAACTTTAAATCGGCTAAATGAATTGCTTTTCTCAATTAGCTTCCCTTGATTCCTCCTCAGAGCCGCTTTCAGGAACTTATTATTTGTTTGCTTTACCCTAATTTTGGAAAATAGGATGGTTTAGGTCACTTTTAGAAAATGTTTTCTCAAGCCATTGATTTATTTTGGGTGGAAAAGCTAATGGCAAACTCTAATATCTGGATCTATATTGAAACATAATTAGACACAAATGCTAGGTTATTGTGTGTTGTCATGCTTAATCTACATAGACATGCGTTTATGTAATAAGCTTAGCTATGTAGTAATTATAATAATAACAAAGGGACATACCTGTGAACAAAGTAAATTATGGGCAAGATGCAGAAGGTATAGCTGAATATTATAGGTATAAAGAGCATTGCCACAGTTCAATGAAACTTCAGTGACTTCTTTTCCTTTATTGTCTGTAATATATTATATTTTAATATTTAAATGTACTTGTTTATTATTATAAAAACTGATCTGCTGTAATTTTGCAACAAATTAACATGTTTCTCTGATTATGTTTATATTTGCACTATTAATGTGAAGCAATGCACTGATTACTAAAATTGTCAACAACCTTAAGTAATTATCTGTATTAGAGTCAGGTCATTAATCAGAGCACAAGCATAACCTACATTTACAGAGACATTTAAGTGTATTAGTAAAATTTCTTTCAGCTTTATGAAGTGCATGTTTGTCGTTCAACAATTTGTTAAGTAATATTTGAAAAGCAAATAAACCAAACAAATAGAGCTAATAACATGACATTGATATGCTACCGATTGATTGATCACTAGAAGAATTACAACACTCAAAGTCACAATAAGAGTCTTTTAAACGTAAAGCTTTCGTGTTTATGTTTGGTGATTCTCACCAAAACGTACTGTTGATCCTTGAAGTTTTACAAATGTATTGAATTTTGTTCTTTTCCCATAAAACATTTCCGAAGCTGATTAATACATTGTAATTTTTGAATCCATATTTAGTAGCTAGTGGTCTTCTTCACATACTTTTTTGGTGCATTGCTAGTTTTCTTGGCGCTTTACAGCCTCCTCCTGTAGATCAGTAGAATAGTGTGACAGCAAAAACTCCACAGGCTACTTCTAACACCCCCTGAAAACATGGCTTTTTGCTGACCTCCAGTAGTTTACTACACCAGGGTGAGTCAGTACACCACAATATCACCGTTGGGTTTGGCTACATGTGCAAAAGAGCCCACTTCTGATCAAAACAGCGGAAACAGACTTAAAGTTGGGTACTCATTGAAACCATGATCTCATGTACATTTGAATGAAGAGCTGATACTGTAGACACCCAATGTGTCCCATGGCAGTACGCACTAGCTCCTACCACCTCCATTGCAGTAGTTGTTCATCACTGATCTTATGTTTTCCTTGAAGACTGTCAGAATTGTTGGAGTCAAGACATAGAGCTACTTTTAAAGCAGAATAATAAAAAAAGAAGTGCTATTTGTTTCTAAAGGTGCAAAAACTTTAAAAGATATATACTGTCTATATTGTGTTTAAGATTCTAATGCAACTACTGAGATTTTGTTTGATTGAAATATCATTAAAAATTATTAAAGGGAGACAGATCATCCTCCAGTAAACGGGTGTATCAAGTTCAACCTGCATTGTCTTTGAGATGTAGCAGCATGTGCGCCTTGTTTTCATTCCTCTCTTGTCATAATTATTTTAAAGGGCACTGGCAACATCAAAGGATTGTTGTCGGAAGATGTTGCCTCTCCCTACACTTCTTCAACACAAATGGAATTAAATTAATTGCTAAGGAGACTGGCAGCTGGCAGGAAGTGGCTCAGGCAAGAAACAATGCCCATTAATATTGGAAGAGATAATTTACACCAGAGGATTTACTATATATATATATATCTATATAACTATATAGATATATATATATATAAATGTATGTTACCTGTGTCACTGAGCCTCAATTATTGTGTGAGAAGAGAGTCTAGATCCAGACTGCAGACTTTGCTGATTAAGTTTTCGCAGCGTCTCAGATTCAAGCTAATATTTTTCTTCTAATATGCAAAGAGGTGTCATCAAGCTGTTGAAGTAATTTGAGTAGCAAAAATGTAACTTTATTTCAGAACTGCGCCTGTTTTCATGCATGCAAAATACAATCAGACTGGTGGTAATAAATAATAACAATGATAATGTCAGCATCCCACTCTATGTATGAGCATCATATTACAATAGACAAAACTGTTATATTGTTTATAGTGTCTGGTGTTGTATTATCTGCTTGCTTAAATAGTGATTCCTATTCATTGTTGAAGTTATTTTGTTGTTAAGACTACCATCACTTTCTCAAAGTGTCCTTTGAATCAGTGAAATGTATAGCACATTACTTCATTTCAACAGGCATCACAAAGTCTTCTCGGCTTTTCTATATATGTCACACTACATGGTTTCTTATTGATGTTAAATCCATTAATGCACCACACATATACAGTCCCAAATCACTTCATACAGCGAAGAACTCCTCTGTCTGTTGTTCTGTTCAGACCTGGCATCATCTCGTGTCTCTGGTGAGCTGATCCCGTAAGTACGTCAGTTCACACCTGGCATTAAAATGTGTCTGGAGTGGCCACCAAAAGCGTTGTTTTCAGTAAGCTTGACTTTGACAGGCAGGTCTGTGTGGGACAATTAGACCGTGGCAGGGGACGGCAGTTGAGGAGGTGGTCCTTTAGTGCGGCTCAGGAACATTTGCATGTGGTCCAGATCACATCTGAATGTGAGCTGAGTGACTGGATCTCAGACTCCATTGACGTCAGGGATTTTATCTAGTTTATATAGATATGATTTTAAAATGATTATATTTACACATGGTATTTAAATCTGTCTCTTGTGTCCACATTCAGATTTGAACGAGATCTGCTTGCTCTGTCCGGCTCTTGTCACATCTTCCTCTCCCTTGCGTGGGTTCAAAAAAAAAAAAAAACAACATGAAAAGATGACAAGTAAAGAAAAAGAAAAGAAAAAGTTAGAAAAAGCCAGCTGCGACAACTGCTATGCTGAAGATGAAAGCAGAGAGATAGCTGCCCTGCTGCTATTTGGAACACAATTACACGTTTCCAGCAATGTAGATGTTGTATGCAGATTGACAACACAATTGCATTAACACTTGTGTTCAATGTGGTTACATAACCTCACAATCTGACCTCAAGTGACTTTAGATGCATTTACACCTGTGTTTTTATGTGGTCAAGCACTATCAGATTGCAATTCAATCACCCAAAACTTATTTTTATGCAAGGTGTGTATGGGGTCTTTGAGCTGTCCACTTGGATCATCTGAGACGTATTTTAATGCCAGGTCTGAACAGGGCATATATGTGCCTGACATCTTGAAATTGAATGAGCGGGGGAAGCCTTTCACACTGCTCAGTGCTGCACTGTTTGGCAGCCACAACAAAATGATCGTCAGGCATGAGAGAATAAAAATAAATTGCTGCAGAGGAAAGAGAAATAACATTTCAATATAGTGGGATATTGCCATCCGTGTACCTTCAACAGCTGTGCGGGGTAAGCTATTTCTTGGCACAGTAGTTTAATGCCTGGACAAATGTTAAATAACATGTAACCGCTAGTCATTACAACATAATACACAGGCTGACATGGACAGGAATTGATCTGTTATTCTTATATTGTCCAATAAAAGTAAGACAGGTGCAATAGTTCTGAGGCAAATCGGTCCAAAGTCAGGGGCAAGGGTACCGTTCAATGCCAAAGTTCTTCTCTGTTGTGAAAGTGCCACGCTCATAATCCTACAGTTCTACAAATTATTCATTATCTAAAGCCGTAATTATTTTGGCTTCATTATATTTGCTTCATTTCAGTTTATCACACTATCGCATTTGGCATGGTAGTGCTATGAATTTGTGATTAATTATTTTTACCCCTTTGCAAACTGTTAACACATTTCCACCGCTCTTTAGTCAGTGTACTGTCAAAACATGTGATGCTGATAATCCTTATATCAGCTGTCCACCCACTACCACCACAGATAAATTCCTTCTTTAATTTTTAAAATGCTGTTTATCTTTTATTCTGTGGTTATGACAAATAGAGAAAAAGTTAGAGGAATGTGTCCGTCAGTGGGGATCACTGCTCCACATATGCTTGAATTTTCAAAAAATATTCAGAAGTAAATATTTGTAATTAACATTTAATTAACAACCAGTGAAACGGCTAGCTGACTTCCAGCAACTCATTTGATGTGACTAGTCAGTGGTACTGTTTTTAAATGTGTCATCACAAATTATTTGTATTTGTATAAAAGCTGTCAGAGGAACTGTTGCTGTAAAACACCAGCACTAAATACATTACATTTGACCCATATTAAATGAGACTTTAATGAAAGATAATGTGATCGAGAAGGTAATCCTTACTGTCAACAAATGGAAACACCATAATTTGAAGTCAGCCTACTGACAAGTACTCTCTTATTATACTTATTTCTCTGTGACACTGATGTCCATTTCTGTCTTGTCTTCCTGACACTTCATTAAAATGACTCAATCCCATATTCACAATCCTGCTGCAACAAATGCTCATCAAATGTTTATTCATCCACAACCTAAAATAGTCCCAACAAATGTACCATCTGCTGTTTGGGAAAAATTTCTTTTTAGGATATTATTTAGAGTTCATACTAATTATGATGTATATCTTTTTGGTCATTTTGAGTCTCTTTTGGGTCATTTTTTTCTTTCTGTGTTCTTTCTGTGTGTCTTTACAGTTTTTGTGGTGGTTTTGTGCCCAGACCCCTGGACCCCTGTTCCTGTGCTCAGTCCAGTATTCAATCCATGATTTCATGTAGAGAGTGTAGAGAGAAGACACATTGGACAGAGATACATAGTTATTTTAGTCTTTTCATTGGATTTGTTGACAATAAGAAAACTATGAATCCAAACTAGTGTTCTTTAAGTGTAATATTGCACAGTCACCAAAACCTATTTGGATTGAAATCATAAATAAGCCACCAGTTTAATTTGCAGTAAGTCAAGTTAAATTACATTAAGTTCAAGTGTAGCCTTTTAATCACATCCTTTACAATCCTCATAATGCTTGCGTCTTTTAAAGTAATGCTTAAGGATGACAAATGACCAACAGTAAAGGTTTGTCAATGTGAGATAATAAAAAAGAACAGAAAAAAAAGTAATTAGGAAACAAGTATGGAAGAAACTGCAGAAAGGGTCAGACACAGGGGGAACCATCTACCAGGACAGTAAGGTGTAGAGGAGGCGCAGAGGAGGTGCAGAGACGGGGTAAATGGAGTTTAAATGCAAATAAAGACTTGGACCATATTAATGGCAACAAACAAATAATCTTGGAGGCATCAATATCTACTTAAATACATTTTTGCATGAACATTATATATGTCATTACACTGCACATGCAGCACGAGTGGCCATGTGCTTCATCCTCAGTTGTAGGTGGTTTGCTATGGATGTTACATGGCACGTGCTTTCAATGCTAAGCTAATGAAAGCCCATTATGAATAAGCAACACTACCAAAACATTTACACAATACATTTATTCATGATGTTTTATAGTGTCAGCTCTTCTGGTCGAAAATATCCACGTGTGACGTTTTTGTTTTCCTGTTGTGTTTTACAATTTGCACCATGAAAGCTACTAATGGACAACTCATTGTTGGCTGCTTGTCCCCTCACCGTGATTACCCCGGGGGTTTTATGATATCTAATTGGTGTCTACTGAAGCCATGCGACCATATTATACATTTAACTGGTGAATTCTGCCAAAAGCTCTGACTACAGAGGAATTTTCTTTTTCAAAAATGCAATGGATGAAAAGCAATATTTTGTTGGTGTCCACACCTCAGCTCTGGACGAGCCACAATAGATAATCCACTGATGACAGAATGACTGGAAAGCTTCTGCAGTGGCTGGTGGTGTACAGCACATACAGCACATACCATACCATACCATACCACATACAGCACATACCATACCATACCATCTACTTTTATCACCTGAGCAACCTGAGATGGGGACTGCTCCTGATGACTTACTCATCTTTGATGGCCACATGATGGTGTTTCTTTTAGTAGTAGTAGTAGTTTTGCCTTTGGAGATGGTCTCTGTGTTAGAGTAAGGGGATTACAGAAGACCCAGAAGCCATAGAGTCATAGCAGTGGCAGACAATAGCATAGCTTGCTGTATGCATAGGTGCTGAAGCAGGAGGTTCAATGGATTTACTTCACTGTCTTAACTGATGACACCAACAATGACATTCCCCTGTTGTTCCAATGTGTTTTTAGGGGTATGCAGAGGAGCCCTCTGTGCTTCTTTGAGTTCATTTGAGAACAGGTTATAAAAGTTGGTGAGAGAAAGCAAAGTAAACAAATAAATAAAAGTATTGGGACTTTGTGAGACAAGATGGTGCATCAGTTGTCTTTCACTATGATGCTTGTTATTTTGGTTTTGGTTTATTTGCTTTATATATTCTTATATATATATATATATATATTTTTTTTTTTTTTTTTTTTTAAAATACCACATATCAGACTTTGCAACAATAAATTACGGTGGTTATTTCTGCTTTTGTCTCTGGTGTTGCTATAGTCCGGTCATGTCAGGTATTCAGCAAGTATTCAGTGTCAAGATACTGAACTGTAAGGAAGAGCACTAAAACTATATCATATGAACAAACTATAGCTAGAATCTCTTCAGAAAGCTGATAAGGTAAATGTATAATGTATGAGCAACAATACAGCAGTCACAAATCAAGGAGACCAAGTAGAATGAGTATAGAGAGTATAGAGATGACTATTTTTTTGCTAGGATCCCTCGTAAAGTAGACATATTCAGAATTAATTTGAAAATGTGAAAGGAAAGACTTATAATTTGTTGTCAAATTATCTTCTAACATTTTGTGTATATGTAGTCTGTGAATTTAGAGCAATACTGTACTACAGATTAAAGGCTTAAAACTGAGGTACAGAAATGCTGCAGCTGATGAGACTACAAGCACATGTTATGCTTCCTTCGGCTATAACTTAATTATAGCTACAGCACCTTAAATCAGTCTTCTTCACTGCTTCATCTCTCTCACAAAGCTAAAAAAAATACCTTAAGGCCCCAAAAGAAAGGAGTGGTCTTTCACCCTTCAACTTCAATCAGAGGTTGTCGAGCCAAAGAAGCGTGAGGGGAACTTTTGAAGTATTTTTCTGCGAGTGTAGCAGCAAAGAATTGACCACAGAACACCTGTCATAATAAATCATCAGGAATGTAGATCACGTACTTTGGCCAGTGAAGTTTAGCTTCCCCCCCGAGTATGCTACCATCTGATATGGTTAGTGTATCGCAAGATGACATCTTCCAGTCTAATCCTGAGGAGTTGTTGAGGGCTCTGAATATGAAAGGACCCCAGGTGTATATTGTCAGAACAATAGTGTTAGTGCAATGGAAAGGCTGACTGACTTCAATGATGGCATTAAATATGGAAACTTTCTGCTTCTCAATTCATTTTATTTATTTAATTATTTTACTTTGCACATGCACTGGTCTCTACTGTATTTGATTATTGAAATGCCCTCTCCTCTGCCACCCCCCCACACCAACCCCTCTCCCAGAAGACCATGGGGTTGCTGCAGTCAACATAAAATGCTGAGCACATCACTCCTGTGCTTACACTTTTACATTGGCTCCTTTTAAGCCTCCTGAATTTACTTTAGGATTGCACTTCTGGTATATAAAGCACCAAATGACCTGACTCCAAAGTACTCTTTATTCATACTCATACTGTTTATCAGCCACAGACCTCTCTGATCATCTGGTGGAGGGAATTTTCCTTGTTCCAAGAATGGAATCAGAATCTGGTGAAGCTGCTTTTAGTCACTCTGCCCTGAAACCGTGGAACAGCCTGCCAGATGACCTGAGATGTGCCCCTAATCTTATCACTTTAAAGAGTAGGCTCAAAACATTCCTCTTCTGCCAGGCTTTTTATTAGTTTTTATCCAAAGCCCTTGTGTATGTGTGTGTATGAATGCATGCATGTGTGTGCACTCGGATGTTGTTGTTGTTGTTGTGGTGTGTGTGTGTGTGTGTGTGTGTGTGTGTGTGTGAGTTTTGGCGGCTGGGAGAAGGGTGGTTTAATCATGTGTCATGCATTTTGGGCTACGTATTTTACACTGGCAGTGTTGTTTGTCATGTGAACCCAGCTGAATCTACCTTTGTATGAAGGCACAAGACGTGGACAACATAACTGGGACAACTGACAGTAGAATGCCAGTGGCCTTGTGATAAATACTCCACTTGGGAATCTTAAAGATGTAACAAGATGTTATGATGGTTGCTTTAGAGAAGCAGAAACACTAATATGATGTGGCAAACCTGTTGGCAAACAGCTGACTGTTTACTCAAACAGGAAAAACATTAGCATTTTTTTACAGTTGCATTTCTGCCCGTCTGATATACTCTAATACCCATGTCTGTATATTGACCACCCTTTCACCTCTGTTTTGGACTCCACCAACTCCTGATGGAAATATATTTTACTCCAGCTGACAAATTCTCCACTAAGTTCACCAGTTAATTTCTTACTTTATCTTCCCTTTTGGTGCTGAGCAGGTAGTACAGTGGGCTGAAAAGACTTGTTCAGAACTGAAAAATTACACTGATGACAGCGGCGAGAGTGAATAAAGTTGCAGGCTAACAGTGTTTCTAAGATAACTCTTGAATAGGAGAAACCTTGTGCCATAGAGAGGAGAGATACACAATGAACTGTATGAATAATAATGCCCATCAAATAAATCACAAAACTGAAGGCCAAGCATGACATTTTATTTATTTTTTGCTACCCTTGTTCAATAGATAACAGTTTCGTTCATGGTGTTGGAATCAGCTGTGCACAAACAACCCCATATCCCAATATTGGAAAATGAGTAGAAGAATGGGCTTTCATTTTCAGTTAATATTCTTAAGGCTTTTATTTTTGCTGTTGTTGCCTTGGATTACATTATAGAGTGAGGTGTTTGTTCTTTTGTCCAGCCCAGTGTGTGCACAGACTGTGCTGCAGGTTTCAAACTACTAGGAATTATAAAGTTGTTATTCCCTAGTTTGGAAGCCACTGGGGCTTTGTTGGTGTGAAAACACACAAATCCATACACATGGGTGCTCACACAACACACACACACACACAAACACACCATATGTCCGTATATTACAAACAGCAACATGGGCACTAAATTTTGTCTTGCAACAGTACAACTATTTTCATTTTTTGACAGCTCCATTTCCAAACAGCAGACAACGAATATGCTGCAAATTAACTGAGGTGTAGTGTTCACAGACAGCATCTCATTGACATCAGTGAGATATCGTTTAATGACAATGGAGCTTACAAATACTTTTGAGAAAAGCAGATATGGATCCAGAGATCAAATAGCAATGCACATAAACACAGACAGATTGTGGGATACAAAAACATTCAGCACTGTTTTACATCTGCACTGAAACACACTAATACCTGGTGTTTTTAAAAACATCTGCTTGGTCATAATTGATTCCTTGGAACAGCATAACCATAATGAGATCTCTTCCACCTCCCATCTGATTGATTTGAACAACACTGTCAAACACTTCCTTCTTGGCCAGTCCTAATTTAAAACAGATGGCATCACCCTTTTTTGGCATGTGCCAAGGAACAGGCAGAGCCATTAAACAAGTGAAGGTACGTATACATTATAATGCCCTCCTGAGATTGTTGTTGTCCACACAAGGACGCATTGATTACTTGTCAAGTGACAGCAGAGGATATATGGTAGATGTCTAGAGGTCATCAAATCTGAGAGAACTCGTGAGATGAAGCACTGATCTTTCCTGGGAACTTTCAGTGCAGGAGAGTGATAATTAATGACACCTAATTTGTTGGCAAGTTTGTCAAACAAGGACCACAGTACATGAATAGAGGACTAGCTGCTAATGACACATGTGAGATAAAAGATGCCAAAAGGATTCATATATGAAGCAGTTTCACAGAACTGGAATCAATTTTGTGAAGTTTACACTCACAGTAAACCTAATAAAATAACTGAAGAGTCAGGACAAGTTTGAAAACATTCACTTTTGTGGCGTAATTATCACTAATTAAGTCATGAGGGGAAAAAAAATCACTTTGAACATTATCTCTTTTTTAACATAAAAGTCTGTGTGAGCACTGTGCCATTAGGAAATGCGCAGATAAAGGCACTTGAGCAGTCAGCAAGACGCCTTACAGAGTCTGCCAGTATCTCCCTCTGGGTACAAGCTATCTTGTAGTGCTGCAGCCAAAGCAGTGTGATTGAGCAGGGCAGCTCAATGAATGCAGATATATTTACTCAGAGTGTTGCTCTGGGAAACATCAATCCAATAGGCGTCGTTTCTCCAAAGTTGAGAGGATCATTGATCCACAAAACGTGCTAAATGATTTAAGAGTAAGCATTTCTCCAGCAGCACTTATGTACTAGCCAAAGGGCAAAGCTTGTAAAGTAGAAGAAACTAAGTTTATGTATATGTGCAAAGAGAAAAAAGGGCATTCTCTACTGGTTGCAAAACAGAAACAGAATGAAAATGCACGCTGTAATGCCATTTAGAGATGCATGGCAAACTTACCCTTATGTAACCCTGTTGAGAACATGTAAGGTCATCCGGTAAGTCATGACTAATCTGCCAATCAAGTGTGACCTTTAGCTGAAATCATTAGTATCAGCCCAACCTAATGATTAATGTATTCCCCTGAAAAGGTGTCTTGTAGGGGCTGCTTTAAGCTGAAAAACTGAAATAAATACAGTGGCATCTGTGCTACACGGAGAAGCATGGGATGGAAAATCAATATAAAGTACATGCTGAATGTTACAAAGAGTTTTAGTTGTTTTTCTTGGCAGTTGAAGGCACTTAAACTGATTACTTGCTATATTAAAATGCCCAGAGACAGAATAGGTGAAAGGACACGTAGAGACGTTTCAGCAGCCGCCTTACATACATGAGCTGTTGTGTTGCAGCCAACTGTGAAACAGTGATATATTTGCCCCAGTGTTTTCAGGTGGATAGTTTAGTGTCTAGCAAGTATTTGCTCCACAGAAAACATATGCTTTCTGTGCTGACTAACCTGGAGCACTCATTGGACGGAGAGTGCAATAGACTCTATTTTTCTGGTCAAACCATCAGACAACATAGGAGAAAAATGCATGTTTTCTGTAGTGATTGATTGGATATGATTATCTATCTAGTCCTAAAGTACTAAACTAAACATTTTGCGTGATCTTCCAGTCCTAAACAGTGTTGTGTAGTATAAGTGGTAAACTGAGATGCTCTAAGGAGCATTGCTGCCCTCTACAGTCGATACTACACAGTTTGTTTAAAATGGAAAATTGGCATCATCTCAAAATACACTTTACATTCTCAGTATCTTTGTAAAATATCTACCAGAATATTAATAAACACTCAACACCAAGAACTCAGACAAGACTAGGCTGAAGGTACGGGGAGCAGTCATAACTAAGTTGTTTTTATTCACAACTAAAGGGCCACTTCATGAAATTTACAAATGAACAATTCAAAACTCCTGAGTATGTAGAAGCTATACAGTTGCATGATATCTACTAGAGGAGCTTGCTGAGGTCTGAAAAAAAAAAAACCTTGAATTTCCTTGAATCATTGTTTCTTTGGCTTGTTCTCAGAGAGATTATTATTATTAACAGAAAGCTCCAGGAAATAGGCATTAATAAAGCATGGAGGGTCCAATGAAATAACTGCATATCAAGTGGCTTTATGGGAAGTGTAGTGTTCAGCTTTCAGTCCCTAGCTTTGCTCATGAAGCCCCTGATTCTGATCATTCTTTCTCTTTTCCAACTTTAATGGGTCACTGAATTATCCATGTAAGAACACTGAGTTCTTCCACCTAATTAAAACATCCTCAAAAAGTGTTTTTAGTTTCATTCCTGGATGAAATACAATTAATCTAAATGCAAAAACACTGTCTCATGCAAACCCACAGTGCTGAACTATTGTGGATGTCAAACCTCTCTTTGATGCATTTAGTATATTGTCAAGAACTACCATTAGCAAAGGCACCAGGCAGGTGGTAGAACGTTGGTATCACTGTTATTGTTCTTACAGAGGATGAACGCACAAATGAATGGACAGATACAGTGTATTGTTCTTTTTCCTAACATTACCTCAATACAACAACAACAATAGTATGATAACTGCTAACGTAATCATATCACATGATTTTATTTAACTAGAACACAAAGTAAAGACATCACATCACATTTCTGTTTTTCCAGTGCACAGTAACAATAGTTCATTTTTCAGTGATTAATTACTGGAACGATAAAGTCCGTATGAAGTGACACGTCACTCAACAGTTCTCTTGCATCAGTTCTCATTTCCCCAGACTGCAGGTAATCTGCTAAATCAGTTTAGTTAATTAGCCTCATAAACATCTGTAAAACTAAAAAGTAGTGTAACACAAGAGATTTCAAACCCAGCAGTATCTTTAGAGGATAGTACTCAAGACAACGTTAAATCATTTATGAATAACCTTAATGTGTAAACCATAATTGTGCTGTGAAGTTCTCATCCCTTAATCTGAACAAGATGACAAGATGTCTTCAAAACAGCAAGTGCATCCCTTTCAGTTTCCAGTGAGCTGGATTTCTCTCTCAGCTAAGTTGTTATGCAAGTGTTCAGCTCAGACACTTGCTCATTCACAATTCATGCTCATTGCTCGTACACCCACATACAAAAACCTCTCCACTACCTCCTGCTTTTTTTTTTTTTTTCCACCGCTCCCCCAAACTGTAATTTCGGAGTCCCACAACACAAAATATGTCTTCATCATTCCATTTCACACTCTGCTAATGGTTTGTGCCTCCTGGTATGTGTGAGGCTCCATGTCACTTGCAGGGCAGGCTGTCATTTACAGGAGAAATTCTGTATGCTCTTTGCAACATTATTCTTCTTGTCTTGTTACACTCTCCTCTACAGATGAAACCACTAGTGCCAGCTGTCCTAATGCTTGTCAACATATTATAGTAGAGCGAGTGGAACAAATATTAGTAGTGTCCAGTGTTGCACAGCCATTTATATAATACTAGTGGTTATCAAAGTACTGCTCTCTAGTCAGTGTGATTGTCTTCAAATTGCTTTAGTCTCCAGCAGAGTGTTGTGAAGAACACAGTATGTACAATTTGAATGCCATTATTTAGATGCTTGCACCCAGGGTAACAGAAGTGATATCCTTATTAATGCCCCACATCTAATGTCAGCATTTTAGTCTGTTCCCACACATTGGCAGCCAACAAACTGTAAAGTGAAACAGAACCTCCGCACTGTGAGAAGCAAATTAAAACGCAGTATGAGTGGTAGCCAACCATCCTAATTAGCCCATTTTGTTAAACACGCCTGAAATGATGCTTGCATTTCTTTTTGTGGTGCAAAAGCAACATTTCAGAGGGGGAACATCCAGAAAAATTCAACACCTGGTGTGTCATACTTGGTCAAATCTCTTGTTACACAGGAGAGAAGTTTGTCGTTGCTCAGCAAAGAGTGAGAAAATACACAGAAAAGAAGGCTTGGAGACCAAGAGATGTACCTCGGGGAATATGAATCGTCTTTTGATGTCAGTGTTAAGAGGTGCAGAGATAATAATCCACTTTGGGACTTGGGAGCAGCTAAGTATTTTCTCCTACATCAGTATGATATTGTAAGAGCCAGGTGATGGGCAAGGCAAAAGAAACATGGTTTTTAGGTCTCTCAGTTTTACAGATGTACATGAAAAAGATCATAATGATAGTGATTTGTTTCATCATAAATATCAAAAGATTCATTTCTTAGAAAAGGAAAAAATATATGAAAATACATCAGAATTACTATACAGGAATTAAAATGCAATAATAGGCCAAAACAAAGAAGGTGACCATTCACAAAGCCTTGCCCCTCTTGGTTACCATTGCTACACCTGTTAAGCTTTCTTCTGTACTAGTGTATTCATATTTCCATTTTAGTTTACACTGATAACTGGGGGAAGATTCACCATGGAAAATCTTTGTAATATCTGAAACAGTGGGCCCTTGATTAAAGAGAAAGGTAGACCAAGCATGCTTCGCCTTTTCAGTTGGTTACCATCGATTTCACTGATGGAAATGACAACTGTAGTAGATTTTATCAACTGTGGACAGTTATAAATCATTACTAACTCTCTGAGTTGGTTGAAAATAGTGTCTTCAGCTGACTCATTTTAAAACAAGAGACCTGCAAAAGGATCTTAAAGACCCTTCCTTCAAAGTTGACCATTGATTTCAGATGATTCGAGCTCTGTGTAGGAGTGTGCAGACTGTGTTTGATTGACATCCCACTCAACCTCATGTTGCACTTTATTGCACCTGCCATTGTGGGACAAATTACACTTGATCATTCGCAGAATGGAAAGACCTTCACATATATTACATAATGTAATTTTAATTTTTATGATAAAAAATAAATAAATGAGAAGCATTGTTTCTGTATTGAAGAGCAAAGTTAGTCAGCCCTGGTGGTGTTGTGCATGGAGTCCCACACAAGGAAACAGGGCGAGGTCGCAGTATATGGCTGGACCACATATGTCAATGTGCATAATTGAGGATGTAGTTGAAAACAGCTGTGGAACCACGGCTGTAAACGGCTACTTTCGATAGCAAATAGCCAGAAAAAGTTAATAAATGTTGCCAGATGATGCAAAATGCTAAGTAGCATATCCATGTGCTTTAATGAGTGTCAAACAAAATGCAAAATCTGTTAAAAAAGGTTATATAATGGGTCAGAAAAATCGGCAACACTGCTTGCTCATGGCAATATTTTATTACCAAATATTTGGCAGATATGACCCGGTTAGTCATTCAGTCAGTCACAGACCTTTGCAGTTTCACGCTGGCCTCGCTCTTGCGGTGCAGCAAAAAGAAGCCGACTAAGATAAAAGAACAGACACATTATTTTTAATCCCTTTGTAATCCCTGATTTATGCAACTATGAGTGTCAACTTCTCTTAATCCCCAAAGTCTGGCATAAATGGGCTTCCATATATTTGATATAATAACACAGAGGAAAGATTCCCCTGTCTAGACGCTATCTAGCCTTAGCCACTTAAACGCACGCATTGCAAGCTCCCGACTGCTTCATATTATTCTGCTCAATCCTTACATTTTCATTTAATTTATCCAGAAATGTCCCAAGACAGCCCTGGCCCTCTTCACTGATCCCCAAGCAGCGACCTTTAAGTCAGACCTGCAACACTAATTAATCTTAGCAGAGTGATACATTCAGAGGTTCAACCAACACTTAATACGGGCAACCCCCAGCTCAGACACCTTGCAAAAAAATACATTTCACACCAGGAGGAGGCACAGAAGCCCTGTGTACATATTCCAACAGCAAACGTATGAATGCAATACTCCCTGAGCTAAGAGCTTTAAGGAGAGGTTGAACTGATAATAAAGATTTAAATAAATGTCGAAGAGAACCTGTGCTCTATCTTGGGGATATAATATCTCTGGGAACAGTTGGCAGAAAAATTCATGAGACAAATATTTGCACCAAAAGATAAAAGTAAAGAGCCAGGGATTTGAGTCCCACACCTCGCTGAGCACTGCTGGTTTGGTATTCATTTCCCAGCTGGATGAAAGCAGAATTTAGTGGACACATAGATTATTCATCTGTGACTCCAGCCCAACCACTTACAGCCCTATAGCTCAACAACAGACCAGAATGTAAAATTGACTACAACTACCTTGTTGATTGATGGTGAAGGTGAGATATTTATGAGGCAAACACACTGCCCTAAAACATGACAGCACATCTATGTAAAACCAGGACATGGATTTTCCCTCTGATTGTTATTGATAAACACAAGTTGGTTTGGACAAATAGCGCTGCCTCTCCTTTCAGACATGTCAGACAATTTATTGGAATGAATTATTTTTGACAACACACCATGATTATCTTCTTTTTTTTTTTTTTTTTTAATTTATAATGCAGGTTTGGCAGGAAAAACGACATTCACCCCATTACATTTTTTATGTGGTCTGGGGATTCTTAAGTGAGTGTGAGTGATGGACTTAAAACATGGATGAATAACTGATAGCTGGAAAACAGCTGAAAATGAAATCAAAAGCTCGGAGCCTGTCTCGCTCTCCCCCTCGCATGTTGTCCTCTCTGCTTCGACTGCAGCAAAGCATTCTCAATGAGTTACCATAGAGATGATTATTGCAGTTGCTGTGAAAAAAATTGGCTCAAAACCTCAGGGACAGTACCGACATGGCAGATATGCAGAGCAAAGGAAAAAAAGATGAATAAACAGACATGCTTGAGAGAGACTATGTTGAGGTTTTTTAGGGTAAAAAAAAATCAAGAACAGCAAGTCTATCTTCTACAAGAATTTAAATCATATTAATATTCATTTTGCTTTGCATTTTTTTTTTTAGGGTGGAGAATGTTAACGCTTCTTCCCTCAAGTGTTTATGTATATTTATCTTAAAAGAAGCTGCATCAAAAAAGAAAAGTAAACAGACAAGGGTGATGTCAGGCCTTAGAGGGCTTGTCACTACTTTCGTCCTGGTGCCCTTGAGTAAGACACTTAACCTTAGCTGCTCCACTGGAGCTACACAGCGGTCAACAGTTGAAGACTGCAGCAGTTCTGAGCAGCTCCCAGGCGTGAATGTGTGCAACTGTACCATGAATGTTAAGCAGGGCATAGCTGAATAAGAGCAAGCATGCTCAGCTGACTTTACCTAGAAAAGTTAAAAAAAAGAAGAGAAAATCCAAAGCTGTGTATTTTAAAGGTATGTCACTTTTCAGCACAGTGAACTGTGAGCCAAAGCCTTACAAACCCAGTCAGACTATACAGACAACGATGAGAGCGATACAAACCAAAAGTGAAATGAAAAGGTTGCGAACTGACTGTTCAAAAATGAGAAATCCTGAAACGGCAATGTCACAGTTGTCCAGTGTTTGATTCCAGGGTTGAGGCCACTGGCCCCATGATACAGAGAATTTTGCGGTTTAGGGGTAATTTAAAGAGGTTTAGGCTTAAATCACTTTACTGGTTTTATGTAGTGTCAGGTGTAAGATCTCTGCATAACCTGGTTCCAGACCTTTGACAGACCACCTACATTACATTTGATTTAAATCTTGTTTCATCTGTGAAAATTATTAACTGCCACAAGCAACTGTGAACACAGCCTATAATCAATCAAATGAAAATATCTTCCAATGACAATAATTTAACAATTAAAGTAAAGTCAGTTTCGTTATCAGGCTACATTACCGGAATATCACATAGCCCAAGGTTTCTGTGTGGTAATTTTATTAAGAACATGTAATTTAATACATTTTAATGACGCAAGCACAATGTGAGCTGAAATAATGAACATCTAAAAGAAACAGTTTGACATTTTGAGAACTGTGCTTATTCAGCTTCTCTGTTGGGTCAGTGCTTTATACCAAATGCAACATCAGTCTTAACTAAGTGGCAACCCACTGTGTTTGTGAACTGCATTATGAAGCCTCAAGTTTGTAAATTGACCACCTTGTTGGTTTTTTGACAGGAAGAAACCATATTTGTAGATGAAGGTGGAGCTGAGGAGGAGTGAGGGGAGGATCTGACCCACACAGGTCACTGTGTGAACCCCCTGATGGTCATTAGATAGAGTTCAGGTTTAAGTTCCTTTCACTTTCGTTTCACTTTTCAGCCCCGGTGTCTTTTTACATACAGTCAATGGTGTGAACTTGCTACCTTGCACACCTCGTGTATATGGTATTAAGAAGTATATACGCTAGAGGGAAATATTCACGGCCAAGAACAGAATATCTTGTGAACTTCTGCTTTTACAAAGTATATACAGAAACTCAAGGAGGTAATAACTCTGTCACTGCTGAGATGACTGCAGAGAAAATGGGAGCAGCGACATTAGTGTCACATTCTGTGAGCAATCAGTTTCTACAAATCTTTTGGCGATTTTTGTGGTGATCCAACTTTGTGACACTGCTTAATTGCGTCTATTCAAAAATAGCAGCACCTCTAAATGTCAGTAACACCAAGCCCATCACCAAAAGGAGGAATCTCCACTGAAGGTGCATCACATGCCCCACTACAACACACCCCTCCACCTCCCTAAATTAATTAACTCTCTGAAAGAAAGCAAATAACCCAATGTTTTAGCACTGTTTGAAAAACAGATTTTACCACAGATTCAAGACAAAATTACCTCAGTCAAATGACCACAAACCAGCTGCTGAAAAAAGCTGCTACAGCTAAAGGGAGAATGCTTTTGATTGGGGAACAACTCTGTTTTAGCTAATAATTTAAAGTTCACAACAAACCCTCAAAAAATATTTTGTTGCCATAGCCTACCCTGACACAGACACACACACAACACTCATGAGCAAACTGCATTTTACCAGACTGCTGCGTCAGTTATTGCTCAGGTATACTTCACCAGTAGGCTGGGGTGTTGTAAGACTCCCCACTGGATTTAAGGCTAGTGAAATTGCTCCCATTTTCTTTTGCAGGCATCAAACCTGTGACCTTTAAATCGCAGGAGATTCCCCCTCAGCCTTTTTTCAAAGTGTTGTTATACAGGAGCTGTTTCCTCTTTGGACTTTTGTCTACCTATCAACCTGCCCATAGAGACTCCCTACCATACCCACACTGCCCCGAAATTTAATAAAGCCACAACATAGAGAAAAGCTTAAATTGTGTTAAGTGTAACATTACTGGATCTGTTGTGTACACTCCAGGTATGATGGATAGGTAGCACTGAGGAGGTACTCTACATCTGCTATAAGGGACTGAATAAGCTGCTGGAGGAGACCTGAGGCTCTGAGCTGTTAGGAAGCCATTCTGCAGCAAAATGCGATGTTCTTCAATCTTTCTCTTATCAATAGCACAAGTAAACTTACCCCAGTGCTGCGAGGAACTCCTCGGCTGCGATCAATACATCAATCAGAGACATTCCTGGCGTGTGGCAGCTCTTGCCAGTAATCATCCTCTTCAGTCATCCTTTTGGTGAAATAGAAGTTGCGATAGCTTTATCATCAGTGGGACTGTGTTTATGAAGGCCCAGAGGGGCCTTGAAGAGGACAGCAGTTGAAAGGGCCAAGCTCAACTATAAATGTCCACAAAACAGCATCAAGGGGATCAATAAAACCATGACACAGTCTAAAAACGTTTCTGCAGATCTACAGATCCTTTTGAGGGTAGGGCTATTTTGTTTGTATCTTTTAGGTTGAAAGATTATTGCTTTTTATGTGGGACTTCATGTTCTACAGCCTCTCACATCCTCAGGCATCGCCCAAAACTGCTAATCACGACATGTAAAGAGATACATCCATCCTCCAGTTGCAGAAAAACCAATGCTTAAACTGAAACTTTAAAAAAAACATGAAAGAATTAGAGGCACTTATATTCATTATACTCACCCCTGTAACCTTAGCTAAATGCATTTAAACACGACTATGAGGAGTCCTGTGTCTCATGCTTGTATGTGTTTTTCATTGAGTTGGGGAAAAAAATGAATAAATGTTGACATTAATAAAGATGATGGAACAGGGTAATGTTGGGGGCAGATGGTTCATGAAATGATACTGAGGCACACATGATCAGAATTGTAATGGTCTCATCAAGGCCTAATACTGCCTTTTAGATTTGATATTCTTGTCAGTCCTGTTCCTATTTTTGCAAACACCATTTGTGGCTGACAACCAAAGTAAAGGCCACCAGTGTTTGTATCACAAAATGTACCCCTGCACATCAAAACCCATCTCTCCTTGGGATTATCCCACACTGCTGTCATTCCCACTGGGAGGAATCCTGATGAGGTGCCACAGCATCTACTGGTTGGACATGATAACCCAGCATGTGAGCTCACCATTATAGTCATTATACAGTAACCAACGGGGATGTGTGTGCTCATTCCTCCAGTTTCCAAATACACATATTTTCTCTACTGCAAGGTAGAAGCGCAGCACCACTTTCTAATAAGACGCTCTTTAACATGAGTGGTGAGTTAAAAACCATTTATATGAGGAATTTCAAAGTGCTTTGCATAAGACATAAACTTGTTTTCTCACTTCTCAACCCTGCCAACCTCAAATTCACTGGTTTTAGGTTGTTAAAATGTGATGTCCTTTTGTGCACCAATCAGGATTTAGAAACACTTGAAATCTGTTGAAATTTGGGGCAGTGTTTCGTCATCAAATCACATCAAATGCGTCTTACCACTGAAGTAGATTAGCAGTTTTCACTGTTAAAGTTTCTGCAGATGATCGTCACTGCCACTAGATGTCAAACTAGACCACTAGCATCTCAGACCAAAACAAATGCTTCGCAAGCCATACCTTTAGCCGCCTTCACATTCTGCGTCAGCAAGGTGCTAGATGGCCCGCTGCAAGAAGCCATGAAACAATAAGCACAACTGAATAAAGTTTATTTAAATTAAAATCTAGCCACAACCATTAGCCCATTGCTCTGCAGAAATGCTGGCAGTAAGCTACCTACATTTGCCGAAGACATTCATAATAGGAATGTCAGATAACGATATCATGCCTTCTGATGTCAGAACAGTAAAAACTTTTGAAAACCAGTGTTCCCCATGGCCAGTCCACCTCTGGTCTTAGCTCTTTTTTTTTTCTCTCAAGCTTTTTTTTGCCAAAAACATAGTTTCTTCAGTGGAGGAGGCACTATTTGTTTGTTTTCGCCTGAACTGTGCAAACTGCCATCTCACCTGTGGACGTCCATATGTGAATATAGACAATAGTTAGACAATAGCAAAAAGGGACTCACGTGGTCATGTACAAACATGAACATGCACACGCTGCCAGAACGGAGACAACTCTTCTAAAATTACTATATATTCAGAAGGGGTGTGACTTTGTCCTCTCTTCAGGAAACCAAATCTTTACATAGAAATAGGTGTTTGCTGCCACATGACAGTTTAAATTTTGATTTAGTTACAAAGATGTCGTTTAAAACACTGGTACTGTGAGCTTGCGCAAATGCAGCTGTCACATCTCAACCTTGTTGAACTTGCATTCCTGTGACGAACCCATGTGGCCAATAGAAACGAGGCGTTTAGCCAGGCACAGTTGAGCAAATGGAAACTAGACCTGAAATTGGTCGCTGTGGAAATGGGGCTCCTTCACAAACCTAAATTTTCCAAACTACCTTTGGTATTGGAGATGCCAATAATATGAATGGATTCATCAAAACATCAATTATCAAAAGGCAGCAGCCTCTGCTCTCTGTATGAAACATTGTCATGTGTCTTTGCATCATCATAAGCCAGACAAATAAAACCTTTCCTCTGTCTGAAGAAAAAGCCAATCCACAGCTGACTTCAAAAAAGAATGGGGCTCTGTTCCAAGATCCCTTTACATCCGCTCCTCTGTCCTCATTCTTGCCCTCAATTCCCAAAGCAATCTCAAGTCAGTGGTTCTATTAAAACAATACTGCCTCATGCAAATTGCTACTGTCAAGCCCCTTGGTTTTATTTCTAGTCCTTACCACTGCTCTCAAATGCTTTAATGGAAATTGTGCCAGCCAGACTTTGCAGCATCAGGTAGGATCAATGTTATCAATAAAACAATCTGACAACCATCAGCAGCACTTTCGGGTTAAAAAGAGTAATATGTGACACTGAATGGATGAGCACTTCATTGAGGGATGCTGCCAACAAACCAGGTAATTACAAACTGGGGCTATAAATCTAAGCTGCAACTGAGCATCTTCCAGATCACACACATAACTTTTTGGTACAGAAACATAATTATCCTAATTATCTGGTAGCAGCCTGTGCTATTGTTACATTTCAGTTGTAATGTTAATGATCCACCATATGCACTATGTCAACTTCTACCTTCTAACTTCTACCTGATGCCACCGTGGAAGCTCAGAAAAAAAAGAGCTCTTACCTCTTAACATAAGATTTATCTTGTCTGTTTCATTAGCAACTGTTTAATTAAATGACTGATTTACATGCTGGGCACTTTGGCACTGTTCAACTTCACCTCACATACATTAGTAATAAGGTGTTGCTGTGTGCGTGGGGGCACTTGCAGGGTACCCTGTTGAGTTCATTAGAAATACCGTCTGCTCTGAGGAATATTCTCGTTTCTTCAACTCGCATGTCTGCCTCGGCTGAGGTCGACGCTCCGTTGGTAATGAGGCCTTTTCTGTAGGTCTGTGGGTGGGTCTCAGTCAGCCATTTATGGCTTTATGAATTCAGTTAATTGTCTGGTCTGGGAGAATAAATTGTCATCCCTGGATAAAAGCATGACATCAAAATTGAACACACCTGTCATCAGTGCTCCTTTGTTAGGCAAGTGGAAGGCTGAAAGTGATTCTCTGAATTTTGTTCCCAAAAGAAACTTCCCTTAATAACAAAAGGTGACTAACCAAGATCTTAAAAAGAAAAGTGGAATATTGGAGTTGCCAGTGCTGGAGTAGTGGAGTATGCCAGAGCTCTAGACCAATTTAAATTCAAACGCTCAAAAGTCTTTTATTAAAGGCAAAAACTTTATTGTTTTTAAGCGAACGTTTCACTGTTTGGTGACATGTTCCCACTGAAGTACACCTATCTTTTTAAAGCACAAACATTTCCCAACAAATTATAAATATCATAAAAATAATAAAAACTAATCTTGAATAATCAACCCTGAAACTTCAATGTCATAACAGAGATAACCAACAATAACTGTGCAGTGAAATAAAGTGCAATGAAAAGTCAGTGTTTCTTTCAACATCCAAGACTGAAATCCTGGCTAATATCAGTACAACTCTGAAATTCAAGGTGAGTGATAATGTCATTGTACAGTATTTTTTGACTCTGCCCTCTTGAGTTGTCCAATGATGTCAATGCTTGCATCAAAGAAACGCGTATCTTTGTTGTCTCTACTTTTCATCCATCTCATATAATGTGAACACAGCAAATTCATAGTACATAATAATACATGGTGTAAATTAAATACTAATTTTATTTTACAGAAAACAGTTTTCTTTTCCATTCTGGACTTACATGATGTTTGCAACAACTCTGGAGTACCACCATCAATTAAACTTCACAAAGTATTAATCCTTTGTTATTGTTTTCCAATGCGGTCCTCAAGCCATTTCCCTAATCCACAATTTGCATGCAAGGTGTAAGCGTGACCTCCTCTTCTTTTGTGCATTGCGCTGTGTGCATCAACGTGTGCATCGACGGCACACTTACAATTTAAGCGAGTCATTTTCCTGTTTGGGAATAATTCTGTTCTATGTCACTTTCACTCTCCTCCATGTTTTATTGGGTTGTGTGTATGCAACTTTCCTGCCTATAACCGTGCTGTGTGGAAGAACAGTGACAAACAATACTGCCATAAAGAGTATGATTTGCGGCACAACAAAATAAACGATAGAGCATAAAATGAAACGACAGACATTTTTCCATTGTCACACTATATATAAATTGTACCATAGCACAGCTGTACTTCAAACCAACTTCATTTTTGCGCAGCCTCAGTAGTGGAGTTTCATTTCGCAATTTTCAGGCTGGTGACATAAGTTTCATTTTGACTCACTAAATTACACTAAAGTTGTATGAAGCCACAAGCAAGCAAACAAACAAACAGCCTCTAAATGGTACCAGAAGGCAAACTTTGGCATATTTTACATCTTATGTGAAACCAACCAAAGCAGAAAACAGCTTGGCAACTTCAGTTCAAGAAAGAACTTCTGAGCCTCTAAACAAATAAGCTTTCTGTTCCACTGTCAGCCATTATGTTAATTCGCTAATGCAGATTAAAAAGTAATTGTTAACAATGTGTACACAGAATAATCTGCCTTGGCTGACTGCTGTGGAGCAGATAAGAATTGGCTGTAGAGATGTCCAGTGTAGGGCATTATATGCTTCATTACACTCTTTTGTTCCTAGCGCGTTAATTTAAAAAAAGATTCTGTGGGAGTAGAACCAACTGTAACCTTATTTTACTCTTTTATTTTCCTCCACTGGTCCTAATTCCTCTTTGTGTACAGCCATGAGGTGTTAATTTAGGGTTTGTCACAAAGCTTCCTTTCCACAAAGTTCCATTGTTATTTGTCATTAATGTCTATATTCATTGACTGATCTATAAAATCTCAAAAAAGACCAATTGCAATTTGCCAATTTGAGTCCAAGTTAACATAATCAAAGCACTTACTTTGCTATGAGACTAAGAAAGGAAATAAACATTTTAATGTTACTTTTTTTTTTTTTTTACTACCACAACTAAAATAATTCTTAAAAAGGCTTTGTCATAAAGACAAGTGTGATGTCTTTGAAAAATATGTTGAGGTCGATCAGTGATGTTGTGACTAGCCACAGGAGTATTATAGAGAACAACCGTAGCTTCGCGCTGGCTTAAAAATCATCAAACTAATGTTTTCTCTTGCATTTTAATGACATTGATATGAATCAAGTTTACACTAGAAAACAAAATACTTGAAAAACTCTCCTGCCTGCTCGGCTTTTTATACGTCACTAAACTAACTGCCAGCCACATAAATGAAAGTATCATGACCTAAAGTAGTGTGACAAGCTCGCTTGAGTGCTGTGTGATGAAGTTTAGCTTCACGCAGTGTAGGTCTGACTGACGTTTTCCTCTTGTGGTAGTTTCTACTCACTGATGAGAACGTTCAGCATGACGATCCCATAAAAATTGATATACTTAACTCGGCTTGGCCTCTGCTGATACCAGCTTTCACACACTCGCTGCCATCTGCACTTCCTATACGTGCCAATCTGCAACGTGTGCACCAACCAATGCTGAAGAGACCGGCAGGGGGCATCAGGGCCCGTCATGCAGATTCGTTCGTGCACAAGTAGCTCAAACACATCATTTCACAAGACAGGACAAATCACAAACACAGACACTTTACATTACTGAAAAGTTAAGAAAGCG
The DNA here is from genome assembly GCA_038496675.1 of Rachycentron canadum. NCBI lineage: Eukaryota > Metazoa > Chordata > Actinopteri > Carangiformes > Rachycentridae > Rachycentron > Rachycentron canadum. The sequence continues at coordinate 11,423,489 of CM076650.1, read as the reverse complement.
CTTCTTCTTTTTGATTGGACAGAGCTGAACTCCCTGTTGAAAGTTCAATGTCACTTCCTCTTTCTGTCGTCTCTCTGGAGTGCCCTTGCATGAATGAAGATGAGTTGGAAATCATGCAGCAACTTATAGGATAAATGGGAGTTTGAGTGTTAGCAAGCTACGTGCAGGGCTTTATCCCTCTATATAAGACTGCATGTAAAATAGTTGAAATTGGCTCCATCTCCAGCAGCTACACCAGCATGATACTTACACTCTAATGCTTTAGTATTAATTAACTAATGACATCATGTTTAATAATATAACAGTCTGAGGGTCCAAACCAGTACTCTTATACTTGTGCTATTTTTTCCTGTTAACACTGACCTACTTTCAATTACGTTGTTGTATTGGTACTTTTACCTAGGTAGTAAGGATCTGAATACTTATACTTCAATTTGTATCTGAGTCGAGCAGCTATTGTAGCATCATCTGCATTAGCTTAGCTTAGGTAGCTTGCTACTACAAATGAAATGTCAACACGCAAAATGGCATTTTAATGTTTGCACAAGTAACATACCTCACCTTTTCTCTCCATTTTTGACTTTGTGCACCTCAAGGTTTGGACCTTTTCATTATTAAATAATTGAAGCAACCCTCTAGCTGATGCAACAGTCAGTGTAATGTCCTGGACTTGGGCTGAGTGATGTGCATAATGTGCAGTGTGGACAGTCCAACTCAGTACAGGGCAGATAAAAAAACATAAGATCATGAAGTTGTCAACGTGTGACTGACAGTTGAGTGGGTTCACTATGTTACGTAATGTGTACACCATTAAAATGTATTTAAAAGGCAGTTTTTCGGCTGTGCTTAGAGCTTTACTATGGTTGAGCCAATCTAGCACCAAAACAGCTGAACAAAACCACTAAAAAGAAAAACCCTCTAAACGCACTTGGGTTCCGTCCCATCACAAACAGGAAGCGTACTGAACCGTACCAACCCATCTGAAATTGCATTGCACAGAAATCAATCATGTCCACTTCATATCTTTACTGTCTGTTCTTATACACATGTAAAGTTTTGTGTGGCTAATGTTAATTCAGAAAGAGTAACTTTCCTAAATAATGTTTTTCGTGTGAAAAAAATTATACGCAACACACCAGGAAATTTATACAAGAAATTTTTCTTATTCAGGTAGACAGCCAGAGAAATGTGTGATGGAATATGTCTTACAGAGTATAACAGAGTGACTGATCACCAAGGTTACCGTGGCATACGTCTACTGTCAGCACTGTGTGGAGGAAAAAACAACTATAAAGCGCTGACGTGGGGTACAGTAAGTTCTTTAGGATACCATTAAGACACTATGTTTTATTCAATCATTATGTGCAAGGTACAAGTTCATGGCAGAAATTACAATTTAACACTGTATGTGCGCATCATAGTTGAAATAATCATGGATTACAGATCCTGTAGGGCATATCCACCTCCAGTATCAGGCTGTTCATCTCAATTTTGGAGCATGGGGTAAAAGGTTGGGTGCTTTCTTGCATTTACAACATCTTCCTCTTCTCAAACTCCTACAGAGATGGACAACAGAGAGGAAGAAGAAAAGAAACAACATGACATGAAGTGAGATAGACAGAAGTGAATGATTTATTCATGTAGAATTCACACAGCTCTGTTTTGATCCTGTGTTTTAGATCAGCTGTTGAGGGGGGAAACAGAGGCGGCTGGAGCTTTGGAGAGCCTGTTGTTTATCCCAGAAAGTGCAAATCATGTAGCGCGTATGTGTCAGTAAGTTGCAGTTGTCAACATTAAAACAGCTCACTTTCTGTGATTGATACACGCTACACATCTGCAAAAATCTGATTAATGTGGGGTTATGGTTTCTGTTTACCAGCACAGTACAACCATGTGACTATAAATGAGAAAGCATTATGCTAGCCATTAAAAAGGATGTCACTATTTACATATTCAATTTGGAAAATATCACACAAACTGGGATGATAGAATATGTCGTTCCCTGAGAATTTTCCATTCCACGGAGGAAGAGTAACTTAATGCAAATGTCATTTATCAGGTCTAGAGAACACACAAGTACTCATGCAAATGTTGGCTCGTTCCTCTTTGGCTTGTGGATACCTGACGGTCTACTGCCACCTTGAGGAGAAAATATTCTCCTCTCGAAACCTGACTTTCAGGGAAGGACGCGATGGACAAAGAGACGCTTAGGTGGGTGGACTGGAGAGTTGTGGCCTAGTTTATTAGATTTTTGCTTTACAGATGAGGTGGGGTAAAGGAGGGAGTGGCAAAAGGATCAGTAATTAGGGGCAAAGCTCTTGGGGAGGAGTGAGGCTACAGAAAGAGTAATGGGATGCATAGAGTGGCATGAAAAAAAGAGGAGGGAGGTAGTTGTTGGTCCACATCAGCAGATAGAAAGAGTACAATACAGAACAAGAATGATTGGACCACGGTAAGACTAGAGTGGTTTGTGTCAGAGTGAAAAAAAAAAGACATTTTGTGTGAGACAGACTCAGATACTTGACAAGACAAGTCAAGAGGAAGCGGGGGAGTAAAATGAGAAAAGTAGAGGTTGCCACTCAAAATAGGAAAAGTGAAAATACATCTGGATTCAAACTGAGGAGAGCAGGGGAAGACATGACGTGAACAAACAGCAAGACATTTACAAGCCAGTAATGATAACAGCTTTAAAACACCTGACGCCGGATGGATGAGGAGTGCAGCCACCGTAAATATGGCCCGTGAGCTGCCGTCAACTTTTTGGAGTTTGGAATTTATTGAAGCAACAGAAACTGGAGATTAAATGCTTCTGTTTGTCTGCACACATCTGTCAACATGATTGGCACGAATCTCGAGCGGGATGGGACAATTCTATCAGTTTCTTGTGTTTTCAGAAACTTTGTACACAAGTGAAAAGGTCATAATTATTATATCTTGCATATGAATATGGTCCTTCCCAGATAAACACACGCTTTTTTTGATATCGTCCTTGCACCAGTGGCACTGAAAATTCCTTTGGATATCACTACAAACATTGCATATTTCATTTGGAACAGTGTTTTTAAATGGTAAAAAGGCCCAGAACTCATAATTTCTCCATAGACTGGGGACCTACATGATATAAGACTTCTCTGCTAAATTTAGAACAGTTTGAATTATTTTACTGAGAGATTTCTGTGATTTAATTTGTGTTCTCACCCTTGCTTTTCTCACAGTTTTGGAAAATATAGTTTAACATATATAATATGCAGTTTAACAATATTAGAACCAGAACCTGATGATGGTTATGGAGTCATTTGCTCATATTAAAATTAAGGTTAACAATACACAAGGATGTTTTTCTAACTTTACTTCTCTAACTTTTCCTAATCAGTCATGAATATCTAATGTTAAAGGAATACATAATATGCTTATTAAGTTTGCAGGGGAAAAGAATGACTAATCATATTTTGTGAAGACTGAAAACAAAATGGTTTGCAAAGGAAAAAAAGAGAAGTCATGGGCCTTCATCAATTACCAAATTGACAATATAAAAGCAACAATGTCGTTATAGATAATAAAGAATAAAGCCACAAGATGAAAGAGCCACTAGAATGGAAAGGCCAAGATTGCACAACACTGGAGACAACATTAATATTTGAAAAATTTAATTAGTAAAACATAGATTTGATAGTAACCTCTAATAATATCTTAATATAAGCAAATTTTAAACCTGTTAAAAGATATTTCCTCCTAATGAAACAACTTATTATAATGTATTATCCATTCCCTAAGGACCATGAGTGAAACTTACTTCTAATAAACTCATGACTGATTGTATATAGGAACTCGACTATTAATATTTCATGGATGAATTTTTCTATGTACCTAGTTGATGTGCTAACACTTAGCTTAGAGAAAGAAAAAAAAATCTGAGATAAAAACATCATTTGGCCTGCCATATTTTACTTTCAGCAGATAGTTACGGCTAGAAATGAAAATGTTATCACTTTAACAGACAGTGGTAATGACACCAGCATGCTGTATCCTGTTTACGCTACTACTAAATTGCTAGTGTGTTTCTGTAATTATTGTTATGAATAATGTGCCAGGACATGCTTATGTAATTGAGGGCAAAAGCGTCTTCAATGGTTTGTTCCATTTGATCACGTACCACTTAATACTGCCACGATTTTACTGAAAACGTCTCAAAACACAGTATACATCCTTTTTATATTTGAAATGTACATTTCATGCATAAACTTGACAGAATGTAAAGGCTACACGAGGAGGACTTTTTTTTTTAAGCTTATCACATTTTTAGCTTAAAAACATCTGCTGCTGCAATATGTATTTCTCATAAAGCCCTGATTTAATACAATTACGCACGTATCCACTTTTGCAAATTCATGTTTTCCACACTCATGCCGAGGCTCACGCAGGTCAGGAGCAGCAGAGATGCACTCCACGACCCGAACAGCTGCGACTGGGGTCATCATTGTTTCCCACACCCAAACCATTATGTCTACTTGCTTCTCTTACTTGTTATTACTTCTATTACAGTGGTCAATGAGATTAACAGAGATGTATGAACACAATGTGCAGCAAAATGAGCAACCACGTAGCACGTTTTTCATCATTACACACAATGATTATGAATTAAACTTTGGGGGAAAAAAAACATGTGTAAATCTATATACGCGTTCAGTAGTGCCAGCAGTGGTAATGAAAGTATAAGATGATGAATGGGTGTAATACATGCTTTCACTTTTTATACATCTTGTTAACAGTGCTTCCCTAGAGATAAATTGAAATAAAGAGGCAGTGGCGCCAACTCAGCCACTGTCAACACGCGTTTATTAATTTCTGCCCTTCTCTTCTGCCTTTCTTTACGGCATAGTAAAAGTTCAATCTCGACCTTGCTACTCCCAGAAAAAAAATTTAATTCCTGTTCCCAGTAAACTCTCTCATATTTGTAACTGTTCCATGATGAACGATGGTGCTACCAGTGACTAGCATCACAAGATATTTTGTTCAGAGGGCAAAAGACAGGTGTTATTACAGTGTTAATACAATGTGATTATATTACCTTCTCATTAGCTATGCTGGCTGTCAGCTTTTATTAGCTTCCTAATTCATCTGTATAACTGAAGAAATACCTTAGTATTTGTTTATTTGTCTACTAGTTTTAAAGCTTAAGTGAATGCATTTTCTCTAATTGATCAATTACTGCAGTTTTGAGCAAAACACTAGATTATTTCAAGCCAACGTTGTGTTGCATTTGAATTTGACAGCAACAAAACTAAAAATGAGACTGAAACCAGGGTCAAGAAGAGAGAAATATCACAAAACTCATGAATGACTAATATATTTGAGATTATTTTCTATAACGAGTTGAAATATTATTTTGAGAAAGTTAGCTCGTGGCTGTGCATTTTTTTTTTTTTTTTTTTTTTATAAATTTATGACTGCAATGGCAACAATGCAAAATACAAGTTCTTTTCAAAATCTCAGGGACTTTGCCGTTGTTGCTGTTAACAAAGATAAATTGAGTGTTTGTTACATGGCACAGACCTAAAAACAGTTCATTCTAAATCAGATTGGAAGAACATGTAGTGCTGTCCTCTTATACACCTTATCAAAATAGTACAATAATTTCTATTATTACCTTGTCCATGATAATGTCTAGTTGGGAGAGAGGACTCACCTTGAACATAGTACTGCCCAGCTGGGCTGGGGACATGCTGACTACAACTCCAGCTGACTGTAGGGCTGCAATCTTCTCTTTGGCTCCACCCTTTCCACCAGCAATGATGGCGCCAGCGTGGCCCATCCTACGCCCAGGAGGAGCAGTTAGCCCCGCGATGAAGGACACCACGGGCTTTGAATTAGCACCCTGGATGTAGAAAAGTGAGAGACAGAAAAACAGAGTGTAAAATGGGGCGAAAATGGATAGAAAATGAGAATAAGCTCAAGGGAAAGTTTGAGGATGTGAGTACAGTTAGCAAAGCAACAATGTTACTATAAGGAGGAGACAGGAATCAAAAGGAGGGAGGCAGATGTACAAAAATAGAGAGAAAATTTTTTCTGCACCTGCATTTTATTCATTCATTAGAAATTAAACACCCCATGTCCTCCCATTACAGTGCCCCCATGATAACAGACTTGTCTAACCAGCCATCTCAGTCTCAGCCTGCATTATTAAAACAAAGGGTCAATCAAGCCATTTAATTGCATGGGTTGGTGTATGACCAGATAGAGGCTCAGGCTCCTGCCATTTCATATCATCTCATTTCTGAGATGGTAATTAGTCATGCAGCCACTGATTAGCTCAGCGCCTGTCTGTGCTGCTTGCTCATTGATGGATGTTACATTCAACAGTTAAGATCATTTCCAAGGTGAAGAGAGCTAATATTTCATCTTCAGCAATAACATCATTACCAGAGCGAGGGATGGACAGTGTGTGTGTGTGTGTGTGTGTGCACACGTACAGCAGCTAATATTTCATAGTTAGGAATAACAATATAATAGTGTAGGACGCCTTTGCGCACACACACACACACGTGCACGCACGCACACGCACACACACAATCCTGGGCTTTCAACAGAAGGCTGTGGCTCATCTGGCAGACAGCTTTCAGAGAGTGAATGTGGCATGCTCAGCAGCCAAAGCAACATGGTGGGGTCCTTAAAAGACGCCCACTTCTCCTGCCATTTCAGCTCCGAATTCAACCCTGACACTGGCACGAACAAGATGGCAGCCACTAATATAAACTGGAGATGACTTTTGATAATTAAGACTAGCACAACATATATCAGCCAGGGAAATGTTGAGGACCTTGACTAGAAGTGCACGGCTAATGAGACATTAACACTTGCACAGTTAACAGGGAAATGGAGAGAGAGGGAATAATACTTTAAAGTGCTCTAAATATGTTACAAGCATCTGTTCTCTGCGTTGAAAAATGTAAGCACAAAACAAATTAGCACCAAACCCGACTCAGTATTCAGAAGTCAAATCACGTTCAGAATAAACAAACCACCCTCATGTGAATCAAGTCTTAAATCTACCTCAAACGAAAGGGGGTTTAATTACTCTATTAATCCCTGCCTCCCTGGATACTACGTACTAACAATGCATACAGGGAGGGGAGTCATACCACCATTCGCTTTACTCGTCTTTTGTCTTCCACTGTTAGCAGTTCAGATATATTACCTTAATTATGAGACAAATAGGGTAGTTCCCCCACCTCTGCTAACATGACTCATGGAGGGCTTTGTTCTATAAACACAAAACAGCCTACTCAAAGGTGAGCAATAGTATTCACAAGCTTCAAAAGCCTTTAGACAAGACAGGTAGGCATGAATAAAACTTAAAATTTTTTTCATCTCAGGCCTCCTCCATACTACAGCCTGCGTTAGTTTTCAGTGTTGTTTCCACAGAATTACAAGGGGCTTAGCTAAGATCAGTGAAGACCAGCTGGGCTAAAAGTCAAGAGGCTGAAATAGAAAAAAAAAAAGTCAGTAAACCTCCACGACAGCTTAGATGCCAAATACTCCTGATGTACTTGATATGCATGAAGCAGTTGTAATATGCTTTTTCTGTGTAGAACCCATTTCTGACGGCAGAGAGCCTGTGAAGCTCCGGTAATGACAGGCGTACCTTTGATACAGGTGACTTCTTAAGACCACATTACATTGGCAAGGCTCGCAGTCACTGATGAAGACTGAGCCCTGAAATATGCCCTGCATCATAAAATCTGACAGCAGAACCTGGTGGGAAATATAAGGTTGTTTTCTTGAATTTTACAGAATTAAGGTGTTGGTAGATAAACAGTCAGCAGTAACTCAGCTGTAACATTGATGGATACTGAAATCAATACTTGCTCACCTTTCTGGTATAATGTGTCTTTCTCAAATAGGAGTTCAATATATTTAATGTTGCATGACACAAATCAATCATGACACTGGGCCTTTAATTTCACTGAGCATTCGATACTAAATGTGTCCAGTGTGGCAGAATTTGTCAAGTTAATGTGAAGCGTCAAGCATCTTATAAAAAACTATTTTCTAAATTAACTTCTTACGATGAGTGATGCGGCTGTACTCGAAACACAATTTTCTGCCAAGGTTAGAACAGTTTTGTCTATTTCACATGAAATATTAATGACTTTACTGTTGTGTTCCTCACATTGTTGGAAAAAAGGTTACACACACAAACACACAGATGGCTGTGAGTGTGACACGTACAGTCAGAAAGTGTTGAGGCCTCTTCAACTTTCACATTTTGCTCTGCTGCTAACCATCATGATAAAATGAAACCAGATTTTTTTTTTTGTGAAAAACTTGATATTTAGCTCAGGTGCTTCCCAGACATCTCAGATGTTTCTACAGCCGATTGGAGAGCACCTGTGGCGAATTCATTTGATTGGACATGATTTGGAAAGACACACACTCACACACTCTCTCTCACACACACACACACACACACACACACACACACACACACACACACACACACACACACACACACACACACACACACACACCTGTCTAAAGTGTCTCAGCTGACAAAGCACATCAAGAGTAAGGAAATGCAGTGATCAGAGACACAGTTGTGCTGAGGCTCATTTTGATTGTTTTGGAAAAAAAAAAAAAAAGAGAGTGCCGCATCTTTCCCACCAAATTCCTTTTCAGTCAATATATTATGATTTGAATATGAATGTGAGCAGCCATGAGAGGCGATAATGTGACAATTTTAATCCTACCCACTAAACACAGATTGGTTGGTTGGTTGTTTGGTCCCCCCCCACTGGCACAAACAGTCTTCAGTACAACACAAGACTAGGCTGATTTAAATAACTGAACATATCTGAGGTGTGGGTGGAAATTAACAGGTCTAGAACCGGATGGATGGCGAGTTGCTTGCTTGTTGTCAGGCCACTGTCAATCAAATTTGGTGACGTTGCACCCACACGATACTGATGAAGCAGATCGGTTAAATTTCTGAGAATTAAACTCTGAATAATGACTAAGAAGTCTTTTTTCTGCCAATGTCGATTAATCTAATATTTTTTTCAATGAACCATTTTGGTTATAAAATGACAAATGATGAAATAGTAAAAAAATGCCTTTTGGAATTTCCTACAGAACAAGACGTCGTCTACTGGTGTCTAATTTTGTCTGGTCAGCACTCCAAAGATTTTCAGTTTACTATTGTGTTTCAAAGAAAAGCATCAAATCCTCATTTTGAGAATAAACTAACATGACCAGACGGAAGTAGCAAATACTTTAAAATGTTTTTGCTTAAGATATGTATTAAAAAGATCAAGATCAAAATAGTTGCTGATTAATTTTCTGACTAATCGTTGCAGCTCTTCACTCATGAATATTTCAGTTTCTAGAGAGACATTGAGGATTTAGGAAGGAAGCTCATGAATTAACTAAATCATCTTGATTGTCATAAGGCAGAAAGAATCTTCATCAAGTTGAGGACTTCACTCTTTTGTATTATTTATTTATTTAGAGAGATGAGCTCACCTGCTGCTCATTTCCAGTGTTTCACACTGTGCTTCACATTAATACAATATTCACACATGGGAGCTGCCCTGGGTGAGTGTAACGGTGACTTGAATTCAAATGTATTCAAATCAAGAAAAGTTAAGTTTTCTCCAAAGTGAAAACAACGACTGCCGTCTTCTTTTGAGCTTTCTCTATTAAATATTTGGTCCAAGTACGCTTTTTTATGTACGATCTTCTACACAATTGACTTTCAACGAAAGATCTGCGGCTTACTCCCACACTCTGCTGGGCTTTTTCATGCATGTGTTTCATTTGAACTGCCCCTCGCTGTCAACACTGTGGGTGATTGGGTGGGTGAGTGGGGGTGGCGGTGGTGGTGGTGTTTGTACTTTATTTGTTGAGTGAGAGAAGTTATTCTCCTGAGACGCTAGCAGGAGATTTGCATGCATTAAAGCAGGCGAGGGCAAATCAAATCCATTTCTCAGCTCAAGAGCACTATAAGCACGCGCCCATACACAGAAACAAACACATACACACTGAAAAATTAACAGATTAAAAGTCATCTGCAAGGAGCAAAATGCCAAGTACAGGCCTGGTGAAGTTAAAAATGTCAGTGACAAGTTCTCAGCTACTCAGCTATGTAAGCCTGTCATCACTGTACAGCTCTTTATCACATGCAAGCATCACAAAAGGTTCACGCCTCATAAACACAAGCACATTTCTAGAACATGCACTGAGAATCATACTGGGGCACTCTCTATTACTCTTTATCACGCAAATCACACAGACACCGAAGGCAAAGAGGGAAAGCCTGAGGCTGTGATCAGAAAGAAAGGGCACTTTCACAGTTCCACCTTGTTCTCGTTGTACGGTGGATTCCAGTGTTCACCGCAGCTCATAGATTTGAAAGGGCATGACTACGAGCTAATTCAGAAAAGGATCAATTTTTTATACGAACAGATATATCTGCTGAGGTGATGCGCTGAAGCAGAGGATATTACAAGGAGAGTGAAGTATGAAAATAATGGGTGTCCAGTGTGTTATTTTCTTACAGAGTTGTGCTGTTTGAGGTACTCTGCTGCATTCTCCTCTGCATTGCCCCCGATTTCTCCAATAAGGATGATGCCCTCTGTCTCGGGGTCCTGCAGGAACACCTCCAGACAGTCTATGAAGTTTGTTCCATTGAATGGATCGCCACCAATACCTTGCAGGAGACAAAGCAAACCCTTGTTGGATACTTAAGACTCTCAAAGGATAAATCCTGTGAATATTTGAGTGTCAAATGGCTGTTCCACCCGAGAGCAGAATAAAAAGCTGGTGGAAACCAACTTAATGTCAATACAGTCTGCAGCTACAACCAGCACTGAGACTGTTCAAAGTTGGTCACTGGGGTCCTGAATTTTTCCATGAGCACATGAAATGTTTCTAGATTGATTTGGTTTCAGAGTGATTTTAGTTCTATCTCTCACCTTTTTATTCCCATTTGCCCCACATTAGTATTTATTGTGAGTTGCTGGTGTCCTGCCAAATGCAAGTCCTTTATATACTGTCCTTTTATGTCTGTTTTGGTCTTCACTAACTCCTGAGGGAAATGTCAGGCTCTTTAGCTGCTAAATGTGCTGCTATGTTCACCGTCCAGCCTATAATGGTGTCTGTCTACAGTTTGGTGCTGAACCGGTAGTGTACAGGAGGTTAATCAGGATTTCTTTTTTTTTTTGCTGAGTCACAACCACATCTGGAAATGATGAATGAAAGTTGTGGCCTGCAAAACCAAAACAATGAGTTGAAAGACAGTTCCATAGGGGTGAGGGGACCTACAGAATGAGGTGATAATTTTCTATGGATTTCACATACATCATATTACTTATTGTTAATATAAAGATGCTGATTATAGCTGCTTTAATACAATTAAGTGTGTGAAAACATGAAGGAGTTTGAATATTTTCCAAAATCACTGTAGATGAGCCACATTTTGTTAGAAGTTAAATTGGACTGAGGTTAAATGAACACATTTTTCAATTTTACTTCAAAGTCACTCCAAAAGTTTGTTTAATGGTATAACTGCTCCAAACCACCTTTATCTCTGCATGGTAGTTTAATGATGCCTTTCCTTTCATTTCCAAGGACCATGACTTATGAAGCTTTTCCAAATCAGAAGAGCCCAGTCATTTTTTTTTAGAATAATTTCCACAGAAAATTACACCAGGATGCAAAAAAAACACGGGCAAAAACCTGCATGAGACAAATCTTTACAGAAAAATGTCTAAATTTATATTCAAACCATTAAAAAACCTGGCCAACATCTAGAAAAAAAGATTACATGAATAATAATCAAAGTGGACCACATTACCAGCAATAATGATGACAGTGATATTAAATATTGTACTAAGTATAATTTGCTGTAGCCCCTAGGTCATACTCAGATTTAAGAAGTTGCTAGCAGAACCACTAATAAACCTCTTTAATGAACTCTACAATATTTAATACTATTGCGGCACTGGCTGCATGAAGTCTGGCTGGAGGACACTCTGTAATTAAAATGTCTAAATAATAATGAAGCTAAGTTGTTTTTCGGTTAATTTGGGTGTCTGCTCTTTAATACAGATTCTCTGGTGACAAATAAATTAGCGAAAAAAATTTTTTCTTTTAAAAAGCAGTAATCTTGTGTTAGCTGTGTAGCCAACACACAATAGAGATAGGTACAATGATATTTTTAGGCGAATTTATTTTGAAGACAAAGATGGTTCCATATAATGTCCCATTTTAAGGCTGTGCTAAAAAGATGGGTTTATTCCTAATCCACAGTGGAATACAGTAAAGTTTACAAACAGTTGGAAAACAAGAGTCTGCAAAAAGCACCATTGAAAGATGATCACAGAATATGTTATTGGTAACAAAGTCATTCAGTAAATTTTTTTTCTTCATATAAAAAAGACAAAGGTACAGAAACATTACAGCATCCATCTTTTGCTACACTGTCGTAAAGTAAATGCATGTATCAAGTGACTATCTGGTCTCGAAATGTGATATTTTCCTATATATTGAAATTTAAATTCAATATGCAACAAATTGGTTAGTATGATCACTTCACAGCAAGAAGTTTCAGGGTTCAAACCTGTGAAGTTTGCATGTCCTCCCTGTGCCTGTGTAGGTTCCCTCTTGATATTCTAGCTTCCTCCCACAATCCAAAGACATGCACATTAGATTAACTGGTGACTCTAAAAGTACCTGTGTGTGTGGATGTAGGTGTCAATGGTTGTTTGTCTCTATATGTCAGCCCTGTGTATACTAACAACCTGTCCAGGGTGTACCCCGCCCTGGCCCAGTGTCAGGTGGGATTTGCTCCAGCTCCCATGACTCTATAAGGATAAGTGGGATAGATAATGGATGGATGGATGCAACAGATCATTTCTACCTTACCAACGCAGAGGGACTGGCCCAGGCCGACTTGTGTAGTTTGGTACACAGCCTCATATGTCAGGGTACCAGATCTAGACACAATGCCTGAAAGACAGATTGAAAAAAACATTTTGTGTTTTTATTTATTTATTTTTTTGTTAAACCATACTAAAACACTGCTCCAATCAAGGGTGATAAATGATATACGTTTCCAGCTGTCTTTTTCCTTCAACTTAGACTGAATTGTCAATATGACAGCAAAAAGAGAAGAGATCACCATCATAACAGAGCTCTTTAACAGCTGTTCTGCATATGCTTTGGGAATGATGGCAGTCTTTTACTATAAAAACAGGCTTCCTGTAAAGGTTCACTGGCCAGCAGAAGCACTCACTGCTTATCAAGCTGTCAACAGCACAAGCCACATCTAGGATTTAAATACAGTACCCTAAAAAAAATTTTTGGGTAAAAAGGTATAAGCACAAATTAAGTTTGTTTTCCTTTCTTTTTCATCACATTTTTTTTTTAGTTGGAGAAACCTAGGCCAGCATTTGAGGAACCTGTAAGCTGTCATTGTCAATGTCATGTCAATATACTAATCTTTAGCATTTAAAAGTAACTTGATGTGATTTCACAGACAAATTACAAAATCTTACCAATTCTTCCTTTCTTGTGGATGTGCCCTGGCATGATCCCAATCTTGCACGCTCCAGGCTGCAAATAAATCCATTTTAGGTTTTAATTAAGGTATACACCATTTACTGCAAAATTCACACATACAATTCTGTTTAACTTCACTATTTCTGCAAATTCTAGCTCCCCAACTTTAAACCCCAGTTCAACTTATTTTTCTTTATTAAAACCAAAACTAATTTCTACCCACACCATAAATCCCAATAAGAAAGCAGAGCTGAATGATATGCAAAATAATACATATTGCAATCATTTTGGTAAATATTGCAATTGCAAGTCACAATTTTAATTGGAATGAACATTTTTGGATTTTTAACAATTTTTATACAGATATTGCACTTGGTCATATAATGATTTCAATGAGCGTTTAATTGTTTAACCCAATGAGAAATTAAAACTTGTTTTTGTTCCAAATGCAAATTTTGCCACACCCCAATATCAAGCAAATTTTATTCACCCCAAATAAAACTGATATTAATAATGCCACCACCAACACAGAAACAAACAAACAGAAGCAACAGTATAAGGAAATCATACTCCTTTAAGGTTTTAGTTTGACTGAGTGGAATATTAATGCATTAAATTTGAATTACTCCTGGACCCTTGAGAGGGAGCTTGTGCTTTCAGCCATCTCAGCCACGACAACAAAAACAAAAACAAAAAGTATGTGCATTGGTGTGTGTGTATATGTGTCTGTGAGAGTGTGTGAGCTTACATTGATGACTCCTGGGCAGTTGGGGCCTATGAGGCGGGTTCTGCTCTGGCGCAGGAGCGCATGTTTGACTCTCACCATGTCCTGCTGGGGGATGCCCTCAGTGATGCACACCGCCAGGGGTATCTCTGCGTCAATGGCCTCGATGATGGCTGCAGCCGCAAATTGAGGAGGTACATAAATCACAGTGGCATCTGCCCCTGTGCCCTCCTTTGCCTAGGGTAAGGAATAAAAAAAGCATTGGTGATGTGTTAAAAAAAAAAAAAAAAAAAAAAAGGAAATTCTAAAGTTATGAAATAGTGCCACCTAATGTTTCTTTAAAAAACTGGAAAACGCTCCACAGTCCTCCACAGGATATTTGCTGCAAATCTGTCAGCTACATACCAAACAGTTCAGTTTTTATCTTTTAATATATTTATATATTTACACATCAGCCACAACCACAGAGCGGTAAGAAGACATACATACCTCCTTGACTGAGTTGAAGACTGGCAGGCCGAGGTGTGTCTTACCACCTTTGCCGGGGGAAACACCTCCAACTAACTGGGAGCCATAGTCAAGAGACTGCTGACTGTGAAATGTTCCCTACAAGGGAAGAGGGAAAGACAAGTCAGTGTGTGTATGAGTGTGTAATGAAGTGGGGTACAGCCACTTCTGCAGTGTCAACCTTGAGATATCATTACAGACAGAGAGGAAGGAGGAAATATGCTGCCATCCAGGATTAATCACCTGTGTCTCAGAGTAAAGGGATGGGTACAGAAGTGAGGCTGGGTTCTTCTAGGGATGTAGCCATGGGTAAATATATTCAATGAGAGGGGCTCAAAATGCTCTTGACAGTTAAATAATGATGTAAGCTTAGTTTAATCTCCTTGCAGAATATTTGAAAAAAACAACCAAAAAAAACCCAAAAACAAATCAAAAGCAGCTTTGGATATTTTCCAACAGTGACTAAAAAATATTTCCAAAGAAAGATAGTTTACAAAAAATATTTGACACACTGTCACTTGCTTACAAGCTATAGAGAGCCTGTCGTGGCTGCCACGGTTGGAGGATTTTAATTCTGACAGTCATGAAGTCATTGCGTTTTCATCAACCCCAACAGAAACACATTTTTTTCATTAATTTCACCAGTTTGTCCTAATTTGTCTGGGGAAACATATTTAAAACTTTTATCAGAGCTTTGGTTTCTAACACATCTGGTATGTTTATGTTGTTCTTTTGGACCTTATAAATCTGGGGGTGGCGGCAGTTATAGAAGAATAGAAGTAATTAACCACAGAGAAATTGAAATTGTATCCATACTTAAAGTAAAGCACAGGAGAGATATTGTAGTTTTACCTCATAATACTATAACACAACCAATAACACTAATACCACCAGTAAAGCCAACAGTAACTTTTTTCCCCATAAAATACACATTTTTGCTAAGACAAATAAGTCCAAAATCCAGTTTATAGTTGAATATTTCACTCAGAGTGAAATAACATGAAACATCAATGACCAGAAATGTATATGACACTGCAGGACAGCATAGAATAAGCTGATTTTCCAAACCTCAGTCACTAAAGGGGAACAAAAGATGAAAAGTGAACAAAAGGTATTGGTGTTTGGAAGATCAGCCAACTTGCAGGTTATAGTGCTCTGTGTTTGGTACAAATATCCCCACCAGGGCCAATTCGAAATGAAAATAAACAAGATAAAACAGCAATAACAATAAAGGGAGTAAAATGTATTTTGGAAGATGAAATCATGTGAGTGGATTGCAGTTGTACTTTATCAGAAAATTAGTGCATCAAGGCAGTGTAAACTGATTTTCTGATGCATAAGTCTCATCAGCATGCAGTCAGTTAATTATTGCTGAATATATACAGAAACAATGTAGATAAAGTAGCCAAGGGTCATAACTACAAGTGCGGATAAATGACCTTAATGTAAAAATTATAACTAGCCTATTAAGAGGAATTAGAAGCTATGAATCAGCATTTTCCCCTCAAATGTAATATAGTCCTTCACTCTGCTAACTTTGCTGTTTTTGCCAGTCATTATTATCGCAAATGTTGGGACAATAAATTTGAAAAATGGTTTGCTTATCAAGCCAGAAAGACATGAAAATGTGCACTCAATAGCACTTGCTTCATTTCTCATCCTTTTCTAATTACCCAGAGTGTTCGCTGGAACTATATTTAACAACCTTTTATTATGTTGAAGAGAAAATGGAAGATGAAAAATGAAATGTGCACAAGGACAGAGGGAAGGATATAAATCTGTAAAGTCCGTGTTTCTGGCTTGTTGAACACACTTGCCAAGATTTTTATTCTCCTTGACTGGAAATGGTTCAAAGTGAATCACCTGAGCTTTTTCATGCTTTTGAAAAATAACTGGGAGGATCAACATCTGTCACACACAGTTATTATTGACTGAAACAATGACTAAGGGTTGTCATGGTGAAAAACTGAAGTTAAAATGAAAATGAAAGTTTATTTTTCTGCCCAGAAAAATCAACTGAAATAAAACAGGAACAAATCCGGTTGAGAGGCCTTTCATGCAAACAACTCTCAAAACAGCAAACTACAGTAAATCACAACTCTATTGATTGATCCAATGTTTGTAGTATTTAGTATTTACACAGATCCTGAATAACAATGAAATATTTGCAAAACTAACTCTTCTTTCAGAGCCAGTCTTGACTCTACTACAAACACTTTTACAATGAAAAGTCCTGCAGAACTTTTTGTTCCTCTTCCTGAGGCAACAGAGGAGTTTTACTTTAATTCAACTGTGTTAAGGAGTGTTACACACTGCACATATTTAGAGTGGGTCTGAGACATACTTGTACTTCTAATTGACATATTTTATGTCACTGACTAATGCAGAAAATATAAAGTTATGGAAATAATAAACTTTCAGAATCTCTCTTATCTAGTGATATTATTCATACAAAGAGAATCTGACACAAAAAATGAGGAATGGTGCACGTTTGTGAGATTTCACAACTGGATTACAGTCAGATAATCCAATGTGAGGCAATAATTAAATGATGGTAAGTTGTTAGTACAAACCTGCTTCCCTGTGAAACCTTGGCAGATGACCTTCGTGTTCTTGTTGATGTAGAGGTTCTTTCTTGTTCCAGTATAACAGTGCCTGACTCCACTCTGCTGCACTGATTAGAGAAAGACAGACTGATTTTTGGTAACAATACACAGGTCAATATTAATCATCACAAATTTATTCAAATGAATTTTATGATCAAATCTTTCTATCCACATGTTCACAGTTGTTCACCCTTGTTTTCATTGAATACCATTGAAAAATAAACATTAAGACAAACTGTCAATTAAAAGATGGTTTGAAAAGGAAAAATTCAATGAAATGCAGTTTCTCTCAATTTTTCAACAAAAGAAAGCCTCTTTCTTTTCGCAGTGAATAGAGTAAGGTTAAAGTGAGAGGTCTATTCCAGAAATGATCCTTTACTTTAGACCTTGCAGTGTTTTAGCAACAGTCCCTTTGCTTCTGAAAATATTGTTTATTGTTGCTTAGCAACTTGACAGAGTTTTACTGCACCTGTGACCACAAACGTTTTTAGTTTTTTCTGGGTGGACATAATTTTTCCTTTAGTGATGGTTGCCTTTTGCAATGTATTGATGATGTTATGCTGTCAACTACTAAAGGGAATTTGACATGTGACATTAGGCCAGATTGTGTCTAATTACACTAACAGGCTATGATTTACTACAAAGGTTTCTCAAGGGTTCCTGAGCACACTACTGCTATCAATTTCAAACATGTTTTGCACACAGTAACTGAAATTCAATGTAGCTGAAGCTACTTTTGAAAGATAAAAGTGTTACTCCACTAGAGTGTAATTCTTTCAACATTCTTTAAAACAGCGGGAAACAGCAGTTTATACATTGACATTGTACTGACTGACTTAAAGTAATGTGACATAGGGACAAACTCTCAGAGAAGTGCTAACCAGCTTTTAAAGCTGTTTTGCTTCTCTAGTTCGTAAATTCCAGCAGACAGCTGTCTTCATACCCCAGTCTTAGTCAAAGCAAGTAGCACAATCAGGTCAAAGTGCAATTGAGGAGGCTCTATCAACAACAACTGTGAGACAATGCTTTCTCTTTGCATTACTGCTTCACTGAGCATAACGTGTGGAAGTGTGCATGCATCACATTGGGGACAAAAATAAAAATTTATTTGATTTCCTTAAACTTGCACAATGCAAAGTCTGAAAACCAGATATATAGATAGATAGACTTTTATATATCCCTGGAGGGAAATTAAGTTGTCAAGCAGCTCAACCTGTGACCAGACGCATTCTTAGTTTTTCTTGCTGGGCATCATTTTTAATTAGTGGTAGTTGCTTATGACAGCATTTGGTTTGAAGCGTTCCTGCACCTGAATGACTGAACTTTGGTCTTCTCTCTGTGCCTCAGCGACAACTTATCAATGAAACTGTGCAAAGTTCACTTAAGTTCTGTGTCCTAACAAAATGAGTGTTACTAGACACACGTTGTGTCTTGTGGTATAAACCAGTGACACCAATTGTGTTCTTGTCAAAGCACGATCATCTGGGACCTTGCAGGTTGGAGATAGACTAGCTCCACTGCTCCTTTGGCTGCCTCCAATCACTGCTGTCTGAAAGGTGAACCGAAGTTACACTGACAAATCATTGGGGGTAGAGTGAGTGGACACGGTACATTTAGTGGAGAGGACAAGCAAGGTCAAATGTCAACGCTTGCCCTGGCGCCAGGGTTAAACTTAGATTTCGGTTGGACGTTAGTGCGAAGCTAGCTGGTTACCTTGCTAACTGTCAATGGGCTTTCCCAGTGATTCGGTCGGCAGGCTAATGTGGCTAACTAGCCCTTATGCTAAATGACAGCTTTACCTAGGAGAGCTTTGCTAGCCAGTGCAAGTCTGTGTGAGGCTGCACAGCTCAGCTAATGTACAACACAGAGCCAATGAATATATTTCCGTTACACAAACTGTTTTAATTGGTTATTTCAACCAATTAAAACAACGGTTAGTTAAAAATACTTACAAAGCAGCCTGGCAAACAACTTGCTGTGAAACATCTTCGGTCATTCACCAATGACACCGGAGGCTGAAGACCGGTCAGTCGTACTTAGCCGGCTATGAATATCCCCGTAGATTTTTGGATCATCTTTAAAACATCTTTGTTTCACGCTGAGCTTTGTGAATTTCATATTTATTCCTAACTGATTGAAGACGGTTTTTTTTCTGACCCGTGGGTGTCGTGCATATGACAAATACCCACATTTGAATTACTCCAGGCAATAAAGTGGGCTACATACATTTGCACTGAATTCTGGGTATTGAAGTTCTCGACGGAGTACTTAAAGAAAGCTTTGCTAGCGCTAGAGGGCACATTGGCCTCAAGGATAATTTCAGTAGACATCACCCTGAACAACAACAACAACAACAACAATAATTCCATTTCTAATTAGTTAAAATTTTAATTATTTGTATATGGTATGGGTGATCAGGTAAATGAGTACTTATTTAATATGTTAATTATAATTCATTAATTACAATTATTATTAACTTATAAATGAGTTAATAATAATTAAAAATATGTCTCTCACCAGAATACCCAGTAGCCACAAGGGAAGGTGATTATTTAGAAATTTATTTTCACTTATTCACACAATCAAACCTTATAAGACACATTCACACCAACCATTAGCACTTTAGACTACTAGAGATAAATAAATGAAGACTCACTGACACTTTTCACAGTAGTTCCTGTTGTGAGTGCGTTATGACATGTGACCATAGGATATATATATATAAAATGTGGCAATGGTTTGCCCCTGCCATATATAGTGTGCACAACTGTAATCAATATTTAAGGGTTAGTACTAGATGGTGGCTAAATGCATTTATTCACAGACTGTGATGGCTGTAAATAGAGCATATTTTTTAGGCTCTTTAGGCTTTATTCAACTTGCTTGAGGGAGTGTTGTAAAGCATTTATTTGAAATATTTATTAAAAAAATGACTGTGGAATGAGAAAAAAGGAAGGTAACTTGAAATCATGATGCACTTTTATGGTAATGTTAATGTTATATATACACTTCATGTGTGTCATTTTGTCAACAAACTTTATTAAAACATTAAAGTCACGCAATAATATTCATTCTGTTAACACCCAACGTCACAAACTGCTTTTGTAGTGGAAACAACATTTTATTAATGTGTTGGGGTTTTTTTTTTTTTTTCAACATTTACCTTAAAGATTGAATTTTACGAGGAGCACCTTAAGTAGTCAGAGTAGTCTCTGTTACGCCAGATTCAAGTTGTCCAATCAGGAGCCACCAACTCCTCCAACGCTGATTGGCTCAACGAACTACCGTCATAGGTGGTGGTTACGTGTATTCACGAAACCATGTACGCTTTTCTTCGGTGGTTTTAAAGTTTCATGGGAGGAGTTTACGTACCGGTGACAATATGCGCTCAGAAATGAACGCAATGACCTAAACGAACCACAGGAACTGTTCGAGCCGAACCTGCCCATTTGAGCAATTCAAGATGGTTTTAGAAAGTATTTCAAAGATAATTAAAGTCCAGCTCCCAGCTTACCTCAAGAAGCTCCCGCTGCCGGAGACCATCGGGGGATTTGCCAGGTTAACAGGTAAAGTTAGCAGCAGCTGTGTTGCACTTCTGGACTCATCGCGGACACTTTTCAGCACAGAGCCCGGAACCTTAGCTGGCCCGCACAGTCACGGTCCTGCTGGGAGTGTGTTTGTGTGTGTCTTACCAAACCTCTGCTTTGTCCTCAGCTGCCCTGAAGTTCCTGCCAAACGCCGTGGTCGCTTTATTTTGTGGCTCTGTTAAGCAACAGCAGCTTAGTAATGACCTTAAGTTAGCAGCCTCTGTGTTTTAAAAGTAATGCTCTGCACAGTGAAGTTTGCTTCTGTGCACAAACGTGGATACAGATATGACCTTAACCATTAAGTGTTTGCATCGTAAAAGGCCATGTGATAGCCTGCTAATCTTAACTATTTGAAATCTAATGCATCTGTGCCTCTAGCACAATATGCAACGACCTCAGTCTGTCCTTACCATCAAGCGATGCACAAGCACGACAGTCGTGGAGGAGAGGGGACAGTACATGCTGTCTTAGAGCACAGTCTGCATCCGGATCCATACTTCACAACCTTTTCAGGCCTGTGACACCAACTCTAGATTCATGATTTCCTGATACCTACAAAATATGAACTTTTCACTTAGCCCAGTTATATGAGTTAAAGCAGAGCTGCAAACGTGTTGTTGATTAGTTGATGCACATGCATTTAATTATGAAATTTTCAAGCAAGAAATGCAAAATCATTAATTGCGCAATTTAGATTTTGGGGGATAACAATGGTGGCTGAGCAAAACAAGACATATCAATATGTCATCGCAGGCTGTGGGAAATTGTGATAAACATTTTGTGGTGGTTTAACACCAGATCAGATGAATGTTTTAAAGAAAACCAGTTTCAGTCTTTGATCACTGTGCTGATGATCACCTTATTGAGTAGCCTGAGTATTAGCCATGAAAAATGAATTATCTTCATAAACCGTTACTGCGCTGCACCATTAACACACAAGGCATTGTGCACCTGTTAACACAAAAGACAAAGCCTAGTGTAGTGAATGAATTTATTTGTAATGCTTTGACAGCAGGGGTGCCACTGAAATATTAACAACAAACAAACAAAGCTTTCACATCTTTACGGTTTAAATAAGACAAGTGGATAGTGGATACAGCAGTGAAATCTTGAAGCAGCTTGACCTTTCAGCCAACACAGACCTTTGGGGCTTTGAAAGAAGTTGGCTGTGCATTAACATTCCTAAAAGGGGTTTTTGACAATGACTTATTACAACTGAGTAGTAAAAATGTCATGATTGTGGTACTCGCTAATCAGGATTTGTTTAATTCCTATGGGCTCTGGTTTTAAGTTGGATGTTTCCAGATGTTGTCTGTAGATAAAACCCATTTCTATTTTTTGTCATAAATTAGCAATTCAGTCAGTTCAGATTAAAAGTTTAAAGATTTATTAAGTGCTCCTACATGTAAAATACCATGGATATAATTCCTTAAAGAGATTAAGGATTAGCAATGTCCCATTAGGCATCAAAATCCTTTTATTGAAAGTATTTTAATTGCCATAAGAGTATTATCAAAAGTTCCAGGAGCTGGGTTCTAACTCATAGCTAATTGTAAAATTATATAACTGTGGTTAATCCTCACTATGCTTCACTTATCTGTCCTCTCCATGTATGGTGGCCTGTACGATGGCTTTTCCCATAACTTTCCTGGGCTCAGTGTAACGTGGGATCTGTTAGCTGTTGGTGAAAGATGACACTCGGTATTATGGAGAAGAAATGCAGACAAGATCTGAGCTGGTTCTCTGTAATTGGTCCAGTGCAGTGTGCCACTGTGCAGTCAGCGAAATGGGAAGGGGAGAAAAATAGAATCAGGGGGAAGACAGGTTAGACCTGTTTGCAAAACGTAATTCATTACATTTTCATATTATAGTGTTACATAGAGTTGATATCTTCTATCAAATTGTGCTTAGAACATGGCTGAAAACAAACACAAATATGGTGCATCTTATGGTCCATAGATGGTTTCTCATATTTACACTGTACTCCACCCTAACAAGTTTGCCCTCACCATTTATATATCAAATATATAAATATATTCATATATATAAAATTGATTTTTTTATTACAATATTTACAACATTTACTTGCTATTCCTTTACAGGTATAAACTTTTCTGCATTAAAACACCTATATTACAGAGATGTGTACTTTCAATTGTTCCAAATGTTCCTAGCAATTTTCTCAGATCTAATTTTTCCATAATGCTTATGAAATTTTTCACATTTGAATTCATTCACAGATTTCATTAAACTTAAGGATCTTAATTTGTTAGAAAAACAAGCAGAACAAATGCTGCTCCAAGCCCCTCCAAGATGCCCTGTAACTGCTCAACAATGTCAGAGAAACAGTTTTTATTTTTTTATTTTTTTTAAATATGAGGAACTGCTGCTTCTTCTTTATTCTACTGGTTCTTATCACATTTAATCATCGGGTCTGTTTGTATTAGAGAGGAGAACATTCCTGCGAATAACTCAGCCGATGATGTGCCAGAGTCTAAACAACAGAAAAATGAAATCTTATCATTTGAGAAGCTGGAACAATGTTTGGCATTTCTGCTTATGATAGCTTTTGGTCACTACTAATTGTGTCAGCTCTTAATTGAAGTGTGATATTTTAGAGCTTCTCATGTCCACACAAAGCCCCCACAGCTGAGCTGACTTATGCCTGGGCTTATAGTAATGCTTGTATTTTTGCTTATGTATATGTGATGTGTCTTTAGTTTCTGAGTGGCTCCGGTTGTTGCCTCTCCTGGGTATCCTGGCTTTGCTGGGATATCTGACCATTCGCCCATTTCTGCCTAAGAAGAAGAAGCAGAGAGACAGCTTGATCAACCTGAAGATCCAGAAAGAAAACCCCAAAGTGGTCAATGAGATAGACATCGAGGACCTGAACAGTGCAAATGTGTGTTACTGTCGCTGCTGGCGCTCCAAAACTGTAAGTTGACTGGATGTTTTCTGACCTTTTCTATTCATTTATGTTTTTTTTAAACAGCAGTTTATGTTTCTGTATCTTGCTGATCAGTTAATATTAAGTTGTTTCCTGTTTTAGTTTCCTGTTTGTGACAAGTCACACTTAAAGCACAATGAGCTAACTGGAGACAACGTGGGACCACTCATACTCAAAAAGAAGATACTATAATCAACTGCTAATGGGAGTCTCACCTCCCCAGTCTTTAGTTTTCATTTCTTAATGGTCTGTAGTTTTGTCTGTATTTTTTCTACTAGTATCTTGGTATCATGTCCTGTTGGTCAGAAAAATCAACTTCCTGAGTCTTTATTTGAGGTGGTCTTAACACATGAAAACACAAATTTCCTCAGTCTCATTGTGTGGAAATGACATTTTAGGCTCTTAGTTAAGAAGTTTCTTTTTGTTCTTTTAAAGGCCACTGTTCATTTTTGTTGGTTAACAGAACTTTTTTGTATGATCGTAATTTCCACTACAGTCATGTCTCAGTCTTTTTGGAATCAGTTACAAAGCATTGGGACCACTTGAGGGTAAAACTTGAAACATAATTTCAGAAATTTGAACCCATCAGGGGAAACGTTTATTCCGGGTTAAAGGGTTGTTTAAATGAAAAGTTAATACTTGTCCTACATTTTTAGTCAATATTTTGAATGGTATGTTTTCAGCTTGTATGATTCTTATTCCACAGCCACATTTTTTTTTTTTTTTTTTTTTTTTTTTTTTAGCTCTTCCTCTTGCTTCTGATTTTCTGTGTGCCAAATATTAACATGCAGTCCAGTTGTGAAATACTCTTATAAGTTATTGTGTGTATGGGAGGCTAATTATTGTTCTTCATATATATTTTGTTGATAGCCATTCAAATGTTTTACATTTTGTATTGATCTCTGATGCCTTCACACATTTTGAACCACTGAGAAACATACACCATTGGGAAAATCCAGTTGTATACAGTTTAACCTCTCTATCCTATTAAGGTTTGACAATGTAACTTGGAATTTCTGCTGTCCTGTTTTGTTTGTTTGTTTTTGTTTTAGCTTCTGTATTGTCAGAATTGCTGTATATAGGCAACTTCCTGTTGGAGCGCTTCCTTTTTTAGTACATCAGCAATATTTTATACATTAATGGTTTGTATTGTCAGATCTATATTTTCTTGAGTGACTGTGTGTTTATGAACCAATGTAATGGCTGGAAATCATTCATTCTGCATTTGAAATTTAAAATCTCCAAAGTCTGGATGTTCAACAGTTTTAACAAACACAACTACTGCTTCATTCTCTTCTTTCACTGTTATGGCCGGGGAACACTTCATGCTTACTCATTAGTATAGACAACTCCCTCCAATTTCTTTCTCTTTGGTTATTTCATAAACTTAAAGTTTAGCTGATTAATTCTAAGTTACCTTTACTTTGGTGGTCATGTTTTCATCTGACATTTGGTGTATAGACAGGGCCTTTTAGTTTTTTTTAATCACGTTTATTTACAGAATAGTACTAAGGTGGTTGTTTGAAGTCTGTATAGAGTCATTTGGGGAGTTCAATGGTATTGGAAGGAGTTTGCACTGAGTTTTGTTGATTAAAAGAAAAAGAATGCTAAACTGAATGCTGAGCTAAACCAGGGTCATTACTAAACATACAAACTGTATGTACATCCAGTCACAACAAATTTCAAGAGATGGAAAGTTCTTTGCATTTTTGAATTTTTTTTATTTTATTTAATATCTGGTCAAAAACTATTTCTCAGTTCTGTAAAAATAATTTTGCTAATAGTGCTTCTCATTATCAAGACAGAGCTAATATACATATTTTAATAAAAAAAATACGCAAAATACACAAACACATAGCTGCAAAAATGTACTGAGTGCAGAACACCTAAAAACTTGAATGAGTCAAATGTGTAGTCTAATTGAAAAGAAACAAACAATACTGCTACTGTCAGTACATTCAGTTACATAGCCCTCCAAAAGAAATGGCTTAAAATAAAATACAGCATTATCACCTTTTCAAGTTCAGATACAGTAAATAGCTTACACAAATGTAGTCATAAAAAAAAAAAGGTAAAATAGTTGATTCAGTGAATATGATGGGCAGGAACATTAGCCACGTTTACAAACATGAAAGCCATACTCACCAGCACTGATATATTATATTATGTATTGATATATTTAAATATTAAATTGGGCACAGAACCAAAAGCACCTTGTGTATACTGTTCATACAGCATGACAGTGCAGACGCTTAGATGTGTGTCATTTGTTTGGAGCCCAAGGCCTGGAAACCACCAGAAGCTATTAATACAGAGTGATTCATGTGTTCCTGTAGCATGGCAAACATGAGGCGCTGACCAGCAGACAGAGAGACAAAGAGAGCCACTCGGTGGCTGAAAGAAAGCTCAAATATCCGAGGTCTTGCTAAACGTCCTCGCTTGCTGGATGAAGACGTGGTGTCAGAGCGTACTTTCATAGGTGATAGGGGTTTCATTGTCATCTTCACCTCCTGCTGCAGTGCCTGCAAGATGGAGGAAAATTTTATACTAAAAGCGTCAGTAAAAGACTGATGGCATGCATAGAGGAACCAAACAAAACAATGTGCTAAAGACAATTCTTTAGACACTAAAGACACATCTATGCTGTTAATTAAATATTCTTGCAGTGTAACAGCAACAATGAAGGCTTGAATGACAGGGTCAGCAGTCAGCCTAAAGCTATGCAAATCCTTCTCTGAGTAGACACAGCTAGCACAGAGGTGGGGTCAGCAAAAGCTCTGCAGGAAAAGGATATTCGCTACTCCAACACAACTACGAAGCAAGACTGGCTGGGGTTGTTGAGCTGAGTTGAATTGTTGAATGTAGGACTTTACCTACCTAAGAAAAAAGCTGATAAATTGGGTTTGACTCGCTCACCACAGGCAGAGTTCTTCGGTCTTTGTAACAGGTGAGGTCCAGCAAGCCCTATAATAAGAGCTCCTACAGGGGCTGTAAGAAGGATGGCTAGCACGGCCACCGTTAGCACATCCATGCCGTACTTCTGCAGCTGTATGTCGTTCTTTGTTCTGGCCATGTCTAAAGCTGTGGAGCCTATAGCTGCCTGAAGGAGAATAAGACAATAGTTGTGTTTCCTCTCTGCTCACTCACTCAAAGGACACTGATAGTTAAAAAAATATATATATTTTAGTGAATGTACTGTTAATACAGATGTTTACAGAGGAAAAGAGACTCTCTTTTTCAGAACCTCAGCTAAGCACATGAAATGATTCCAGACAACTGTTCCAGTCCTGACAAACCTGTACTGTGGCTTTGGGCATCCATGCTAGGGCAATGAACACTTTTTCCCTGAGGTTAAAGCCCGCACACAACACACACACAAAGGTGAACAGGAGTCGAACCAGGAGGGCAATGAGCAGAGATGCTATGCCCAGACCTAGACAGAAAAATAGACCAGAATATTACAAATGATTTTTTACAACTTTTTTCCCCAGCAGAAGTGTGGGTTCAACCTTAGCACAGCATAGCGCCATCTGGAAAAATTAGTGGAAAATCTTAGAAGGACAAACTGCCTACAGTCTGAACAGGCAAGTTGAGGTTTTAATGGAAACCACCACATCTGCTACTGCACCACACTCAGATCTTATTTAAAGGCAGCACAAAGAGATCAGGCAGGTTTTTGTCCTTAACATGAGAGTTCCTTTAAAAGCACAAATACTGTATACTGTTCATCAATCAAAAATAAATACAGTATATATACATTATAGAGTACATAAAGTGTATACACACACACACAAACACACAGTAGATCGCCATTTCAAATATGTTGCTAGAGATGATGATGCTCTGACACTGTCAGTGAATTCTGGGTAGTGGAGATTTCTGGCAGGTTTTTCTCCATAATAATGTTATTTTACAAGAAAACGTAAGTAATGCTTAAAGGCATAGGTACTTGTAGAACATCAAAATATGTTATTTTTCCTATTTGTTCTGGCAGGAATATTTTTACTGAAAGATCTGTTTCCCAAGTAACACCAAACTACTATGGAGGTACAGTATATGACTGCTAACACTGACCCAGGTGTTTGGCTATGCAAATACATTTACATCCATACACTCACATTTGAATCCCTGGCAGTGACAGCAGCCATCCTACTGAGTGTTATTTCTAAGTGTGTTTGTGCGGTCATCTCACCAACTGTGTGTCCCTCCAGCTCAGAGATTTGAATCTCTGCTCCTATGAGTCCAAAGAGTAAAGGCTGAAACACGTCCCATGCCCACCCTACCACTTCCTCCACACGTGCCTCAACAAAACAGAACACGCAAAACCATTTAGTAAGGTTATCTTTGACATGCAGCATAGTACACGTTCACTAATGTACTGATGAACAACAACAGGTTTGGTATTCTGTAACGATTCATTATAGAATGTACTTTTCTGCCAATCTCAAAATTCATTTACATAGATGGACAACTGTAAAAACAGTCCTGAAAAACATTAGAGATACTGTATGCATATGTTAGTACCTTTTCCAATCCCCAGCCAAGCCCTGCCAGAAACGCCAACACCAGGGTGCAGAGCCCTCCAGAGCCAGGAAAGCCAGCCACACCGCTGCCAAACACGGCAAAGACGGACAGACCCAGCAATAAGAAGGAACGCTTCATCACTATGTGTTTCTAGAAAAAAGGACATTTATTACATACAGAATACTTCAGTGACATCGCAGTTGTAATAGCGTAGGCTGATATCAGGTGGTTGGTAATATTTGATAGATAGTGATGAGTGTCTTCATCCTAAACTGATTCATACTCCTTCAGTGTGAAGTGAAAATCATTTCAGTTGAGATGGAGCAGTAGTATCTGTCATAAAAGGAAACTCTTGACCCAGTGTTCTTTCCCACTTCAATGAATCCGAAGTGCTCCCGTTAAATGTCCTCAGAGTTTAAAGGAAGAGGAACACTTCACTGACTTTTTTCACAGACATTTTTTGGTTCTCCTCAAGTAGTTAGACACACAGGCTGTGGTATGAGGATGACTAAGCAATGGTGAAACTAGCAAATGCCAGGGTAATGCTGCACAGACCATGCCTACCTGGTCAACACTGGGAAAGTATTGGATAAGGAAACCAAGAACAATCCCAATAACCATCCCACCGGCCACCTCCAGTACACCTCTCAGGAGGTTGTACCAAGTGGAACCTATCAGAAGAGAAAATATACAATTGATACAATGCAGCACTGAATTAAAAATGACAGTAAAAGTAAGAAACATTTATTCTTAATTAGGATTTTACATGTCGTTTGGTGTAGACCTACATAGAGTTTACATTGTGGTACAAATGCACTCTGAAGTGGCACAAATAAATCTTTGTTTTACCAAGAGCTCACTTACACCCTCTGCTGAGCTTCTGACAAACTACATATAAAAGTTACTTTATTTATGTGCTTCTCAGTGTTGACCTAAACAGCAGCACACTGCTGGATGCCACTCCCCTGGAGATAAGATAGTGTTATATTTCAATAAAAGAACACTGTATTCAGCACTTCCCATTTCCTGTCACCTCTGCACACATGCAAACACATACATCCACAGGTTACCTGTGGCGAATGCCATGCCCAAGCATGTGGTAAACCCAGTGATGGCAAGAATGTCGTCAAAGCTGCCTGCTGCCATCAGCAAGGTGGGGATGCCCTGCTCCACGCCATAACCATCCTTCTGCAGCAGCAGCATGGAGGGAACCACGACTGCTGGAGACACAGCGCCCAGCACAAAGCTGCAATGCGGAGGAGACAGTATTTATGGATTAACTTACTTGCACAAACATAACAGATACAGACGCCTTTAGAAAACATCAGCCTTTGAATACAAAAAAAGTGACAATAAAAGAGAGTGACGCAGGTATTTATTTACTTTATAGTTTTTCTGAGATACTGGACTTGAATAGAATGATGATTATGATTGTTGAAGGATCTTAATCATAGGAGCTTATAGACTGTAACTGTAAATAATAACTTGATTTTGATTACTAAAATTTCTTATTATTAAAGTTCTACCTTGCAACAAGAATAAATGGCAATATTTCTTGTTCCTGAAAAGACACTGGCCTCAAAAATGAATACGAGTTGCATCTGGGTAACAAAAACATTTGTTTTGGCCCCTATTAACAGGCCATCAGTGGCTAAAGTCCCATATATGGCTCTTATTTTATTTCATTTTAACATGGACAAAATAAGTACATAAACCACAGACACAACTTGTTAACAGTAGATGTATTTGATTCATCACCAACCCTAAGAGACATGATTTAACAATAAACTGTGTGTAAATCAGAGCAAGTAATTTGCTCTTGTGATGCCCAGAGCAGTGTGTTTCTGTTCTCTGCTTCATGGGAACATGATTCTTGCAGGCACTGTGAGCTGTAGAGTGGAAGTCAACCTTTCACATCTTATTTCAAAATCTTGACATGATAACTCCACAATCATAAGAAGATTAGTAGAAAATTCTCCTGTGCCACAGAGAGCTGGACAGTCAGCTCACCTGAATTACTAATCAGTGCTAAATAAAAATGACAAATAGTTTCTTTCTCTTAGGAAGATATAAGATATATTATAAAGAAAGGGAAACTGTGAGGTCAAACTAGGTCTGTGTTTTTATGCATGATTAAATTGGGGTTTTTAAAACAATTTGTGTCTGCCTGCTATGCCTAAAACTGACTGAATAAAGTATTTTCTGTGATCAGTCTTTTTCATTTTCAAGAGCACAAGAGGGTTGACTGGATTTACTGCATGCAAAACTGAATCTCTTGGCGTCTTGCTGTTTCCATCTAGACTAAATACAAAGTATTTAAGTAATACAAGTAAAAAATGAAGTTGAAATTCAAATGCTAAATATGTTTGAGCAACACATTCATGTACATGCATGACACACAATGTAATAGGTTCCTCAAACCAACTGTGTCTCTCCAAATGAACTAGAGGAATGATGGAAAGTGGAGACAGACAGGAGAGCGAGTCATTAGTAGTAGTAAAGTAGTTATATTTACCCAAGGATGAAGCCCCACACCCAGGGCAAGCCCATGAGGAAGTGAGACACCAGAGCTGTGGTGCAAGCCTCTATCATGCAGGGCCCAATTGCCACACGTACACACACAGACTTAAGTTTCCTCAGAGCCTGTAAGAACAGACACACACATAATTCAAGAGTTTGTAGGAGCAATTAATTATAAAGTTCTGTACAGATACTACAGACTGGTCTTCAGCAGTACTAAATTATTTGTAAAAAAAATACTTGAAAGCATTTGCTGTTACAGTTTTACCGAGGCACAGATTTGCTTGTTTTTACTCATTTCATAACACTGGAAGTTGAATACTGTGGATGTTTTTAAACTGTTGGTCAGGTAAGTTAAACATCTAAAGAAACAGGTCTATTCAGGATTCATCATGACTTTTAAGAATATGTTGGCTCAGTGATTTAACAGTAATATTTTTTTGTCTATAAACATCTATCTATGTGCAGATATTAAGCTCCAGTAGTGGAGTAAGAGGTGTACCGTGGGATCCAACCCAAGACCGGCTCTGGCCAGAATGACAGCAAGAGCGATGTTCTTCAGTGATGCAGACCATGTGAAGTCAATGTGCACCACATTTGTTTTAACGGGGATGTTCCTCAGCATGAAACCCATCAGGAGCATACCTACAACACAACAGACAGTGTGAGAGGGAAGACTAACCTTTCTACCATGAAATACTGTTTATTCTGTAGGACTGGGTCTCACACAGCCACAGCACAAGAATAAAGCCCACATGTTGGTTTTTGAACTTAAACTGGACACCTAAGACGATGAAGCTCAGTGTGGACTCGGTGTGCTGAGTTTTAACACTAATAATTCATGTTTCAACAATATTCAAACAGACACTAAAACTTCATCATTCATCTGTGAATATGTTCCACTAAAAACATAACGGAATGAACACATTAAGAATAATTAGTTATGAACTATAACAAGAAAGAAAATATACACACACAAATATTTAAAGCTGTGAGTGAGTAGGTTCAGATGACTGGCTCTTCCATAATACAGCAATCCACTTGTTAGTTGATGCCAAAAGATATCATCAAAATACATAAAACAACAACTAACTTGTAAACTACCTTTTGATGTTATTTGTAAATGAGGAGTGGCTCCAATTTCCTTGATTTTTATCTTGTTAGAGGTGCAGTTAAAAGACTTTATCCATTTCCCAATTCATGACACAATTAATTCACATTTCATTGTATTTAAACTATTGTCAATAGCTAAGAAAGAAGACATTTGCTTTTGATTGCTGCTGTGATTTATTGCAAGCCAGCATTGGTTGTGTAAAATAATGGCAACACCTCACCATGGCTAACATTGGCTTGAATTTCTTAATTATTGATGACATCTAACAGGCCTTTTCCCCAAATGACAAAGTTGGACATTGATATTTTTTTAGCCAACTCATGTAAACCAACAGCTTCTCAAATACATTTGAGTTTAGTTTTAGATTATTTCAAGTGCTTCCACTGTGATACATGAAACAGTCAGATCTGAATCTTCTTTGAAAAGCAGTTAATAAAAATAGTTGCTCTAATACTGACTTTAATGGACTATAACAAATACATGTCTTTGTACATATGGAACACTTAGGGTAGGGCATTTCCACCTATAATCTGTCCAACTGTTCTGAACAGAAACTGCAGGCCTTTCCCTTCCCTATTGTGATACTAAATATCACCCTGGTGGAGGCATCTGTGTAACTAAACTTTAAATAAAGGCTTGTAAAAATACAGCGGTGTCTAAAACATAACCACTGAATTTGCTGCCTTACCGAGGAGTGGTGGGAACGGTGGAAGTTTGGGCAGGCGGATGAGAGCCACCAATTTGCCACCGACAACTGCACAGATGAAGAGTATTGTGATGCCGAAGAGGTTTCCCCCTGGAAGACATTCATCCTCTGTGATAGACCAAACCACTCCAAAGAGCACAGCTGCCAAGAGGACTGGAAGTGACAGAGGAGAATGACATTAGACTCATAGCATGTTTAAGTGATTAATGAAATTATCTTTCAATGCAAACAATGATGTTCCCTGAACAGATAAAGCTAAAAAAAAAAAAAAAAATCTGTCTTGATAGAATTCCAAAAAATTAAGCATAAATCTAAAGTAGTACTGTGTGGATTAATTTAGTAGCAGTATTTACAATATAGCTACATGTAGTAGTTTGGTTGGAGCATACAAGAAAATCATGTCATCTGCAGTTTTTCCTAATCTTGATGGAAAGATTAGGAAAAAGGCCATAGAGACCTCCAGTGCTTTATTACCTTTAGTAATGAGAGAGGCCAGGAGGCCTCTTGGTGGACATGGGCAAAATCTGCGGAGCAAGGGGCAGCAGACCACTGGTGGGTCTGTGTTTGTGCCAGCATCCACTACAGGATTTCGAGGAATAAAATAGGTTGTCTCCTCTGTAACATTTGGACTGGAGCAGCGTCGTACCACCACCTGGATCTGGTTCACATTTAGGTGCTGGAGAAGAAGAATCAGGACATGGAGAAGGAAAGGCCAATGAGTATGAAAATTCATAGTGCATTTATTATCTTGATCTTACACAAGTAACTGGGCAGTCAAACCAGTCAAAACAAATGAAGCATCTTACACAGAAGGTCGAATTGAAGGTATCACACTGACACACAATGAATGCAGTGTTTATGGGGAGATGGGAAAACTGGTATATGTTGCAGTGGCATATTAATTGTGAAACAGGTACGTCATACTGTTAGATTACAAGCAACTGCTTCTTGGCAAATAATGGATTGAAGATATGAACTTGCTCAAGATGCTGATAACTGTGCCTCCAAGAACACCCTGTTTATCATATTGCTCAACTGGGTACATTGGCACAAAATTTTGACTTTGCCTCTGGCTTTATTTCATTGAATTCTGATAAATGATGACAAATTATACAATGCAGGTAATCAATCTAACAAGGTTAGAAAACAGTATATAATAAGGGTAATGTGAATGAAAAAGAAACAGAGCTGCACATAACAGTAACATAATTTATATTTGGCTTCAAATTTCTTATTCAGTGAATATTAAAAAACAAACAAACTGTGAAGTCATTTGACAACCTCTCAAAAACCAATTATCAGGCTTACAAGAACGCTTTTTAGTTTTGTTGAGACAGTAAAAATTGAATACAACAAGGTTACACCAGAGTAAATAGTGTAAGAGATCCGTATTAGTGAAATACTTCACCTCCACATGGTTTGCTGCAGGCAAAGCAATTCTATCCAGCAGTGGGCTTGGTGCTGGACTGGGTGCCGGACTAGGAGCAGGACTGGGTGCAGGGCTCGGCTCCGGGGTAGCAGGTTTAGTCTGAGTGTCCTCCATGGCAATTTGCTACAGTAATTCTGGTCCACTAACTTCTCTGTCACAGTGCATCAAGCTGAGGGGTGGGGTTGGCCATTGATGGGCAGTTCCTTCACTTCTGCTTCTGTATGTCCAGCTCTGACCTCCGGCTCCTATTCATACAGCATGGTTTTATCAGTAGGTTAACAAATTATTGTTTGCTTAATCATGGAGAACAGTGATGTTTGTACAGGTGTTGAAACTGGCATGAGATGAAATAAATTTAATCTCACATATTGGTTTATCTGCCCAAACAGGAGGGGTTTTACAGTAAAGATGCTCATGGCACGTTTTTCATTGACTTTCACAAATACTGTCCTGGCTCCGGTCACATGATGTAAAGAAAATTAACCTGAGTTCAAGCCACATAACTAATATAGTGTGTGTGTGTGTGTGTGTGTGTGGGCGATGGCACCCTGCTACATGTGCTAGGAGCTGTGTCAACTTGTAAAAGGGCTGTGAATGTACTTCTTACATCGGACAAGCGTATTCTCTGCTAACTTCAAAACGGCTTCCGTCCAAGCAGCGTTATACACAAACGCTGGGAAAATGACGCTACTACAATGTTTTGACAGCTGCTTATGGTGACAGACGTCGGTTAATCCAATTGTGGACAGACCACACTAATCAATGCTTACAGGTCGACCATATGGCGCTTCTAGCTAGCGTTAGCTCAAGTAGGTTAGAGTTAACTAGCAACTGCCAGCCATTTAGCCCACCGGGCTAAGTAAACTGCGTGTTAGAGGACGGGTTGACTTGGCGTTTTAATTTGGTTTTAGTTTTAGTTTATTAGCGAGGCTCCATCAGCACGTGTGTGAGCAGAGACACAAACCACGGATAGCCGTCGGAGAGGCAAATCCACGCCTCATGTTAAACCACGTCCACGTAGATCCATTATCGGACACGGATACCGCCGATAAGTCACTGACCCCGGCAGCCCCCCTCCAAACTGACAGTCCTCACACCGGCCGGCGTTTGGTTAGAGGTGGTGGCGGTTTGGCACACGATGCGTTCACGTTTCACATGTTAACCAGAGTGTTGAGTGAGGTCCCTTTAACGTAAGCTAACGTTACACCAAAGTTAACGTCAAAAGTACCGTGGTCGTTGACGTTAGCCCGATTTAACTCCCTCCTCCTCCGCCTCCTATTCCTCCTCCACCTCCGACGACGACATTTTGGTGTAGCCAACCTTCAAAAATTTAGCGGAGAGCTGTCCGACATTGGACGCATTCCTACCAACAGCTGTCAGTGAACTCTCCACTCCCAATTTAAAAGCACAGTAGTTAGCTACGACGACCGCTACTC
Organism: Rachycentron canadum; assembly: GCA_038496675.1. Lineage (NCBI taxonomy): Eukaryota > Metazoa > Chordata > Actinopteri > Carangiformes > Rachycentridae > Rachycentron > Rachycentron canadum. The sequence goes on along the minus strand of CM076650.1, from coordinate 11,387,832 downwards.
CTGACCCCTCTGACGGAATTCCCATGACATTATTATTATTATTATTATTATCATCATCATTAAAAAAAAACAAAAAAAACAAACAAACAAACAAAAAAAAAAACAGCTCACCTCATTTCGTACACAGCGTTTCTGGCAGAGCTGTGGTAGACCAGCTGGGAAATGGGAATGAGTCGGATTAGTGATGGCCAAGCATGTATGTACTGAGCAGAAGTAGCTGGGTGGTGTGTGTGTGTGTGTGTGGGGGGGGTTAGGTTAAATGGAGAAGTCGCTCAAGTGTACTACTGTGGACGTTTAGACACATTTCAGTGTTAGACAATCGCATTGAGAACCAGTACAGATTGTTTTGCAAAGCATTAAAAACAGATGGGGTTATTTAAAATGTGGTTACACCTTCATACTGTACCTGTGATGTGGTCAATTCACCATAAGGTCTGTCAGCATTTAGCCAATATACACGCCTACATGGACACATTTGCAGCATAGATTAAAATGTTAGGAAAATAGGGGAGGGGGGGGGGGGTTCCCACAAAATCTGCAAAAAGATCATCAGATTGTGCACACTTTATTGGGATTTAGAGATTTGCTTTGAAAAATAAGCAACTGTTTCCACATGATGAGCTTGCCACAGGCTTCACAGTCTCCATCCTCCATCAATGATTTGCTCCGTCCCTGTCACATAGGCCGACTGTGGAGGACATGCATCAGGTTGATTAATTCACTACTGACAAATATGAAGTTATGTCTTTGGGGTATTAAACATTTCCATTGCAGTTGATCTTATATTCTGTGCATACTTTTCTACTTTTCCATTACTATCCTATACACATACTTGGCTTTTTTTTTTTTTTTTCTTGCACTGACTCACCTCATCTGACGCCAGGTAGACACACAGGTGCGCCACCTCCTCGGCTGTACACATTCTGCCAGTTTTCTGTCTTGCCATGAAATCCTTATATGCCTGCAGAGAGGGGTTACGGTTGTAGCATTCGTTATCTTCAATACCCAGCCATCAGGTTTTCTTCTTGTGGAAACCAAGATTAGATGTACTTGATATATGACTCATGCAGGCATTACTGTCAGATTAAGAATGGAGAAAATGACGGAGTACTTCAGGACAGACAGCACCTGTTCTGGGTCAGGTTGGGCCTGGATCCTTCCCCTCAGTGATGGAGTGTCAACGGTCCCTGAGGAAATATAAAACAATATATAAAAACTATGATAGAGTTTAACTCCTGCATAAACAAAAAACAATTTCTGTAGTAGGTATTTAGAAGTGCTCAACAAAGACAAACCCAAGGCTTGTATATCTTGTCCTCAAACATTAAAAGCCCTTCAGTTTTTCCAAAACCATAAATTTAATTTGGTCTCAAGGATGGCTACATGATACTGTTATCTATTAAACTGTAACCTTGAGTAATACTCTAGGAAGATTGAAAGGACACTTTTTAAAAACTCACCAGGACAAACACAATTACAGCGAATGCCTTGCTCAATAAAATCAGCCGCGATAGATTTGGTCAGCCCAATCACTGCAGCTTTGGAGGTACTATAAACACACCGGTTCACAACACCTGTGTCAACGAAACACATGTCACTCACACAAAAACACACGCAAAGCAATTATATAAGATAAGAGGATTACAATGAACATGGTCATACTTCAATGTATGACTTAATGCCCCTTCAACTGGGCATAATATTTGTATTACAAACATGCACAGGGAAAGATATTGTTAACCTTTTATGCTTGATGCAACAGACGCCATGTTAATAATGTTTCCAGACTTCCTTGCCAACATCTAGAATGACAAAATAAACCAGAGTTAGAAAACAAACAGGTTATAATAGGTAAAATGAAGATTAAAATTGTGTAACAATCTTTGGTTTAAATTTTTTACACAAACAGGACTTGACAAATGACTTGGCTATGATCCAAGATAAAACTCCCCTTAGAAACAGTTTGGTTTGTTTGCAGGTAAAGCTGGATTAGTGATTGGGCAGTCACCCGCCCATCATGTCACTGGCTCAGAGTAATACAGCTTATCCCAGCGAACAAAGGATGAGAACAAAATAAAAGCATATGTCACTCAATTTACACTAGCACCTATTTCATTCTCCCAACAACAGGATCAACTGTACTAAGAATTTGGTAAAACAAAACAAAAAAAAAAGGTCACCTTCGGCAGGAAAGCTCTACACATCAGATACATGCTCCGGATGTTCACGTTCATTGTGAAGTCCCAGTCAGCCTCTTCACAGTTCAGAATGGATCCGTGGTGCACAAACCTGTAGACAACAGGTTACAAACAAACCTTAAGACAGCTAAAAGTGTCTCACACCATTATATAAGTCAGTATTACATACATACACCCAATCATATGTCTCATAATACCTT
>CM076650.1:11278980-11383980 GCA_038496675.1 Rachycentron canadum | reverse complement strand
AACTTGGCTACAATGTTAGAGCAAAAACTATTAGTCAATCATATTAGTCGATAAATTGAAATTTAAATTTATATTACTACAACTGTTTTGATAATCTACTTATCAAATATAACAGAGCCAATTATATCTACAGTTTCTTCTGTAAAAATAAACTGTATATCCTTGGCCTTTCTATCTTTTTATAGACCATATATCATCATATCAAGAAACTGCAATGTCAGATCAAACCAGGGAAATGTATCAAATGTATCTTGTTAAAAAGTTACTAAGTCCCTCAGTTCAATACATGACCACGGTGAAGCTGGGAAGAACATAACAAGAGAGGAAAAACATTTTTGGCTCTGCCATCTTGGCTGCATCACACCAGTTGACCAGCAGATGGCAGCTGCACACCAACAGAGATGAATGTTACCTGGGATACTGTCCAGTTCCTTCAGCTTTTCTCCATTGATGTCCGTGGCTGTGACCTCAGCTCCCTCCTTGGCAAATGCCTACAGTTGAAAAACGAGAGTCAGTTACAAGGGGTTGCACAATGGCTGTGCATAGTGTTAGCACATAATATTTGCAGCTGAGTATTCCCTTGTACTCTATAGATATGATTCAAGCAAATAACTTTAAATTCTAAAATATATCAAAGCCAATTCGTTAAATAAGATTTTGAATATAAAAAAAACTTAGCTGGGAATACTGAGGATCGGGTATTCGTTTCTACTTCTGAATTGCTGCCTACACAAAGTCACTCCCTCTGACCTGGGGCAATAATTCTGCACACAGAGCTGACACTAAGATCTCATTACCATGCAGCTATAGACTCAGTATGTCAATATCCATCCCTGATCCTTTAGCTCTCAATTCCAATCTATTCTACCTCCTGTCAAGTGATAGCTGATGGAGTGGTTGCATCATTGAACAGACCACCTCAACAAAAAAACCTTTTAAAGTCTAAATGGAAAATGTTCAATAGATGCTTTACACCATACACAGCCTTTAATACTATGTAATTTGAAGCTAATGATCCAAGACGGTGCAAATAGACTTCTCTATATTTGAATTCCTCCACATCCCATCTAACACAAATCACTGTGGCACAAGGCACATTTTCACATACTTGAAGACAGTACTTATGGAAATGGAAGTGATGATGACCCAATCCTGACAAGTATGTGCCACGTGAGTTTCAAGTGTTTTGTCTCCTATCTCTTTGCCTAGAACACCAGCAGAGGATTTTGTATGATTATTGTCTTGAACCTGTGTTTATCTTAAGAAACAGTGTCAGAGCACATCCATGTCCATGTGTCAAAACCCCACAAAAATAAGTATAATCTTAATGCAAGGTGAAACTCAATATTATGATTCTTTTTTTAAAATAAATATATATATATATATACGGTTTCTTTGTGGATGTAAGCTGGTAAACCATGGACTTAAGCTGGGAAGTGAATGTTTGAACATAGTGTATGTGACTTTGGCAGAAGACATGACATATGGAATGTCAACAATAAAATCTTATATTTGCATACACACAAACTGAACTACTGAATGGAATGAAATAGAAATACACTGCATAGCCCACAAATTGTTAAAGAATTTTCCTCTTTGACTTCATATGAAAGGTATCAGTGAGAAATACTTATCAGAGCTCATTACTATTGCTGCAGCACGTCCAATACCCTGCGCGGCAGCTGACAACACAATCACTTTCCTGTCCAGGCGTCCCATATTGCTCCCTCCACTGCTGCTGTGATCAAAACACGAACAATGACAAAAGATTGATTTTGGCAATAAAAAGCTTTTTCTTAAAAATCTTGATTTGCAGATCTCTTGAAAAGATTTGCAGGAGAATGAAATTATACATGTTCGCTGATTAAAATAGGTTAAAATCAATGTAAAAAAAAAAATTCTGGCTGACATGTTACATAACACTGTATGTGAATCAGCAACTGCAAATATTGGGTGGTTAGAGATTTTAAAAAAAAAACAAAAAACAAAACACACAGCACCACCTTCCGTATGTCAAACTATATTGCCCGAAGAAAAAAAAAGAAGAAAAGAAAACACACACAAGTGTCTCTCAAAATACCACAAAGAGCTTAAATCCAAGAACGATCTGTTAAGCAATAACTGACAGGCTGTTTCTCAGAACAGATATTACTGCGAAGAGACACAAAATGGTCTGACAGGAGGCTGCTGCATTCAAGGCCATACAGCTGCAGAGAAAAATCATAAGTGACTACATTATTTATGCATTATGAAACCGCTAATGCAGATTGCACATTAGCAGATCTTATGAATCTGAATTCCTAAGGCAGCTGTCCATAACAACAGCATAGTTAATAATACACCTTAACTGACAGTCACAAGGTTGTCTGAAAGTCCAAGGTTATAAATATAAAATATATTATATCATTTCACATTGATATGTAACCTAGAGTAAAGAAATGTGTTTTACCAGGCATTTTATCTGTCAAAACACTAAACAGTGAACCCTGACCCTGACTGAATCCAGGCTCTGGATGACATTCTCCCGAGTTCCTTCAATTGACTATTCTAATTTCCATCTCATTGTTTATTATCATTATTTTATGCCTCACAGAGAAGATGCTGTCCAGTATGCCCTTATCTGTCTACAGGACGGGTGCCAGCTCGCCCCTGGGGTGGGTTCAAAAAGAAATGGTGCGATCTCCTATTTATGTAACACACCACAATATAAACAGCATTGAACCATAAGCAGACACTAAAGTATCTGATCCACACATCTTAATGTCTTTTTCACTACTTCGCCCTCTCCTTCCCTCTCCTTTTTCATTTCTCTTTCAGATTTCTAGATCATATACAGATTCTAACCAAACAGACGCTGCCCCTAACTCTCTATGGTGAAGCTTACGAAAGCAAAACAAACAAAAAAACAAAAACACGCCATGTCAGTTTTTCAGAGCAAAATAATTCTTCTATTCACCTAAATTAGTCTTGACATATATTCCGCTCATGGGCTGAAAAGTCAAGTACCAATTTAAGGGAACTATCTTTGGAAACTCACCGTCTGCTCGGGTCTGGCGTTGTGGACGGCGGAAGGCTAGGCCACATCACCTCCTGCTTATACTATATACTATTGGTTCCCGTACAGGAAGTGGCAACCAATCAGTATAATGAAAATTTGAAAGTTCAGTTACAGGTTTGTCTCTGGTTTTTGCTGAGAGAAATTTTTTAATCCGAGATACTTTTCTGCTCTTCTCTGAAACAGCAGCAATTAAATTAGCTCAAAATCCACCAGACCTCGGTCATTTCACGTTTTATCGCGTGGGACAATGAAATCTTTTGTCTTTGGAAATTGACCTTTGAGATCTGCACAAAGTTCTGCATGGGACTAATTTTTTTTTTTTTTTTTAATTTAAATTTAAGCATTGAGCCAATGGTGTAAACTGCAAATTATTCAGCATTTGTGATTTTAAAATCCTAACTGTTGTGTACAAATATTACAGATAGTCCTAATTTCATTGTGCAGTAAAAGAACAAAAATAATGAGTGGAATATAAAATGAAAATAGTTTTCCAACTGTAAAAAGAAAGAAAGTAACAATTATATGAATAATAGCCAAATGAGAGCAAACACACAATCACAAATGATGAATACATAGCAAAAAATTATAACTGACACTCAATATTTAGTTACACTTTTGGTCATATCATATATATTTGTGCAAATTAAGATGCAGTTCCATGACATATTTTGTGTTTCCCAGCCACTAAGCCAACATGGATGAGAAGTCCAAAAAGAAATCAAAACAAATCTGTTAGTGTAGATATACTCAAAGGCATACTCCAGAACAGCTACTAAGTGGACCTTGAGATGAAACTAATATGTCTTCAGGTGTTTCCCAAGGTCAGGAATGAACTTTTATCTATTTTTCATTCTCAACACAGATGAGCCACATTATAAATTCAAATCAAACTTTTATTGCTGCTGGAGATTTGGCATGTTTGCTGCAGTCTCATTCCCATTATTTATCAGTGCTGTCCCTCACGTATTAAGTGTTATACTTTTTGCTCTTCCAAAACAATATACCCTGTGGTGGTCAGTACTCTCCACTGCATGTGAACTCTAACCTAAAAGGTCTGTTACTGTTACCATCTTTGGTTTATCATATTATAATGATGAGAATCATATAAGTTTGCAAAATAGATTTTGCTAGTTAAGGTTTCTCATGCAGTCGTGCAATAAATCTTACACTCATGGTTACAGCTTCAGTTAATGCTTAAACTGTTTTACAGTGGTTAATGGTCAAATGTATTGTAATTTTGTAAATTTGCTGAATAGATGTTGTTTTAGACTGCATTAGTTTTAGATAGGTGCAAGTAAAAGCATGTGCATGTGGCCAGTTCTTGACATATCATTCTCTGGATACAGGAATGGTTTAACATGCATGAACAATTTTACATTTGCAGGCTTGCAGGCTTAACCATCCTAACAGCTGTTCTTGAAGGGGGAGTGAGGTCACCATTATTATCTTCATCACCACAGAGAAGTGGACTGCCAGGATGGTACACACCCGAGGGATACTCTTCAATCAGTGGACACTAACATGCAAAGATAGAGTGCAAAGATAGAGTGCCTGACCTATTACACCATGGTAGTCTCTGAGGCTGGACGCTTGTTAACGTTGTACATTCTTACACCTCAAGCTGTGATATCTGTTCTGAAGTGTATCCTAATGTGCTAACCATTATTCATAGTTTATGGCAGCATATTTGTTTATGTAATTTGGGGCACGCTACACATTTTACACATAAATATAACTCTACATATTAGGATGGGGAAGGTTTGTGCTTGTGCTTCAATGTGCTTGAAACAAACTATTTTGCACAAAGTGTTGTCTAAGTTTTCATACCTGTTCCACTCAAAGGCGACATAAAAGACTGCTGTTAAACACTGAAGGAGGAAGAGATACAAGGCATCATATAATCTGGACGGTCACGTTTTCAGACTCAGAGGTGTGAGGTCATCAAGGATGTCTGAGCTTGGAAACTATGAAGATAACTGAATGTCTTTATGATAAACAAGTTATAAACAAGTGGCATTTACCAGGGTGGTCTAACAAAAACATATCACTGGTTGTTTGACAAAACAAAACAAAAAAAAAAAAAAAAAAAGATCCACTCAGCGTTCAGCCTCTCATAGTGTTTAAACTCCATCATGGACAGTAGTTAAAAGTTCTGGAAAAAGATAGCAAGTGAGCCTTCAGTTTGACATTTGTTTTGGTCTGTTTCCAAGAACAACATTTAGTGGTAGGGTTTAGAAGTCAAAATATCCCAGCAGTTGTTTCACTGATTTTGACCATTTATTGTGTCTCTTATGCTGGATTATCCCTCCTACATATATATTTATGTAGAAATGACTTGTAACAAATCAATAATGACTTATTGATGGTTTGAGAACACTTTCCTCCTCAAGACTATAGATCCATTAAATCAAACCATTCAAGCCCTCGTGCACAATATACATGATGTGGTTAAACCAAATGAGGCAATGTTGAGCCATTGCATTACATAGACAGTGTTTAAACTACTTTCTTTGTCTCAAGAGAGCTCTTCATTTTATTAATTTATACAATGGATCGAAGGTAATTAGGTATATCCCTGACCTGGTTGTTCCTGAGAGTATAACGTGAGGAGGAGGTTTTGTTCATACATTGAAAATTATAATAAGTAGGTTTGTTTTGTTCAGAGTGTTTTGTATGCTCACACTTAAAATACCTGAAATGTACATTATGAGTTTTAATATATCAGTATTACACACAACAGAACCATAAAAATGAACCATAAAAATGATTCTTTGAAGGGTTAAAATTTCAAAAACTAGCTGGAATCTTTTTGGATGTGAAAGACAACAACATGTTGGAAGGTTTGACATCCTACAATTACTTTCCTTTCCTGTAGGTGGTGCCAGCTGCCACGAGTAGAGGAAATCTGACCAAACTGCTCCCTCTTGTGGGCAATATAAAGAGTTCAATGTGGTGCTTTGCATTTAGGTATCTTGCAGTCAAATACAAACTACAGATACGTTTGCAATTATTAAAAAAAAAGAGCAGTGGGTTCAGGGATATTATATATACCCTTAATTAATGCATCTTAGAGTTTGTGTCAAAAAGATAAATAATCAGTAATAATTAAAATAATCTAAAGACCCAGCACCCATTCATTAAAAGGTAAAGATTCAAATGTGGCCCCCAAATGTAAATTTATGAACATTTAGAACTTTTATCACAATGAAAAAGGGGTTGGCAGCAAAAACACAACAGCTGTGGAGCTGTTGGGTCTGTAAGAATACAGAATTACTGGGCCTGGTGTGAGCTAGTATCAAACCATTTAAAGACAATACTACCCAGATTTCTGTAGCGGAGGGAGGGGTTTCACCAGCAAATTAAGCCCAAATACATAAACTGGCATGGGGCAAAAATCAGCTGTGAGCTGAATTTATAACACCCCTGACTCTCTTTCATGCTGTAAATTGTTCTACTGATTAAATTTCCAGCCTTTTAGTACATCTTGACCGTATCAAGTCACACCTCATTGCCTGTCAGTAAGTATGGTTGCTGAAAGAAAAATCTTCTAAAACAAATTGAAGATACAACTCCTCAACGTTGAGATTATTTTCATCATTGTCATTATGCTATATTTAATCATGTTTTGGTTATGGGCTTAGTTTGTATTTGACATCTGATGGGTGTTGCTAATGGGTAGCACGGTGATGCACGGTGATGCAGTGGTAAGCACTGCACTATATTACAAATACTGCAATACATATTGACACTATCTTATTATTGTTTTTTATTATTATTTTTTCACTTATAAAGGCATAAAACCTTTCCATGTTAGATGACCTCAACTGTTAAAAGGTTTCAGAGAGGACAAGTTATGTAAGAGGTCACATGTTTGATGGCTCAGTGGCCTGTCAAGGCTCCCAGCAGCAAACCTTGGACAGAGAACCACACTGATTGCTACAGATTTGCTGGAAAATCCCATCAACAATGTCCAATCTGCCAGAGTTGGATTCTATCAGTGCAGGAATATGACAAGATGGAGTAAAGATTGATTGTTTGTATTTCTCCTGTTACATCAAATTTACCCCAAAAATGTCACATGGCTACTGTTTACACTAGGCTTATTTCAAGCAGTAGTTGGCCATTTGGATCGTGAAAATTTTTGATTTTCGAAGCTTTCACTTGATGCCCAAACAGAAATATATCACTAGCTTTAATAAATAACCCCATCTGTTGTACTGAGGCCTTAATTTCTTTGCTATTTTCCTCACACTGCCATCTGACAATCTATCATCATACTGATACTCATATCTGTATCAGTACTGTGAAAACTGAGAGATGAGATTATGGACAATGTCGGAGCAGATGTCAGTGAAGCAGGCTTGTTCACTCGCCATAGTTTAAGAATGATGAGCGGTTGGGACACATAAATAAAACCTATCTACAATTTTACTACAACTGAAGTACTTTGGGTGTAACGCATTTCAAAGTATTGCTTCACATTTTGGGAAATATACTATTTTGCATTTTACAGGGCTATCCTTTTATAAAAGGAGTTTAAAGGAGTTCAAATTTAAACATATTTAAATCATCCCAAATGCAACCTGGATAGCCTGTCCTAAAATATGTTGTGGCTGCACTCAAACCAAATGTTGCTCCCTATTCAGGGATAGATAAATATTTATTTATCGCCTTTTTTTTAATTAGGAAGTCATATTGAGATTGAGATGAAATCAAAGCGTGTTCTTTAAAAAATGTTCCCCATATCCAAGAGAAAGGTCACCTCCACAATAATTGTCTTACTAGACAGTGTGAGACAGGACCTGTTCCTCTACTCACATCCTTAATATGTGAGTCAAGTTGTATATGTGAGTATTAAAATAATTTTTTTGTAAATCCAGATGCCTTGGTATTTATAATGAGGAACTTTCTCAGTCAGGGTGCTATTTAAAGTGCAGATTTCCTGAGCTCTTGAGAATAACATAAGCTTTGTTTTATCTGCATTTAAAGTGAGTTTAGGGTTAATAAGAGAATTGAAGTTACAAATTATCAATGGTTGACTGGATGGAGGTTGCAGAGCTGTATAAAATTGTATCATCTGCATAAAAATGAAAATCACGTGTTAAGGGATGAACAGGGGGTTGTTTTGCTTAATGGTAATACGAGTAAAGGGTAATAAGAGTAATAAGAGTAAAGTGTCTCTTATAAAATATTCAACTTGTGTGGGACGCTGCTGCAGCCCAATGGCAACACTAACCTCCACATACTCATGCCTTTTTGCGGTTCTGTCTGCTTTTTACCCTCAGCACACGAGTGAAATTCAGCATGCAGTTTTTTTCTTTATTCTCATAATGCAGCCCCACTCCAGGCACCAATGTTACGAAGCATTACAAAGTGTGTTAAAGTCAGCACACAGATATACATTGCACTAAAGGAATGGGAGAATTTTCAATCAAAACAAATAATTATCAAATGATTTTGTTTTGCATATTTTAATCCTTCCCAGACGCTTGTCATAATGTGGTTCTGGATGGCAGAAGAATAAATTGTTTGGTTTTTAACATAGGTGTGAGAGTGAACAAGAGTATTTGTGAAATTGACTAACTCTTCCTTTACTCTCCAACTGTCACTGTCACCAACTGTGGCCATTGATATGATGTGAATATATATATCTAATAAAGAGCTACATATGTAACTTATAAAATCATCTTGGTGAGCACTGATACACAGTTACTATCAACCTTACTATACAGTCAGTCACCCTTTCCCAACTCTAAACTGCAGTTAAAGTTGCTCTGTGAGCCATTTGGCTGTCAGGATCTCTATCCATAACATTTCTTGGAGGGCTTTGGGGAACAGACTAAAATAGTCAAGACAGAGGAGAGGGTTTGACACAAGGTGAGGTTTGTGTCCTTTAACAATAATATTTGTGTTTAAATCACTCAAGCTTGACTAAGTTAGATTTGAAGTAAAAGCAAAAAGCACTATTGTTGAAGGCTGTGTGCACCCTCACTAAAAATACAGTAAGTGGAAAACTTCCCATATAGCAGGGAGAATTTCTTCCCCCTTAGTTCGTCTTCCAGACAGACCTGGCAAATTAAAAATCACATAACTTCTTTTATGTCTCTGAGGACCTCAAGGAAAAAAGAAAAAAAAAATGAATGCTCTTAACTCAAACACCTATTTATCATACTGATTGTAATCACTCATAAAAACCTGTTTAGATTTATGTTTCTACCATTCGCTGCTCCAAAGGTGAAATCAGACAAGGCTCCTGTTCTTTATTTGTCATAGTCTATTGGGCAATATATCTTGCAATGCAACAAATAAAAGAACATGACACTTTACTTTATTATATATATTTTTTTCAGAAAACATATCTAGACAGTTGTATTCATATGGAAATTACATGTGCTCTTTCAGAACTGCATAGACTTAAGATCAGGGCTTGTATTTTTAAACTGCCAAACACTGCTAGGCAAGGCAAGGCAATTTTATTTGTATAACCAATTTTTACAAACAGTTTGTCTCAAAGGGCCTTACATAGCATCATAACAACATCCTCTGCCCTTAGACCCTCATATCGACTGAGGAAAAACTCAAAACAAAAAACCCTTTTAACGGGAAAAAAAGAGAAACCTCATGGTGAGCAACAGAGCAGGGATCCCTCACCCAGGATGGGCAGGCGAGCAATAGATGTTGTATACAGACAGGAAAACAGGTAACAATACAGAATATGCACAGATGGAAATGGTGCGCAGGAGTTAATGAAGGCAGTTTTTGGTGGGGGGGAAGGCAGGGAGAGTCAGGTAGCTTAATAGGAGTAATGGGTGGTAGACTGGTTCCTGGGAGAAAGGGGAAGGGGGTGATGCAGGGGGCGGTTAGTGGAGAGAGATGGAGCTTCAGTGGATCTGTGGAAACACAAATAGAGAGAGAGCGAGACACCAAGGCCAAACTACAAGGTGCAGCAGTTAATGAAAATGATAATTTAAAGTGTGGGAGAGGAGAGGAGAGGAGAAGAGAGGAGAGGAGAGGAGAGGAGAAGAGAGGAGAGGAGAGAGCTCCATGTAACCTGATGTGTCCCCCAGCAGTCTAAGCCTATAGCAGCATAGCTATAAAATGGTTCAGAGCTACCTGAACTGGCCCGAACTGAACGCTCTGTCGTAGAGGAAGGTTTTAAGCCTAGTCTTAAATGTAGTGAGAGTGTCTGCCTCTCTGACCCATGGAAAGAGCTGGTTCCACAGTAAAGGGGCCCGATAACTGAAGGCTCTACCTCCCAGTCTGTTTTTGAAGATACTGGGAGTCACAAACAGACCTGCATTCTGGGAGCGAAGTGCTCTGGTAGGATAATAAGAGACTATGAGGTCTTTCAAATAGGATGGGCTTTATAAATCAGCAGAAGGATTTTGAAGTCTACTCGATATCCTACAGGGAGCCAATGGAGAGAAGCTAAAGTGGGAGAGATGTGTTCTCTTTTACTAACAATTTCAATATCCTTGCTGCAGCGTTCTGGACATCCTGACAACAGAGAGTTACAGTAGTCCAGCCTAGAGGTGATAAATGCATGGACTAGTTTCTCAGCATCACTCAGAGAGGATATTCCTAAATTTGGCTATGCAGCACAGGTGAAAAAAGGCAGTCCTAGTCACATGTTTTATGTGTGAGCTAAATGAAAGGTCCTGGTCAAATATTACTCCAAGGTTCCTTGCGGTCATACTTGAGTTCAGAGTGATGCCATCTAGATTAGCAATCTGCAAAGAAAAGGTGGCCCTGATATGTTTAGGTCGAAATACAATGACCTCTGTTTTGTCTGAGTTTAGTAGAAGGAAGTTAGAGGACATCCAGGATTTGATGTCTTTTAGGCCGTGTTGCAGGTTGATGAGGCGGCTTTTATTTTCTGGTTCTATCGATAAGTAGAGCTGGGTATCATCATGCATAGCAATGGAAGTTGATCAAGTGTTTCCGGATTATATTGCCTAACAGGAGTATGTAGAGAATGAAAAGAATTGGCCCTAAAACTGAACCCTGTGGTACGCCCTACGTAACTCTGCTGCACTCTGAATGTTCATTGTTAACATTAACAAACTGAAACCTGTCGGATAAGTATGATCTAAACCATTTTAGGGCAGAGCCTTTAATCCCGAATTCATGTTCTAGTCTCTGCAGCATAATGCTGTGGTCACAAGTGTCAAATGCAGCACTGAGGTCCAGAAGTACAAGTACAGAGACAAGATCTCTATCAGAAGCTATAAGAAGATCATTAGAGACTTTTACCAGTGCTGTTTCAGTGCTATGGTGTTCTCTGAATCCAGATTGGAAAGCTTCAAACAGTTCATTACTGTGCAGGTGCTCATGTAGCTGCATTAGAATCACCTTCTCAAGGATCTTGGAGATATAGGGAAGGTTGGATATGGGCCTATAATTTGCTAACACACCTGGGTCTAGAGAAGGCTTTTTAAGTAAGGGATTAATAACTGCCACCTTAAAGGCCTGTGGCACATAACCTGTGACTAAGGAAAGATTGATCTGGTTCAGTATAGAGGTGTTAACTAAGGGGAAGACATCCTTGAGCAGTCTTGTTGGGACTGGATCGAATAGACATGTAGCTGATTTAGAAGAGGTAATAGCAGAAGTTAAGTCTGACAGGTCAATGGGGGTGAAGCTTTCAAGGTATGCATTAAGTCTGGGAGATGCTTCTATAGGCACTACAATCTGTGGTCTATCATAAGCGATCCTTGCTCTAATATTTACAATCTTTTCAGTAAAGAAAGTTAGGAAATCATTGCTGCTGAGAGTCGGAGGGATGCATGGCTCAACAGCACTATGGTTCCTGGTCAGCCTGGCTACAGTGCTGAAAAGGAACCTGGGGTTGTTTTTATTCTTTTCTTTTTAAAGATGAATAGTATGTGCTTCTGGTTTTATGAAGTTCTTTTTTATATATTAATAAACTATCCTTCCAGGCTTGATGGTCTTTCTCACGTTGGCTGGAATGTGTTTTCCTTTCCAGCCATCTGGTCTTCTGCTTCAAGGTGCGCAGGTTCAGGCTGTACCAGGGAGCTATTCTCTTGTGGTTGATAACTTTCTTTTTCAGAGGGGCTACGGCATCAAGCGTCCCAAGGAGTGCTGCTGCAGTGCTATCTACAAGATTATCTACCTGCAAGGGAGTAAGATCAGCATAACTGCCTATTATAATGCTTTCACATGTTTCTTGTAAATGAATCACATTTTTCACACATGGCACGCAGATTTAACTGAGACAATATGGATTTAATTTTCTAAAAAGGAGAGAATAGACAAAGATTATTATTCAATACAAACGTGCAGTGTGGATGGAGTCCAAATTAAAATCTTGGCCCTGGGAGCAGGCTGTTTAAGATGGATGCTGAGGGATTGAGTAAACAGAAAATTCTGTAGACTGACTTCATAAGTACATAAGAGTCACAAAATTAAAGCATAATGGATCATTTTGCTCAATGAAATAATCCTTAGGCTAAACATATAAAATACGAGAGAAAAATCTTAACATATATTATATAAATTTTTATAATAATGCGCAAAGAATAATGGTTACATATTATAAAGGGCCAAGCTATTTTTCTCTTTACTAATGCCCATGCAGCACCCGATTGTCTTGGTATATGTACTGTACTTATGATTTATCTGTTTGTTCCATTTTTTAACTAATTCAGAAATGGAGATTTCTTGACAGACCACTGCCTGTGTCTAGAGGGATGTTCTGTATATTTTAGAACGCAAATCACAGCTATTGTATTCATTCATTGCAGAAAGAGATTTCATTCAGTTATGCTTCTTGTTATTGAACTAACTTGCCTTTGTAATGTGTTTTTTTTTTTTTTTAAGATGAGGACAAATGCAGTTAGGATGAAAAATTCTATGATTCTTTTGATCCTACAGTGGCCAAACAAAGTCTGAGGTGGAATAGGTGGTGAATATCCGGAACACTCATTGTCAGTGAATATGAATCAATCTTATCAGAAAAGTATGTAAAGAAAAAAATGTGTTGATTTTATTTGCATGTAAGACCAGAATGGCCATGTAAATGCTGACAGCATCATGTAAATACAAACACACGTGGTTGTGTTGCAGCCATTTTGCACCACCTTTCTGCATGCAGCATGTATACTATATGTTCCCAACAGAGGAGATGAGCAAAGCTGTGCAATTTAAACACACACCTTCAGTCAGGCTAAATACAGTATTTGCTGGCCTTCTACGTCGAGGGCAAAGAGTTAAAATTAATTTGTGGAATTAAAAACTGTTTTCCTTCAATGAGCAAGAGAACACCAGCTGCTAACTACACACACGTCAACTGGAGTTAGCAGTGTTGCAGTTAAAAAGTCAGAAAATTCAAACTTGACTGGATTCAAAGCCTCAAATAGACCCATCATCCAGCTTAACATTTGACTAAATTATACATTTATATGTTGAAGTAGTAATATTTATTTGCAACACTAATGCTAAATCACCAGCTTCATGCAGTGTGATGTGAATGATTTGAGACAGCAATAGAAATAAAAGCTGCAGTGGCAACTAACCTAAACCCTAAAACATTTGTTTCTGTCTATGTTTTTTGGTTCGACATTACAAATCTCATTCATCTCACATTTAAAGCACATCTGTGCTCCACAAAAATCCAATTATGAAGCCACATTCTGCAATGAATGACACTATTCACCAAGTCCATTTAGTCTTGGTGAAAGGTGCACTGCTGATTAATATCCTTCTTTGATGTGATAAAAGAATTTTCTCTATGAAATATATTCACTGTCTATGTGCTTCTCCTGTCCTTGTACTGCCAACACTTGTATAACGCTATAGGCAAGTCTGCATTATTACATGTCTAACAAGCTACTGAATGAACTTGACAATCACACATTAAAGGCAGCACCCAGGGAAGAACAGAGGTCCATATTTGGAAACCTTTCTGCATAGTGATGCAGAGCTGACAGATTTCCCACTTTCTTCAGTTCCCGAAGCATAAGCTGACAGAATGGTATGCTAGCAAGTAGCGCCACTTTCATGAAAAATGCATACAGTTTGTTACTATTCAAGAATGATTTTCTATGGCGACTTAGAGCTGCTTTAGGCATAGTTTTTTATGTCACAAAACAACTGGCCTTAACACAAAGGCCGAGTTCAGAACTGCTTTTTCTCTTCAGAAATATTTTTTATAACAGGCAGGACAAAACTAAATCATAACCCTAACCCTAATGCAAAAAAAGGACCGAGTCTATGTATATATGTCAGGGTCTGAATGGGGTATGAATGTTTGTTATATTTGTGCTGTTAATTGAAAAGATAATTAATAAAGCATATATTTTCACATAACCTTTGAAAATAGCGTGTTTTAAAGCTGCATTATTGGATTCAATGGCCACTAGGAGGCAGTGAAACTCAAAACAAGCATTGAACATTGAAAACAATTGCCAGTTTATTATGTGAGATGTGTTGGCCATCAGTTCCCTACTTACTGTGTAAATCCAATAAATTACCACCTGATGAATGGAAGTTTAATTTTCCTCTCCCTCTAGCTCTGGCTGGGCTTTTACCAACTCGTGATAAAAATGTTGTTTGTGTATGTATAGTTTTACATTTACTAGATGCTCAGAAGCCACTTAATATTGTGTGTCTATGAATTATCCTGCCTGAATCTCCCCTATGAGCTCCATAATGTACTTTTTTACCCTCAACATCAACCTGTGATTGACAGGCAGGTGCCACTGAAATATACTGTAGATGTTGTTTCAGCAACAAAAGAAAAAAGATTATAAAATGAACTTGGAATTTCAGTTAATGTCAGATATTAATTCAGATATTGACTTGGTTAAAAGGTGTTTTTGAACCTGAGTGTGGTACTGAAATGGAACTGTGCTAAAAAATAGGTGAAAGAGCCAAACCCCAAAGCACTGCAAACACAGTGTATGCCATTTCAGTGGCTCCTCTTTTTTAAATGCCTCTGTGGATGAAGAAACATCTGGCATGACATGGACAGATGGAAATAATGTAGAAAATGTAACTAGTGTGAATTCAGTCACCCATCCAATTCACTTGCTTAGTGCTCAGAAGCACTGGACAGTTTAATGTCAAATACAGATGGAGCTGCTGTTTCCATGTCAGCAGTGGCAATTAATTTTTGCAAGACCTCTGAACTGTAACTGTGGACAGAAGCAACACTGTATACAAACCCTGTCAGCAATGTCAGCAGAATGTGAATCATGTAAAAGGTCCCTTACCACAATACAGCAATATTACATGGCACGTAAATGTACCTGAGACCTGAAAAAAAGGCCTCATGCAGAAATGCATGCTAAGGTTAAGTGATTAACCATTAATCAAATCATTTCTCATTTTTATTGTGAATGAGACCCATCCTAAATGGTATACAAGGGTAAAAACAAGCTTTTTTCTTTTAGATTTTGCACAGCCCTCTCATGGAGGGAAATGATTGTGAGAAAGATATGATAAAACAAGCATTAAATATGTTTGCAACAGACTTCAAAGGGTCTTCTAGCAATTGACCAATGTAATTCAAAACACATTTACAAAGCTGCTGGCAGCAGGTGGCTGTTGCTTTGAAGGCTGAACAGAAAAAACTATAAAACAGTACAAGCTGGAAAAACTTAAAATGAAATGTACTGTAAGAATGAATTTTCAGAAATCCCTTGGGAGTTAATAAAGTAGTAATAAATAAGTAATAAGCTTGGTTCAGAGAAGGTTATCAGTTTCACAGAAATTTCTTCAGCAACAAAACTATTAATTCATAAAGAGGACAAGAAACAAGTTAATTCCACTGCATTGTTGTTGCTTTGATCAAAGATCATGATGTACATAGTACCGCATAAAGGCAGGCAAACATATAATTCAATGAGATACTGTAGGTGAAGTATTAAAGAGCATGCAGAGCACCTATAGATTATGTTCGCACTGGAGACTAGTGAAACAATGTTTTTACTAGATAATATAGAGGGCACTTTTTGGTGCCATCAAGCACAAAGCGTGTTGCCAGATTTGAAAAAACACATTAAAGCAGTTGTTTTCTCTTGTTACCGTATAATTTTTTATTAAGCTAAATTAAAAAAAAAAAAAAGTTTTACTTTCTTATTCATTCTGTTGTTTTGTTTTTTTTTTCAAATTTTATTTCTACCCAGCTACTGTAACAAGAATTTCTTTCTGTGGTGTCTTGTAACATGCTAAGATATAATTATCCTAGATGTATTTAGCAAAGAAAAAAATATGTTTTTGAGGAGCAAACTAAAGGTCATTTTAGTGTCATGCAAAATTTAGGGTTAAAAGACAAAAAGCATATTTACATTTACATTTACATTACAAGATAAAGAGTACCAGTATACTAGCTCCCCTCTGCTAGTGCTTCCTCAATTGCAATTCCCAATTTTTTGATCACATATTTAAAAAGGTACTAATTTATCCATATAGAGATGACTGTACAACCAACTTAACACACAAATATCCCCAATTATTATTAGGATCTACCTTATGCATATCACTGCTTTTGATTTAAAGGCTGATTTCTAGGCTTCCTTCCCAGCTCCTTACATCCTTATCAGAGCCCTATGTCCATTACTGTTGTGTATATACTGGTCTGTTTAAGTGTACAAAGTTTGTGGTTTCCATCTTAAAGCACTTGGCAGCAGTGAATCCTTGGGGACAAGTTACATTGGGCACAAAAAGAACACAAAATAATATTTCTGAAGCGTTATCTCAGAGCCAAGAGCCTCATGTGTTTACAATCATCGCACATTTAGTCAGTGTAACAGAACCAAGGAGGCAATCAGAGCACATTGTTAAACTACATTTCATAACAACTATATCAGTGCTATTCTTGGAATGAACTGGTTTCCCAATAAACATGACCTTAAATAGTTTTGTGATTTATTGTCTTTGAGGAGAGAGAGAATATAGTCTAAAAATGGCAATAATGGTACATATTGTTAAGTAGTCTTTCCAAGAAGACTTTCTGCACAGCTAATCAGACAGTAGGTTTTAATGTTAGTCAGAAAGATGTGGGGTAGGGCGTGTCTGTGCAGTACAAGAACATTAAACTTTGTGGACTGTAAAAATTATTTCACCAAGTATAATGCAGGCTGCAATAAATGTCTCCAAAATGTAATGAGCAAAGTGTTAGGAGACAGGGTTGTCAACCCCATCCAGATGAGTCAGTGCTCTCATACATATTTCACATGGAAATTCCTGCACAAAGTAGGTGAACAACAGAATCTCAGCCCATTGATAATCAGCTCATGGATCAGTTTTCTTACTCCCATTCCCCTCCTTCAACACTTTTAGAATTCACAGAGAAAATGAAAGAGCTGGCATTAAATTACCCACCAGCCTGAATCCTTCTACAATTAATTACATGAACTTGTTACACTTCGTCCGGGCCAACAACCATCCAACGACTCCCCACACCCACTTGATTCCCCATCTTTGCTCTTATCCTTGGGCTCTGCCATATTGTCCACCACCTCTCTGACCTTCACCCACTGACTCCGGCACATCCTACACCACTAGGCCTGCTGATAATGAACATGACAGAATGGGAGAATAGATCCCTTCTGCCCAGGCAGACGAGACTGATAAGGTCAACCAAGGGCAAAAAAAAAGTTTGCCTCGGTTCAACAACAATCCTAACAGGTTAAGGAGGCTAGAGTCTAAACTCATAAAACTAGAAATAAGAAAAGAAGAGAAGCTGCTCTGACTCCTGCTGTGTGTGGGTTTGTGTATGACTTTAACAATCTTTTCAAATTTGATATAATCACAAAACACAGACACCAATGTCCATGCAAGAATTCAAATAATTTCCACTAACACAAACAGAAAACACAGATCCACAGATAAACACATATTTGTATAATTTTGAAAGAGCTGAAACACAAATAAATGCAGAGATAATTTAAATCATATTCAAATACTGATGATGTATTATGCATTATGTTTTAAATGTTGCCCAATCATCACAAGTGCACCACACACTATTGAAGTCATAAGTCACTACTGAAGTACCGTTTACATTTAATTGCTTAGCTGGTAAAAACCTTTCAGGTTAACTCACAACATGATCTTGCTTACTTTTATTAAACTTTTAAACTTGTGCTTTGTTTACACAGGTTTATTAAATGATGCATGAGGATGATGCATCATTTTTCAACCACCCGGGACTATGCTAGTGGTGTTTAATTACACGACAGGCATGAAAATGGATGAATTGTTGACAAAAATGCAAAATGTCACATCTGGCACAGACAAGTTGTTTCGGCTCAGTCAATGAGAGCCTGCACTTAGTTTGAAAAGAATGTGGTTAAAAATAACCGTAATAAGTGTGTCATGTCATGGTTATAAGCTACATAATAAATAATTTCTCTAGATATTCAATTTACAAAAATGACTGTTAACTCATTATGACAAATCCACAGATAATCACAATTCTGGATCTCTGCAAAATACTGCAGAAATGATTTGTTGCTTAATCCATTAGTTGATTCTAAAAAAAAAAAAAAAAAAAATACACATTTTGTTTATAGAGTAACCACTTATTACTTAGAGGAAACACTTCATTCCTTTGTGACTGAATACCTTGGTCTTTAGGCCGGTGATCAGACAATACTAATCATTATTAACTTTTGAGCTTTGAATTTGGGCCATTAAAAAGCAAGATGAAGTCATACTCAGCACATTGCTAGTTACAGCTTTCTGTACAGTCATGAGACTGGCAAGTAAACTGCCTACAGTTCAGAAAACAGATTAAAGAAAGAAAAAAAAAGCATCTGAGCATACAATCTCTCTCTCCCTTTATATACCCCCACCTGCCCTCCCCCCGCTTGTCCTGCACAACCACAAAAAGAGACCAGACTAAAATCTTTTCATGACAGTAGCAGCAGAAAATCTCTCGTAAATTTTACAATTATGCTTCTGAACATATCAAATGTGCCGTATTGAGGAAGGGTATCTAAAAAAAAAAAAAAAAAAAGAAAAATCACTGGTACTAGCATATTTACCATTAACATGACAATTAATGACACACTCCAGTGACAATGTAGAATCCTGTAATTTTTCCTGCCTCATCATCTGGACAGTAGTTGGACTGGACTCCTAGCGAAATGACTAGCCTCTCTCTCTACACCCACACAACCAACACACTGAGCTGTTCCTGAGTTTTAAACTTTTGAAACTTACTTCAGATCTTGCACAAAGATAATGGATCAATGCAATTTCCTCTTTACCAGCTATGTCTGCATGAGTCTGAAATGGGGGGCTTGCCACATTTAATCATGTACGTTTTGTATATTTTAGTTAGCTTAGTCAAAACTTTGGAGGGAACAAGAATTTAATTTGTGGTTTTCACAATTTTATGGTGTTGAAAAAATAAGTAATAATGAATATTTCTGGAAAAAAAATGTCATAATCCTGCAATATTCATTTAAGGAATATGTCTCTATGTTTTAAATGTACACAAATTTTATTTACTCTCTGACTCAGTATCATACTTATCATTGGAAAGAGCGTAGCCTGATCCCTATCACATATATGAAAATACAGAAGGAGAGGAATTGTGTCACAAATCTAACTAATGACACAGACGACATGAGCCAGTTTCCTCACAAAGGCACTGAGTCGTTAATGAACATGAATTTTAGGTGTTGTTTGTAGCTGTGACATTCAATGTAAAATATTCAGAGAAATGCAGCATTTACCACCTGCTGTTCAGCACGCATGATGTCACCATTAGATTTCAACTTTAATGGACTGCCATTACTTTGAAAAACCATGTAAATATAAACATAATGTTTGCATTCATATATTAGAAAGACACTTATCTTCTCGGTCATTGTGGTTGTTCTCTCAAAGATCGTTATGTCATAAAAATACAATGCACAACAGGATATACAACATGACATGTTTAAGATATTTCAAGGGGTGGGGATGTCTCAATGGCTTTGTATTAGACTGGTGACATGTCCAAGGAATTACCACTCCATTTTAACTATATATTGAGTATTGTCTTATATTTCCTCTTACCAGAATAATATTGTTCAAAAAATTCTCAAGCAAATGCTTATTCATGCACCAGAACAGATTAGATTAAAGATTGATTTTCATTTAAGAATACAAACAAGCAAATGATGAATACTGGGGCTTGTGCTACATGGCACCGACACTGGTTAACACTGTTTAAACAAGATAAAATCCTCTAATCCTCAAATCTTCTTATTTCAAAATGATATTTGTTGGCTGACAATATTGGTGCAATAATTACAATAATAATAACAATTATAGTATGGGTATTGATTGTTCTAACAACATGAAACACATTTTTTAAATAATACTTTTTACTTTTACATTTATAAAAATCTGTTCAGTCCAAGCAACCACTATTTACACCGTTTTGTCTTCCTCACTGAAATGTACTCTACGTAGAGTCGCTCTGCAATTACCTCTGCAATCACCACGGTTTGAGGCTCCTGGCACGTCTTGCAAGATTTAACTCACAGTAGACTTATTATTCACAAGTACCTTCTTTTCAAATAATAATTTACAGCTAGACACAGTTTAATTTAAGCTCTTAATCACTTATACACTCAAACATACATAAACATAAACACAGACATTTCGCCTTGTCTCAGCAGCAAAGGCGGAACTAGGTGGAAACAATGACATTAATGGTGACTCTGTTCATCAGATGCATTGCTATGTTCCCGGAGCTAAAATACCAAAATGGAAAGGAGCCATTATTTATGTTATGAATTAAATCTGTGTTTGACAGGTCACACTGTTTGTTGTGAGAAAGGTGTCTTGTGTCCAGACACTTATACAACATTGGCGTCTTCGACAAAACCACCCTGAGTTTGGTTTCATATGATAAGTGTAGAAACTGTAAACCACAGGAGAGCACAAACAGATTCATCTGCTTAACCTTTTCACTGGCCAAAGTTGGATGACGATGCCAGACAACCTGCTAATGGGGCCAGTTCCTGTGTTTTGTTATCCATTCACAATGTTTGAGGTGGAGGTCAGGTTGGTTTACTTGCCTGGAATCACTTTGAAGCAGCTTAGTCTTCATCCGACCCCACTGGTCTTTGGAGGAGGTTCAGAGCTCAAGTGCCTTTGTGAGCATTTTTTCCACTTTGAACCATAGGCCTCTTTCACAGCAGTCATTTCCATGTGTAAGAGCATGGAAAGCAGAGGTGTTACTAATAACAAAAACATCCATGTAGCACCCCTCAGCTTCGCCAAAACAAGACGCCCACGATTAACCACAACTGCTGATGTTGAGTGAAAAGTGTATTTACACTTGAGTACTTGACATTTCCCTTTAATATGTCTGAAATTGCAGTCAGCATTAAAAAAAAAAAAAAAAAAAAAAAAAAAAGGTCAGTGTTTATCTATATTTGGTGGCATTTACATTATATTAAAAAATACAAAGGTTTAGCCAATTTTAAAGCAGTACCTGTCAGGACAATTGATGCTGACTGGTTTAGAAACTGAGGCACTTCCACTGTCTTCACAGTCATATTTTTAACATGTGAGTGTGTTGGTTAGAGAAGTTTTTGAGCTGATGAATTGCACTACTTGAAGTACTTTATAATTCTCTGTTTGGACTCTTGGTTTCCTGTTTTACTTTCAGAGGCTGCATTTGAGGACCAATGCCCATTTCTCACCAAAATTAGTGGGTATAAATGGGTTTTTTGAATGTGGATAAACACACTAATAAAAGGCGAGCGACTCTTCTCTTTCCACTGCCAGTCAAGTTTGTGTTTCAGATTGGACATACACAGCTGCGAGGAGAGTTGTCCTCACATACACTTATAGAGCGCACACACAGTTGAAGAAGCTGTTAGCTGCTGTGTCAATTGATTTACTGGAGCAGTCATGTCTCATCCTTAGGTCGGTGCTTCTTTAAAAGTGTCGGCGCCTCTGTGTGAGATGCTTCAATTGTTCAGTGTGTGGTTTTAAGATTCGCATCTCCAGCTCACTCTGTCCTCCTCTGAGTGGATTGCACACAGCATTTCTGGTTTCACAGCACTGGACAGGTGACAGACCTGTGTCTGTGTGATCTGGTAGACATAACAGCAGGAAAATGGTTCACCTGGGTGTTATGTTGTGTTACATCAATGCTGATGGGAACTGGAGCCGATAAATCTTGTCTCCTGCAGAGTCATTTAACCTGGCTTATGACACAATCAAGGCCTTTTTCTACTGATAAGAAAAACCAGTAACATCTGGCTTTTGACAATAATGGAAAAGGGTACAATCTGCATTTTCACCAGTTCTCAACTTGCAGCTGTGTGTGTCCAGTCCGAAACACAAACTTGACTGGCAGTGCAAAGAGAAGCACTCTGATGCAGATTCTACCCTTTTCCATCACTGTCAAAAGCCAAATGTTACTTACTGGATTTTTTCACCAGTGGAAAAAGGCATTAATTGTGTCATTGTGGTAGAAGTAGGCTGTGTCATTTGAAAGGCTCCTTCGAATGCAGCCGAGAAGTGTCCCTCTTTTCCTGGGCAATAACATCAACAATGGGTGTATCCTTCACGCTCAACCTATCCCAAGATTCATTGTGCGCTGACAATGAAAATAATATGGTAGCAAACAAAGCTGAGAGAGAGCTTGACAACTAACACAACTGTAAGGGCACAGATGGTGACACAAAGCGAAAAGCCTCCATAGAGCAGGTTCATTTTCATCTCCTTTCATGTGATGAAGGCCATACCCTTATAGACCCATGTCCCCTGAAGGATGCAGGGAATCGGGACACAGCTCTTATTTATGTGTTGTACTCGTGTTGGTTTGCAACTAATAGTTTTGTTACTCAGGGTTAGAGGCTACAAACTATCTTGAGATTAACGATGTTTGTTGTATGAACCACTTGCAAAAGAGCAAGGACAATGGTTGCAAACAAAAAAATTGAAAGCTACTGTGAATCATACCATTATGTACAGTATGATAGAATGTGTGTTGATGCAGCATGAGCCCTGTTGATAAATTCAACAAAAAATAATGATGAAGTGGAGAAAAGTAAGATCCTTAAAGCTGTTTGTGGTGGTTATTTCTCTGAATATAGCCTGATGTGAGTAAGAAACTCATTCAGATTTGCCACCACCTCTTTCATTGAGAAAGTTATCGTGATAAATTACATGTCACAGTTCAGAGTGACAACCCAAAGCCATAAATCAAATATGCCAGATTCTACACTACATAGCCCATAAAAGTGATAAAAGCTTTATTTCAGTTATCACAGATTTAACTTGATTCTGAAAACCAGTGATGGCTTTGCCTACATATAGACATCCAATTAAATTTGTTTATATTAAGGCGACAAGATGTTTTCATGAGATCACAAAAATGCACACAACAGCTGCATCGCCTTTGGTGATCAACTGACCACACTAAAGCATTGTGGTCAAATTATCATCCACCACAGTCAGACTTCCCTGAAATGAATTCAGTATGCTAATTCAAGGGGAAAATGCATTTTTGAACATGCATTCAATATGATTCAAATACAAGATGATAGGCCTAAATGAAAATGTTATGATCACAGTAAATTAAAATGCATACTGAATGTGTAGTAGATGCTAAAAACAGATCATGAGGTATTAGTAGAACATTCAGAGACTAGAATTAAAGTGAAGTAAAATAAAGATGGCAAAAATATTGGAGTTCTTTATAGCCCACATACAGGGTTATAAGATGTATTTGGGCTACTACTTATTATAACACTTAATTAATGATATAATATAATAATCATATATTTATTGTTTTTATTCTGCTTCCATTTTACTCTATAAGTATCCCATATTTTACAGGAATTTCTGATCATTATTTATACTGCAATGTGTAATTTTATTGACTGTTATGTTTTGGAAATTACTTCACAGTATGATATAATTACTAATATAATGTGTATGTATTAGACATATTGCCTGTAAATTAAAGGATTACCTAACATTTTTTTTTCTTTTGAGAAAAATAGAAGGAGTAATAAATTTCAACCACCAGACTGAGTGTTTTGCAGCACTGGTGCTAAGCAAACTGAGAGTTTTATGTTACTTCCCCTCTCCAACACTGTGGTGGGTAAGAGGCTGTTTGAAAAATGTCTGATCTGCCAAGTGGTCTGACACAAACCAGCAGACCAGCACTTGCAGCTTGCACCATATGCAGCATTGATAACTGTGAAGAAACTGCCTTATTTAGTGGTGCTGACCTATGCTTATCAGTAGCACGAATTAACAGTTCATTAAATACGTGGGTTTAAATTCTTTCCATCTTATTGTCTGGTAGTTTCTGAGCCTTCAAACATAGTCAACTTTAAAAATAAATAAATAAAAATCATTCACTTGTCACTGCACTGAAGTGACACATATGAGATGTGAACATATGACAGCACAGATTCAACACTGTTCTGCTGATCTACTTTGAATATATAAAAGGTTCTGTTATATTGTTTGTTGCGCACGTGATCATATAATAAAAATTTTGATGCTTTTAAGATGAAAAACATACCTTAAACACACTGTCACAAGCCAGCAGACTGCACTATAAAGCAATGAGCAGTTAAGACAAGTTGCTGCATATCCATTGCTTTATTCAGTGGGGTTCGCTGTGGAGTAAAATGATGTTTAATACAACCTTCATGAATAATTTAAAAACCTTAGGTAATATGTGCTTACAGAATTAATATTCCAGTGCAACATACTGAGATCCTCTATTAGTTTAAACAAGTCGAGGCTGGAAGGATGAGGTCTGATTTTCACTTAAATGATTGAATGTATGAATGTATGAAAGGAATTTAAATTTTGCAATTTGTGGTGTAAAATTATTAATTTAGAGCATCAAAAGGCATTGTTCTGTTAATCTTCTGTATCAGTTTATCAGCAAAGAAAGGGAAAAGTTGCACATTTTCATCCTATACATTATTATCGTTTGGAAATAAATACCTTCAAGTGTGTGACCTTTTTTTTTTTCTCACTTCCCGCTCAGCCTCTGTCATCTGTTTCAGCTGCAAGTTGTCATTTCTTACATTTCCCTGGATGCCCTCCGGGTAAACAAACTCCAGTAATTAAACCCTGATCCTCTAATAACTTGAGGAAAAAAAAAAAATGATGTGCAACCAAACAGGGCTATTTTCACTGATGACAGATTTTGTTCATAGAAACACACCAACAGCTGCCTGCTGTGTTTTTGGTCATTAACTTAATTTAAAGCTATTTTCCAGGAAGAGGCTTGATTGATGAGTGTGAGAGCTTTGTACAGTACAGACTGTGAAAAGAATCAAATATTTAACCTGGAAGGTTTGGTTTGATTACTGTTGGCTGTTTCCTTGCAAACCAAGCTTTAGTTTATAACACTGAGCACCTGGGGGCTAAAGACACTGTTAAACATGCAATTTCCAAAGCATTTCTTAGAATAGGTGAGACCTGCTCTGTTAATTTATTGAGGAAGAAATGAGATATATATGCACTACATAGTGTACAACCTGTAATTTGACCGTAGCCAATATTAGTTATTCTCAAATATCTTGACTAGACAAATACACCAAAGAAATGCCCAAGTTGCATTTGCAGTTTTGATATATTTCTCTGCACCCAAGTTGTGAGCTGGATCACGATAATTAACTGTAAAACTTAAGATGGCTTCCCCACAGGGACCCCTTCAGCTCCAATGTTGACACTGTTACAGTGAATTTGTAATGGTTTATTACCCAATTCAGTATTGCAAGACAGAAACAACAACGCATACAGACACTTTAACAAAGGTCACCTTAATGCTATAATCCACAACATTTGTGTTGATCTCAACTGTATTTCACAGCATTTAAATGGTCTGACAGCAGCTCCCAAAATATAATTACGCATGAATTACTCACTGGTTAAAGTGACTAAAAATTTTGACAGAGAGAGTAATGCTTTAAATTATAAATATCAAACATATATATGTATATATAGATGTTGTGTGTGTTGTTAATCTCTCAAAGGGATTAAACAGTTGGTTTGCTTTTCCTTTAAATTTCTGCTAAAGTGTGTTTCTTTGTCTTTTCAGCAATAAACCCATTGTTGCTCATATCCAAATATTTGTTCTTATGTTATTACATGTATTCCAATGTATTTATGGTGGATGGCTGTGCATATTTCCATGTAATTACCCAGCTTGTTACGCATTGGGAAATGCTTAACTGGGTAGAGGTTGATATAGAAGCAATTCCCAATGACAAGATAAAAATGCACAGACATACTGTAACTATGAGATGTGGAAGAGGTAATTACAATTAAATGTTTTTGTTTCATGGCAGCAGCTTGTTCTATAGAGTTGTGGATTATTACATTAGTCTGTTTTGTTTTAGACAGCTAGCACAAGACACAACACTATTGCTCAGTATTTTTTTCATCATTTAACTTTAACTGTATTTGCAACAAGCTCACAGCTACATTCCATCAGGCATGTGATGTGACCTGTAAACACACATGAAATTGTAAAGAGGACTGTTGCAATAAAGCTACATGAAGCAAATACGTCAGTAGTGACCAATGCGGAGCAATGAAAAACCTTCTGGTGTTTTTACAATGAGAAACATGATATAGAACTCTAAAGTCATATAGTCAATAACAATTCCTCATCTCAAATGACCAAAAATAATCATCCCAACAACAATAATTTTATATTATTTATGTGAAGGATAATTCTGATTATTTTCAACCTGAGACCTGTTTTGAAATAAGATCGGTGAAGGCAATGCTTCCTGCAAACTAGTGAAGCAATGACAATATAAGAGGAGACTATGTTAGGAACACAGAAATAAGACTCAGGTTGAAATGAAGTAATTATCCATTGAAGATACAACAAAGAATAGTCATCACGTGACAAAGTGAGGCACAAGTTGTACTGTACATTCATACGAAACAAACACATTTATACAGAGAAACACAAAAAATAGCTTCATCGCCACATACAAATATATTAAAAATCAGACAACAGCTTAAAATTACATGCCACTGAAATACACAACTTTTTTGTCTTCACATTCCTTAGTGAATACTTTCAAGAAGTCTTTTAACATTCAGAAAAATTGGAATAATTAAGAGTAACTGTAATGAAAATTTCTATGGTTGCAATTTCTGGTCGATTTAGAAGAATTAAGCATCATTTTCTTTATTATATGACAAAATAAATGTCTTGCAACCTTTTGACATTTGTTTATCAAAATGTGTAATAACATGTGTTCACAAACTGTCAAATCTATTAAGCTTTTACAGCAACTAGCAATGATTCTCAATACATTATTTGCAGCCTTTAAATAAGATAACGAGTGAAACTAAATTAGTACAATGCTTAATTCCCAGCAGTGAAAAAAAAGCAACACTTATGAACACATACAGTGAATGTTTTTCACTCTCGTTGTTTCTATGTAATGAGTCAGGGTGGATGGATTGTTTCTATGGTTTACATGATCGTACCTGCCACAGTGTGGTTCCACCTATCGCATTGTAAACTCATCATGCCACAGATGAGACTATTGCTTGGTGCAGCTTCAACACCTGTTGTGCAGTCAAGCAAGGTGTCAAATGAAGATGTAACCCAACCAAGGAGCAACAACAGCATGATGGAAGAAACTAGAGACACCAACGGGAGGAAAAAACAAATAACTCATTTACAAACCCATTTAAAAGAATATTACAGAGCTGTAAGCCAAGGACAAAAAGCACTCTGCTCTGCCGGTTCCTTTATTTAAATGTTTTCCTTCAATTAGCTGATGTAAAATTGAAACAGAGACACTGACTCACTAGATGGTTAGTTCACTTTTGTACTCAGTCTGCAGCAGTCTATTGATGTGTTACAAATGTACACCGGATTTTGCCTCTGGCTTGTTGCCAGTTACCAGGAAACATGTTCCGTACTACAGTTACATAACTGAAAGCCAAAATCAATTCCAATACTTTCACAGCCAAACTCAGCACCGCATATAGAGCCAAACAGAGTTCAACACTCTGCAACCACTCATCTATGGCTTCAGGGGAAAATAGAGGCAGAGTCCATTCTCTGGATCAAATAAAGTTCAGTTAGTACTTACACATGGAAATGAAAACTATGACTTACATAATTACAATCACAGTGACATATTTTCATCTCCATGGTGAAAGGGTCTTGCCATTCTAGCGTATACTTTACTTTAATTTATTTCATTATCTATTGATTGAATCAGGGGACCAAGGCTTTAACGAAATAAAAGTGCACTGGCTGATTAAATGCTAAAACCATTCAGAGTTGTTTGAATGTTTAGCTAAATGAACAGTTAGAACATCATTTATCTTATTTTATTCATTAAAATGTAATTGTTCATATGTATCCTGATTGGATAAGAGGAAAACTTAAAAGTATAACTCCAAGGGAAAACACTTGAAATTTGATCCCACTGATATAATGTTCGAGTTAAACACTGCTCACCTTGTATGTTGTTAAGGCTGTTAGACGAATAATGAGACAACAGGCCTCTGGATACATGTAAAGGGCCCCCTTCAGGAATATTAGAGCAACCCCAGTTCCAGTCACTTGTATTCATTTTGTCTCTTTTTCTGGGTTATGTTGCCTAGTTATCCTTAACTCTAAAGTTTTGCTGTTGGTTAACTTCAGTAGTTTATTCATGCTATTGAAGAAGACAAACTGCACAAATATTTAATTAATTGCTTATTAATTGTGTATTTCAAATTTGGTTTACAATATTCTAAGTTATGTTCAGCTGCATCCTGCAGGGACAGAATGAATAAAAATATAATAATTTAGACACTGGATGACAGAGTTCCCATATTAAGGAATGAGGAGCAAACAGCTGTGTGACCATAGTAACAGTCACTTCAAACAAAGGCTTTGCAGCCCCATGAGCCCTTGGCCTGTGCCCAGGATGCCCATTCAGCAATGCATCCCTGCTCCAGAGGATCTTAAAAAAATTTGTTTTATCCAGGAAGGTAATATATTCAATAATCTCCCTACCATCTGTTCATTTTCTGCATGTTAAAGTAATCACTTTGACACTGCTGCAGTGCTTCTGTGTCTAAATCAAGCGTGTGCACTTCTTGTATGTAGTGTATTATGCTTGTGTATAAAATGTATGCATGTCTGTGAATATGTAGTATGTTGTCTGCATGTGAGAAGACATATTCCTCAAGAGAACTCCTCGGGTTGAGAGTTTGAAGGGCCTCCGTTTTGTGTTTTCACGCTGCTACCGTTGCATCCAGTGATCTCAGTGTGGCGAGACGTGATGTAGCTCCTCTTCCTTGAGGACAGGGAGTGCTTCCTCCCAGAGCTGCCAACAGCATTGCCATCGCCCTCGGCAGGGTCATAAACAACCACCATGGTGGTATCCATACGGGACAGCGTGTACATGCTGCTCTGGCGTGTTGGGTGCAGCCTCGTGGAGCGTAGTTCCAACTCGTCATAGCTGGACACCTTGATGAATGGGCACCAGCGAAATGCTCGCTTAAAGCCAGCTCGAAACCTAATGCCACATTAAGAGAGAAGGGAAGATGGTTTGGAAAGTAAAGAGAAAATGATGGTATGTAAATATGAATATGGATATAAGTTAATCTGTCTAATATTTATATTGGCATATATTATATATATTATTATTATATATCTCATATATTGTCTATTCTATATATTAATATTGTAAATTCTAATAAATGCTTTTTGATTTCTTTTTCCCCCTCTTTTCATGTATGTAGCATTGTACTAAAGATTGACTTCCCATCAGCTGAGTAGAGATTGTATTCAAGTGGGCCTCAATGTTTTAAAAAGGCAGTTAGTGACGCATGTCTAAATGTTTGTGCAGTGATAAAAAAAAGGGTCAATTGGTGTTAAAGTGAAGTATTTATAGTGAGAGTACTCAGCGGTAAACCAACAGTACTTGAGATCTTGGCTTTGAATCCTTTTTCAAATCCATTGAGGTTGCATTCACTGATACATCACACAGCTTTAGATGCTTGAGAGAGGCAGAATCAAATTCATATTCAGTCCACTGAGTAATGTCTCAGCAATGCCAGCCTAGCTAAATGTGTTGCTTAGTGAACTAGGCAAAATATTATTACTGAGGTCAGGATTATTTCACCCATGAATAAGGTAAAAACAACAGTTCACAAACTGAAACATAAATCATTCTTATTTGAAATTGTAATTATTATAGCACATGCCATGTCAGTCACCCCTAAAGCAGACCTGCCTTCCTCACTCCCATTAGTAGCCTGCATCCAGTCAACTAGCTAGTTAAATATAATTAGCAGCAGCTAACTAACTTGTTGAATAGGTTTACCTTAAATTTCTGAAGTAGATTATCTCGAGATTTACAATAATGTTAGCAAGTTTTTTTTTTTTTTTCATCTTTACACTGCCTGATGACTGCTTATGCTGAACTGCTGCAGTGAAGCATGTGTGTGTCCACTCTGGCTGTGTGTCTGCTGCATCACTGCCACTACCAGCTTTATCTTTCTACATGGACTGCAAACTACTCAAGTGTTATTTTTGACCAAAAATGTCATTAAAATGCCTCTGTCTCCACCAGCAGCTCTTGTCATGGCCGTCATACTCATACGCATGAATTCAGTCGAGATAAACAACTATTGTAGAAGGTTTTATGTAATATTGCTAGTATGATGTTGATAAGATTTGTATCTCGTCAACTTGCAGGCAAGTGTGTCCGCTCCAACCCTTTAACATTGGCGCTGAAATGAGAACCAAGACGTTCCACAACTGCCACACACAGTTACAATTTACAGTGACACTTACTACTTACAACTAGTGTTAGCTGTAGTCTTTCATTTCCATTGTTGGCTTCACATTTTTTTTCCCGATATAAACTGTCATATATTATCTAAATCTAACAAAAACTAGTGAACGGCGAGACAATGGAGGATTAGTTGTTAGGTATATGTTTTGACATCAGAATAACTCATTTCATTTTCATCATTTGTGTGGCTGTGGTGGTATTTGTATAGCTTTTATAATAGAGACTAACTAATCTTATGTAATAATGCAACAAATAATTCTTTTGTTTTCTCGTTAACTAACAATGTTAAAGTAGGAATGTTTGACTGTAACAGTTTGTTTCTCAGTTTGTCAAACCTGTTGCTACCCACCTGCTGTTGAGGCAGCAGTAAATGATGGGGTTGTACATGGTGGAGCTCATTGCCAGCCACAGCACTGACAGATAAACCTGCTGGATGTACTTCCATTTGCTTAGATGCTTATTGAGACCCGTCACAATGAAATAGACATGGTAGGGTAGCCAGCAGAGGGCAAAGGTCACCACTACGATGATCATCATCTTCACCACCTGCAGGAGAGAGAGTGAACGATAATGTTAAACATTCACAAGCTGTCACTGTGTTTAGGACTCCTGAGAGCAGTGACGGAGACAGAGCGAAACACAGCAGTGTGTAAGCCAGAGAAAATTACATAGGAAAAAAAAAACAAAAACAAAAACCCTTGTCAACCCTCTGTCACTCTCTCTGAAACTGACGAGAGGGGAAGATGTGTTGCATTTCATTTCAGTCCATTTCTCAATTAGAGCTTTTTGGTCGCACCTGGCACCGCAAGCAACCGACAGATGTATTATTATAAGACTACAAGCAGGATGGTATGTGCAAAAAGATTTGATCAAAAATCACATGGGTACGTGTGCCAGAAAACATTTAAGCATAGTACAACGGTAATACTAAAGTCGAAACAAACTTTTTGTATCTACATTAAAGATGAATCTATTGTACCAAAATTTAGGAAAATCATGCATTTTGTGTAGAGGAGGACTTCCAGAAAATGGTAGGTTAAACTGAGCTTGTGAACTGATATTGCACCAGGAACTGGAATTCTTCAGAACTTCCTCTGAATTTCATCAGAACAAAACAAAATCACTGATAGTTGTCAGAACATCTGACAGTACATAGCAAAGAGGGACCGTTAACAGGTAATTCAGTGCTCTTAATTTTCCAAAATATAAAAAATATATAGCCTAAAACAATGGGAGTGCTTGAGTTGAAACCCAAAGCATAACTTTCAGTGTCCACAGTGACATTATACTTGCTGTTTCAGGTTTACATCTGGTAACACATGTAAAGAGTTCATTACGAGATCCTGATCTCATAATTATGCCATAAGGTTGTGGGAGCATTTCATTATGTCTTCAATAGAACTTGAATCACAATTACAGATGGTATTAAAAATTTGGGGTTTTTTTTCACTCCCATTTAAAACAGCATAAACTAAATAATGTTAGTTCAGTGATACTCGTTATACTATCATTTTATCAACCATACTGCTATGTTATTATTTCAGTTCTTAATATTTCTGCAATAGTAGACAGAGATTAAAGCAAACAGTAATTGCAGATTTGTGACAAGGCTTGAATGCTGATCTGCTTCTCCACACATGTCAATCAGCCCACTGCGTCACACCCTTATATATTATCTTGCACACTAGTGCCTGCATTTCCCTTGGAAATAAATTGTGAGGTGCAGAATCATCCAATATGGATGTCATTTGTAAAGTGGACGGTTACATTTTGCGAAAAAATAAAAGTTAAAAGAAGTAGACAGACAGTCTATATGGCAATAAACATCAGTCTTGTCATTGATTATAATTCAACTATATAATTAATTTTTCAATCTATTTTATTTATTGGAAGTTAGCTGAATGAAATACTGTGGCTTGTCTCTGGGTGGTAACTGGCAGCACGATCCATAATACTGTACGACTTCTCTTAGCCACACTGCAGAGTAATGCTACAAGAGACAAAACAGACATCATTGCTTTCCTCCTGAAATCTAAACAGAACATCCTGGTACCCTCTTTTTTGAGTACATGTTTCAAAGAAGTTTATGGCATAACACATGCCATTGTGTAAACTGTGTTAGGTGGCCGCTAAACAGTGGCAAACCATTCAGTCAGTATTTTGTTTTGGACTTTAAATGAGGGCTCTGGTTCTCTCAAGAAGACATGATTTGGGCTTGAAA
Organism: Rachycentron canadum; assembly: GCA_038496675.1. Taxonomy (NCBI): domain Eukaryota; kingdom Metazoa; phylum Chordata; class Actinopteri; order Carangiformes; family Rachycentridae; genus Rachycentron; species Rachycentron canadum. The sequence continues at coordinate 11,350,913 of CM076650.1, read as the reverse complement.
GTGATGTGAGAAGACTAGAAGACATAAAGACCAAAGTAGCTGTTATATGGGTGCAGTGTAAATGTTTCCATCTCATGTGATGTACGGAGGTGAAGAGTTCAATGTTGAGCTTCTTTTTAAGTATATGCTCCATATCAGTCAAGTTTGTTTACTGCTCTGTGAAACTACATTTTTGAGGTAATTTAAGTGACTTTATGAACTTTTAATGTCAAGTGGGAATAACCAACATGGTGGCAATGTGTTTAACTCACTGCTGTAATGACTAGTATGTGTAAAACTTACTGTATGTGAGTGTTGTGTTCTTTTAGTATTAAGAGCAATGCTTTGTTGATTTACATACTTGCTATTGTCAACACAATCCAACAAAGTGTTGATTCTTCTGTCAGTACTTCCTTAATTCGCTAACTGCTCATTAGTGTAGTTTTAGAAAATGTTACTGAAACAGAAGAAAACTGCAGCTGTTGTTGTTCTAACAAGTATTTATGGCAGCAGGACGGTGATGTTCATGATAAAGAATCTCATCCATTGCAATGGTTACCATTCAGTGTATAATATTTTAAAAGGACAACAATGGTGGTCTATTGCGCAAAACAATAAGCTAATCTTGTCAGACCCTTTGGTCACTTGTTAATTCACTTTTCATTGGCTGTCCCATAATTATGAAAGACATCAATAGGCTATATGTCAATCAGGAGAGATTTAATTTTTTGTAAACATCTTTTACAACAACTGTTATTTCCATTTGCAAAACAATAGCGTAAAAGAATTCATTATGATGCCATCATATGTGAAAGGGAGGTGAGGCTGTGTGAAGACATGGGTCGTGACCCTGTTGATGAGAAGAAGAGAAAGCTGGAAATCTGGACAAGGAGTGACGATGAGATGAGCTTGGCCAGCACTAGGTAAGAGGAGTGGAGGTGGATGGTGTGGATGAGGGTTGCAGCAAAACACACTGAAATGACAACTAACAGCAGGAGAGGGGAAAACAGATTTTAAAGTTGTGATTGGTTGCCAAACACCTGAAGTCAGCTGATTACAAGGAGAGGGGTGAGAGAGGGAGACGAGAGAATTGTGAATGGAAAAGGAATCAAGATAGTCATCCTGACTGAAGGTACACCAAGCTTCCTATGTAAACAACCATTTGCCAAGTGCTCTTCGTCTTGTTTAAATTGTCCATATTTGGACTGCGAGAGAACTCCATACAACCATGTAACTTATGATATTTATACACACAGGATATTTTATATGAAACTGGATGCTCAAACACTTAAAGTATGTTTCTGCTTTACCACGCTCCCTGCTGGAGTCTCATTGTTTAGACGTATACTTTAACAACTTGACATACCATAATAAAGCAAGTGACATTATTCTAGCTGTTTTTTTCAGCCAAGCACTGTCGGAACAAGTAGACATTATAGATCTTTAAAAACACTTTCACTGGCAAATAAAATATCATGCATGATACAATGGCAAGTAAACAGTGGTTAGGAAGGAGAGCTGGTAAAGTCGCTGCAGTACTGAAAATGTTACAGCAAACAATGCATCATTCCCCAGGATAAACGACAGGAAGATTGAATCCATAGTCTGCGCCACACACAGCTAGATAAGCAGTATTGAAAGAATATCCTGTGACACACAGGTGGTTTAGTTGAGCTCATGCAGTGGTTTATATGAACATTGTATGATTCTCTTTAGGGCTATGAGAAAAATCTAAAAAAATACTATGATAGAATAAAAACATTCTGCCCCCTTGCTGCTCCATTTTCATGAGGGATAATGAAAATTTTAAAGCACCTATTTCAAGCAATATTTTGTGTTCATATTGTATAATAATGTTGATGGGAATAGCATGTTACGCATTTCTAACCTGTACTGCAAAAATAATTTCTGTTTCTGCTTCTGTGTTATGTTGATTCTTTTTGTTGTTGTTGTCACCACACTTGTTCCTGTCATAATCACTATGGCCACGAGATATCACCTAACAACAAAACATAACTATGGGAGAAGAGAAGAGTCTTAAAAATAGTGTTAATAATTATTGTTAATAATCATCTTGTTTTTAAAATAAATGACATTTGTAAATTTCTAATAAATAAATTAAACTGAATGGAAATATCCAAGGGGATAAAGAACTTACTGATCACAGAGATACTATGTGGTCTTGTAATGTGAAAACTAACAAGTGGGTATGTTGTCTAATGACCACCACATCATGCCTTATATGTTGAGGTTGTGTGGGTGGGCGAGCAAAGGAACTGCTGCACATTGTGGAGAGATTTGAAGCCTGATCCCCTTAATCTTTATAACAAATTAACAAAATCATCATATTTTGAGTGGGTGACTTTAAGAAACTGGGAAAAATATGCACTGATAAACACCCATTCATCATTGTAAATTCTCAGCTGTAGCACATTCACAACGCAGATGCCAGTACAATGGAATATGAACACACCCTCAACTCAACACCTGCTGTTGCTATTGCATTACTGTTTTCCAAAGAAACTTTGTAATTATAAGGAACTCCCTCACATATACAAAGCTTTCATATTCTGGTACAGTACACTGTTTTGTGAAGTAATCATCAGCCACGACTCTCAAAATACTCAGGTCATCTGGCGCTGGCCTTTTAAAAATATCAAGAGTCAACTCCAAACCTGGAGCAGCAGCTTTTTGTTGTCACGCTCCTGCAAGCTAGAACTGTCTGCCAGAGGATTTGTAGCATGCTCCTTCAATTTCTTCTCTTGAAACACAACATAAAACCTTTCTTTGAAGATAACAAATGCCTGAACTCTCATCAGTCATAGCTCTTAATATATTGTCTTGTTTTTGTGTCTTCACACATGTTATTTTTTCTATGCATTCACATTTTATGGCATTCAGAAAAATTGAACTGTCTGAATGGAACACTAAACAAATAACTATAAGGTTAAGACAGCTTCTGATTGTACGTTACACACCAGCAATAGTGTTCATGCTCCGTATTGTTAGTTTAATGACAGAAATGGAAAAAAATTTCTTGTTGAAAGATTGTTGAACAATTTAACTGAGGGTCTCAAATGATGACAGTTGTAATCATCAAAGGATGATTACTGCCTGTCTGTCGAACAAAGCTACCTCGAGAGATGCCTCACCTTTTGAGCAAGGGAAGTCATAAACATAATACAAAGCATCAAGTTCTTACACTTATAGACAGAAACCCAGTTTCATTGAGATATTTTTTTTCCCAAACATATATCTTTAAAGCTTGTTTAACAAGTGACAGATCAGTGGGCTTACAATTTAGTACATATACATTTTTAAGATAGCACAGTATCATTTATGTTATAGACATGTAGTGGCATTTGCCATTTAGCTAGATGAAGAAGATACTGGTAGGACCTGCAGGGACACTGCAAAAACTGTTCTGATGGAAACCAGCGAGGCGGACTGCAGTGCAAACCTCACATATTACTTGTTTCATTTCTGGACAACTGCAATGTCTTTCTATCTGAACTGAAAAAAATGACCTACCCGAACAATGAAATTATTGTACTTTAGGTGTTTTGAATAGAGCTCTTAAAAACTGTTTTGTTCTTAATCTCTCAGATTCATTGAAGCATACATGTGTGCTAGTACCACTGGTACTATGTAGGAAGAACAAGATAGGAAGGTCTATAGACATATAGAGAAACACATTTATGTTAAAAAGGACCATATGTCCCCTTTACCATGTGACACATCTTAACTATAATAAAAACATATTCAAATCATCTAAAACAATAAGAATAATAATTTCACACTGAGGTATTCTATTATCTCTGCCTTCCTCCAGGAAAGACTGTCTGGTTTATTTTGTCCTGTGGGCTAGACAAGCTAAGTCATTATGTCTATGTCCCAAAGTCCTTCTTTGTGTTTCTGATGCGGAGGAGGTTTCCTAGGCAGGGAAACAAAGAAAGGTTTAACTATTTGAGGGAAACATATGAACACACATCACGTATCTCCAACGTCTAGTAAGGGTTTGCCATTGAAAAGAACAGCAAGTGAGAGCACAGCATAGCAACTAGAAAGAGCTACATGAGCAAAACAAAAAGCTTTCTTTGAGCCTTCTCAGTCTCTATTTCTCATAACTCATAAACCCTGCTAGAGTGAGTACTAGATTGGAAAGTGTTATCTTATTGTTGATTTTTAATCTAAGAGTATGTTTTTCTAATAGTTTGTCTTCCAGAAATTGTTTGAATTCTTGGCAGTTATTAAGGAAAACACAATGTGCTGAATAAAAATTTAAGACAAAGGAGCAAAGGTCAATAAATGTAAGGCTGTATTAGCCTTCATTTAGTCCAAACAATTAATCCAATCTAATTTCTCTGTTAACTGATGTTAAATTGAAAATATTGTACATATTTGAAAATATCTGTTTGCTCAGTCAGAAAACTATAGATGGTTTCCCTGTTACTTTAAGAACCTGCAGAGCAGAGAGAATAAGAGATGAGTGAAGAACAAATATCAGAAATTTGCATATTGCACCCCAGACCTCAAAGGGAAGATATCGTATCTCTTTGTACTACTTTGATGTGTCAGGATTGCTTTTCTCCAAAGGCCAGCAGAACACAAACATAGAGAAAATGTTTTATAATAAGAACAGTAGTCTAATGGTAATCTACTGTAACCAACACTTCTGCATAGCAGGATTACTGATGCTGAGATATAGGTTGTAAGAGAAAATGTAATATAACATGAACATTATGAAGTCTGTGGAGACGGTCCATTTTGTTGTTAGACCCCAGAGGCTTGTGATAAAAGAATCTGTGGGACATTCAGGAGAAAAAGCCAATCTCAGTGCTTGCAACAAACCAGCCACCAAGACACTTATAAGCAGAGTTAAAGGAACAGTTCAACATTTTGAGAAATATGCTTATTCCCTTTCTTGTTGAGAGTTTAATGAGAGGATCGGGACCACACTCTATCTATCTGCCTGTTGGACATATACAGATTAACCCTTATGGGGAAATTTAGATTATTGCTTCCTCCACGGTGCTGTGGGACAAGGTCAATGTCTAGATGCCAACGTTTAATATTGTACATATTCCTCATTCACACCCAATCTCTTTTACAAGTTGTCTGGGTGAAGAACTGATGGAAAGAAACACGATATAATGTCTGAGTTTGCTTAGTAAGCCTTTAAGATGCCTCCCCTTGATCCAGGCTTTGCACTAAGCTGAGCTAACAGGCTGCTGGTGTAGCTTCATATTTACCGAAACAGTCTCAGCAAGAAAAGCAAATTTTCCATAATTTAAAGCTATTCAAGCCAACACTATTTTGAAATAAGACAGAGCAGAGTAAAAAAAGCATTTAACAGTTATCTACGGATAACAAGTCCCTGCGTGTGCAAGTGTTTTTCTTTGCTAGCAGAACAGCACATGTACAGTTTTGCTTCTTGGATAAGTACAGATACTGACAACAAACATCTGGATTCATACCAGTGCTTCAGAGCAAAAGCCTCTCTAATGATGACATTAAAAATGAGCATCTCAGCAGCCCACAAGCTAAAAGCAAATGAGTAAATTTGTGACTAACTTAGCCGCAGCTAGAATATCTGTGAAAAATGTTGGCATAAATCCATCTATGTTTTTAGAACTGAACATGGCAAATTTTCACAGATTTTTCTTGTTGGAAGATAATTGTATCTTTAACCAGGAGAAACTGGCTGAATCCTGCACTTGCTATGTCCTAAGCTCTTCCATCAGGTTTGAGAGTAGTGTGCTCGGTCCCACTTCCCAAATACAGAGGGTCAATTTACACCAAACTGGCCTGTAATCTAAAGTCTATACTGTATCAATTCTAAAACATGGAAAAAGAGGACAAAAGGGAAAATGACATTGACATTTTTCAAGGATCTACTTGATTCCTTGTTGGTAGGAAGCTTGTGGGAGGAGAAACGTGCTGCAGGCAGAAATTACTTCACTGACACATACATTAACCTTGTATTTTCTCCCTCTCTCCATGGGTGTTTGTGCTTCTCCCATCTGTCTCTTCCTCTTTGTGCATATTCTGCAGGTATCTCTGATTCTGGAGTTGCAACATCCAGATCTGCCACTACAACACATCATTATTATTATTATGTCTATCTCTCTCTCCTCTCTCTCCCCCCTCTTTCTGTCGAAGACAGTCATCAGTATTGGCCTGTGATTACTAGGCTGGGCTTTTCCTGGCTCTCTGCTTACTGCACAGCAGCTGACATTATGAGCTTTTAACCTTCTCCAAGCAATCTTTTTTTTTTTTTTTTTAAATTTTGTTAGAGGATGTCACAGCTGTAAAATCACAATTTTTAGCAGTGCAGAGCAGCAGCTTTGAAATGGCTGAGAGTGACTGCTGGTTAACATGTAGTCTTAATAGGCTGTGTTACAGGTACCGTTTCATTCTTGTTCCGTTGTGACAACTGAAACCCATGTAAAAGAAAACGGCTTAAATTAGAATTTGGCAGCATTGAAATACTGCATATGTGAGCACAGAGAGTATGAGAGAAGCAAACAGATAAAGGGACTGACACCAGCTGACACTCGGCAACATGCAAATAGCCTATGACACGCTCCAGCTATAGACTAGGTTTTGACCTTGTCTTGTTGCATTAGTACTCCCTGTCTGGATTTGTTATTTTGATTTGAACTGATTACTTGTGGGGTGGCACGGTGGGACAGTGGTTAGCACTGTTGCATCACAGCAAGAAGGTTCTGCGTTCAAACCCCCGGCACTTGGCCCTTTCTGTGTGGAGTTTGCATGTCCCCCTGTGTCTGCGTGGGTTCCCTTTGGCCACTGCAGCTTCCTCCCACAGTCCAAAGACATGCACATTTAGGTTAATTGGTGACTCTAAATTGCCCGTAGGCGTGAGTGTGAGCATGAATGGTTGTTTGTCTCTATATGTCTATATAAACCGGCGATCTGTCCAGGGTGTACCTTGCCCTTGTCCAATGTCAGCTGGGATTGGCTCTGGCCCACCTGGAAACCCTAACAGATAAGCGGTACAGATAATAAATGGATAATTACTTATGTATGACTGCCTGGCTTTCCAATAAAAGACTAAACCGTTTTGAATTTTATCTTGTGTCCTGCATTTTGTGCCTGTGATCTACCTACAAATTAAATATTGGCCACATAGCTGAAATCAAAGGATGTACCAAACAGTATCCCCGACAGTGATCAACAGTGAACCAATCAGTCTCATCTCTAACAGTTAATCTATTTGAATGTAAATAGGTTTATCATTATTCACCTGCTTTTTCAATCTTTATCTGATTCAATCTGTTTTTAAAATGACTTCATACTTTTTCCAGGGAAAGATAGCTGCTTGGATTATAAAAATTTTTACAATAAAGTGATCAATTTTTCAACACATAAAATAACTGTGGTGCTCGGCTTGGAAAGGACTTTGACTCCAGAAGAGGTTCGCATGTTGAGTCCTGCGTGTGGTTATAGGTTTAGGCAACAATAGGAACTCTGGTTAATGTTAGGAGAAGGTTGTGGTTTCGTTGGTTAATTCCTAGGCCTCATTTACACAGGAGGCTTTTCATATATGTTTTGCAGATAATACATGTGTGTGCGTAAGCCACATAACAGCTTGTGTTTCTCTTCATGCCCAACCTAAATAAAACTTTCTATTAAGGTTGGTTGTTTAGTGAACAGTGAACCAGCTCTTTGTTTCTTTGCATTTACAGGTTCCAAATACTTCTACAGTTTCTTTAGTTAGTAGTAGTAGTTTCTATAGTTATTGTGACTGATTACAAACCAACTAGGATTGAAAGCTGAAGGGTGATGGAGCTGCACTGAGCACCGCACTCTATTAATAGTGTGATAATGGTGTAAGTTGTCCCTCCCTAACAGGTATAAAGGAGCAGTAGAATGAGGATGAGGAACATGTCTGTACACATCTACAAAGCCCTGACAAGAGATGTAATCAGCCAAAATTTGTGAAAATCCAGTTGGTGTAAAATATTAGAGATAGGCCTTCAATGTGAAACAAGCAGGACTGTGTAAAGTTAACTAACTTGTCATGCAGATCTACCAGTGGACTTTGTGGAGCGTGAGGACTGTATTAGTACTTGCCTTCCTCAACATTACATCATGAGTGGCAGCTTTAGAAGGGTTTTTAATGTTGGACCATCGTTAAGCGTTAATAATGTTGCTAGGAAGGAGCATAATTACAAAGCCAAATGACTAGTGTCAAAATAATGAAACGACCATCTTAAAAGAAGCTGCAGTAAATGCTTGATACTAGTTCACTCAAAAGTTGCATCAACATGGTATTTCACATCATAATTAAAGTGAGCAGTGGGAAACAAACGGGAACAGAAGAGGACAACATATTAGTTTGATGCTGATTTATTTTTGAAAGAAATGCAATGAAACTCCCATGGTAATGATCTTTTTAATGCACAAAATGGATATTGAGCTAGATTGCAACAGACCAAAACAGTCCTGGGGTTTGCCTCAGCACTAGATTTATGTTCCTTCATTAATTCAGTAAATGACTACCCATTAGTTATCTTGTGCCAGAATGAGTCCCGCTAACAATTGGGAATGTTACAATAAAGATAAACCTCAGCAAACTGCATGCCTGAACGATTCAACCTGATTCTACAAAAAAGGGAAAATAAGAAAGCGTAAAGAAAAAACAAAGAGAACAAATCAAGAGTAGTACTCAAGTGAGTCTTTGCTTCAAATAAAACTATTTAAAAAGCCCCCAAGTGCAAATCTGTCTTTATGTACAAGTAATTTGCAGGAGGTGATTTATTTTGAAAGAACTGACATACAACTGAGATTCTGTTTTATTATTCACAGAATAAATTTTTATTTTTTTTACTTAATTTGTTTTTTAGAAACAAATTTAAAATGTCACTATGTTCCTTGACAATATGTTTGATTTGTTATTTCTACAATATCCACTCATAGCAACTAAAACTTGATATTTTTATGGTTATAAAATGTGGATGTCAACATCAGTCTCTTTGTGCAACCCTGTACACAATGACATAAGCCACAACATGTTTAGTTACATTTAACCAAACCCTTTCTTAACCTTAACCAAAATTATATATTTAGGTACTTTAATTTTTTAACCACATTTTTGAAAAAATGTACGTAGTTACTTTCCACCACTCAACACATCCCCATAACTTCTGCAAAGTACAATAAAACGTACAAACAGTGTAACATGCTTCTTGGCTGGGGAAAAATATGCTAAACACTGTAATTTATGCAGCAACTTCCTCAAAACTTATTTGGAGTGCACATTAGGTTAATATAAATGTAATTTTAGGAGACTGTGTTTCCTGGGGATAAAGCTACTCTTTGAAGTCAGTCATTATAAAACATTGCACGAAAGAAAGGGAAATCCAAGTAATTCTGGTGTTTCAGTGAGCTGCTTTGTCAGCATGTGACAGATTAAGTTTTTGTCTTGAACAATGAATGATGAGAAAATAGAGCAAGGGGTTTGTGACTGTAGCCATGGTACTTAAAGTGTCACTGACTCCCAATACAAAGCTGTCAACTCCTATTGCATTATAGTGTAGTTGGTGAATGATCCTTAAAAACTGCTTCTATTGTGGTTTTCATTATGGAACAAGTCTGAGCTCTTGCCTGTGCACACCTACACTTGTCTCTCCCAGGACAGAGTTATTGACACCTGCCCATGTTGGGATTAGGACAGTCACATTATCCCACTGCAGCTTAACACCATTGTACTTCATTTCTGGAAAATCTGACCTTGTGGATGTAATCCATCCCAATCCTTACATCTGCACAGGCACACACCAACACTCACACATACTACTTTGTCTTCCGGCAGAAAATAAGATGGATGATCGATGGTGCTTACACAGGGTATCTTGAAGAGCCGCACAGCAGTCTTATGACAGGTCATTAGTTCTGCACTACAGACTGACATTTCCAACGCACAGCCCCAGGTATGATCTTAGAATATACCACCTGTGTATGTGGTGATTGCAGAAGAATGGATTAACTTAGTACAATGGACTGATGAATCTTTCTCTCAATAAAAAAGATGAAAAATAATAAAAAGGTGGAGCTTTTCACTGTTTGCTATCACCTCGCAGACCTCTGATGGCTGCATAGGAAACCTGTTATTAAGGTAAAACATCAAAAGGTGCCACTTGAGAGAGGTCTTGAGAAATAATAACACTCTGCCGGGGTTATTTTTGTGTTCAGTTATTATCCTGCTTTATTACTTCAGTTCACTCATTTCATTTTAGTGACCTAAAATAAATGAGTGTCAATCTCTTGAGTGGGTAACAGTTATTTTGAAGATGCAATTGCCATTGTTCAAAAAATGTGACAGGGTATTAGATCAAATGAATCCTACTGACTTTTTCTGATTTTCCATTGACATATGGACATTTTATATATTTACATTTTGAGACAAATACATCGACTAACCCTGTCAGGATGAATTTTCAATAGAATTAATCACCAGCACACCTAAAAAATTAAGCAGATTTAGAATACACACATGCATAGATAAATTTGAGTATACTTAATTTTATTGTGTGAACACACTACATATTGACAATCATTGAATTAAATTATTAAATCATTAAACATGCTAATGATTCATTCTTTTGTTCACAGACATTATGAACAGTATGAGTGATTTAAAGGAGCTATTTGAAGTATTCTCTGTCACTGAAGGTGGTGTGTTAACAGGAGCGGATGGTGGCGATTGTGGCTCAACAAGAATTATTGTAGTTTTAACAAGACAAGAGGTCATAAAATGCCCTCTGACCAGTTGAGCAGTGACTCATCTTCAGGTACAGCAAGTCACTATCGAAAAGAGACGAGGTGGGGCTAGCTGGTTGACATGCGAACTTCAGTGGAGTTGCTTTCTGCTGCCTGAGATGGCTCTTGATTAAAGGAGTGGAATTTGATGGTTTTTTTTTTGTTCTGTTGGTTTTTTTTTTTAAGGGGGGAGTTAAAAAGTTAAAAAACATTATTTGTGCCAGCTCTGTGATACTTCACAGTGTCGCCCTGGGCTGTTTGCTCCATTCTGTGACCTATTCTGTCGAGAACCTGCAAGCTAACTCTCAACTCTCAACTCTTAACCTGTGTGACATTCGTCCCCAAGAAAAAGAGACTGTACAGTGCTAGCAGCAATAAGGACAGGACAGAGGTTAAAGCATTAACATACTAGAACGTACACTTGATCCCCAAAGTGATGCTTAATTGCTGTATAATCAGACTTTGTGCACAGGGACACACACGGTATAAACTGCTGTTGAAGTAAATGCCAAAACAAATAATTGAATTTAATAATGAAAACAGTTAAAAAAAAAAACATGAGTGCTCCTGCTAAGATCAGCACACAAACACACAGACACCCAAATATTCCTTTTCACTTATTGATCTGTGCAGCTACTTGGCAAGAATACCCCACAGACCCATTTTCTCCACAGAAGACTCAGAAATAATGGTCACCATAGAGAAGCTAATAGTGTTTTTTAGGAAAAGGTAAGAGCATGTAGAGGCAGAGACAGAAAGTTGGATCCTGCCCTCAGGCAACAATTCGGTGGGTGCCAAAGAACAAATCATGAGCACCCAAAAGAAATCATACTTGTCAAAGTTGTCAGAAAAGAAATGTTTTCCATGGAAGACATGCAGAGGAATGGACATGATGTCAAAGCAGAGTTTTATCTGGGAGCTACACCTGAGTCTGTTCCCATATTAACCTTTTTTAATATTGTATGACAGCACCCTTTGGGTTTTGACCACTCACTGGTTTAACATTTTATCACCTTGTGAACTGCAGAGGGGACACACACACTTTGACTTTCAAAGTGAGGATGTTAGAAAGTGTGTTAACCAGTGACACATCCTGTTCAATAACAATCAGAACTGAAGCATAAATCACAGGTAGAAGCTGTAGCAGCCCATAATGATAACTCCATTAACAGTGTCCGGATACAATGTGCTTAATGTTTAAATGCATTAAGTCCTCTCTTGTTTAAATAACTCAACATGCACTGCTTTGAGTGTGTATGTGGTGGGGACCCCCACACGTGTCTGTGTCTGTTTATCAATTTTGTGTGAATTAATTTTGCATTTCTTTTTTTGAACATTCTCTTTGGTATTGATTTCTTTTAGCTGTGGGCATTTGTGACGTAATGGCTTTTGCACGGTTTGTAGGCTTGTGTTATGTGTTTCGTAGGGTTTTGGCACCACTTGGGGGGAAAAAGACCAATTTCGTATCAATACCTACATTTAATTAATTAATTGTCTTCCAAACAGGGAAAGGTGCACACCAGGGGGTTCTTCCGGAGTTGCTGGGGGCATCTGGACAGGTTGAGGATTGGCTCAGGAAAATAAAGATACAGTGTTGGAAATCAGATTGAGGAGAGGTTGCTCTTTAGTGCATTTATTATCTCTTTATACAATAATCACCTCATGTCTTCCTTTGCTCCTGTCTTAATTACTACGGCCACTAGAGGTCACCTGACAATAAATGTAATTATGATTTGTAATAAGCTGCTGGCACAGATGTTCAAAGTGGTAGTTTTTTTTTTTTTTTTTAGATGTGGACAGTCTCATTAACTATTATTTAGGAAAGGCTTTCCCACCTGAACAATACGTACTAACTTTGAGAGTGCATAAGAGTGCAATAAAGCTAGTTAGCAAGCAGGAGGAAAAGCTTGATAGAACAGCTAAAACTCACTAAAAATTTAAATGGTTGGCTTGTGCCATGGAAAGTTACCAAGCTTCAACATTTTTCGAACAACATCTAGTTTAATATCACTTAAAATGAACAAATTTGGAACGTGATGGATGGCGTCAGTGAAGGGTACATAGATTACAGTAGTATGAGTAACAAAAAAAATGCCAAGTGTAATATAAAATATATTGTAATTAACTGAACCTACCAAGTACAATATTTTTTTACCGATGATGTTGCAGTAGGTTTCATGTTTTGTTTTGTTTTTTTGCCTTTATTCCATTTAATGGCCTTTTATCTGCTGCACTGTGGCATCAGCGGGGCAGTAAACGCTCCCATAGTTAAAACGTCTTAAACAAACTCCAGACTCTGGAGACATGTGTCTGTGTGGGTAAACTCTTAATGCCCCAAATGCTGCTGGTTTTTAGAGCTTGAGCCTGTCTGGATGCATGGACTAGCAGGTGATTGAGGATGAGTGACAACCACAGAGGTTGTGTTGTGTGAAATCAAGGTTTTTCCTCCCTGCAAAGTTCACACTGGAGTGTGTCTAGCTGACACACACACACTTGAGACAAAAGTCATTACTCTTGTTCACTGCAATATGCTGTAGCTGCTGCTGTTTTCACTTTATTTTTCTGTCACAGTTGTCAATCCTCTGAAATAGAAAAGCTCAATTAACTTTAATTGCTTAATTGCGTGGCTTAGCAAACATAGTTTTATTTTTCAATTTCACCAGGACCAATTAGATATAAAATTAAATTGTTCATATAGTTGGAATGATACAAGAGCCCAGAGTTATTGCTTTAGTGAGGAAAATGTATTTTAATAGTTTCTACTGTATGTCGTCCTCCTGCTGCTACTGTCCAGTGCCAACATGATCTATTATTTCCAAAGCATGCATTTTAGCTCCTATGATTTAACAGGGAGTTTTTTTGGTTTATCAATGAAATAGGTCATGGAAAAAATATTTGCATTTGGTGGGGGTCTCGGATTTCACCCATTTGACAATAAAAGCTTTCAGCCACAGTGGATTAATGAACAAAGAGAGAGGCTTACATCAAATTCCTACATGTGTATATACAGAAATTTCTTTCAGGATAGGTGTCCAATCTAACATACTGTCTCAATTGGTGCCTCTCCTATCTGGGTTTAGACTACAAAATAGAAGTGAGATAACAATTACCTGACACCACCAGCTGCTCAGGGACAGAAAATTACAGATTATACCTGGTTCTCTGATTTGTAGCGTCTAAAGATCATCATGTTCACAGTTACTAATTGGCCTGCCACGGGTTATATCTGCATTCTTGAATTAATGAGGCAGTGACTCCCCCTCAAGCGTGCCTACCTTTCTTTTAGCCCGGAGCTGCCCATGATAGTTATCAGATGAGTCTCCAGGGATCTCCCCTCCCCACAGCGTCACCCCCACGATGGTGTAAGTGATGCCCATCACCACTAAAGGCAGTAAGTAGACCAAAGCTGTCACTATGATATGATACCTGGGAAGAAAGACAGGAAAAGGCTGCAGAGTGTTTACATTTATAAAATATTTACCCATGTCAAATGTTTGTCCACAGTACATTTTAAAACCCACTATATACTTTCCTGATACCTATGGCACCAAATGAAAAGTAGGTTTGACTGGAATTTCGAGAATAGTACTGACATTTTTACTGAGGTGAGGATGGCTGCATCACAGCTCTGAATGGTCATAAATTAGAAAAGCACCGACTCAACGTCTCTGGGAAAACCCATCAGTGCAAAAAGAATTTTCCATTACAAGCAACTCATCCTCAATTGTTATAAATAATGGTGACTAAACAGCACAGTTCTGAATGTGTATGTGAGCATCTACATAAATGAAAAGGGTTGTAATCTGTCACATGCAATCTGCTCCTAGTATAAATATATAACAGAGAACATTTCTTTGGCTCTTTCAACATTACTTTCTACCATTTTTCAAACTGAGCCACTATGGCAGTTAAATAAACAGTTGACTGAGACTCATGACTCATGACAAATTACCATGGCTTCATAACTTACACTGTAATTAACCTGCATGGAACAACCAGTTTTAAAGCAAGTAAAGTTTGAACTTTGAGCAAGTCATTTCTTACATGAAGGGGTCATTGGCCATACGGGGCCAGGCCACATAGCACAGGGTCCTGTGGGGCAGAGCTTTAGTGGTGGAGAAGTAGCAGAGAGGAAAGGCCAGAACCACGGCTAGACTCCAGATACAGACGATGACTCCCATGGTGGCTTTTGCTGACAGACGAGGTTTAAGAGGGTGGATGATAGCCATGTACCTATACGGGGAAGAGGTCAGTATGTTAAAAAGACACACTTGTTTAAAGCCTCAAAAATGTTAATTTTTGATTGATTATTGATTTAGTCTTTATTTACCTAAGTCTCTTCAGATACATTATACATTTTCCTTGAAAAATGTGACTAAACCCACCATGATTGAAAAACCCCTAAAGCTTTTTATTACATCAGGCCAATATTTAATGGCAGTGACATTATGACACTGTCATACTTGGCTTGTGAATTCTTAAAATAAAGTATGTGTACCGTTTATGGCAACACAGTGAATGTGTTAACCTCCTTAGCTGAAAATCTGAAAGTAGGTCTTGTGAAACATCATTATCTATATATTTTCTGTATTATCATTAGAATTTGACTTTG
Organism: Rachycentron canadum; assembly: GCA_038496675.1. Classification (NCBI taxonomy): domain Eukaryota; kingdom Metazoa; phylum Chordata; class Actinopteri; order Carangiformes; family Rachycentridae; genus Rachycentron; species Rachycentron canadum. The sequence continues at coordinate 11,335,537 of CM076650.1, read as the reverse complement.
AGTAGAAATTCTCCAACCTAAAATTCAATGGCAGATTGAGACGATGCAACATATAATTCAAACAGTTTTTCTAGCCCGTAAAAGTCCAATTACACCATGGTGTTTGATTTTCAGAGAAATTGTTGGATGATTTGTTCCAAAAAACTGTGATGAGATTGTGTTTGAATAACACAGTGAAACACTCCAAACTGGCAGGAGATTACCAGCTGAACATTAACCCAACTCAGGATGCTACATGATTTTCAACAGCTGATAGGGCAAGCTTAGAGGCACTAATTCAATCTTCATACGATGGTAAAGAACGGGCCTTGTCCTGTCACCTCAGAGATAAAGTGATAGCAATTCCCTGAGGGACAAAATCCAAGATGGCCCATCTATTCACCTGTAATTACTTGGCATTTATTCTGAGTGTCTCACTGGCCCTTGTGCATGGCAGCATAAGAATAGCTTGTTAGATGTCCAATCAAGTATGAGCCAGAGCAGCATGAGTTATCTGGGATCCAACACGATTGCACAACAGTGATTGATCTAATAGACTTGTAACCACTGAACAATCACCACAGTGCAACACCAGTAACACTTGAATGAGCTCAACAGGATTACACACACTTTATTTTTTTGTATCCAAGCACACACATCAAAGCACATTCACAGAGGCATTGGTATCAACTGGGCATGATCACAGAAACATTACAGCAGCAGAATTATAAATCATTTCCTTTTTTTTTTCCAACCTGGGAGTCTGTCATGAACTGAAAAGCTTTTGGACAACGCGTTGTTTAGAAACCATGTCACCATAGTGTGACATTACCAAATAAACACTCTTCAGCACCTGGTGCTTAACTAGCAAGAATTACTTTGGATGAGACTTCTAACGTAAGAGGCCAAATGTTATGTGTGCAACTAACTGTCTGTCTGGCTCAAATGTGCTCAGATGAGAGGAATATTTTTATTGTTCAGCCACCTTCACTTAACAGACACTACCAAAAATACTTACCAACATTGGCATCTCGCAATCCAGATTGTTTGGTGTTACTTGTGCAGGTTTTGGAATATCCACTTTTGAGATCCCTGTTGTCACCACAACACAATAAAAGTGAATGGACTTTTGTTTGTGTTGCCGACTGCCTTGAAACATTATTGATTAAAAATTCACCACCACCAACAACAGCAACAACATCCCCTTCCAGGGACAATGTCACCATTACACCGGAAATTCCACAGACCACAGACCTGCCAAGAGTTTGTAAATAGAGACTTTTCTTTTCCTAAAAGCGGCTGTGATGGAAACCATTCACGGCAAAGTCTGTAGATTATCTTGGGGGACAAAGAGCAAATGAAAGCATGTAAATGGTGCTGGTGAATTATAAAAAAGTTCATTTTGTCCAATGCTGGTTGGGCAACAAATAAATTCCTATTAACCTTCATTGTACTGGGGTACAGGTAGACTCTAATAGACTTGTGATCTCAGAGGTGGATATCTCACTGCCTGGACAAATTAAATTGAAACTACCTGCATGAGTTAAGTTGAACAGCCCCGTCGCAAAAAAAAAAAAAAAAAAAAAAAATTATTTTATTTTAAATTTTTATTTTTATATTTACTTATTTTCAGTGATGAGTGACTTTTGTCTCCGCCAGCTCTTTCTGCACAGAACATTAAACTGTGAGAGAGTTGGAGACACCATAAGTATCTCATAAGGAGAGGGATTTAAACTGATGCAATATGGGGAATAGAAAAACTCAAAAGAAATGAGAACATACTGTACATACAGAGGAATGGTCCAAAAAAAGATATAATGTACTTGCAGCAGATGTTTACTGTGAAAAGATTTTGAATAAATTAACTTTTTAAAAATAGATCCCACATACAGTGCATAATATGAACATTTAGATTAGCTGTTGACTCTGGATAATGATTCAAGTGCAGACAAGGTGTCACTGATATCCTCATTATAACATGGTATGGCAGCGCACATGCAGGAAAACTAAACATTTTATGAAACACAATACTGCTGCAAATACACATAATGAAATATTATCATACATGTGAAGTAGTGTAGTCTATAATGTCATGACACTTATGATATGACTGAATTGTACACATTCATGGCTTCAACGCAAGAAAATAAAGGTGTGAAATATGAAAAACTGTCACCAGCCGTGTCATCACAAAAACCTTGAAGGCTTCAGTTTAGTTAAGTTTACCATTCACACAGCAACCTGAGTTTATTTTGCTGCAGTGCCCAAGGAAACACGCTTGGCAGCACTGAGAGTCAGCAGGAAGGACAAATTCACAGATGATCATGAACTGTGGCCTCATGCCATTTCAAGACATCAGAGCGAAGACAGCACCACACTGGGGTTACGAAGCATGACCAGAGGTTACATCTACATTATGTAGGTCATGGCGATGTTCTCTTTCTCTGTACACAGTTGACAGAATCGAATGGACACTGCAGACCAAAAATACAAAAGCATGGAAGTTTCTGTAGAGGAGCCAAAATGAGCATGGCCTGAGGAAAGCCAGTTGTTCTCTTTGTGTGTCAAGGAGAAGTACTGGAGGAGGAAAACACCTAACACCATGTTACAACACACTGTGACACATGTACACAAGCTGGAGAGACACACCGTGCCTGCATACAGCTTCTGCAGGCTTTTTGTTTTCATTATGTTCGGCCTGTGGCTGCTTCCTTCTTCAGTCTAATCCCTTTATTCAAACATTATGACGTATGACGGTCCACTGATCAGTATCAAAGCCCGGCTGATAGTGACGTCTAGATCACCACATTAATGGAAACAGGGGAGAGAAAAGGGATAGAGGTGGAGGAGGGAGAAAGGAAAGAAAGAGAATGTGTGAAGAAGCTGATAGATAATGTGAATGCTTGTGACAGAAAGAAAGAAAGAAAGTCAGAGAGCGTGAAAGCAAGGAGGAAAGGGTGATCTTCTCTAGGGTGTTGCCACACATGGACACACTCACTGCAGTGCAGACTCTCTGCAAGACAACGGTTTCCGTCTATGATTCACTGGCAGTGAAACATAAAAATAAATGTGTGGAATAGACCCATGGTGTGTGAGATGGCAGTCACCCCGCTGGGGAACTGCCTCTCTGGATAATAATGCAAATCACAAATATGTAATTGCCCACTCTTCCACTGCTAGATATGGAAATACATATGTTTAAATCAGCAGGGGGCAGAAACTGATGTGGGTACAAAGCTCATATGGCATCAGTGGAATTTAAATGTCACTGATGGAGACTCTTTATAAGTTCATTCTTATGAGCATGAGGGCACAACTTAGTACATCAGATCCAATTGCATAACCCTTACCAAATGGAGCACAGTTTGTCTTGAAGCAAGACATAACACTGATCTCAGCTTTTTTAAAATTTATTTTTTAAGCACAATATTCAATTTTCCGCCACTGCTGGTAGAAGGCAGCATAGCCAAGTGGAAAGAGAGGAGATGTCCAAAGCATCATGCGTGAAACAGCTGAGATTAAAGTGTTTGGATGACAAGGATATTTATAGGCTAGATGCTGTACAAGAGAGATAGAGAGACAGAGAGTTGAGGTTTGGGGCGAAGGATTTCGTGTCAGTCATTCTTTCACTTAGGCACAAGCTCACCTGTCCACAGCTATGGCGGTCATTGAGTAGATGCTTGCAAACACGGATGTGACCGGGAAGAAGTTGTGGAATTTGCAGTAGGCTTCCCCGAAGTACCACTCCCCGTGCGCAGCGTAGATAAAGTTTATCAAAGTGTTGAACGCGGCCATTGACGCGTCCGAAAACGCCAAGTTCAGCAGAAAGTAGTTTGTCACCGTCCTCATTCGTTTGTGGGCAAGAATGATCCAGATCACGATGAGGTTCCCAAAAACCGCCACCGCCAACACGGAGCTGTAGGCGACGGACCAGAGGGCGACGCGCCAAGGTGGCTGCACAAACTGGTTGGTGTAGTTCGCAGTGATGTTGGATCCGTTGTGTGGGGCTGCCATCCTCCTCTCCTTACACGCGAATGCAATGGATGCCCTGGTTGTTTCACGAGTCTGTTATACCTACTGCGGTGCAAAGCTAGAGTAGTGGGTGAGGATTTGCGTGAGAGGCACCATAGCGCGCAACTTCAACGCACACTTCTCCTCTAAAGGTCCCTGGAGTGGTGTCTCCGGCCGTTCCGCGCTATTTCAGCATGGGGCTATGCAAATAAAACACAGTCAAACAGTACATGTAACAAGTAAGGTGTCCACCAGTGCCTGTTGAATGTGTGTGTGAGCGCACAGCCTCGCTTCCTCCTCCAGCAGCAGCAGCAGCAACAGGCGAGGCGCCGTGCGCACCCAGTGACGCACAAGTGGCACAAATGGTCAAAGAGATTGATTGATACTTGTAGCTGCTGTTTTAAACTTCATGAATAACAGATGGACCGCGATGTTTCTCTGCGCGATGCCATCAGTCAGCTGGCCCTTCAGATGATCTTGTAGCAACTCAAATCATCAGAGCCACAAACAGGATCCCGAAATATTACAGCTATTGCAGGATCGAGTGTGTGTACAATAACTGTTTTTTTTTTTTTCCAACCCATGGCTGTGCTCTCAAAAGATTTGATAACCTATGCTGATTTTTCCACAGCGAGTTTTGTGTGATACCCTATCTTAAGCTGGATCATGCTTCTCTTATTAAGGTCTTAAATCATCCTCATGGTGTAGCAGAGAGAATAGAAATGTACAGTGGTGATAGGAGGACTGTGACTCTCCCCTTTTCTGTCAGACCAACATTCACAACAGGCTGAAGTCGCCTCCAGACAATTGACTGTTCACATCAGATAAACCTCCTTCATCTGCTTATATAGCCCTTAGTGCTATGGTAACCTCTACATTGGTTACATTTACATGTCTTCCATGGCTGATCAAATCCAATCCATCCAGTAAAGCTTTCCAACACAGTCACCCAGAGTGATTTTGTTCTTTGAAACAGCAAGTTCCTAGTTGTACTATAGAAAGGCTCCAGTTCATAGTCACGGTCCCAGTAGCTTTGGTAGCTTTTCCTCAAAACTTAATTTTAACTCAGTTTTATATGGGCGCAAACTAAAAAGTAGCTGTATGAATGAATGCTGATACCACAGAATATTTAAATATGAGAGGTCAGTCGTGAGGCATTGTCACTGTGCTACACCAAGCTATGTTGCAGCATGTGATTGCAGTCTATTGTAGGTATCAGTTGCAGATGAATTACCACAACACAGCAAGTTGTATGTTTTCACAACAGAAGGAAAAGAATCACTCCATTTCACTCTTCATACACTTAATCTTAAATTAAGAGAAAGCTGCAAAACCAAACTAATTCAATCTGCAGGTTATTAATAGGACATTAAACAATATGTCTAATGATATGTTTCAGTAATTGTTCAGTTACCCTAAAAAATCACTGAATTTTACGTGTTAGGCACAGCCTACCTTAATCAAATGAGTTATTTGTTCTGCTCTGCAATCCTGTGTGTTAATGCTGACTGAAATTCATATCAGAAACTCACTATTCTGAAGTTATTTCCCCCAGGGTATGTAAACGCTGCCAAAAATAACGTAATGTAGACTCATGATGGACTATATTTGCAATATGAAAACACATCATACATATTCATTGATTCAGTTCATATGAATTAATGGATATCGTCACTGTGTGATAGTATGTGGTGTTTTTCTTCTGTGCACTGTAAAGGAAACATTTTGAAATACTTCAAAGTAAGCAACATTTTCCCCAAAGAGAGTTTGTTCATGAATTGAAAATGGAAAAAAAATTACGATTACCATTTCTGTTGAGGAAGCCACTTACAGAGGCCATGGACATAATTTCTGTGGCTTTCACATGGTCTTTGATCAATATTAAAAACCCAGAGGGGCTCTCCAATTGTCTACTGTATGATCTGTGCGACCCTGATTAAAGAACAGTGGAAGTCCTGCCATTATGTTGTAAATGAAAGAACGAATACAACAACATGTAATATATTCAGGGATGAACCAGTGGGAAATGAGATCAACTTAAATGGCTAATTCAGTTTGCACATATATATTTGTCACAGGGAGGAATGCAGTGTGTTGCATACAAACTAATCACTGACAAATAATTTCTTCTGGTTTAGAAAAAAAAGAAAAATTAAAGACCACATTTTAAGTCTTTGAAGTCATAATTCCGTATGTATGTGCAAAATTTTGTAGTCCCGGAGAGTTTTAGTTCCTCTTAATAGATGGAGGGGCTGTGATGGAAACATTAAGTTTTGCTCTTTGAGGAATAAATTTGCCAGTGACAAGTTGAGTACCAGTAAAATTCGAGAAAGTGGTGATGATGAAAACCACACGCAGTGAATTAAATTAAATTAAATGCCCATAATGACAGAGGAAATCAATTTTTTCCTTTTCAATGTTGATTGACAGTCCTGAGACAGACAGATAGATAGACAGACAAGTAGAAAGAGTGAGATGGACTAGCATGCAAGAATATACAGTTGGCAGGTTTGCATTAAAATACCCAGAGAAAGCTAACGTAGTCTCATACAGCAGTCCTGTATAGAGCTCAAAGCACTACAATTTGCATGTGCAAACAGTCAAAACACAAACAAATTCAGAAAACATCTTCATTAATTGAACAACAAATGTGCAAACAAAAAAATTCACAACTCAACCAAATATACAAACACACTGAAAAGCCAGTCAAGTTTTTCACTCTTTTCTATTACCCAGAATTTTCTTTTTCTATGTTCTGAGTATCTGAGGCATGTTTTTGCATGTTTGTATTTGTTTGTTTTGTCAGTATTTGTGGAGCATGCATTGTCAAATTGATGTTTTATGATTGTTGGTGTTATATATACACACACTAGAGTGATAAAGTGCATGACATATATCCTGGGGAAACTATATATATATATACATACATATATATATATGGTGGTTTACCTTACAGGACCAAATGTATGCTCCAAGGTTAAAAATGCTTTGTTTGCATGTGATGCATATTTTCACAGAGTCCAGTCCTGACCTGTGTCTGTTTTTACTCTCAGACTGGCTGCTTAATGAGGTGCTGTGGACTCGATGTCTGGCTGTGGCTTTGCTATGTGCGTGATTCACAGCGAAGACTTCATTGTCATTAGGTAATTAATTTTTTTTGACATGATATGACATTTTTGGCATGTCTCTTACAGCATTTATATGTCTTGTAAAAATATCAGAGCAGCAGTTATGTAGCTTCAGCTGCAGTGTTGTCATCGGCTCTTTGCACAGCTGCCTCTGTGGTGTGTCAGGGCTCCAGGCTGTTTTCTCTAATCAATTCAAAGTGTAACCAGGGATGGCAATTTATTGCTCCTGAATTATCTGCTAATTATTCTTTAGTCCAGTCATTAACAGCTGTGCATTAGGTTCCTAAGGAGAATATCTTGATAAATTTATTGTATGTCAGTTTTTGTGCACAAAGTGAATATGACACAACAACACAACTGTCACACATTAGTCAATTAAAGGTTATCAGAGGGCATGTTTGTGCTGCTAAAACATTTTAACTCAGAGTCTGCCAGTTTTTGTCAACTTGAAATGAGCAGTGATAAGACATTTCACATGCAAATAAACACCAGACCTTTTGTTACTACTGAGGACTAACTGTCACATAGAGCTTTTAGGAATCATCTGTGAATATTAGATGTTACTCTAATGAGCCCTCTTTCTTTAGACAATAACCCCAATGCTAATGACACACTGAAATATGATGAATTTCAGCAAGACATTTTGTTCTTTTTCCAAATCATGAAGGTTTTCTATAAGTCTCTTTCCTGTAGTCTATAAGTGCTGATATACTTTCTCACTGTGACACCAGTCTGTGGGCGTGACTTTTATTGTTACGACCTGTGAGACTTGGGCTCAGCAGGGTATTGGCATTTTATGTCAATAAAGTTCCATTAAAAGAGTGACAGGAGTGAAGTTTGTCATTCTGCGTTTTAATGACCAAGAGGACAATATGTTTCAAAATCTCTTTTTTTAACATTATAGGTAATTATTATAGGTATATAGTTCCCATTTAGAACAAAGAATAGAATAAAAAACAAAGGTATCTGTAGTTTTAATAGCACCAGCATATAAAATCCAAACTACTTGACAGACAACAATGTCTAGTTTGGGTTATTTTGAACAAGCTGCAATTATGGTTAATGAGTTTTTCAAAATATGTTCAAAAAGTAATTCAGACCGCTCCACCGTTTCAATCTTTATAATAGGCCCCAGAAAAACTTCGGGTGCAGAATCTTCCATTATGGACATAATTCCTTGAACACTGGTAAAGTTGTCTCCATAGTCTGCTAGAAATTACACTTAGTGTGCAAAAACACTAGTATTGTCCAACAACAGATGAGATATTGTAGGAATTTAATTTTACTGATTCATTATTTATTCGTTATCCTCAAGTGTATTGCATTGTGTTGTTTTATGTCCGCTTGCAGCATGAATATCTCATGCATTTTAACATTCAGCCATTCTTTTTTTTATGTAGGATTTGTGAAGCATCTAACTCGTACCTTGTCTTGTGTTTGTTTGTTTTTTAAAATTATTATTTAGGTTCACTTTTAACATTCTTTACCTGAAAGAAATCTAATATCTTTTATTTTACAATATATTTGAATGCCAAATATAAAGTAAGTAAAATACCTCAAATTTGTTCCTCTCCAGACATGTGATTGCATGTAAAAATACTGCTATGCTATGAATAATATTTTGTTTAACACTTACACATACTTCATCATTGAGAAATTCTGGATCAGGCTTTTTATCCTGTCCACTATAAACTGACAGATGTAACAACAGTGTATATCAAGAATGAAGGAAACGGAAATCAGTGACTAGTAGACGTATCAGAACAGCAAGTGTAGTTATTTATTCATGTTGTTTCTTAGTTTGTAACTGGCAGTGACTGACACAGTGTTAGTGCTTGAGCTAGTACAAACTTCTGCTTTTCATTGGTCCACAGCAGTTCTAAAGTGCAAATAAGCAGTCATGTCTTCAACTGATTATTTTGCTCATATGAACATAACAACATGGGGGGTTTTGATGTGGGGTTGTGTGGGGTGGTCAAGCATAGTCAATGTATTACCTGCAGTAGATTCAGGTGAACGTGCTGCCTGTCAGGCAGCAAAGACTACCTGTACACTTGCTGAGTAAGTAGTGCTGAAAAATGCCCACTGAAACAATATCCACTGAAATTTGGTTAATTTAGAATATTTTCAGCGCCTTATATTTCTGTCAAATCAGCACTTTCCTTTGCACATTATTTTCTTAGCTGCTTGACTGCGCTGTCTTGACTGTAACTTGACTGTGACTTGACTCTACATAAGCTCATTATGGCAGACAATGTATTACACTACAGTCACAGATCAGATGAGTGAGGCTGAAAGAGTGAAACTTCCCTTTTCTAAACATTTGGGGGCTTCCCTTTTCTAAACAAGGATGCTGCATGTCTGTGTTTCCAGGCTGTTCAAACAAACCAGCAAGGAAGAGCCCTGGTGGTGCAAATACGTGAACTGTAAACCAATTCCATCTCTACCTCATACTACCCCACGTTGAATAACCCATGCAATAACTTTGACATGGGCATGATTAAAAACTTGGTTTTCATTGAAGAATTACTGAATTATTGAAGGCCTTTCTGGTCCTTGGATAATTAGAGGACAAGAATCTGTTTATCTGAACAAAATCATTTTGTATCCATTGCCTTACTTAGATTATTCCTCTATGCTGCACACCTCCAAAAGTCTAAAACACATGAACAAGCCTAATGGCCAATAAAGTGCTCCGTCATTACGAGGAACATGATCACTGCACTGTCCTAGAGTGTAAGTCTTAGTGGACTAATATGGATATATCCAGAAAATAATTCCCAATAAAATCTATTCCTTTTCTAGTTGTGTTTGATAAAAACTACAGTGCCAGGAAAGTAAAGGGCCAAAAAGGTCAAATTTTATTATGTTTATTATGCATATTACGTTGTTTTTATTCAAAATAAAATTATTTATTTCCTTCTGTCTTCAGTAACAATGAATGGGCTTCTTGCTGAGAACGGCAGATTGGGTAGGGAAGTTGAAACTCACAATAACTCAATTTAGCTCAATTTTGGTTTTGATAATTTTATGGGATTTGTTGACAGTAACAAAGATATAGAATAAAGCCAGCTTTCTCCTCAAAGACATTTGCTATATATAGTAAGAGCAGGTAAATAGGTTAATGCTGTGCTTCATGTTTTTATCTGTTGCCAATGTAAAATATAACCATTTTACCCTTCTCCTGATGATTGTTGTGCTAATACTGTTCAATACAGTGAAGCCCCTCGGGCTCTGAATCCCACAGAGAAATATCTCCATTGGGAAATCAGCCTTATAGGCAGCAATTTCCCCAGGATAAATGACATACGCTCCATCACTCCGCCACGCCTGGTCTGCAAAGACATTTTTGCTGGCTATCACAACTGAGTTCATGACATTAGGGAGACTGAGTATGTGACATTAATATTTATCCAATCTGATGTATAGTTCAAGACAAAAGCAAAAGATTTAAAGGATCGAGTGGTGATGAAGAGGAAACCTGTGGCAAAAATATAAGAAATCTTTACAATTTGAAATAAATTTCGAATTAAATGTAGTGACATTTTATATCAACATGCATATAAAGAATTGCATATGTATATATATTATTTTTCATGAAATAAATGTAACAGACATTTCTGTCAAAACTCAGCAAAATCATCCATTGATGAAGGTGAGATGGAATAACAAGCTGCACAAAAAGTTAGTCCATTTAGTTAAATTTTTCTTTCTCAAAAAACAGTACAAATTAACTTGAGAGGTGACCATGGACCAGAATAAGATGTGTTACACTCTTATTTAACAGTATCAATGTAAATGTGCCAGGGAAACTGGACAAACTGGTGGAAATACAGATGTAATGCAACTCTTACAGGCCCAAGTCATTTCTGATATGTCTCTGCTCTGGTGGAGCATAACAGCAACAAATTTGCACTAATGAAATTACCACAAACTAGTGTTAAAACAGTTAGCCAATTAGCTGACTGACAAAAAATATGATTAATCAAGCAAAATATTCTGTCTTTCCAGCTTCTTGAATGTGAAGAGTTGTTACTTTTCTTTGTTTTGTAAAATTCTACTTGTTTCTTCTATATTAAATATCAGATCGCAGGGCCAATAAAACTAATAAGAAAAAAAATCACTGGTCTCTAATATTTTATTAACTAAACAAGTGATCTATTAATGGACAAAATTATCAACACATCTGTTCTATGAAAAAAAAGAGTCATTATTAATAAATCGCTACCATCTGCAAATCATCTCCTGTTATTGGGTCTTCATTAATTAACACAAAGACATTGCTCTACTCCCATAATGCACCACACTGTCAGTTGTAATTCAGAGGTGCAAATAGCTCCTCTACAAAAGCCCAAAAAATCACCATTGTGTCTGTCTTAGTCATTCAGCTGTGCCCGTCATCACAAATCGGTTGCTTTTCCTCTTGGTTTGGCTTTATCAGCATATTGATTAATGCATTAGAGATTGAACGTGAGCTGGTGCCACCCAGTCCTTAGTGCCAACAGACTGACACAAAGTTGATCAATTGTTACATCCACAGCTGCACTCACTATTATTTGGAGGACAGAGTTAAGTGTGTGTGCGGTGTTTGTCTGCTTTTGAGCACAAACTGTTAAATGCTATTCACAGGTGAAGTGTGGCAGTGATGTATGTGTATGAAGTATCAGCAAGAGAAAGCAATTTGAGCACTTTTGATGTGAAAAACACACACAGACACACACACACACACATTTAGTAACTGCTAATATATCCCATGGTTTCCACTGAATAAAAAATAATTGAAAAATGCTTTACTGTGATGACCTTCAAACCAAACCAGAAACCAGACAACCATGCGATCTCCCAACAGCCATCTTTTCTTTGTATTTTGTAATGAGAGAATTTATGTTTCAGTTCATACATGTGCTCACAGTTGATTTACTTTTGTAATTAAAACAGTCCCTAAGAAAAATCACTTGAGTACGGCGATCAACATCGCAGCAGCAAGTTTAGTGTGAAGACTAAACAGGATCTGAGATCACTGATTGTAAAGCATTGTTCACATATTCTTGCCAACTTTTCTTGAATAAAGGATATGCATATTATGGCACAAATTTGCTTTATATTTTGATAAAAAATAACTGCTACATAATAATAAAGCGAAGAGTTAACTTGTAATACATAAAGAATAATTTATTTACCATTTGGTAAACGTCATGTCAAACAATGTTATTTCAATGTTGTGTTGTCTATATATGAGTTGTAATGATGACGTTGGATGGAAAGATTTCTATTTAGCAGAAGATGTGTTCATGTTCCTGTGTTGAGGAAATAAAACACCTGCAGTCTTCCAAAGCCTGTATTTAGCAAATTTTGAGAACCAAAATGTAAATGCAGGTAGCTAAACAAACAACAGATAAATTCTATATAAATATATAAAGTATAAAGTATAAATATAAAGCTAGTTGTCAATAGACAAAGTAAATTTTACAGGAAGATAACTGTTCTGCAGTTAAGGTTTGGTTAGGTTTAGGTGTTGTTAAAATTTGGGAAACATTGTGGTTTGGCTTAAACATACTACTCTGTCATTGTCAGAGATAAGATAAACATTCACTGTTGGCTAGAAATGTTTTTTGTCGTTTTGTCAACCCACCCACTCACCTCAACCTCCTTCCTCTGCAGATTTTGTCAAAATAAAAAATGCACTGGCCTCTTCATGATTACAAGGATCACTTGAATGTAAACATGCATTTTTTTTTTTTTTTCATTTGCTTAAATGCTTAAAGTGTTAAAGATGAATCCATGTATTGTTTTAAACAGGGATGATGAATGCCCCCCCAGCTCTATTGGTTTATGATACCTTATAAAACAGTAGTTTTATAAGCAGTTCCATCAAAGTGAAGTTTTCCCTCTCCCCTCTAGCTTCATTTAAATAACAGTTTGAGGCCTCAAGGTTAAGTTTTCCATTAGCTCATAAAAATATAAAGGTGAGTGAGTAAATGCGTGAGTACAAAATATGAAAATAAAATTTTCTTTAGAGAAGGGAATCACATGTCTAATCCATTGGTACCGAACCTGGGGTCACAAGAAAGTTTTGAGGGGTCACGAGCACCTCAATCAAACCAAATAAGGTACTGTATATTTTTTTTTAATGATTTTGCCATGCTGTCACTTTTGTAAAATACTGCATATTTACACTGCTACTGGCCTCCAAAAATCCTTTCCAATGAAAATCTGTGAAGCAAAACTTAGTCAAGGCTATAAACAGTGATAATGGGTCTCAAGCTAAAACAGTTGGAAATGAGGGCCGTTGGGAGTGGGCCGATGGATGATTGGACTGGTGAGTATCAAAATAGACACAAAAAACTGCAGTTGAATATCAGTTGGTAGCTTGATTGAATTGTCCATAGTGTTGTGAGATTACTGGGCAAGGCGGTGGTGGACGGGCTCATTTTAATAGGATTGACTGAAGTCCTGGTTTAATGAAACAAAAACTGCTAATATGATAAATGTTGGCCTTGTATTTTTCAACCTGCTGTAGCTACTGTCATCACTTTTAAAATACAATTTTTGAATTGGCCTGTAGTGTGATGCTTTGTTGCCCGCTCATAGCTGATTTTGGGTAAAGGTATAATGAAAATGGACAAAATGAGGAAATGCTGTTGTAATGCAACTCTTCTTGGCCCAAGTCATATCTAATATGTCTCTGGTGGAGCATAACTGCAACAAATTTGCACAAATTATCAAATTACTGTCATATCTTTTCAAATCAAAGTTTCTGAAATGGCCCTTAGAGTGATAGTTGATTTTAGGTAGAGGCATCATTTTATTCAATGTGTCTAGGTTGGCTCCAGCAAATTGGTGTGTCCAAATTTAATTAGTCTATGTATATGTATATCTATATACATATAGAGGACCAACAATAAATATATACTTCTACTCCTGATTTGGTTTTGGATTTGATTTACTAGTGTTTATTGATTATTATTTTTCTTAGAAATTTTATTTATCCTTTAATTTCAGCACTTTATAAAGCGCTTTAACAATTTAACAATACATTTCTTTGCTCTAATCTTTAGCTTTATATTATTATTTTTTAGTGGTATATTATCAGCCGTTGATTGATATAAACCATTTTGGAGAGTGTGCTGCAGTCCCAGAGCTTCCCAAGTTAAGTAACACATGCTGGAGAGGCATGGTACGTCATGTATGTACTTGTAAATCCTTGCTATTTACTATCCTCATGTGGCCAGCAGTGTTTACTGCAGGGCTTGGAAAAGTAGTTTTTCAGTGCATATTTTGTCATGAAAATCACATGAAATAGGACAACTGAGGCCAGTACTTTATTTGAATTGAATGTCAATATGGTCACTGGCAATATTTGTCCACTGAATCACTGACTTATTTTATATATATATATATACACATACACACACACACGCACACACACACACACACACAAACACACACACACACACACACACACACATTGGTAATACCTGAAATTAAAGACAAGATCCAGTAGGTATTTAAGTCCATCTCTAGGGTTTCTAGGACAAACCCTAAAGGGTTTGTCTCTAGGGTTTGTCCTTTTTTGTCTTTTGCTGTTTTAATTATAAGTGAGTTATTTAAGAAGCAACTCCAGTAAGAATTTCTTTGTGGAAAAGATTCTATTGTAGCTATATAGAAAAATGCTTGTTTTTTTTTTTGTTTTTTTTTTTTACAGAAGCTATCGGTTTACTTTTTCTCTTCCTCTGCAATTTCCTCATCTTTTTACTCTTCTTTTTATTCTTCTCCCTTTCCTTCCTCTTCCTTCTTGTCCCCATCTCCTTCACCCTCTTCTGCTTCTTCCTCTTCTTTTGTCTCCCCATCCACTTCTTTCTCTTCCTTTTTCACCTCTTCTTCCTCCTCATCCTCATCTTCTACCTCCTCTCCTGTCAAGTACTCCAGATTTGTGATGCGGTGTCTCAGAGCCTTGTCAGCGCTCTTGTAATTTCCCAGAATCTTCTTCAGCTTGTTCTGTATCAAATCCATTGTATTATACAATCTGTTCACCTTCTCCTCCAGCTCCTGCGCCTCTGGCAAGATTTTAGATGGGTCCAACTCTATCAGACCATCTTTCAACAGGATCTGTCGTCCTTTCTCCTCTAGCATGCTTTTAGCATCTGGGTACTCTGTCAGTGACTCCATCAGGTCATCCTTGGACAGGCAGAAGAGATCTGAATATCCAATGCTGCGGATGTTGGCCGTCCGCCGGTTCCCTGCTTTGCTGCCTTTAATATTCAGAATACTTATCTCACCAAAGTAGCTGCCACTTCCCAGCACAACAAACTGTGTGACACCATCATCAGCAACAACTGCAAGTTTTCCATCTTTGATAATATACATCTCACGGCCAATGTCACCCTTCTTGCAAATATAATCTCCGGGGCTGAAGACTTGAGGCCGCAGCTTGAGCACCAGCTCGATCAGCAGGCCTGCCTCACAGTCTGCAAAAATACGCACTTTTTTTAGAGTCTCCATGTGGACCTGGATGGCGATTTCAGCCTTTAACTTATCTGGAAGATACCTCAGCACCTCTCGTTCATCCTGTGCCTTGCCATTATTCCACAGATAGTCAAACCACTTGATGACTCGCATCTCAAGTTCCTTGCTGACTTTTCGAACCTATTAATGAAAAGAAAGCACAAACATTAAAAACACAATTAACAGATGCTAATTCTTGCTCCAATATTTTATCATGGAAATCATGGCCATTTACCTGCATGTACTGCTTGATGTTATCAATTCGTGACTGAAACTGGGCTTGGGCAGCATTCATGTTGGAGATCATGGTGGCAATGTTTCCTACAATTGTTGCAAAGATCAAGACTCCAACTAAGAAGTCGACAACATGAAAGAGAAACTCTGAGTCCAGGGCTGGTGGTGGTGTTTCTCCAATGGTGGTCAAGGTCAATGTAGACCAGTACAGGCTGAATGAATATTTCCTCATGGGCAACCCAAAGTCAGGTTGGTCAGGATCATCCAAAGCTGGGTAAACCCAGTCATCAGCTCCAAAACCAATAGACTTAGAGAAGGAGAAGTAGAAGCAGGCGTTCCAGTGGATGATAATGAGGATGTACATGATCAAGTTACCAATGCGGAAGATGTTGGGGTAGTTTGTTTTGGTCTCTGTCTTTGCGAAGAACTCCAACATGCGGCCAATTCTTAGCAGCTTATTGAGGCGGATCTCTGGGTAGTCGAGGCCAAGGATGAAATAGAAGACATCAGTGGGCAGCATGGAGAAGACATCAAGACGAAACTGGAAACTGCTGACATAGCGTTCCCGTAGCAGCTTCTCATCTTTCACTATCAGACCTTGCTCAAGGTAACCTGTGTTTTAAGAGGGACAAATTGAGAGGTTTTGAGAAAGTAACCTCTATAGAAAAGTTGGAATTGAATGCCAATCAAAGGAATTTCTATATGGAACCAAAAAAAAAAAAACCAAAAAAACAAAAAAACAAACAAAATCCTAACTACATCCATTGAGATTTAAAATTAAATAAAAACAAATCCAAGATGGATGAATACTTAATGTCAGCACTCTAAAACAACATATTTATGCTTAAAGGACGGATTCACATTGTATTATTACAATATTATCATACCAATATGTACATTGAACCAATTTTTAGGTTGCTGTCATAGTGTGTACTTGCTGTGAATTTCATTGTAAGCATTGCAAGAGAAAATTCACACTCCTTGTTTACAGTACATGCAAAATGTATTTGATAAAAGGTGGCTTCAGCAGTCTGTGTTTGGAAAACCTAATGAGTTTAATAGCAGGATGGTGTTTGTTTCCTGAGCTGCTGTGGAGGTATAGTAACACCAAGAGAGAACTTTGTAAAATGGCTGTAATTTTCGGGCTTTGCAGCTTCTGTTGAGCACAGAACGACAGCTGTGGATTTTGTCTCTCCATCAATGTATTTGAAAAACTTTTCCATCTTTTAACAGATTTTTAAAATCTTTACCTGTTCTGGTCCTGACGAGCATATCAGCCAGGTAGACGACATCTGCGGTATAGTCCAAAATCATCCAGTATATTATGTAGTTATGCTGAAGCTCCTCAAAGCAAGCCCTGTTTACACAAGAAGTTGGCCATCAGTAATGTGTTTTGTAAATGAATAATGTTCAGTGCCTTCTCTGCTATGTGCTATCATGCTACCGCTGCAGCTGATGTCAGTTTTACTGGACTCATCTCACACAAACTGCAATATTCACTGTTGGAGTATATTCAAATTACACCAAGGGAAATTCTAACAGCTTCATATGGATGAGGATATGAACACTTGAATGAATGAAGCCAAATTACACAAACATTTGACCTGAGGGAAATCGCAAAGTTGAACAAAAAACATTTTCACACATGTCACCTGGCTATGATCATGGTCCAATTGTACATGACTGGTAGTGTGATGATGAACAGCCAGTTGTAATACAAATTCCCAGCAGGATTAATCACAAACAACTCTTTAGGCCTATGAAAAGAGTGAAAGACAGTGTAAGTTTAATACTTGAAAGCATATAGTATTTGAAAACCTGTCTTGAGGAAGTTATGTGCTTACTTATCTTTGTTCTTTTCCTTTTCCTTTTCTTTCTCTTTTTCCTTTTCTTTTTCTTTCTCTTTTTCCTTTTCTTTTTCTTTCTCCTTTTCTTTCTCTTCTTCCTTTTCCTTTTCCGTCTTCTCCTTTCTGTAATGTGAGTAAATGCAACAGAGAAAACACACGTCAAAATGTCTTTTGCTCCCTGCCATAGTAAAGAACATTTACTAAAAGGTTTACTATATAACAATTACTCTTTCTTCTCCCTCCTCTCTTTCTTTTCTTTTTTTCTTTTTCTCACTATAAAAGGATTAATTAAGACTTTTAATAACCCTTACTGAAGTGACTTTTAAGAAACACCAAAGAGAATCTGTTCTATAAGGGCTTCGCTTATCATTTCTTCTCTTTATAATTGTACTTACTCTTCATTGTTGTTACTGTTATTCATATTGAGCAGACGATGAGGACTTAATCGAAGTGCAGGTCTAGAAGAAACACAGCATGTTAGCAATAAAGTTAATTAACTGACTTACTTTGTTATTTCTCATTAAGGTACTGTAAGCCCTCGGTTTGAATTAGCACAACATGTGTCTTTGAAGGTTTGCTCACAGGTCATCCCGGCTGCGCTCTTCACTGTCTGTGGTAATTTGTTGTGCAGTGTGAGGCGGCACAGTGAGGTGGGGAAGACTGGCTGAAGAGGTCATGGCAGCAGATCTGCAGTTTAGCCTTTAAAGATAAATCATGAGGGGAGGTTTTGTGTAAGAACGCTTTGGACACGACCAAAGGTAAAATACTTTCACATGCAGAGGTGGTCTTTGGCACATGTCGAGGTGAAACTCTCCATGTACATTGTTTGATTAGAAATGAGTAATTGGCAACACAAGCAACAAAACTGCTTTCCCTGTTGCATAATCGCAAATACCTTCCCCAAAATGTGTTCCCAGACTCAAAAAATAATTCAGCTGTTTATCACTCAACATGTCTTCAACCATTCAGGTCATAGACTTGTATTCATATCACACCACAATATTCCCCTTGGTCAGAAACTTTAAACAATGAAAAATTGTTTGTTATAACTTACCTTTTTAATACAATGTCAGGTCCATTTTTCTTTTATCCTTTTATCCGTTTTTAAAGGTCTTGAAATTGGCCACTTACAGCAGCATCAGATTTATTGTATCAATTATCAGATGCTAATTAAAAAAATATCAAAATGTTGCTGGACACCTATAAGAACTGAAGTCTAACTAACTGTGTCATAGAGTCTCAGTGACCCTGATAAGGATTTGTGGATTAGAGCTGGCTGAGGAGAGGAGAGGCAAAGTCACTCATCCTCATTATTTGTCCACTGCAGTGGGAGATAAGGTTCATTCAGTGTGGGTTGGAAAACCCCCAGTGAACTTGTCAGTGAGGGTCCACAACACTAAAAAAACATTTTGTGTTGACATTTTGTGTTTTATATATCTGTGACTGGCTGTAATCTGTAATTTTCCTGACCAGTTACAGAACAGTGAAGGATTTAGTTTGCTTGCAGACACGCATCTCCTGCTCAGTCAGCACTCTCAGCCATATCCAGCTCTGATCCTATTACATCGTGCTGGGTATTACAGATTTCAGATCAGGAGGATCCAGTTCCTTTTATATGAACAAGAATTAAGAGAGTGAGAGTAAATCTGATCCTTTGTCAGTGATGAGTGTTGTGTCCTACTAGCAAGAGATCCTCCTCCCTTGGGGGGCGATATGTATCCTGTGCTTCTCTGTCTCTCCCTGTTGGCAAATATGATATTTGCAGTTTTGTGACATCAGCTCATACATGAACTGACGAGCATCTCAGTACAATGCAGAGGGCCTTTGTTTTATGTGGAATCATTTTGGGACATCCACAAATGTCTGTTGCAACAATCAGGGAGGGAGAGGTTTCCGTTTCTGTCTCCCAAAATAATAATATCAGTGTCATAGTAGTTATGTCCTTAGGTCCTCAATCATAGCTGAATTTCATTAAGTATTTTGATGAAAGACAAATGATCAATCACAAACAAAAGCTTTAATTTTCCAAATACACTTTAGTTATTTTGTTTTACAAAGAGCATTACACATTTTTTTTCACATTCTACATATTTTTCTCCAGTCTCTTTTCAGCATGCCTCAGTTTTTCATACTTTGTTGGTTCACCTACAGCACCCACTGTGGTTCTAACTAGCCCACTAATAAAGCAGCACTTAGGCTGTCAACAAGAGGAAGATTATTACACTGTAGTAGGATCTCCTGCCACTCCAGTTGTGTCAACCTCTGCTGCCAGTGGGGCAGTGGCAGCATCAGTGACACCAACGTCAGCAGCAGCAGGGACATCGGCTGCGGCAGGAGCGACCTCATCAACAGCGACCTCGGGGGCTGCCGTGGCAACGTCAACAGGAGCTACATCCGCAGGAGGCACATCAGCAATAGCAGGATCAACTGGTGCAGCATCTACAGCGACGTCAACCATAGCTGGCTCAACAGCAGCTGTGGGGTCTGCTGCCGGCTCTGCTGGTGCTGCTTCAACTGCAGCTGGCTCAGCCTCAGCTGCCGCCACCTCCTCAGCCTCCTCTACCTCATCAGAGTTCAGGGGGGCAGCAGGAGCAGCAGCTTTGGGAGCAGCCTCCCCATCCTATGCATGGGAAATAAGGGAACTGACTTAGAGTTGATATCTCAACAGTCCGCATATTTTTGTCTATCCACTCAAAAAAAAGGTTAGGATTATTACTATTTATGGGGATAGTACTACACAATACAGTCTTTTGTGGCTCCAGAGAAGCTTTGAAAAATGTGAGAAAACTATTCAAGTGACACTTCTAAGCTTTTTTGTGGGGATTACACATTGACAGAAATCGAAATCCTGTGTACAAGCTGGTGATGTGGAGTTTAGAAGGCATGGACATAGAAATCTATCAGGCATAGGGGGTGTGGTGAAAAGTTTTACTGTATAGGATCCAGCATCATTGGCGCTTTGCACAGGCTAAAAAGTAAAGCTTTCTTTCTTCATTTTCTAAAATTCCTTCTCCATCATAACTCCCATTATTATGAAAGTGCAATACTACATCAATGGAGTTCTCCCTTTTGTCCTGAATTTGAAACACACAGCAGGTCTGTTTTTAGCATCTGAATGAAATTCAGTGCACGAGAAGCTCACCTGTCCCCTTATGTGAATGATACTTGCTGTCTGTGTGCTGTTTCGACAATGTCATCCACCCATTTTTCCTCTACTCAGTGTAAATCTAGTGAAGGTGTTATGTTCTTTTTGTTGTTCAGGCATGGCAAATCATAATCACTATGTGCCATTTGTGTACAAGCATTAGGAAACATTGTACATATTTCATTGAAATATATTTCAAATTGCTCTGCCCTCTGTTCAGTTTATCATGGCAATGTCCGCTCACCTCTGACTCCTCTTCTGATGCATCTCCAACAGCTACAGGAGCTGGAGGGGGAACGTCTGCTGGCTGTGCTGGTGCAGCTTCCACCTGCATAAATAAAACACTTATAACTCACCCTGAATTGTGTCACATTAGATGTTGTGGTGTTGTATGTGTGCTTACCCCTGCTTCCACAGCTGGATCAACCTAACCAAAATGAAAAATTCATGAATAAGCAACACACAGAAAGCTTCTAATGTTATGATAGTCTAACAAAAATACAATGTGAATAAACTTACAGGAGCATCAGCAGCAGGAAGGAAGGGGTTTCCAACTATTCCCTGAAAAAATACAGATTAATGATTATGATTATGAAACTATCTGAACTCCTGGAGTGATGTTTTATATTTTTAATATATTTCTTTATCTATTAATTTTTTTAAAAAACTACTGCGAACCCCCACTACCTGCTGCTGGTACAGCCTGTACATCTCCATCCACCTCAGGGCCTCATTAGCATGTGCTGCAACCTGCTGAAGAAATACCAGACATCTCCAGACATGTTCTGCAATTACGCCAATTATCCTTTCTCTGTCAAACATCTATC
Organism: Rachycentron canadum; assembly: GCA_038496675.1. Classification (NCBI taxonomy): domain Eukaryota; kingdom Metazoa; phylum Chordata; class Actinopteri; order Carangiformes; family Rachycentridae; genus Rachycentron; species Rachycentron canadum. Next base: position 11,313,861 of record CM076650.1, on the reverse strand, counting down.
AGACTGTACATTTGATGACATGACAAAAACATGGTATGACATGTTGCGGCAGACAGAAACAAAACTTAACAGAAAAATTCAAAAAAAGCTCTTACCTCATTACTTTCACTCTCTGGAGCCTGCACATTTAAAAAGGGAATTTATATACATATTCATACATTAATAGTTTTATGCAAAGTCCTACCGAAAAATTTTGTTATTTGTAGTGCTGAGTGCAGCATTTAAATGTTTAAAATTTGATTAGTTAGCTGACTAACAGACACATAATATTAGAAAAGACTTACAGGGGCAGCCAAAGTAGTGACCAGTAGGCACATCATGATCACCAAAAACTTCATCGTGACTCTTTCTAGCAAAAAAACACATTGCATGATAAATAAAAAAATCTTTTAGTTTAATTTAAAATACAAAATAATTGAAAAAATGAAGATAATTGGCTTTGAAGGCCTATAATATATTCAGGACTATGTTTGTATAATAAAATAAAAATAAAATAATGTCATACAAAAATCCATCACCTTGTTTCCTGGTGCAGATGGCAGCTGAATATGTGTCTCTTCAGGGATGAAAAGTAATCTACTTCATCGCTAACATGGATGGCATTTATATGCTGGAACTTCCTGTGACAGCCAATCGTATCCCGTGTTTGTAGAAATTGCACTTCAAAAAAGAGAGGCATATAGAGTCCAGGCCCTGCTTATAGTTAATTACACACTGTGAGCAGGCTAAACACACATGCCTCTGTCTTTATTGCCCTAAAACCAAACTTAAAAAAAAAAAAAAGACACACACACAAGACGGCATGAAGCTGACATAAGCATGTAATGATAATGACTAAATAACACCGCTTAGTTTGTCTTTAAGTCAAGTGAAGTGAGTCAGTACTGTAATAAAAAGCATTTAGGTCTCCAAATCTTGAAATTAAAATCCAGAGCATGACAGGGAGGTCCTTAGATCATACAACAAATACTACTACCTCACTTTTTCCCTATTATACAAACACCAGTGGAACAGTAACATAATGTTTCATACTTAGTAGTGATGGATACTTTTATTTCATATTATTCATCGAGGATTTTCTGATTAGTCACTTTAAACACAAAACATATGATTCACTTGTAAATACAGTGCATTCAAGATCAAACTAGCGATTCCCACATGTTTTTGCTTGTCCCCCTTAAAAAGGTCAATGTGAGTGTATTTGGGGCCCCACATCAAATTTCAGATGTCTCTCGGTTGTTAGCATTTGCATCAAAGACTTCACCCCTCTAAACTTCTCACATTGAAATGCCTGTTAGACACAATATGAAATGATCTAATATTTCAAAGAACAAGGTTATAGACAAAACCAAAAATGAATAAAAAATAATTTTGCCCACATAAAAACATTAAAAAAGGGCAAAACACCATTTGCAACAAATTGACACCGAAATTCATACTAGGTGTGTGTGTGATTTCAGATGGGAAGAACCTGTTTTGTAGTGTCTGAGTTTTCACTGATCTATGTTTATTTTAGCTGCTGTGGTTGCACTTCACAGCGATTTAAAACAGTTTCTTTTGTTTATTTTTTGTGGTTCCAAATCAGATAATGAATGACTTACTCTGCAATCTGCTAAATTGTATTCTGGACATACTTACCTCAAACCTGCTGATTCTCAAGCAGGTAACTATTTTTGAGTTTGGTTTTCTCACACTTGACAAAGCAACACTACTTTCATCACAGAATGTAAACATATACACGTTAACTTGCTTTAAAATGGTTTGTAAAAAGAACAAAACAACCCAAACACTAGAGGCAGAGGGCACCACCTGGGGAGAGGTGGGAGACCACTTCAGATGTGAATGTTGAAGGAGGGAAAAGTGCTGTTCATCCAATCCTCATGCCCATATTTCCTCCTAGCAGTCCCACGATTCAAATGGGCAAACTTACACTCACCAAGACTGCCTCCCTAGGAAACTTGTGCAGTCTATCAGCATATAGATATATATACAGTATATCTAGATTAATTTGCATGTAAGCACTGAAATTATTTAGATTATTGTATTTTTTTAAATTCCATTTTGATGTTGACAGGTTTTTGTTGCATACCTTCTGACTGGCCTCTTAAAGGAGAGTCAATCAGTTTGTATGCTCCTCAAAGTATACATGCTGCACTCACTACATAGATTACTAAACTAAAGTATTACTGCTATATGAGACAAAAGTATGGTGCAGTACATTGTGTGTTGAATATTGAAACAAATAGTTACCTTTCACAAGGCTAATGTATGTTGTAAGAGGTTGCCTATGTGCTTATATATGACCTGCAACCTGTGGTTGCCTCCAAAACTTCATAGTATGATGTAGAGTACAGGCCATCATACTGAGGTTGTGACAGGTCAAATTAAGGCTTTCAAACCTTCTGTCAACATGTCCTCAGCTGTGGGTGATAAAAGTTATGAACTTATGAGATCTGAAGTTCCAGGAAAGAAAACTTCTGAAGAGGAGACAGTCATAGCGTGAGAGGATGGCGCCTGTGTATTTTAAGTGTCTTTGAAGACATAAATATTAAGTCATGTTGTGACAGGCCTATGTCCCCAGGGGAGTAAGGATCAGGAAGATATTTTCCCTTTGTGGTATTTATTTTTCTGTGCTCCACCACAGTGGCAACTTACAGTATGTTCACTTTGTGATCGATTTAAGATGCATTGGTGCTTCCCTTACCTTTGCCCTCTGCCCTGTGGTGTTCCACAAGGGTCAATCAGAGATCCTTTATTGTTTTCAATTTCAATGTGAATACTGAACATTTTTCCTGATCACAATTTATAAACGCTTCTTGTGGATGACAGTCTGCTACTCTTTATTCTGTTAAAATCCAGCAATGGAAAAAGGACTTTCGTCTTGTCTGTTTCTGATTTTAAAACTACATGGGTCAATTAATCAAAGTGACATCATGAAATGACAGGGGAACATGGGAGTTGTTGTCTTTACCAATGCTGACATATGCTTCTTGGCTTGGATTTCTGCTGTGTCAGTTGTTCAAGAGGTATTTTCCTTTACCTTAGCCAAATTTACTGTGGGTGTTTTCATCCCCAATAACAAATAAGGCATAGGATTAAAAACAGTGAAAACAAAGAATAAAGAACTTCACTTTACTGATTTACCAACACTATTAGTGAGACACAGGATGACTTGGAGCGGTTAAAAGATGAGCTGAGCTGCCTGACATTTTTCTCACAAACTTCATCCAGTTAAAATATTAAGTTATATTGATATAATATTAAGTTAAAACATATAGTTGAAAACAACCAAGGTTTAAAATAAAATGACCATAAAACAGGTTCTGGCTGTTGGGTCTGCCCTACTCCAGGATGGCAGTGAGTTGGTTGCTCCAGGTCACCCCCACCAGTTTTACTCTTTGCCTCCTTCTACACAACTGAAAAAGTCAAAATGAAAGACAAAAAAAAAAAAAAAAAAAAAAAAAAAAAAGTTCTTTTTAAGGTTGGATCAATAACACTGTCCACTAATAGATCTCTATGGTCCAAGTCCACAAGCAGGTTGCATTGCAGATTCTGGCTACTTCTCATATCTGCATAGACAAGTTGTACATGTGGACCATCAGTGTACAATTAGCCTACCATCATCCTTTTCACATCTGAACTTTTACCTGTGAATCTCTGTCCTCCCATATTGCCAGAAAAAATGTTGCCATTGCAAAAGGAATTACATTAGTTCCAATGCTACTCTGATTTGGTGGAGTTACCTGCAGAGGGCAATGTGACTCCAAATGCAATTCACAATCAAATTTATGCTAAAGATCTTATTTATATAAGCGACTGTAATAAAATGTTCTGCTGTGTGACATTTCTAGTTATATTTCTGTTTCTATTTTGGAGCCCCTGTAATGAACCTGGTATTAATAAAGTTTTCTGATTCTGATTCTGATTCATGATTCATGCTTCAGTTGGTTGCATTCAAGGTTGAACAGCCTTTATGAACTTTCTGGACATTTTTAGATAATACTATGAAGTATAACATACAATAACAAGAGCCTGTTTTATATTACCTGAAAAAAGCAACATAAAACATGTATATTACTTTGAAAAACATTAATATGGGTGAATGTGGGTGTAATACATTAAAAGTAAAAGATATAGAGTTTCAGTCTTTTAAAGGTGCATTCTACCCACTTTACTGTATAGTTGATGATGACATTAGGGTTAGATTTCATATATTTTAAAGAGAACTTGTCCTGTGGGGGCATGGAGTTTAAAAGATAAAAGTATTAAATAATCCAGGGAAGAGGCTTTTGAATTTCAGTATGAGAATTGTGTGAACCAGCACTTTTGGATACACTTGGCCAATACTAGATAAATCTGCCCATTCTCCCTTTGTCGCTCTGACTTCCTAAAAATGCAATATTAAATCACTGCAGGCATGCTTTCATCACAGGCTGAACAGAACAGTTTAAATTAAATGACAAACAATTGCTTGATAAGGTTGACTTTATTTCTTAAAAGTCTTAAGAGAAAATGACATTTATAGAAAAGGTTAAAGAAATAAACACAGATCTGGAACCTAATTCTTAGATACTGTGAAAATGCAGCATTGCAAAGTGCTCCAAATCCACAACACAAGTTAAAATTAGTTTTGTACTTAGTAGTTAACAGAAAATGGATCAGGGGTTATACAGATATACAACAGGTTATTGTTAATCTATGACAACTACAAAGTGAGGCAGATAACTCCTCAGATGTTTCTTTCTAAACAAATGACCGTGTTGTGATGTAGTTTACCATCGCAATTATTATTAACAATGGTTATTTAACATTTAATTTAGTGGTTACACATTTTAGCATTTTATTTGTAATTTAGTAAGAACCTATGAAACAGATATTCAGTCCTAATCGTTTAAGGTAAGTTGCCCCATAGCAGGTGTCTGAATGTAAAAGAAGGAACAGTCTCATTTTCGAGTTTTCATCCCTCCCATCCACTTCACAACTTGGTTGGCATCTGCTAAGAAAAATAAGTCATTTAAAGCCACTATTCTTTATTCAAAATAACTCTTTATAACTCTACTGACTTTAGTGATATTTAGATTCATAATTACCTGGTTTATCTGTGAGGGCTGGTCCTGGAGAGGCTGCAGTGGATCCTGGGATGGGAGAGGATTGGCATCAAATGAGGGAATCTGAAACAAAAAAAAAAATTAGTAAAAAAGTGAAAAAACTCAAAATGAATGAACTGAGTGTCTTCCAAGCACACAGATAACATTTTGGGGGTTTTATTGTTTGTTTTCTTTTTTATTTTCTCACATTCAGGGTTTGTTGGGGAATATGTGGAAGAGAAGGAGGAGGAGGAGGAGGATATTCAATCTGGAAGACCTGTGAAAAAACCAAATTGAGGTGGTGAATAAAACGTGCTTTCACAGAGAAACAAAAAACAATAAAAAAGCATAATAGAGATTAAGAACTTCTTTTTCTTTTTTTTTTTCTTTTTTTACCTTAGGGATGTTTGAAATAGGTGGGATGCTTGCTATTATCTGAAACAATGGTAAATACACTTGTTTAGTACTGTACCATGTAAAATGGTATAGATTCACATTTACATTATGTATGACATCATATTTTTAAAATGTTTACCTTTTGCTGAGAGAAGTCATATGGGTAGTACTACAAATACAACACAAGAGCACAAAAAAATGATTATATAATAGGCAATGTTGCCAGTATTATATTAAAATTTTGTTTCAACAAGTTTTTTGTTATACCAAGAATGTTTTTATAAGCAGTAACTGAATGTGCTTTCAGTCCCAATATTATCTAATCTGAACAGAACAAATGACTTACAAGTTCCACACTTTGTCTGCCGGGTGGCTGAGGAATGGAGTACTTGACAAAACCATGAATGGGCTGCAGTAAGAGAGAAGAGAAAAGAAAAATATCTGTGAAAAATAGTCCACATGTTTTCTTAAAGAGAATATGGTTCTGAAAACTGTTTGCTTACCATGGATCCCATGTTGGGCCCGCCAAAATTTTGGGGATAAAGCTACAAAAACACAAATATGAGCATACTGTGAGCATAATATAATAACAACCAGAGTAATATTTCGTGAAAACTACATCTAAGTGAAACTGTATCACACATAGTGTACATAGAGAGAGAAAGATTGTGACATACAAATTCCACACTGTAGGCAGCAGGGAATTCGGTTTGTGTGAGAGGCTGAGCAGTAAATGGATTTTTCATCTGCATGGATATAAAATCATAAACATGGTGAGAAGACAGTTGATTCCACTCAGAAAACACTTCTGCACTGCATCATATGTGTACCACAAGGAGCCCTTTCTCAACAGCATTGTGTGCTACTCATTTCTGCATAGTTAAAACAACAAACTGTTACCTGTGAGGGTGATATCTGTTGTCTGGGTCCTGTGTAATGAGTCAGGTAATGGAAGGGCGACTGAAAATAAAGATAGAAACTGTTAGATAATAAAACTTATACAGCAGTCAAACCAAACAGAACTTTAGGGTTCCCCCTCAATGACAGCAACCTCTGCTGCTCTTTTTTCAAACTCACTGGTGCGGCTGAGGCTGTACTGGCCAGACAGAGACAGAGGATGGCCAGTTTCATTTTTGCAGTGTCCAAGTCCTACAGACATGAAATCCATCATTACATATTTTAAAAATCCAGTCAAAGTCACATGAGAAGGTTGCCTCCTGCTAGAAGAGCATCCGTGAACTTGTTCTACTCACCGTCTGAATAAAAAGACAATGGAAAGGTTGTTGAATGTAGGAGATGATGCCCGGTTGGTGTATCTTCGACAGAGTTACTTTGGCTTTTATAGGGCTCCAGTTTGCTTGAGAGCCAATCACAGACGATGGTTGTGATGTTACCCAATGAGTAGGTACAGTACAGGTGTCTAGTCTTCAGCTTTACTAAATGACCAGTGGTCAAATCCACTTTCTGTGTAATAGCGGAGTGAGTTTGATGACAGTCTTGAGCAGAGCTGATCTTCACTCTGCTTGCTCCTGCTTCTGTCATGTACTGCTACACTACTGGGGCATGACCACAATATTCAATATTGCTCATATAAATGTAACATTAAATGTAATATTGTTCAATTTGCAGTTGCTTAAGCAGATTGATTTTGTTTCTGAATCATGACAACAGCAGAGGAGAATAACTTCACACAGACAAGTCTATCCAGCACCTGAAGATATCAATATATACACATACGCATATAGGCACAAAAAGAGAATTAGAAATTACACATTTAAACAAGCTGAGCGTAAAACTTCCATCATGTTCTAATTCTCAAATGTTAGTGTGTGTGTGACAATTCAACTTAAGGAGAATTTGTCACAAAAAATCTATAAACATATAAGCATATATATATATTATAAATTTGTTATAAATTTATACATTTATTATTAATTTGTGACACTGTTGAGGTTTCCTAAACAGCTTTTACTAAAGAGGAGGGAATGAACTGGGATTTTTTTAAAAAACACATTAGTGTTTTATTGCATGGAACCATTTTTATTATTACAAGACACAGCATTTTTTCACCTTCATTTCTATAGAAAAGCACAGCACCATCTTTTCATGAGACAGCAGAGTACTAGGGTCCCTAAAACTGCACAGCACCATGTTGTCAAAGCCATGGCATATTAACATTTCAAACAGCACTGCTGGGTTGCCATCTTTCACTGGGGTAAGCTGCAGATCTTTTACCATTCATCACCTAAAGTGGGAAGAGATTTTCATAAATATAATTACATTAAATCTGGATTATGTAGTTAAACAGTTCACCCTATATGCCTTGTGTGTGTGTGTGTGTGCGTGTGTGCGTGTGTGTGTGTGTGTGTATCTGTGTGCGCATACATGCAAATCCTGCTGACTCAGCTGTTTTAGTCATCGTCATCATCATCATCACCACTGGGCTTGGCACCCTGAAATGACAGAGGGCAGAAGTGAGGACAATCTCCCTGCTCTGTCTGCTGATGCCGATGTTTCTTAACACCTCAGCAGAAAATACGACTCCTTCTCTGATGCAACAAACATTCATTAGAATGAACCTGTTAACCTTAACTTCAATTCAATTTCAGCTTCCTACCTACTTTCAAATCAAAGCTATTTTAATGGTCAACTGCTGACGGTGACTGACTCATGCAGGTTTAAATAATCATAATCAGTCTCACAGGGGCACCAGCAGCACCAGCAGCAATGACAGGTTCAGCAAGTGCAGCAGGGGCAGCAGGGGCAGCAGGATCGACAGAAGCACCAGGGCCTGTAGCAATTGAGTCTGCCAGGTCAAAACCAAAGGGGTAAAACTGGAGAAAGAGAGGAGAAATAGATAATATCATCAGTTCAATAAAATCTCACCACTTCTGTCTGAAATGTTAAAAGCTGCAGAAACTCACCACCTCCTTGGTCTCTCTGCCATCTGGCATTAGGATTTCTTGCTTGATGAAACCACGGACCTTTCAGTGAAAATACATGTGCAAGCTCACGTGGTTAGTGTATTGCTTCCAATATAATCTAGCTTCGCTTTGTGACTTACATGTGAAAACTGCATTTTGTTGTACAGGATAAACTATTAACTTTCATTTACATGGTAGTATAGGCTTTCAATGCATCTTTGAATTAAGCATCCACAAGCTAAACACACACTCAATATTTATATAAATATCAACTGTGTCACTCACTGGTCCTCTAATAGGTTGTCTCTGGGCATCAACTGGGAGTAGCTGAAGGTGAAAACAGTGGAAATTATTGCCACTATTAAATCTTGGATTTTGCACTCTTTTACAGCTATGTAAAAAAAATAGTCACATTTTATTAAATTTTGGTTATTTGGTCAATATTCTGCAACACCAGATGCTTTTGAATGTGGTCTGACTACATACAAATATGTTTTAAAAAATCATAATTAAAAAATAAATAAAATGGGAGTGAAATAATAACAATTATAAAAACAGTAAAAATCTAAAATAAAAAAATATATATGCAAAATAATATATAATAATTATTATATAATTTAGCTCTCACAGCTTCCAGAGTTCCAACTGGGGCTCCAGCAGGGATAGCCTGGGCTGCCTGTAAAGATCATATTAATCATAACATTTACATAAGTGTAAGTTAAATGAAAAGGAAGCAAGTTTCAAGAGAAAGAGCCATTAACAGGTTCAGCTGTAGACCTTACCTTCAGTGGTGAACCAATAATAGCATACTCGTGTACAGCGCTTATTCAGTGATGGTTGAAAATGTGTCTTTTACTGTGGTTTTTGGTGTTGATGTCATGATATATGCTGTTGAATCTGAGTTGAGACTTGTTATACCTGAGCTGGAGCATGATGGATATCAAACTCCATGAACATCTGCTGCTGTAAAGAGGATTTAAAGCAAAAATACTGCAGCTTCAGTGGATTGAAGGTCAGTGTAAAAAAAATGATTCAGACAATACAGTTGATAGTCAGGAGAGGCGATGATCAACAGCCCAAAAACAGGCACTACATCGAGATTAAGCTTAGGTTGTTTTGTTAGTTATTTACAGCATTGAAAATTGTGGTGGGATGTAGTGCTGAAATACGTGTGAGGGGAATAACAGAAATGTATGAAATATTTAGAAATGGTGTTTTCCTTACAGGGGCACATGCAGCCATCCCAAGGATGCAGGCAGCAAGGAGGATGGTTTTCATTTTGAATTAAGCTGTGAAAGAGAGTTTGAGTTACAACATATTACTGAAACACTGCTTAAGCCATCTACACTTTGTATTTTATTTAAGAAATATGATATTAGTGTTCTACATTACCTTGTCTTTCTGGCAGCAAACGTGTACTGAAGGATTGTTGTGGAGGCGTGTGATTAGTGGGGAGAGATCAACTCCTATTTATTTGCTCGCAAAACGAAGGATGAGCAAACCCAAGGTGGGTATTGATGACATGCCCATGCCTCTTCAGTTGTCTTTCTATGAGAAATCTTGTGATTCATTGTTGGCTAGAAAATGTTTAAAACCTCAATTATGTGTTTTACTGTCTCTTGCAACATCTGTAACCCACAGAAAAATCAATAGGGTTTTACATAAATAGGAATCCAATTTTACCCAGGGGATGTATATTTTACATAGTAGATGCAATAAATCATTGTAAAAAAAAGAAAACACATCTCATCATAGAACTTTGATATGTCTTCATATTATGTAATATGTTATATTATAGCTATAGATGGTGGGGATTAGATGACCGGTGTTATTTCTGCAGTCCTTCATAGCATGTTTTAGGCTTGTTAATTTTGATTTCACCAAGCTTTTTTAGAATCTAGACTGATTTTAATCACAGTAGTGGAACTGTAAATTGGTGACGCTTGAAAATAACTTACTCAAACACTCACTGTGGGGAGCCTGTGGGTACACTTAAGTGCTCCACTTGGACCAAAATCCATTAATTGTGAAGAAAATGTCTCAGTATGATGATTAGACAACCGCTGTGTCCACTTCTCTTACATTATGTTCTTACTGGGCAGAAAAAGCACTTTGGTAGTACCACCTGAGTTGGGTTTAATTGTACTGTATGTTATTTCAGGTTCACACATACAGTACCCCAATTTTATAAAACACAAATGAATCTTAAATGACAATGTACATTTTCTCAACCTTGTGTTCCTTGTGTTTATAGCAAAGACTGAAGTGGGACTTTTGAATGTCTTACTGTGCGTAACATGAGCAGGGAGTTGTGAGGAAAATCAGATGCAACAAAGCAAGTCAGAGATAAAGTTCCAAATTAATGCCCTATACATGAAACTGAATCTACTAAACTTGCTCTGATCACAAAAGTATGGATATTTATCACTGGACCCCACAGTGTTTTAACAACTTTCATCACATTATTTTGGTTTTATGACAAAAGCTATCTGCTCAGCACCAAACAGCAGACGCACAAAGTTACTATTAGCTGGTGAACATTTAGCAGCTGAAGAACCAGTTTTCGTTCAGGAGTTGGTGGAGACCAAAAACAACCAAAATGAGAGAACATATTGGTTGTACATTCATCACATGGACAGAATCACGACTCCAAATCAAATCCTGATGTTATTCTGTGTCAGCTGGATGTATGGCATGTTCAGCCCATCAACTTAAAAGATGTTGAGTGTTGCTCACAGCTTGTTTCTGCTGCACCCAAGTGGCCAATAAATTAGTTAATGCAGGTTTAAAAACTAAATGAAAATATGCACAATGCACAAGATGTTAAAAGAGGAAACAGTTCAAGTTTATTATAACTGTTCATTTTATTAGATATTATTCATCAAAAAACAGGATAGCAAGGCAATAAAATGTTATCACTTAGTAAAATGCTAAGATAAAAGATGATGCTAGTTTTCATCAGAAATGTGTTTTCGCTTCGTCTCTGCCGGTGCCTGAAGTCTCAGACGATGTTTCCTTGTGTGGATTGGAGTTTGAGTTGAACAGGTGTTTGGACAGTGGCTGCCTCCTGCGTTGCTCTCTCCAAACCCTGCGGTCCAGCGCTGGCCAGCGCCTGCGTCTGTGGGGCTGCGGCTGATGAGGTCACCACAGTCGGCACAACGCCTGCCTGTGCTTGGTTTGTGAGCCCAGCGGCCTGGCTCACGGGCTGAGCACCTCCTCCCGTAGGCAGGTTTGTGAGCACAGTGGGCACGTACATACCCAGCTGGCCCATTTTAGCAGCCATCTGACACAGAGAAGCAAGGAAAGGTGCAGCAGAGTAAGAGGCAGGGGAGGAAGGACAGTTTTATTATCAACAGGATCACTAGGTTCACTGAGCAGATTGTTTGAACAAGCTGAGAGACAGATAAAAGTCTTGGCTGTGTGAACTATACCTCAAGCTCCTCTGAGCTAAGACTGGCAAGTGGAGAGCTCTAGTAAAAAAAAATGAACATAAAATTAAACACCAACAGAAAAACCATTCATTATGTTATGTACATTTACAGTATTTCGTATTTACCATGGGTTGCTATAGCATGTATACAATTTGGGGATTCTGTGGATGAAAATTAGACAAAAGTTGTCCTTTTTGTCACGCACAAGCTCTGCTGTCAGATTTATGTTTATTAAGATACTCTAGACACCTGTTGTTGCTGAATTGGCTGAGGGGCATCTCCTGCAGGAGCAGCTCCAGACGGTGTTTCTGCAGCTAAGACTGGGCTGTTTGGAAGCTGATTAGCTGCGGTTTGTGGGAGAGGCGCTTCAAGAATCATTGGGAATCCATACGGGGAAAACTGTGGGAGGGAAACGTGACATTTAGATTGAATTCAGTTTCTGCACTTTCTGCACAGAATTGCAATGCAATTCTCATCTCCATCATACAAATACAAAGGAGTATGATTACAATAGTGGCAGCGAGGCAGAAAACATACAAGTTGACTAAGTTGTCTTGCATGTGATTTTTTTTTTTTTTTATTGGCATTTTGCCTCTGTTTTCAAGAGTCATAAATCAAATGAGAGGTTACGGCAAAGTACAGATGTCTTTATTTCCAAAACACTGTCTATGAAAGAGCTTCAGTTTGTTTTGTTTTTTTCCCCCCAGTTTTCCTATATAGTGCATGTTGACACTACATCTGGGGAAAAAACAAAGTCATGTACTGTACTATAGAAATATTACCCCAGGTGAAATCTTGTGGTTGGAAAATATTTTTGTCTCTACAGTCTACAGTCCACAGTGCAGAATAGATGTCTCAGAAAAACATAGCCAGTGTTTCTTAATGATATATTACCGGGTGATTTCTGTATGGTGATGAAAACAGAGGGAAGTTTCCATAAGGAGGGAACATCTGAAAACAACAAAACAAATTCAAATTAAACTCAGTAAATATCATTGCTGTAAATAAAAAAATAAAGGAGAAAAAGGTGTAAAAATATCTGTGTTATATTGTTTTATTTGCTGTCATTTGTTCTCAAGATTCTGTTTTTATTTCTTAATATCCTACCAGAGGCTGCTGGGGGAGTGCTGGCTGGTTAGCAAGTTGAGACAAATGGATGCTTGGTTGTCGGGGGATGATCATCAGACTGTCTCTAGGTGGAGGCCATGTGTAGTGCTGCAGTGAAGGAGCCAGGATGGGGCCACCCACAGGACCCAGTTGCTGCGGGACCCCAGACTGTGCCTGGACCACTCTGGGGGAAAGCTGTGCCAGAGTCTGACCTTCAGGGGTCTGGTTTATGGCTTTAACAGGCTGAACTCGTTGGTCTTGAGAGGCTCCCTTTTGTGTCACCTGAAAACATAAAAGAAAAAAAAGGAAAATTACCATTGTCACAGCAAATCCTATATAATGTGTAAAATTAAAACCATGAACCATTTTAAACTATGAGTGTACTTACTGGCACTGCAGACACTACTATGATGAACCATGATAATAGGACAGCAGTAATCATTTCCAGAAACAAAAGAAAATCAATATGGTTTTGAATTGGTTCCCACAAAGTCAATGAAAGCTCTCAGGGAAAGTCTGCTTAGAGCACTTTTAGTAAATTCAATGAAATGTGTGGAGGGGAACATTGACTTATGTGCTGCTCACAGACTGAAACAACCAATCACACAACAGCAAAAAATGACAAATTCAACCTAATCTTTTTGTGTAAATGAAGCAGTGAGGTAGAAACCAAAGAAAATCCATGGAATACTGCAAACTGCTTGTTTTCCTTCAATTATAATGCTGTAATGTCTGAAGAAAAAGAATAAACAGACACACAAGAATTGAGGAGCTGTGGTTTTCCTGTTGCTCAGATCCCCTTTGGGTGCGGCTGATGTGCCAAGTGTCTCACTCTTGTAATTATGGTCAAACTAAATGTGTGTAATGTGCAACTGAACTAGGAGGAAAGATGAATAAGGAAAAGGTCAGCCTCATGTTTCAATCACATCTTCAGGTATCAAATTCACAATGTACAGTAAAACAACGATATAGAAGATACTTTGGTAGCATAGTATAAAGATTTAGTTTTATATTGTGAGCCTGATGCCTGAGAAAGGTCCTTGACAGAAACATATCTTTAATAATCTCAGTAGCAACAGTGTGCAGGGATTAAAATTTTTCCTTTCCCTACAAAGCAGGTGTGTATTAGATAACTTAGATAGAAAAGGTACTAAACCTACCAATGGCCATTCAAAAAGGTAGATATTTTGTGAATGTATATTACAGCATGAACGTTAATAATAGTGCTGCAGAAAACCTATAGAAAAGGTAAATTAATTAATGTAATGCACAAAGAGAATCAATAAAACACTTTATCTTTATGATCAAGGGGTTACATATCATCATTAGAGAATTCACAAAGAAAAAGTAGTTATAAATGTTTTTCCAGCTGCCAAACATCAAACCAGAGGAGAATGATGAAACAACCTTAATCTTAATATGAAAAACCTTAATATATGAAAAACACATTGAGAGTTAATTGGATGGGGATATGACATCCACACACTTTGTTCAAAAGACTTTACAGATTTGTCATTACATAATATGAATGCTATATAATTATTTCCACTTATTTTTGGATATTTTTTACAACACATAACACTGATGACATATATTGGTCATAATGGGAGTTTTCAATCACACAGATACCTGTGATCCATGATAAATGTGTATTTTACCACAAAAATCCAAATTACCCTGACAAGGATCTTTCTCAAATTAAAATTTATTTTTCAAAATCCCCACATTCTCAAAATAAACAAATACAAATAATAAAACATGCAAAAGACATCATTCAGTGCATGGTTTGAAAATGCCCAAGTCTCTGCTTGTTGTTTTGCTGGTTGACATTATCCAACAAAGTTTGCTTTGGTTAACTTGATGTTGAGAAACAAACTTGATTACATTCATAATGAGTTGATGTGCAAAGCCCATTGTTTGGGCAAAAACATGACACATGAAAGGACTGTGATTCGGCTGCATGTTGAAAAATAGGTGTATAATATTGAGAATGTCAACACAGTGGTACATATTTCTGTTAAAGCCTTTGACAAAAAGTCGACAGAGCAGTGCAGTAAATGAAAATACTGGTGAAGAGGTTGAGTCATGATAAAAAATACAGTTCAAAAGACTTCACTGATGAAGCAGAGAGCCAGGTATTACAGGCTCAGCACTCATCCCTTTCTTAAGCCGTGTTGATCCTGGTATGGTGATGAGTGCACCCACTCAGTGGATATTACAGCGGAGTGTCATCAGCATCCTCACACAGCTGTCGCCAAGACCGCAGCCTACAAGACTCATAATTATACCTCGACGAAATGCCTGTCTCTACTTTATATCTTATGAATCACAATATGTCATTAAATTCTTTAAATTTTTGTATGGACTATGATATGATATGAAAAATAGTGGTTAAACATTTTGGTGATTAAAATTATGTAAGAAGTGATAAACTTGACAATCGTCATTAGAGAGATACATAAGAATGTGGAAAACTCCCCATAACAATACTGAAATGTGAAAACATGCAAATAAATGTATCTATATTTTTCTAAAAGTCAAACATGTCAAACATGGCCTCAAAATCAAAAACATATGTAAAAACACAGAGACACAAACATACATTTCTATATCAGTGAGTTCAGCCTTTCTGATTGTGCAGAATGAAAGTAAAGTAATTCAATCAGTTATTTCTGCTCTCAGATCAGCACAGTTCACCCGCTGTCTCCTCGTGGGATCTCAGTGGTAGAAACAACCGTGGTTGTGGGGGGCTGTGTGACTGGGGTCGGGGTCGGGCTTGAGGTTGTGGTTGTAGTTGGGTTTGGTGCTGCCGTTGAAGGTGCGACGGGAGGTCGCGGCCGCAGACCAGGAAACAGAGGCCAGAAAGGGAAGGAAAACCAGGGAGGTAAAGGCTTGGGCCAAAGCGCCAGGTAATGTTTGCCTCTCTGCAGCAATAAGAAATATTTGCAATATCACTTGAAAAAAACTATTTTGTTTTGCTACACTTTCAGTATCAATGATAAATGATGGATTCATTTAATTCTTACCTCATAACTGTCAGACTCACTGCTAGAGTGATGAGAATTTATTCTTACCTCATCACTGTCTGAATCACTGCTATGATACCGATGACAATTCTGCAAAAAATAAAAACATTAAATAAAATACTGGTATGAAAAATATTAGCTGAAGATCATTCATAGGTCACACAAGTTATAGCATGAAAAAAGTATTGATCTTTTTATACATATACTTACAGCTATAGGGAAACTGATCAAGCAGAAAATCATCAGAAGAAAAAATCTCATCTTGCAAACTTCAAATCGCAATTCAAATCCCTTGACAGCTGTTGCCTTCATGTGACTGTAGAGCACCAGTATATGTCTAATAAATAGAATTAAATATCAAGCCTATGTTCCCTACCTTTAAGTTGGTCCCGTTGAGAAACTCCATTAGCTTTTAAACAGCCCACTTTAAAGGTGTGTTACTTCATCTCAGATGTGGCTTCGTCTCACAGCAGCCTCCAGAGACGAAACCAAAATAGGCGTGAACACAATTCCATTGCCCAACTAGACTGTGTTTTCATAATATTAAGGTCCACGTCCTGTTTATAATCCTGATAGACTTTAGGTATTCTCCATCCCATGCTGAGCTGAATTAAAGTGTAAGACCAATTTGTATAGCTGATCACACACACAATTAATTTCCTTTGTTTAAAAATTACAGTGTTAGATTTCTGTGTAAAATGCAGAACATCCACTGTAACATAATACAACTGTATTTAGACAAGACTTTCATGTATTTGCCATTGAATTCAGAAAAGACTGGTGTGTTGTTTAACCTCGCCATATTACAAAACCGTAATATCTGCTGCCTGCGGCTATGTTTCCTCCTACAAAACAATACTTGCTAAATCCTTACGAAATACTGTAATCATCTTGTTTACTCATGGTGGACCTCATTTATGGCCTCTGTAGCAGTCATTAAATTTTACAACCTGTTGCAAGTGTCAACCAGACACAGGTCTCTGACGATCTAGAGATTTAAAAAGCTTTTATTGATCAATAATGTGTGAAGACCAGCACAGGCTTGAAAGACTTTTTCAAGTAAGATGTCAGAAGTATTTGTTGTGTTATAGGATTTCATGCTTTGCAGTCAGTCCTTTCTCTTAGATGTTAATATTTATATGTATATTATTTATAACAAATAGCAAACATACTTAGAGCGAAATGTAACCCTGTCTGAATTGTGTTTTTATCAATGTAATCAGGAATAAGTTTTTGAATTAATGTATTTACCAAGTTGAAAAATGTTCATAAAAGGCATTTGTAAAAAACATGAACACCAACACTGCTAAAGTTCACTGGTTTTACAACTTGTTTGTTTAATTCAACCTTAAGGTGAAGTCTAAAAATTACAGTTCATTTGTCCATATGTCTCGGATAAGAGCAAACACATACATATACAAACATTATTTACATCAATCAGACATCCAAGGTTTTCCATTTGGTATAATTGTGCAGCAGTCATGCACTCCCCAGGCCTTTTTTCTTGTACACCAAAGGACTCTTGTTTCTGGTAATATAAAACATATCTCTCCTAGGAAATTGCTTATTATCCAACGTGAAAATTTTAACAATGTGCTGCCTTCCATTTCCTATAAGGGTACCTGACAGTTTTGTTTAAACCCCAAAAATAAAAATTTAACTATGCTCTTGGTGTGCAATCAAGGTGAAGATTCATGCACTGGAAGAGAAATAAACTTCAGTGCAACTCCAGAAACAGCTGCTGTGACACAGTTTTGGACAAAAAAGTGGCAATGCAAAAGATTTTAAGGGTATCTGCTCTTTGAGTTTCTACATAGAATCTCACAAGGTCAGACACATATCGACTTGTTACTGTGACATTGCACATTTGTGAAATATACTTTGATTGCAGGTTGCTATGGCAGTTGTTGCCTGTGCTGGGATGCTCTGTGGTGTCAGTGGTTGCAGGATCACTGAAGACCTAATAATAATATGTCCATTATCATTTTTCATAACAGCAAAGAAAGCCAATACATTCCAAAAACATTCAGACCTGTGTTTCTGCTGTTAAAAACAGCTTTTTTCTCGAACCCCACAGTATATCTACATACAGTGGCTTGCAAAAGTATTCATACCTCTTGAACTTTTCCACATTTTGTCACATTATGACCGCAAACATAAATATATTTTATTGGAATTTATTTACTTTATTTATTGTGAAAAGACCAACACAAAGTGGCACACAATTGTTAAGTACAAAGAAAGTTATACATGATTTTAAATAATTTTTACAAATAAAAAACTGAAAAGTGCAGTGTGCAAAAGTATTCAGTCACCCTGAGTCAATACTTTGTGGAACCACCTTTTGCTGCAATTATAGCTGCAAGTCTTTTGGGGTATGTCTCTACCAGCTTTGCACATCTAGGGACTGAAATTTTTGCCCATTCTTCTTTGCAAAACAGCTCAGAGCGTTTTTGAACTGAAGTTTTCAGATCTTGCCACAGATTCTCGATTGGATTCAGGTCTGGACTTTGACTGGGCCATTCTAACACATGAATAAGTTTTGTTTTAAACCATTCCATTGTAGCCCTGGCCTTATGTTTGGGGTCGTTGTCTTGCTGGAAGGTGAACCTCCGCCCCAGTCTCAAGTCTTTTGCAGACTCCAACAGGTTTTCTTCCAAGATTGCCCTGTATTTGGCTCCATCCATCTTCCCATCAACTCTGACTATCTTCCCTGTCCCTGCTGAAGAGAAGCACCCCCAGTGCATGATGCTGCCACCACCATGTTTGACATTGGGGATGGTGTGTTCAGAGTGATGTGCAGTGTTAGTGTTTAGGCCAAAAAGTTCAATTTTGGTCTCATCTGACCAGAGCACCTTCTTCCACATGTTAGCTGTGTCCCCTACATGGCTTCTGGCAAACTGCAAACGGGACTTCTTATGGATTTCTTTTAACAATGGCTTTCTTCTTGCCACTCTTCCATAAAGGCCAGATTTGTGCAGTGCACGACCCCAGCTGAGCTGTGGATCTCTGCAGTTCGTCCAGAGTTACCATGGGCCTCTTGGTTGCATCTCTGATCAGTAATGTCCTTGTTTGGGCAATAAGTTTAGGTGGACGGCCATGTCTTGGTAGGTTTGCAGTTGTGCCATACTCTTTCCATTTCCAGATGATGGATTGAACAGTGCTCTGTGAGATGTTCAAAGCTTGCGAAATCTTTTTATAGCCTAACCCTGGTTTAAACTTCTCCACAACTTTATCCCTGACCTGTCTGGTGTGTTCCCCCGACTTCATGATGCTGTTTGCTTCCCAATAATCTCTTAACAAACATCTGAGGCCGTCACAGAACAGCTGTATTTGTACTGAGATTAGATTACACACAGGTTGACTCTATTTAGTCATTAGGTCAACATTCGCTCATTCAGCAATCATCAGGCAACTTCCTGAGGCAATTGGTTGCACACAGAGAAAAGGGGGCTGAATACTTTTGCTCACTGCACTTTTCAATTTTTTATTTGTAAAACAATTTAAAATCATGTATAATTTTCTTTGTACTTTATAACTGTGTGCCACTTTGTGTTGGTCTTTCACATAAAATTCCAATGAATTATATTTATATTTGTGGTCATAAGGTGACAAAATGTGGAAAAGTTCAAGGGGTATGAATACTTTTGCAAGCCACTGTAATCTCATTAGAAAACAGCATTGTTGGGAAATGACAATGATGAAGAAATCTTCCACCTAGAGATTTCAAGGTGGGGAAATAGGTAGAAAAGGTAATAACCAGAGATACACTTAAAAGGTATTAGATAGGAAAGGTAAACTAGAGTTTATTTAATAGCTAAAACTGCAAATACTGCATTGTAGCCAATAAAATTTTTCTCAAATTTAAATTTTATGGAGTCCTCATTTTGGTTAGTTTTTCTGACTTTCTATGCATTTATTGTAGTTTTTGTTTCGAAGTTGGCAGGAACTAAAATACAAGAAAAATGAATGGGCCTAAGAAAATTACAAACAAAAATTACTGTTGGACATTTCAAGGTTGTAAAAATATTGTCTCCATATTCACACAAATACAGCAGAATATAAAAATATAAAATTAAACTGCATTTAACTTTATTTTATATATTTTTTCATTTTTATTGAATTTGTTTGTAAATCACAATAACACACACTTAGTGATGGCACCCATAAGTTGAGACTGGCGTCTACGTAATATAATGTATTTGTAATAATATAAAAGACTCTTAAATCTTATACTGCTGACAAATTTTGTGTATCAATAAATACTTTAAAGTGTGTCATTAATTTATGTATACCGCTAATTAAAGGAACTTAAATAAAGTGTTGCTAATTTTTTAATATTGAAAAACAGAAGTCTTACTAATGAAACTGGATTTCAAGATACAAAGATACATTTAGTCATCATCTTTTTTTACTTATGATTTTTATTCAGCAAATTTTACAGAGAGTAAAGTGAGTTTAAAGACATGTTTACTTGAACAAGAATCATGAGTGTGGAAACACTCTGGTTTACACAACATTACCTCAAACAGTTTCAGTAAAACATGAAAAACTTGTATTCACTTATTGATCTCTGGTTTAATTTCAGATTTTATTTTGAATTAGTTGCTGGTGGGGCAGTCACAGGCTGTTGTGAGAGGAGAAGGGGAGCAATGAACTGGTACAACTGTTGTGTGACATCACTCATGGCTGACGAGCGCTTCAAGAAAATCAGAAACATGAATTGTTAGTTATACAACAGAGGATTTAGCAGTAACAGTCAGGGATGTTAAATGTTTAGTTCTGGAGGACAAAGTAAACCACTTACATCAGTGGAGTGTGAGCCAGAGCGGGCAACCCTCCTTGTTAGGGGTAGCCACAACTGATCATCCATATTTAAAACAAAAACAAAACAGTTTTCATCCCAGATCACAAAAAGAATACAAAATATAAATTATTATAATCAAAAATACATCAAAAATTATATAATTACCGTCCAGTCTTCACAACCTTAGCAGAATATCACACAGAGGATGATGATACTGATACTGAGCCTGTCTTTTATACAGATTCAGGAGCAGGTGATATGTCATGTGCATAAACCGCAAAACATTGTTGGGAAATTATAAGGAAAGATGTGGCTTATTAGCATAGATGTGGCTTTTGATCAGAACATGAAGCCTGCTCTAAAATTTCAATCTAAATATTAGCTTTACTACTTTCAGAAAATAAATCATATTACTAAAGTTATAGGTTCAGTCTCTTCCTTTTACACCCTTTGGTAAATCACAGTTCTTTAACATTTGTTTTATGGTCTAGATAGACATTACATAATATGTGCAAATACAATTGATTGTATTATAATATAGCCGATTAATGACATTGATAATGACATTGACATTGAGAATTTTTCTTTTTAAATATTAGTAAGTAAGTAAGTAGTGCAGTATCACATTGATGTTGTGTTTGGTTGTAGGATTGTGGTTTAACCTGAATAAAAGTAACCAAGACAAAATTGTGAGGTTTCCATTATTTTTTCATTAAAACATTTTATTCATTTTTGAAAAGGTTCATCCACGGTGAAGCATTAGCATTTGTCATGGTCAGGATGTTTGCGCCATGTTTGCCTCTTCTGACAGCAACACATGATGGATAATCTCTTTAAGGTTAATCTTGTTATGGTGCATCACTTTTGTAGAAAAAAGTAGTATAGTCAGAGGGAGGTGGTGTATTTCTGCCTCCTCACTGTTACACATCTCAGGATTAGTTAGGGCTGTAACAAATTTGGGGATTTAAACGCTTGATAACAAATCCATCATTTCAAACTGGCTATGCCTCCAGTCGTAGTTGCGATTGCCATTTCTTTTTCTGGTTGTTTATATATGAATCATGCAGTACCAAAATAAATTGCGTAAGGCCTCTCAACACCCTGGGCCCTGATTGAAGCTCTTATTGACTCTCCTGACATCTGAAGAAACTGCCATACGCATTGTTATATTTGGGATACATTCTTGTCTGGGACAGATCCTCAATGTCTTATGAATGGTAAACCTGTCTAGACACCTTAATCAGATAATCATATGCACATGTACAGCTCCACTTTTCTTCACTCTAATGTTTATCCCATGATTGATTATATAGCGTTATATAGTGAGAATAGTCATTTGAAAGAATATAGATAGAATGAGGGTGACACAGTGATGCGGTAGTTAATACTGTGGCCTCACAGCGAGAAGGTTGTGGGTTCACTTCTGTGTGGAGTCTGCATGTTCTTCGTGTGCCTGTGTGGGTTCCCTCCTGGTACTCCAGCTTCCTCCCAGAGTCCAAAGACATGCACGTTTATTGGTGACACTAAAATCTCCCGCAGGCGTGAGTGTGAGTGTGAATGGTTGTTTGTCGGTCCTGCGATAGACTGATGACTGGTCCAGGGTGTACCCTGCCCTCACCCAATGCCAGCTGGGATTCACTCCAGCGCCCCTGACAGATAAGCGGTATAGATAATGGATGAATGGATAGATAGAATCCATCTAATCCTAAGAGTCTCTTACACAGGTGCTGACCGTGTAAGATCTTGAATTGATTATTCTCCTCAGAGACCTTAAAGAGTGAAGAATTAATCCACACATTTCACTTTCTATCAGAGCTATTATTATATTATTTGCTTGGGGCCCCTAAGAGCTCTTGGGGATTGAAACAGAGCTGCATAGCTCTGTTTCAATCCCCAAAAAGGTTTCAGCTGCTTTGTGAGGACGCAATCATGTAATTGCAGGGAATTTCTTTCTTTTCAGATCAATCTGTTCACTAACAACCTTTTTCTCTCATTGTTTGACAATAATTAACTATGTGATGTTTCATATTCTAAAGCTGAATATTATTGAAACATGCATTTCTACATTGAATCATCTGATTTTATAGTTGCTAGTTAGGAAGTAGTCATTGATTGGTTTTATTTGTATGTGTTGATGTTTGTTTACTGCAAAAATAACTACAAAGGTTTGGCCACTTCTAAGATGCCACTGAAATCAGTTGTACAGGTTGGACGGTTGACAATTCATCAGCAACTGTAAACTCATGATTGATATTCTGACAACAGCTGGGAGTAGTGAAAAGGCTTAAAGTTAAAGTTAAAGTTAAAGAAAGTTAAAGTCGGTCACTTAACCACACTTTTTTTTTTTTTGATTATTTATCACATTTCAGTTGGACAGTGTTTATTGTAAGAATGACCTATAATCAGGTTTTCCACAATCAGCCAGGTGCTTGTCTCATTTTCCAATTGGAGGGCTGACCAGTGGAGGGACTACTGGTGAAGGGATGACCAGTGGAGGGATGACCAGTGGAGGGATGACCAGTGAAGGGATGACCAGTGGAGGGATTACTGGTGAAGGGATGACCAGTGGAGGGATGACCAGTGGAGGGATTAACAGTGGAGGGACGACTGGAGGAGGGACAGTTGGGATGACTAAAGGCAACACAACAGGCTGTGGAAATGGCACTGGAACAGGTGAACGGGTGAACTGAAGTTGCATGAAGTTCTGGTTCATCTGAAAAAGAAAGTGATGAAAACCACCTGAAGAAATCCAGAGGTGTATTTTTAATGTGATTATTTTGTCATTGTTGGGTTACAGCATGTGTCCACACTCTGAGATACTGACCTCATCCCTATCATCTGAACGTTTTACTGGTGTTTTCTCCTCAAAGGCCTTTAAACACAGAGAGTCTTTTAAATTACCCCTAAGAAGCATTAAGCATTGAAAATAATACCACAATACCATAGCAACTTACAGGGGCAGAGGACCACAATACTGTGCAGCACAAGCTCAAAAGTAGCAGTTTCATAGCTGACAGACACTTCATTGCTTTGTAGAACAAAAGAAGGGTCAAGATCAGCTGATGACTGTGCAAAATGTGCATTATTTAAAAAAATGAACACACTCCTCAGAAAAAGTCTTACCTTGAGTCAAGAATTTTAAGATTCAGTTATTATTCACTGTGTGTTGTGTCCCTGTCAAATGCAGATGTTCTCTCTCTGTCCAGGTGCAAGATATTTTAAACCTAAGTAACCCAGGCGGCTGGGTTTTTTCAGTTTCTGCTATTGGCATAAAGTGTGATGAAACCATGCATGAGGTGGCTCACACTGACCATAGTGCTCACAGAAGCCAAACAGACAGGTATTTGGAAACAGTAAAGGTGTCAAAACTGGATGCGATTCATAGGCTTTGTTTCATGCTGCTAGTTATATTAAAAAAAAACATCTAATAATGTGACACTTTTGTGGCAAAACCAAACTTCCCTCTATTCAGCATTTGTATTAGGTACATGAATATTTAACAAATAGTATAATAGTACTATAACACTGTATAGTTCGGTTTTAAGCAGGTATTACTGTTTACTAATGTATTCATTAGCAGTTACATCTCCTATTGTGAACACCCATAAGTTGAGACTGTGGTATGATATGAATAATTTCTAATTGCTGACAAATTTTCCACTGTAATACACTTAAAATGTGCCTATATCTGCTCACAACCACATTATACTGTCATAGATCATTAATTCATTGTATACTGCCAATTAAAGGAATGTTATATCAAGTGTTGCGTAATGTTTTTGAGACTGAATTTTAAGAAAAAATACATATTTAGTCCACATGTCTTTTATTCAGGAAGTATTACAAAAAGTGAAGTGGTTTTGATTCACATGTTTGCTTGAACTTGAATGATGAGCATGGAAACATTCTAGTTAAGACAAACATGAAATACAGAACTGATGCCAAACTTTCATTCACTTATTGATCTCTGGTTAAATTTCAGATTTTATTTTAAGCAGCACCACCAGCAGCACCACCAGCAGCACCACCAGCGCCACCAGCACCACCAGCAGCACCACCAGCGCCACCAGCACCACCAGCAGCACCACCAGCAGCACCACCAGCACCCCCTGGACTAGGGGTAGGTGCAGCTGTAGTAGTCGTTGCAGTTGTAGTTGCAGTTGTTGTCGTTGCTCTTGGTGGAGCAGTAACGGGCCGCAAGGCATTCAGAAGGATCTGCAGCCACTGTTGTGTAGACAGGACTGGGAAGCGCTTCAAGAAAATCAGAAACAATTCATTGTCAATTACATAGGAGGATTTTCCAGGGAATCTTCCAGTAACAGACAGTCAGGTATGTTCAGTGTTCAATTCTGGATGACAGACAAAACACTCACCTCATTGGAGCTTGAGCCAGAGGATGAGCCAGAACTTGAGCGGCCTACGCGCTGATGTACCCTGTCCATCTGTGGAAAATTCAAAAGCTTAATTTTGACTTCATTTTACTATTACAATAAAAGTCATCTTAAAATATAGACATAATTGATATTGAATCCTTTAATTTTTCACTCACAGGATTGGCCAGAGTCAGGCTCAGCAGGCACCCAAGCATAAATATCACCTTCAGCATGGTTTCAGCGATCACACCTGTTGAAAACAATACAGAAAGACTTAAAACACATTTTTCTCAACACATTTCAACCAAGATCACAAAGAGAATACAATACATTAAAAATATGTATCATCAAATGATAATAATAGAATTACAGTCAAGTCTTTGCAACTTCAACAGGCTGTCTCACAGATGGTTGTTGTAGTGTTTTGGGGAATACTGAGCCTTTCTTATATACAGGTACAGGGGTGGGTGTCATTTACCCTAAGCAATGTTGTTGGGAAATTGCAATTATTAGGAAATCTTCTACCTCCACATTTCAAGGTGTGGCTGGTGATCAGAGCCTGAAACCACACCTGGACCATATGTTATGTAACATTAATTAAATAGTTTATAGTAAATTAAATACTATAGTGTATCATCATTGTCTAACCTTCAAATAAAAAAAAGAGACTGAATCTAAAGTCCAGGTTTAATCTCTTTATTCTTCACCCTTGAGTATTGGCAAATTAGTCAACAAATGCAACACATTGAAATACCTGGTCTTATGACTACAAATCAAGTGACTTAGTGGTTTAAGAAGATAACAGGCAACACCCAGTGAAGCATGCATTTCTGTCTGCTTCCTCATTTTAGTAAATCTGTGGCTGGTCTGGTTTAAGTCACTCACATAATTTATATAGTAAATAGAAATAATGATCAGAGGAAATTGAAATTTCACTGTCCAGTTTTTATGTCATCTGTGTTAGTTACTGCTACCAGTCACATTATCTCCATGTAGTGTTACTCAGAAAAACGAACCAAAATCAATTAAGAGGATGTTACAACAGTCATCCTTGTTTTGAAAATAAGCATGACTAAGATTTTTTGTCTTGAGAGTTGTGCAGTGTTTCACAATAGCTGATGTCTGATATAAGTATCAATGCCTAATAGGTCACACACACCTACTGGTGCAGTGCAGGTGAGTTAGTCCACAGAGTCGATTCTCAGCACTGAATGACTTGTTTGTTGACAAAAAAAGTCAGTTGGGTCAATTTTAAGGTTTAAATTTTACTTTTTGGGTTTTTTTCAAAGCAATGAAGCTCTTGTGTATCGCTACTTTACTTCTGTCAGCAGAAGCTGCTCGTGTGAGTATTACTTTTGACGTTCTCTGGGATGACTGTAAAATTACCAAGAAAAACTTCTGCTTGATATTTTTATACTGGTCATCTTTAATGTCATAATATCTTTTCAGCCAGATTCCTGGAGGCCGTGGCAGGATGAGAAGTTATCACCTGAGGTTGGAAACAAGCTGGATGCAGACTATAAGGTGATAATGAATAGACATGAATGGATACACAGGTCCAGAGCTACATACCCTCTGTGTCATAAAAAATGCAGTTATCCTTTTGTTTAGCGTGGTGACGGGGAGCAGTCAGTGACACATGCCCCAGAACATGGAGATGAAGGGTCAGGTGGAGAGTGGCCAGAAGGGGACTCTGGATATCCAGTATGGGTATGTGTTTCAAGTCTTACAGTTATAAGTGAATTGATTTCAGTCTCAGCAATTTCAAATTCAGTAATTCTAGGCTATTTTCTTGTCTGGGGTAACCACATCAGCTTCCCCCATGGCTCCAAAACACACTCACTACAAGACCAGGGAATGGAAATCCACAGGGACCCAGGAACAACTGGGATCAGGTGAAGCCTCCTCATCTTTCCACTTGGGTCAAAAGGGAGGTATTTACAACCAGTACTCCTATCAAAGGAATAGTTTGACAATTTGCATGACAGATTATTTCACTTTCTTTCCAAGAAATCATGTATTCAGTCCACATATTATCAATATTAACATGGAGATTTTATGGAAAATTATGGCAATAGCTATTTTGTTGTAAGCAGCAGCTGCAGGACGTAGTGACATCCCAGAGACTTCACCAGGGCTATCAGGCAGCCAACATGTTGGGTAGATGAGATAGTTGTTTGTCATTTGGTAGTTGCACCATCTAACTGACTCAAAAACCACACAGTGAATACATTGCTGCGTTGTGTAAGAATATACAAACAAGATATAATATATTAAGTAGTGAGCCCAGGAGGTGTTGGTCCGCATATTTTTAAACTCTGTGAGATGCAGGATAAATGATTTTAATTGCTTAGTTTCTTCTTAATGCTAATGCCAGCAGTAACTACTGCACTGACCAAGATGTTTTGACACTCTGCTCCCTTTGGAGATAATTTGTTTTTCGTCTGACAGAGTTAATAAGTAGAACGTCCATGTAAATAAAATGCCTACTTCAGCTATCACACAGATGAAATAAATAAAAGGAAACAAGGGTATTAGCATAAGGTCTCATTTTTAAGATAGTGGTGCTTGAAACGCCATACTTAACTTATAGTTGTATGAATGGTACCAATCTTCTCAATTAAATCTCAACAAGAAAACCAATGAGTGTATTTTGTAAAATGTCCAAATATTGTTTTTTCTTGAATTTGAATCAGTAGAACACACTATAATATACCATTACCACTGGTAATATACCATTACCCAGGCTCTTGGTTTCATGCCTGACCAGCACGGAGAACTTCGTTCTGGGTTAAGAAGGCATTTTGGGAGACCCAGCAAGAGGCCCAACATGAGGAACCCCATCGCAACGGTAAGCCCACAGTGAGACGCAGTGATACTCCACCCTTGCTGAAAAGAAAAGCTAAACAAAGGTCCAACTGTTAAATGCGACTTAAGGTTCACCTATTCTTTCTTGGTTTTCATACTTTTTCATTTTGATCTCACCCTTTTTATGCCTGTTGCTTTTGTCATTTATAAACTTACTGTTATAATTGGTTCTGTATGAGGATAAAATATGATTTATAATCATTCTACATCTTTCTTGTTTTAGGGCAAACTTGTATTTTCCCCTACCTTTAAGGTAAGCTATCAGTATGAATTTACAATATTCATAGATTTTAAAATTTACCTGAACAGTCATCCAAAAAGGTTCTTATGATTTCTTATAATTCCTTTTCAGGTTGATAATGTGACATTTCAGGTGAGATTTGGAGTTTAAAAATGTTGCAGTATGAGAGACAATTTATTACACAAATTATGTTTGGTATGTGGCATTTTTCAACTAATCTGTGGCTTTAATCCCTAGAACGTCACTGCCATACCCCTGAAGGAGGTAAACAACATGCTTTAGTTACCTGATATAACTTTTTAAGTACCTATTCAGTTTAATGTTGCAAACTACATCAAAGTTTACGCCTCCGCTAATGCTCACTGTGAACATTTCACAGGGGGAAAACCTATTTCTGATGCCAAAAGTAGGTGACTGAAAATGCAGTTTGAATACACAGTTTAATCAGAGTTACAATCATAATGATCATGATTTTCATGAGTGTTAATGATTGGCAATTCATCCACAGCGTGGTGGAAGAGGACCTCACCATCACAGGGTATAAGAAATAATTTCATTATTGTTGCAATGGTTAAACATCAAACGTCAGACACTCGGCAAGTTTGAATTTTACTGTTACTTGTTTTACAGGGCGATAAACATGGACCTCCAATGAATGTGGTATAATTTCTGTCAGATATTCATGAAATAATTTTTTCAATATTAAGTTATTATGTTTATTATTATCTGTCTGGTTTGATTGGGCTTCAATTTAACATTGTTTGATCTTTAGGACAACTACATTATAATATTTGTATCTTTTCACATCCATTTCAGCAATATGTGAAGCTCGTCTACAACGCTACAGAGCCGGTAATGTTTTTACCCCTTACAGAATTAATGTGTATAAATTTTAATCCCCTTCATCATAATTTCTCTCTTCCCTTTTAAAGAACAAAGTCTCAGTCGAGTATGGGGTTTTAAAACCTGTAAGTACAGACAGTTTGTTCTACAACAGCACCGTGTTTATGCTGAATCCATTTTCTATATAATATTCATCATTAAAATAGGAAATTCAGCTATTCAAACCTCAGTTCTGTACCATTCTGAACATCTCTGACATATTTTGCGTTTGTCTTGCACTATGATTTTATGTTAATTATTATTTCAAGAAAGGTTTAGAATATTTTTGCTCACTCATTCAATAGGTCTGTGTGGTTAATTTGAACAACTTTATTATTTTCAAGATGAACTTCAGTGAGCTTGTGGGAGAAGAAGATTATGATGAAGGCGAAGATGTCTGGTAAAAGGTGAAGACATTAATTGAGTAATACAGATTAAATCTAAGGGCCTGAATATGAATTTGATGACGCTTACTTTTTTTATCTTCCACTTTACTCAGGAAGAACCCAACAGCTACAAGTTTTATCCTCCAACTTTATCAAGTCTTAAAGGAGATGTTGGCCTTTTTTTGTGGTATATTCTGGAAAATCTTTTTATATAATTCCTTTTTCCTCCTGTAAACCTAAAATCTCTTTTACCACAATAAAATTCTGAAACAATTATATTTGCCAAAGTTGTTTATTTGACATGTTGTGACAGTTTCAGTTTATTATACAAATAACTGAGTACAAATAAATTGCATATGAGAAGAGCAGCATACTCCAGTGTATTTTGCAGAAGAATGAGTTTGCAGTGACGACAGCCAAACACATGGAAATTTGCCTCATCACATTATTATTTCCCAGGTGGCATTTAGGGCTCAAACAGGAAGGGGAAGTTGGAGTGCCCCTGGAGAAACATTAAGAAAAGCAATTGTGTAATTGTGTAACAGAAACCAACAAATATGAACATATACAAATGTTTAGTGTTATTGTATGAAATCATACCTCATCAACCCCAGGGCCTGATGTGTCACCACGAGGAGCAGGAGGAATTGTAGTAGCCTCTTTCTGTGTCCCCAGTGGCCATGTCTGCCATAGATAAAAGTTAAGAAAATACAGCAATTAGACCTAAATTGGTGCAGACTTTTTTTCTGTCCTTCATAAAATGGGTGAATCATCAGGAATTGAAACAGGTATATAGTGTGCTCACCTTTTCTGTCTGCAGCTTGGGCAGGGAAGCCTGCTGAAATGGGATGATATGCATGGAAATTACTATGAATTACTATTAATTATACAGTATACTAGTATATGCATGTGTACAGCTTCCTGAACAAATGAGATGACATCAGTCATACTGAGAAATTAAACACACACAGATAATCTGCAAAAGGAATCGCTTAACACTTGAATAAGACTTGGATGACATGATTTCGGCAGCCTACCACTAAGCCAGACAGACAAAGTGTGGTCTGCAGGCAGACAGCTGTCGTTGCATCACAGTCACCACATCCTCACAGTCATGATTTAAGTGCTGTTTTTGATATTTTTGATAACTTCATTGGACTTTTTCTCTTTTTCTTGTTGAGTAAATATTTGGCCAATGAGCACTGGACACTTCCTAGAGAAAAGTATATTTAAAAAGTTAAAGTGTCCTTAATTATCCCTCTTGACAAGCTCAGAATAGAATGAAGTTGTTTTTGTTCAATGTGCACATAGTAGAGGCCAAGATAATCTTTTCTTTACTTCATGCTCATCTGCTGTCTCACCTGCAGAGGGAGCTGTGGCCTCTGTGTGGTTCTCTCCAGGTTCTGCTGACCCTTGTTTGGCTGCAAAACCACAGCATTCCTCTGCTGGGCATAGCCATAAGACGGCACAAAGTACGGGAAGCCCTTTGGATGGATCCTCCCATTAATTTGAATCTGAATTGAGCATCTAAATGAAGATACTGACATTTCCAAGCAAGTTGGGATTTTTGGCTTCATACCTGGTGTCGAGGAAACTGAGGAAATCCATAAGCCGGATACTGAAACTGTGGAAACATCTAAAGGAGATTTAAAAGAAAAATAAATTTTTGACTTTGAGGAATTTTGTAAGAACCATAAAAGACACTTTACTGTACCTGCACATGGTTTTGGGTCTGCTGAGGGATATTAGGAGCATTGGGGTCCTGTTGAAGGGGCTCTTGTTGGCCGTTGGGGACAAGCATGGGTGTTAGCTGGTTGCCCTGGTTGGGGAGCAACAGCTGAGGCCCCTGTGGAACAAACGGACCCGCCACCTGTGGGTTAAAGTTCACCACCTGTGGAGTGAGTAGCACCTCAGGCTGCTGCTGCTGAAGCACATACTGGGGTAATATTGAAGATGCCTGGCGGAAAAGGGAATTTATTTCAGCGTATATAATATTTTCCAAATAAACATTTGCATTTGACTAAGGAAGATCTTCAATACCAGAGTGGATAAATCCTGTAACTCAGGGTAACAGAAGGAAGCACGCAAATGTATAGGCCCTGTCTGTACCTGTGTTTGTCCAAGAGCTGCAAGAGTTAGTCCATTCAGTCTCAGGATCTGAGCACATGCAAAGGGTTGAATTAGATGGCTGATATTGTTCTCAAATTATCGAAAATTTAACCTGCCACCCATGTGCAACTATTTTACCTCATTGCTATTGCTTGCAATAATTCCAATCTGCAACTGTAAAGGCAACATTAACACTTTTAAAACAACAGTGTGGACAATATTTAATACAGAAACACAAATAATGGTCTCAAGTGCTGAGTTGAAGGCATCTGGACTTCTTTCTTAGGTTTCTGAAGACGTTTCCTCTCATCCATTTCATTTCAGATGAAAGATGAAAAGATGCCTCCAGATGCCTTCAACTCAGCATTTAAGTCTACCATGACCTGGATGACTGAGAACCTACACAGACAAACACAAAGATTGTAACTCACTGGGAGAGCAAAGCTTGTCCTTATTAGACAGACCAACAGAAGGGCACTTTGTAGCTCCATGATGTCCTACAGTGTGCAGAAACATGAGGCATGTTTTAAGAAGCTACCTGTATACTACTACTGTTAGTTCGCCAAACTTAAAAAATATATCTATCCAACATTTTATCAAGACAAAGGCAGGTTTCAGTGAGCGCTACAAGCTCATCTTACCTTTCCTCTGGTTCTGCTTTCAGCTCCTGTGCTCCTGTCTCCTCACCTTGTCCGTATTGCTTTTAAATTCTCTCAGTATGAGCTGTTATATGGACCGCCAACCCATCCAGACAATGTGTGGTCAGTGTGGTAGACATTTCTCATGGCATCAGACTCAGACACTTACAACACAGGCCAGGTAAGTATGTTATTATGTGTAAGTCATGTCTCTAAATGCCATGACATGGTCAAGTTGTTACTGTAACAAGACTCGGAATTTAAAACGGTTTGCACTTTTCACACGCGGTGTTTAGACAAGCACCAGTTCTTCATTAACAGTTTGAGCCCTCACACTTCAGTGTGTGATTACAGATGTTACATTCAGCAGGGGTATTGGCATGTCATCAGACATTTGTCATGAGTTGTTCATCATGTTTACACTGATGTTGCCATCTGACCGAAAAATCATGGGTATTAATGGGTTGACTGTTGGGATTTATGATGAGGATACACAAGGAAAAAAAATAGAAAGCATGTGAGTCTTTCTGTCTGGAGAAGTTTCGGTCCTTTTGCATCAAGTGAAGTAAGCCACGCAAATGGCATGAATGCAAGTCTCAATCTTTTGATGTTTTTATATTTTATGTGCTCAGTAGTAAAGTCTTTTTCATTTTACGTTTGAAATGACAGTGACAGTAGATGAGAAAAGTATAGATCTTATTAATCACCAAACGTTTACAGCATCTCTGATCTATGGACAGTGGACCAGTGAGCCAGCATGTACAATATCAGGAATGTGAAAATGTAGCAGCTAGAAGTTTGTAATTTACAACAGTGTTTTTCCTTTTCTGACATGAGAAATGTCTTCTCTGTAAGGCACATATGTCTGACAGATACGTTTTTAGTCCATGAGCCTTATTCATGATGACTGAGTTAACCTCAATTGCAGAGAGTGAAACCCATAAAGCCTTTCCATATTTGAGCCTTAAAGTCTCAAATCGTAGGGTTTTGGGTTTTATCTGAGACATTTGAGTTGTTGTGGTGAGTGGTTTCATGTTATTTTCCTGCACATTTGTTTCATACTCATTATCCTTTAGATGGCAGCAGAGATATATAAATTGTTATAAATTACATTCAAACTGTTGTTTATTGTTAAATATCCTAGTCCAAAATCAGGCATCAACAAAACAACTTTAATTTGAAGTAGAATTTATTCAACAAACATAGTCAAGCATGGCATTTTTTTACTAAAATTCATACTCGGTTTCAAAATAAAACACACAGCTTCCAAGGTCATTGGTGATTGGTGATAAAATCAAGTTGAGTTTTATTGACATATTTTGTACTGCAGTGTTAAATTAATTAGTTTGATGACCATCATCCTCTTCACACACAGTTGTTGTTATTGTGTCAGTCGGAGCTGGGATCTGGAAAAAAAAGAGCACACAGTTGGTGACTTTCACAGCAAGAGGTAATAGCTGATGACACAGATGATCCCATCCACCTTCATCTGTTCCTTGTGTTTAAATTACAGAATCTTACCTGAGTATCCATAGTGCTCTTCATCGCGTTGCCCTGTTTCATAATCTGACGCTGGAAATTCAAATAACAATTAGCCAATGCACTTTCATTCATATCATATACAGTATTGTAGATGCAAATCTTGTTTCTTACCCTGAATCTTCTGAGTGGATCAGGCTGAAGGGGAAGCTGCTGTGGCATGGCACCACCTGCAACCCCCTAAAGAACAACAGCAAGATTTTGTGATTCTAGTGATTTGTTCAATTTCTACATGTCATGATATAACCTGATATAAATCATAAAAACATTTTGGTTACCATCATAGGCTGCTGAGGGGGATTCATTGGTACCATTTGAGGGACTCCCATGAAAGGAAGCTGATAGCAGGTGAAAAAGACATGATATAAATGTTTTTGTCTGGTGCCGAAAAGCATGGGGCAATATCACATGAGTACTGATGTGTGCTGTGCCACACTAACCACATTTGCTGCAGGGACAGGATACACATTGGGAACAGGGCCTGGTACAGCAAAAGCAGGACCTCCATGGACAAACTTTTAGAGGAAAAGTATAAATGGTGATAGTCACATCAGCTTTATTGTAGTAGTGTTAATGTAAACATGTTGATCTAAGTAAAAAATAAATCATATCTGGCAAAACCTTACTTACATAATCAGCAGTGTCACTTCAAACACTTTTGCATTTTTCTATCTGATTATAATTAAGACATTAGGGATTAACTAGTCAGTCAACTGGAGAGCACCATCTTGTGGTTGGATTAAATAGAGATAACCAAAGAATCCTTGCACTTGTTCATTCTTGTTCATGTACCTTTCATTAATATTTTTTTTATTCATCTAGTTTACATCTTTTCCTCATGCCATGGTTTATTTTCATTTTCTGTTGCCAACCATGTTTTTCCTTTTAACTTTTAATTGTATTTATATAGCACCAAATCATAACAAAGTTACCTCAAGGTACTTTACATATAGAGCAGGTCTAGACCAAACAATTATAAAGTTATAATTTATATAATGATATAACACACACATATATATATATATATATATATATATATATATATATATATATATATATATATATAT
>CM076650.1:11226149-11278652 GCA_038496675.1 Rachycentron canadum | reverse complement strand
GATAGATAGATAGATAGATAGATAGATAGATAGATAGATAGATAGATAGATAGATAGATAGATAGATAGATAGATAGATAGATAGATAGATAGTACTCACATAGCAGATGGTGGCTACAAATGTTGCGAGGAGAAGCTTCATTTTGCAGCCTGTAACCTGTAAAAAATACCAGAATAATACAACATATTCTTTGATATTATGTATTGTGTTAATTAGAATATGTCTATTTCTAGATGATCATATTTTTTAAAATAATCTCAATTACACAATACCTTATATTTTTGGTCTTTCTTTAAACCTTCTATGTGCCAAGGAAGAGTATACTACAGTTGCTCTCTGATTGAAGACCTTTTATCAGTCCCAGAGATTATTATGAGCCAATTAGAGAGGAGAACTCTGACCTGTTGACAAACTATATTTGTCACCTGTGTGTCATGGGACATCTTCTTTTTCTACAATATGAAATGCTCAAGACTTAAAAGACTCCTCAAACCCCACTCAGCCGTCTTACATTGTTAGCACGATGCAGCTGAGTGACCACAAACAATAACAGAGTGATTTAATGTCTTGGGGTGGGTTTGTGGAACTATTAAACTAAAAACCAGCAAGAATCACCTAAATGTTGCGGGTTATGGTCATAAGGGTCAAACAACTGACATCATCATCAAGAGCTTTTGTTTATGTGTGTACACTTAAATTCCATGAAATATTTTACCCAATAAGAAACACACTGTTTGTGACTTCAGCAAAACAACTATTTTGATTTATGTGTGGATGTGATGTAAATGCCATGGTTTGTGCAGCTGTAATTTAAGATACATTTAAGTTAAAGGTTGAGGTCCAACTGTAAATGATTTTATCATTTTCTATAAGTTTATATTTGTCTCGAGCTGTTTTTTTTGTTTTTTTTACTGACCCCAGCCCAAGAATAACCATATCATATCATACAACCAACTCAACTCTGATGACCACAACCTCCAGAACTTTTTTAATTCTTAAAGTCTTCTGATGTTACTGATGGGCAGGATAAGATGTTGTATATGTCTGCCATATTTCATCAGCAAATTTTCTCATGTTGTTTGGAGCCATTACATCCATTCCCACTGTGGTTGGCTGGGTGTGTTGTTACACGCTGAGACTGTCTGGGAAAAGATTTTTTGCTGCTGACTGGGCAGACCAGGTAAACAGCCTCTGAAGTCTGGTCTGGAGCCTTTTGCTAATTACACACTGTCATGCAGTTCCAATTAAGAAACGTTTTCTTCCTGTTTTGCTGTTTAATGTCAGGACTAATGGCATTTACAAATAACAGCATGAGTTTATTTTTTATGTCTGATTCATGATTTTATAGTCACATTATGTCACAAGCTTTATATATAAAGGATAAAGGGTAAAGGATGTTTTTCATATTCAGAGACCAATATGTCTCAACCAGTGTGCTGTAAATATATGTTTACATATTTTTACCGGTCTGTTATGCAAAAACAACTGCCATCAGAGGAGCCACACCCATGATGCTGGCTGTTTTGCATAAACCCACTGTGACATACTTTGAGCTCTAGATTATGTAATATCAAATGTGTATTATGTTGATATATTGCAATAAAAACTCAACAAAGAATCAACAAGTGACTTCAGTCATTTATTGGTCATTAGTTATCATGACGGTAATTCATAAAGTTAAAATTCAAGAATGAACAGATAGTAGTGAGACAGGATAAGAGCATGAAGATGAATCATGAGATGTATGTGATGTCCGACAGCTGTGTCTCATTTCGCTTGCTTCTCCTCCGTCTCCATCCCGGAGCAGTCTTCCTCTTCTTCGTCTGCCATCACCTTCATCACCGGAGACTGTGTCCCCCTGAGGTGAGCTGCCACAGATCGCTGGAACCTCCTTCTGACAGCAGCATTGCCGGGCTGTTGCTGATGGTTCGGCCCGGCCTTTGTGAGCAGCTGCCCTTGGCCAGGAGTCAGCACAGCACCCTGTGGGTCTCCTCCAGCATTCCTCTGGGACAGGACAGCAAACAGTGCGATTGGCCCCCTCCTGACAGCCTGAGCCACTTGCCCCTGTGGATTCACATTGGTTCCACCTGTCTGCCCCACAAGAAGTGCCCCACCAGCTTGTAGTGCTCCAATGGGAATTAGCTGCTGTAGGGGAGCCTGACCTATTTGGTTCCCGACTGGCTGGATAAAAAATGACCCACCAAGTTGGACTAAGTGTGCCACAAGCGGTTCACCATTCAGCGGGACTCCATTTTGAGCCCCAGAGTTGCCATTGTTGCCAGCTGCTGCTCCTCCTTTATTATTCACTCCCCTATTAGCAAGTACCTCAGCACTCCCTGAAGACACCCCACCCTCCACCACAACAGCCAAGGTCTGAAAGATAACCCACAGAATACAGAACATGTTTTATCTCAGTGACAGCAGACAGTCGTCAGATGAAGGGCAGCTTCTCTCTTCACTTATATAGAAGCATCAGAATCCGTGAACACGAAGAAAGGTCCAATCAGAGTCCTGCACTCAGTCTCAAAACAACAAGTCACTGTAATCATCATGACCATGCTGCAGGCTATTTTTTGCTTTGTTTCCCTGCAGGGCCATTATTCAGGATTATGTGGCAAACCAAACCAGGTATCAGTGGCTTACATTCTCATAAGCATTGTTGCAGAGGTCATATTTGAATGTCATGGTGGCATCAGGAAAACTGAGCCAACAAATAAAACGTGATTTTAGAGCGTAAACCTGATGCATCCCATAGCCTTTTGGGGTCGACTGGGATCCACCTATATGATGCCATAACTTTATTTCGGGACTGTCAGTCAGGTGTTAACAAGAGGATGATGTTGTGAAGACGACTGCGTCCATAAAGCTTTAATTGGAATTGCTACGAAAAATAAGATGCATAGACAAACATTTTCAGAATTTGCTGCTAAATTAAGCGACACAGTTATAGATTCACATTTACTAGCATAACACACTGGTCTGGAAGTATCTGTTTAACTTTGATTTAATGAGTCATTTTGCACTAAACCACTCTAACATACAAATCACAGTTCTTCTGAGGCCTCCTACTCTTTACCGCGCAATGCCTTTTCTAGTATTGAGCCGTTGTAAACTTTTCCCTTGGTTGGAATGCATTAGAAAACAGTGTCTGAATAAAACTGGTTAAACATAACTCTTTCTTATATTCTAATAAACAATTCTTGTATCTTAGTCTAAATTACAAAACAAAAGTGTCCAAGCTTAGCCGGACACAAAATAACAGCATTGATCACAAACATATGTCCTTTATATAGCAGGAGGTAAAATGAGTTTCTTAACTTGTACTTGTCAGAGTGTCTAGTGACATTTTGACGTGACAAAGTAACAGGAGTAAGTAACAGTTCACGGAGGCCTCTATCTCAAGCTGCACAGTTGGAGCAGCTTCCACAAGCTTTAGCAGTAGATGAGGCGTAAAATGAAGCTCAGAAAAGAAGGTTGACATCCATATCCTCTGTGGAGAGAATAAATACATGGAATTTAAGGTACATTATTGCTGAAAATGATGCCGAAATAGAAACATTTTACACTGTAAATGCATATAATATAACAAACTAACCATGAAATAATAATGCTCAACCTTGTATTCTTTGCAATTCTGACTATATATTTCAGCGAACGACGTGTTACTGCTCTCACCGTTCCTGATACCAAAACAGGAAGTCCACTCTTTGAAGGACACCTGTTTGTCCTTGTCAGCGTCGCACTCCTGGAAGAAGCGGGAGGTGCAGTGCTCCATCGGCACCAGAGGGACCCTGAGTGGGGCCAGCTCTGAGTGGGACAACAATCTGCAGAGAATGGACCACCATCACATTTTCAAGCATCTTACATATATATGTCAAATATACGCATTACAATCACACTTGTGTTTTGTGATATACCCAGCCAGTTCTAGTGGGAGTTTGCACATGTTGTATTAATGCATTTGTTTACTGTAATTATGTGGCATACAAATTTTCTTGAATGATCTGTTCATATCATCAAAATTCTCATGAATAATTGTGTATGAAGAGATTAATAACCCCTCTAAAAAAAGCTTCATTATATTGTAATTAAATTATTTATTTATGACATTTTATTTTCATGTGCCTTGTGACATAAAATGGCCACAATATAACACATATTTTTTGTATGTAATGTAAACACAGAAGAAGATTTACCTGTCAGAAGGGTGTTGGTCCAGTTGAGCAAACTGCCAGTGCACTGGGTAAATGTACATGTTGTAGTTCTTCTCAAAGTCTTGTGCAAGAAGCTCAACAGAGTGATCACCAGCATGAAGACGCCGCTCACTCTCAAAGATTTTCTTCACCTACAGAAGAATAGAGACCACAGTTTGGTTGCCTTTCGTTACCTAAAACACAGAATTTTCTCTTTTCCCAAAGGTGCTTTGTGATTTTCTCACTGACTGAGTGTTCAGATGCAAGTTGCAGAAAGAAATTGATATTTGCTCTATCCTATATAAAATATACATTTATTAAAAATTAAGATTGGAATAATAATTTTTAAGAAGTCTGAGAAGGAGAAACAGCCACTGTGTCTTACTCTAAAACGTTGTTTTGGAGTGAGGAAGCCAGGGGACATGGTGTCATGCTCATAGAGCTGCAACAGCACATTTTTCAGCCAATCCCTCATTCGTAGGGGGAACTGGACCAGCTCAGTGTCCACACATGGAGGTATTACTGAGAGACAAAGATGGAGAAAGACCACGGTCAAATAATTTTTTGTTGTTGTTGTTGTTCATCAAACACAGTCTGTACAGTAGCTAACACTCACATTTGCATGGCCCAGTGTAATCCAGATGAAGTCTGTGCCCTCTCTTAGTGCCCTCCAGGTTGCATTTAGTGGCAAAGAGTTCACAAGACGTATTATATGTTTTGTTGTCTGTCCCACAAACCTAAATGGGATGTGTCAATGGAACAATCAGACACCAAACTGTGGAGAAACATTCCAGTTTAGCACTTAACAGGTTATGCATATACTTACATGATCAAACTCATTCACACTGGGAGGACACTGTGACGGTTCTTGACACACACAGCCTGGCTTATTGTTGCCATCAAGTTTACATGTCTTCCCACGTTTGCAGCGGAAATCATCACATGGATCTAGAAGAAAAAACAGCACTGCAATAACTTTTGACCTATACTGAAAGCAATGTGATATAAATCGTCTATCTTCCTGGCTGGTCTGGTTTTATTTCACAGTGTGAGGACTTGAAACCAGTGGACTATAACCACTACACATCATGGCCTACATTCCATTGCCATGAGTTTGTACAGTGCTTAAATTCAACTTGATCTCTCGTATTCACGCCTTAAGCCTGCAGAGCTGTGTTTTGGTAATGACCATGAAGCAGGCACTATTCATGTGGAAGTTTAAGCAAAATGATCCAGTCAGCAGATTCCCATTTGGGGCTGTTGGTATAGTGCATTAGTCAGAATGATGAATGGTGAGTGCTGCAACCAACCAGCAGGGGTTTCTGGGTTATGTGCGCCTCCACCAAGAGATGGCCTAGAGCTGGGGTAGAGATCCACCGTGGCTCGTATCTGCACTGGATTCATTCCCACCAAAGGACCCTGGAAATGTACACACAAGTCAATGAAAATGCAACTACACAAGATATGGAAAAATATTTCACTTATTTACGCCATCACATCTGATTTCAGTTTCACAGCCAAAGTAAACAAGCTGTTTCCTTAATGAAAACCTAAACAACAGACGTCTAGGCAGCTTGGTGGCATTAGAAACAAGCTCTAAACTATTATCATTTTTTTGTTGCTATGCTAACATATAAGACAGTTGCCTATTTACCTAAATGCAGAGCATCATTCATATGGAGTCATGTTTGTGGCCACCTGGTGAATGTAAGGCCTTTATTTACTCTACTTTTAGTTCATATTTAGCCTCCTTTCTTTTTTGCTAAAAACAGCAGCTTGCTGCATGAAGACACTGATGACATCTCTGAGAATGACTTGAAAAAGTAAAGTTGCTGGCATGTACTTGCAATAAGTAGTTGTAATAATAGTAAACAAGCAACTGTGTCATCTATTGTTAAAATGAAAATATTAATTACAGCTGCTCTTTTTAAAAACACATCTTATATAATTTACCCATTTTCCTGCCCTTCTCCTCTTTGCCTTGTGCACTGTATTGTCAATACTGCTGCTGTCAGACTCCTGAGGATCCTGTTGGCCCAGGTCTTGTCCAGATTGTGTTTCCTCTCTCTCTGGGGAATGCTTCCTTGCCCTCTGGTTCTTCTTCTGTTTCCTTGTCTTTCCCTTAGTGTGAACTCCACTGTCATTTTTATTTTTTTCTTCTCCCTTTCCAACCTCTCGAGACCCTGATTCATGCTCCCTACTGCTCTTTGGCTCTTGATGCTCCAAGTCCTGATCCATTTCTTTAGATTTTGCTTGTGAATTTTTGTTGTTTTTCCCATGTTGTAGTTCGTCCTGATCAGACACCTCTTCACTGTCCGCTGCCTCTGTGTTTTGTATGTCTTGGTCATAGTCCTCATTTATGATGGGTAGTTCTTTCTCACTGACTTCTTTAACATCTGGAGCATTGGTTTTTGAGAGTGTCTGGGTGTCCTCAATGTGGGGTTTTGGCTTTACTGATATCATTTGCAGAGGTTGTAAGATGCCACTGTCAGCAGCATAGTCAAGATCAACAGGGATATCTGAGTCTGTGCTGCCGTCTGTTTCTTCAAGCAGTGGCACTTGCACTTCTCTGTCTGCCATTCGGCCAACAGACTTGTCCCTCTTGCCCTTATGGGACATCTTCTCCTTGTTCTCTACTTTATCTTCCACACTCTCTTCTTTCATCTCACTCTTATCTGTCACTTCTTTTCTATCTTCTTCCATTTTCAAGTTGTCTTCAAACTTCCTCTTTCCATCCTCAGCTTCCTCACCCTCACTGATCCCACCAGTTTCATGAGACTCTGCATTGCTTTTGTCCGCCTCCACTTCTTCCTCTATATCTCTTTCTTCCACTTCTTCCTCTTCTGTCTCCTTTTTCAGGAGGTCTACCAGCTCCTCCTCACTCAACAAGACTGCAGTGCTTTTATCTCTTTTTTCAGTCACCTCAAACGCTCCATTCTCTTTGTTAGTGTTAGCATTTCCCTCTGAGCTAAGCTCCTCGTCCTCCTGCTCCTGGCTGCTGGCCTCAAATGGGACTAAAGTGGGTAAAACCTGTGGCTCGTTGTCCTCCTCTGTCATAACATCCTTAACCAGGAGGGGGAAAAAAACATTTATTCACAGTATAAAATCTGGTTCAAATAAAATATTTCAAAACAATTCACATCCAAGTTTTACCTTTTCTTTGGCGGTGTGTGAAGTCTTCTGCAATCCATGATGTTTTCCATGGGTTTTACTTTTAACCTGGACACAAGCGGAATCATTAATGATCGCCTATTAAGTTAAATCCAAAACTGCAATAAGAAAATATTTTATAATAGCTTTGCTACTCACAGACAGGGCAAGTGTTGCTGCAAGTAAGCAAAGGAAAACTAAGCAGACCCTCATACCTGAAACAGTGAAGTTAAAAGATATTGAAATTAATTACATGTAATTTACATTACTGTCAGGCAGAATTAAATGTCTGAGAACGAAATGCCAAAACACACATCATAAACAATCAGTGCTTTATATCTTGACTGCTAATTGAACTTGGCACATCATTTAAAGTCAGAACAGATGAAAGCATCTGTATGCTGCCAACACGTTCACGACAAGCGGAGCTGCGGGGTTGGTCACGACTGTTGTCACGGTAACAGGCCTCTGAGATGCGCCTCTCTCTCAAAAGTCACATTCAGCGCTAAAGTAAACATCAGAAGCTACCAGACTGGAAAAAGTTGACTAAGTCCACAAACTTTTTGTCTCTCTGGACGGAAACAAAACAGACATTACTGGGCCTGTCCAGTGAAACAATAGCCCCCTGGCTCTGCTCAGTACACCCCAGATTCCCCAGGAGTGGTGTGCATATGATAATTCACTAAAAGTAATAAGCAATTTGATAATTATAATAATTTAATTTGACATTTATGAGGTACATACAGATTTTTATTGTTAATGCACTATCCATGTTACATGACAGTCATTCATCTCTTAATGTGTCTTTTAAACATTTTATATATGATTTATTTGAGGATATTTTTAAACCCAATATCATACTCTCATATAGATGATACAGGCAAATAATAACTACATTAATACATGATAGTATAGACATTAAATTAATATGCACAATCATATTATAAAAAATAATCAAGGCATTCAGAGTAACAAAGCTAAAACTGCGAGATAAGCCAGCCAGCAGTTGCTGCATACACCATAAAACATGTTGAAAAGCAAACTTATTGGTTAATTAATCTCACACTCACACACCTATATGTGGAGACTTTGATATAAACAAACAAAACTACAAAATGTAAAAGTCTCAATAATAATTAGGATTTTACCTGAGGCTGGTAGTTGCAAGAGAAAGTAGAATCCAGCACAAACAGCAGTATGTGCCTGTGCTGAACCTGTGAAGATGTCCTTTTGTATTCAAGACAGCGCTCACACTGTCCACACAAACTGGCATGCTGCATGAACACACACACACACACATACACACACACACACATACACAAACACACATACACACACACTTTTCTGGGTCTGTGATGCCAACGCTTTTTCTAATTTTGGGAGGGTCTTTAGGCTACAAAGGGAGGGAGAGACAGCGCTCCCTAACTGAAGTTGATGCTCCATGATTTTAAGGAAGACTGAGGTAAAAAGTGAAAAAAAAAAGCATTGAAGATTCGGCTAAATAGTTTCATTATTGAGGGAAAAAAGGGATTGTAACACACATACACATGCTTTCTTTTTTGTTGTTTCTCAGAATTTGGTCTTTTGTATAGTTAATAAAATCACAGTAAACAGTAAAGACTGAAATAATGCCTGACTTAAGCCACTAGATGTCACTCTATCATAAAACTGTGTTTCAAAGTCCCCAACCTATAATAAGTGTTAGACACTGTGAATAACAAAATACTAAATATGTGTCCACTGATGCTTTTAGATAATAAAATTTCATATATTTTTATCCATCTGTCTTAACAGCAGGCCAGCTGGTAAAGGTTAAATTATAATTTATATCACCTGGCCTAACAACATAAACATATATTATGAAATAGCCCATTGAAAAAGAATATTAAGTCATACTTATAATATACTAAGTGATGACACTGTTGAGTGGGCAATTGGGATATGAACTGTTTATTAGAGAAGCTAATAGAAGCACAATGAACTATTTTTTAGTATCTCTATTGTTATTATGTTATTATTATTATTGTTTAACAATATATCCTATATATAATATTTAAGAAAAGCGACTGATATAAATCCACCTCTTCAGTTTTAGAAAAATTAATTGTTTGTTTAACAAAATAATGACTTTAATATAATCACTTATTTTAGTAACATCGCCAAAGTAGCTACAACAGAATATGAATAAAGTTTTAAAGTTTTTTAATAAAGTCCTTGAGCTTTCATTCATATCACATGATCCTCAAATTCAATCAGTTTATTCAACCCGTTTTCTGTGATGATCATGTGATGAGATTGTTTCCAAGGTCAAAAATAAATTCTGAATCTATAAGATGTGGTGTTTAGTAACATCAGGCGATTTGCCTCATTGGTCAGTATTATTATGACAAAACTGAGGGGCTTTACTGACTCGCTGTACACATTTATAATATTAAAGCAAAAAACTTTACAGTCAAGAGTGACAAACACTTTTGGAGAGAATCAGTGATGTAGCTGCATCATCGTGGCTG
This sequence comes from Rachycentron canadum, assembly GCA_038496675.1. Lineage (NCBI taxonomy): Eukaryota > Metazoa > Chordata > Actinopteri > Carangiformes > Rachycentridae > Rachycentron > Rachycentron canadum. The sequence continues at coordinate 11,268,798 of CM076650.1, read as the reverse complement.
TAACAGTTAACAAATCCTAAAAATTAAAGTAATGTCACTGTGAATGTGTATACATCGCTAACTTCCGGTCTGTGTGCCTCAACAACCATCAATCATTGTCCCCTCACTCCTCCCTCCGCTAAAGCAGGACCTTACAACAACTGGTAGCTGTGGTTTTGGCGAACAGCTCCAGACTGGTGAACATCCAGTCTAATTACATGTTTCTTTTGCATGGTTTGAATCCAGAGTGAGGTTAAACAAGGAATTCTGTAATCTTATTTTGGGCCTGACCATATAAGGACATCCAGGAAATAGTTATGAGCGTCAGGAAGAAATATAGATGTCTTTATTTAGGCTTCCTACTGTACATGTCCTTTTTCCAAGAACAAGGTCTTTTTCCAATAAAATCACTATAGTTATGCTTTTGTTTTTTGCTATAGTGCATTAAGCCTATGTATTAACCTAATGTGTACATGTGGCCCATGTTATGTGAAGCTGCCACAGCTTTAACTTTCCTATTGGAAAGATGTCAGAAGTTTAATTTTCTCCATTTTTGCTCATACAAGTAAACTGAATCCACCCTTGAGCAAGGCACTGCCTCTTGTGTGCTCCTTGTTACTCATTAAAAAGAAATAATAAAAATCTAACTATTGGGTGATTAGATAATAAATAAAAAACACCCATTTCACCGGAAACAAGCATCAGTCTGTCTGGCCCTCCTTTCCACTGTGAGTGGGTGAGTTTGTTTTTTCAACAGGCCACAAACCCTATGGTTTCTTCTGCTCAGCTATATTTCACTAAGGACTTGACTTGAGAGGGGTGGAGAAAATTTAGTGACTGAATGAAAAAATGTGTGTGTGTGTGTGTGTGTATGTGTTTGCAGTCATCATCGTGCCAGCGTGTGCTTGTTTTGAGCTTGCTCTCCGGAAAAAATACACCTTCGCGTGCCGACAGGAGAGCAGACAACCGGAAGGAAGTGATGCAATCATGTTAAGTGAAATTACTTATATACAGGGGTACTTGGGAGTTTTCTCCAGCATATCCACACATCGTGCCTTTACTGCCTCAACTGCCAGCTTCCATACGTGGCTCAGGATATAGACGGGGCTCTCCTGTTTGCAGCTGCAGGATCACTGACAACATCTCTCACAGGTCTGAATTCAACATACAAAAAAAGGTACATGATCATTTATTGACTGATGTTTTTGGAACAGGATGATTTTTTTGTTGTTGTTTTAATGCTTTTCATGCAGTCTCAGTGCACACTTCTGATTCCTTGTTCTTAATTACAATCTCCAAAGTTTAATTTCCTTTTTCAGATTTGAATTTAGTTTGTCAATTTACCATGTTATTATTCTGATTATTATTATTACTTTTTCCTAATGTGTTTAGCAGCTCAAGTGGAGGATACCTTTGTGAATTCAACACATTATTTGCTATATTCACTAGCATATTTTGTTTTTTTTAAACTAATTTTTCTCTGATTTGACTATTTGGTGCTTTTATGTTTGCAAACCAGCTTGCTTCAAATTAAATTTAATTTACAATACTAATCATATATGCTTTTTGCAGAATGAAGATTACTGTAATAACATTTTGCCTGATTGGAGCAGTTTTTGCCAACCCAGTAAGTATGAAACTGTAAAAATAAAACTCTTGACACAGGATGTCGATTATAAAAAATATGTACTTGGCGCCATTTTTGAATTCTAACCTAAAATATCTAATTTGTCTAAATGAGTAGCAGTTCTTATTCTTTACCCCCTTTGTGTTTCCTTTCTGACAGGTTGCATACAATGTCATTTTGGAATCAAATGGACTTGAAGCAAACATGGTGAGTGCCATCAGGAATTATCTCTTCTCCTCAGTGGAAGACCTCCTCGCTCTTTACACAAAACATTTGACTATAGTAAAACTTGCATTCCTCTGACACAGTCAGCAGAAAAACTAACAATAGGTGTGGTTACTTGAAGGTTCTCCAGACCTCAAGACAATTCATATTTCAGAGACTATTGTTTACTGCTCTGTATATCCGCACCCATTTATGTATGAATGGATCTTAAATGAATGTGATGATTGTTGACTGCTGCAGTTAAAGGGTATAATTAAATATACTGTGGTGTATGCTTACTTTGTTTTTCTTTCCCAGACTGAAAGTTTGTCAGTTTCACATTCATCTGAAAATAGCATCTCAGAGATCCAGGTATTGTATACATTTATTTCAGAAATGAGTAAATTATTATTTTCTGATGTAGAAGACTTTAGACTTAATTGCTGAGTCACCTAAATGAGTGTATATTCCTCTTTGTGTTACAGAGTTCTGAAGAAAACAACTCAAATCAAGTGAGTTATTTTGTTTTTTCTATCTTCTGCAAAGACAAATCATCTAATCATTCTGATTTCATTGGCGTAATAATGTGCTGTAAATGTGCCTGATATTATCTGTCTTTACTTTCAGAGCTCAGAGTCAGAATCATTAGAATCCACATCAGAGGACAAGGTGGGTTAAATCAGCACTTTATTTTACTACATGTACTTTATGCTTCACCCATTATATTTGCAGAGTTTTTGGAGTAACAGTCTAAAGTCTAATAATACAAATGAAAATTAGTGTGATAAAATGAGGTGAGGTGAAAATTAAACAAAAGGAAAGAAAGAAGAAACATGTCTTCTTAGTGCAGAGTAGCCCATTAAGTAGTAAATACATTAATAAAACAAAATAAATACTGTATTTGTACATTTGCATACTTGCTGCTCTAATTATGTAACTGTTACAGGAAAGAGACTATGAATTATTTTCTAAATCAGTATCTGTCTTTTCCAAAAAAAAAAAAAAACAGACTTCAGAGGAGAGTGACAGCCAGTCAGATGAGGATGATGGGGTAAGATAAAATGAAATGAAATATGTCATATATTTACAGGACCTAGTTTATTTGCCAAATGTAAACCTATAATACAGTGTATTTCTGGTCTTTACCTTGGTCAAACTATTCACTCTATTTCCACAGACTGACTCTATGGCTGAAACCAGAGATAACAGCATGGGCAGTGAGGAGAATGTTCGAAAGGTGAGAAAACATTTTACACACTAACTTGGGTTCAAACATCGTGTTTTAGCTGAGATTTAAGTTGATTAACACTATGCTCCGTTTGCTGCCTGATCAGAGTTTGGTTCAAGTGTTTGCAAGTGTCATCCAAGTTGTGAGTGCAGAGGACAACAGCAGCGCAGAGGTCAAAGGTCAAACTGAACACGCGAGCAACGAGCTGGCAGAGAAACAGCGCACTCACAACTCCACCAGCACAACTTTCAAACAAAAGACCAACACCACTCAAGGCCAAACAAACCTACTGCTGGTGAAGATCCCCGCCGACAGCAGCGATACCACCAGCGAGAGCGCAGACACCAGTGACATAACTGGTTTGACCGCTGCCACCACTGACAGCAGCGAGAGCACCAGCAGTGAGAGCAACGAGACCAGCGAGACCAGTGACAGCAGCGATGTCAGCAAGAGCACAGAGGATAGTAACGCCAGTGACAGTGCGGAGCTGCAGCAAGTCAGAACCAAAGACTGTGTGAATGGAACTCAGAGCTGTGAAAGTGAAGAGTATTTCTTCCAGGCTGTAGGAGATGACGCCCATTACTCTGTAGACAATCTGATGGTGCCAGATGAGGATGAAAGGGAGTTAAGTCTAAGGAGATGATGACATGCAACGCTTTGTGTAACCCTCTATGAACTATACAACACCATTAAATGAGCTGCCTGAAGACTTCAGGGTGAAAAATATGCTCTTTGCTTCTGATGTTGATTATGGCATTACCTGCAGGTGATTCATGTATATGATTATATGTATATGATTATTATTGTGATGATGATATATCCTACATTATCAGGTCTCACCATGTAAAGTGCCTTGAGATAATGTATGCTGTGATTTGTCACGATATAAAATAAATAACATTTCATTCAACACTTGCACAATATTCAAAAAACACTTAGCTTGAGTATTTCTAATGGATATCTATCTTAAACACCACCACATTTTAGAGGGAATCGTATTGCTGCACTCAACATCTGCAGACAAAGATTTTATACACAACACATGTGACCAGCCTCTGAAAACAGCTGCCTCCGCCACGTGAACTGAGACCAGTCATAGAGAGCTGATCACACCATTGTTGCAAGCATGTACCACGGCCGGTTAGCTCAGTTGGTTAGAGCGTGGTGCTAATAACGCCAAGGTCGCGGGTTCGATCCCCGTACGGGCCACTCCTCCTTTTTTTTTTTTTTTTTTTTTTTTCTCTTCTATTATTTATTAAGTAAGTTTTTAGTTTGTCAGCAGTTTAACGTAGTCGATTGACAACATGCTGTTTCGTATTTGCAGAAGCTGGACACAAACACACCTCCTTGACAGTGGATCTTTTTTATAGTTTTCCAGATTATGTTGTTCATGGTTTGACATAAATCCCGATTTTTCGGTTCTTTGGAGCCGTTTTAAATTGGTCTGGCTCTTAAAATCCTTAAACTCAAACCTGATTAAAATGATAATTGACAATTATTGACAATTAGCTGGATCGAGACATTTAAGGGGAAAGATTTTCGGTATACAAATGGCACATTTGACTGTTTCTATTTTCATTTTAGATGACAATCAGAAATTACCAAGATGTACTGGTGGAATTATACCTACTTAATTTAATTAACTATTATTAACGAAGAACCAATCTGAATTTATACACCAACACTGTTATAAAATGTCACCACATAAGTTTTTAACGCCAATCGCTTATTATTCTTGCACCTACATCACATTCACTGACCATTTCTGATGAACTGCGATGAAAATGTGAAAGAGCAACATGGATAAAACAACTTACCAGTGACTGGTGTTTACTTCATAATAAGAGCACCCCTGTTATTCAAAACATCCCGACACAAGATTAACAAATGGATCCTTAACCAGGGTTCAAAGAATATCAGGATGAGAATTAACAGGGTTGATTTATCCTGATAACACCTCGCCTGTTAGCCTGAATTAAGTTAAAGTAAGTTAAGAATTAAGTTAAATTGAATTAAGTTAAAGGAGCAGGGTGCTGATTTTGATGCCCTGCATGTATAATAGTGTGGCAGCAGATGGCGACAAACTCCAAACCCTTCATGCTGCCATGTTAACTCAAAGGTCTTGAGGACAATGCAAAACCCAACTGTTGCTTTTGCTTATTCTGGATGATTGTTCATTTTAAAATTAAGCAGCACTATGCTGGGAATTACATAATGTCTCCAGGATAATAGAGGTATAAGTTGCCCCACCATTACAAGTAAAAATAATTAACAAGGGAATGAGGGAAGTGTTGATCAAGCAATGTCTGCGAACACCCACACAACTTCTCGGAGGAGGACTAGTCAGCCTTAATAAGTGGAGACATCTATGTGGGTGGACTATGGCCATACAGGGGCTACTTTTTCCTCATTGTAATATTTAAGACATATTCAAGCACTGTACTGTCAGTATTTGACTGAGCAGGTTTCAGTCATCATTTGATAATAATCTCAGAGAAACCAAGGCCCCTTGTTCTGGCGCCCAGCTATTATGTTCTAAACACTTATATTATTAACTGTCTGGTAATGCTCAAGTTCTATTACATGTCTTAAATACTATTTTTTTTTTTTTTTTTTTAAAAGGTGCCACACTCCAATACTACATGCTCCTCCAAAACCACTTGTGTAACAAAATAAGAGATGTGTAATCAATGCGAAGTCACACAATCAATCATTTTCATTTTTAAAGGCTGGTATAATGTGAAGCCATCAGGAAAAAACTTCATTGGAGGATTTCCTTGTCCTTCCTTTCCTCTTTAATCTGCACTGAAATTGATAGAAAAGCAGGTGACTTATCAAAAAACGTTTGTTTCCCTTTCATTTTAAATTAAAACAAAAAACTTTTTTTTTTTTTTTTTTTACAAAAACATTTAATACACTATTTAAACATGTTTGAACAGAACAGGATTCTCAGGACTTGTCCAGTGACAACTGTCTTCACAGCTACAAAAGCTGTACATGGACACTCTGTTCCAGTCACATAATTACATTAGTCAATGACACATTTCACAAAACTATGAATCATAATCAACAGGCAAAAATAATGTCCAATATCCCGGGAGTCTTATGTTGAAGCCGTAATCGACTGTCACATTCTTATCTGGGAAAGTGAGATTTCAGGTGTTCCTTCAGAGCTGGTATAGTGGGAAGCTCTTTGCGACACATGTGACAGCGGAGAGGTAGTTTCAACAACTCACTGGTGCCTTCTTTCACAGTGACCCTTCCATTTGTTTGAAGCATCTCAATGACGTCTGCCAATAAAGAAAACACATTTGCAGAGATGCACAAAGTGTACTGCTGAGTTTAAAATGACAAAAACAAACTGAATTTACTCTCACCTTGAGACTCAATGAAATAGTCAGTTGTGAATGAGTTCCAATGCTTTTTATTTTTTAAACAAGGAGAGTCAAAGTCCTGGCTGATCACATGGAGATGAACATGACTGTAAAAGAAAATAAACACAAAGTGTGTTAATTTTTTTTTGTGTGTGTGGGTGTCTAACACTCAAACATGGTTGTGTGAGACACGCTTTGGCTATACTGTGTAAAATAGGGCACACCTATTTGTATAGCACATTTCACAAAGACAATTCAAATAAAAAGGTCAGAAACTACTTCAAAAGAAAAGATAAAAACAAAAAGTGCTAGACAGGTAAAGATGCAAGTGCATGGTGGATAATATCCGTTTATGGCTCAGTCAAGGTGGCAGAGAACATAAAGTGAACCACATACTACAACTGCTTTAGAAAATGTCAAAAATTCCAATGTTGACCCAACATTCAAGCAGTTAATCTCACTAACCTCATACTTGGGATGGCATGGTACCCTGTGCGGAAGCGTTGTGAGCTGGCATCAGGGCACTGCTGAATCATCCGCTCAGCAACTTGCTGCATGTGTTTCACCAGATCACAGTGCTCCTCATGCAAAGCCTTCAGACTGGGAATGGATTGCCACGGGAGGACCAGCCAGTGGTAGCGAGCTTTGGGGTATTTATCTTTAATTACTACGACTTTATCATCCTTGTATACCTAGAAAAATGGAAACACTAATATTTAACAGCTGGACGTTGTGAGAATCAACCATGCGGTTGAGATCAATGATCCAGATCAGTCTGCATAACAGCAACTGTAGTTTTTTTTTTTTTTTACAATAGCTACCTGCATCTTTGGGTCTTGCATTGAAATCTTCAGACCTTGGCTCCAATGACCAATGGTTTCCTACAACAGATTTGAGGTGGCATATTTCTTTTTGTATCACCAAGTGTAAAATATTAAAAACATTTTAAATATGGGCATGAACAGACACACAAACACTTTTTACTTACACTGCTTTTTGTTGCTTCTCCATGGCTGACTGATGCTAACACCTTCTCTGTTTGTTTTGCTGTTTTCATTTTCTGGGCCTCTCTCTGACTCTCTCTGTCCTCTCTGTCCTCTGACACTGACTCTCGTGGTCTTTTGGTGCCACAGTGGTTGCCGGTTGGATCCTCCTTGAACTGTACAGTGTATGGATAGAGCTGGTTGACAATATGAAGCTGCTGTCCGGGCTTCATTTTGACTTCATTGCCTGTACCAACCACTGCAGAGTCTATGGAGGTGGGGTTCACGCCCAGCTTTGGAATAAAGATGGTAGATGAGACACAGAGTGTTCAATAACTTGTGGAAGACCTTTCAGTAATTAATGAAATAAAAGCATAAATAAAACGTTACTACTCCGGGCAAGCAATGGATATTCATAATGGCAGCAAGGACTCCAAGTATTTAAGTTCAACATTAAACTTGATTCATATTATTCTCTTGATTTCACACTCAAACAAAAACCTTTTTTTAATCCATCTTACCTGTTTAACTTTGACATAACCTTTGTTGCATTCTGCTCTCAATTCAACTGGTTGGGGAGGGATAACATTTAAACAGGTTACAGTTTGTTTTTGAAGATGTTTTTAAATACAAGAAATGTACAGAAAAATCTGAGAACAATCAGTGTTCAGACACATTTGTAACAGTTTGCAGTGGGTCAAAAAATCTGCATGTTTATATATAAGATATTTATAAATGGCTTATATTACATCACATGTGCACAGTAAAATTGTTTTCTTAGATCTGTGCATTGAAAAGCAAACAGCATCAAGACATTACAACAAATAAATTGCTTATGCGAGAATAAATCAAATTTCAGGACCTTGTGAGTGTTACACTATTATATATCAATGCATATAATTATAGATGCCTTAATATGTAAGCATTATTTTAATGTTGTATGTGGTTAAGGTGGAGCAGGGTTTTTTTTTGGGCTGTACCTAAAGATTTTTGTCATATCTATTTATTGTATAAAACATCAAACAACTGTGAAATAGCCTTCACAATATAATGTAGGCTAAGGAGACATCTTGTCCCAAATAAACCATAAACTTATCATAATGTAAAAACAAAGAAAGAGTCATATTCTCACATTTTAAAAAACCATCAAAAATATTTCCACTTATGCTTAATGAACTAGGATTTAACAGATTTATCATACTAGTTTTTACATTTTCTGTCAAATGACAAATCAATTAATTGACCTCCAATTACAGCTCTACACATTTTAACTATTTTGGAGCTCGGTTTGCAACAGGGAATATTAAACCTACCAAATAAACGTACCGGTGTAAACAGTACACTTTCCTCTGGACAGTTGTGTGGTAGAAGCTGCATGGAACTGGAAATACACATGTAGATGTACCTCAACTTTTCATGTAAAATACTAGTAAATTAACTTGGTTATTTTCCACCACTGCCAATATTAGATTTGAACTTGGTCTTATAATGCTAAACTGGGTGACATTTCTTTTTTTCTGAGGTTTAGTTTTTGTTGTTGTAAGCTTTTAGAAGTGCAGCTAACCGCTAACATAGCCAGTGTCAGTATATTACCTTGTTGCCTGGAGCATTTTTTGTCTTTAATAGTCGTTTCTGGACCTCGACCCAGGACAACGGCCTGTAAGTGGGGCAGCTGAATGGGTTTATGATTGTCCTCCTCGCTGATGAGCCAGCAAATTGGCATTTTATCATCTTATTTGGCAAATCTTCTGCTTTACAAAACGGTTACATGAGGTCGTCGCTTGTTTTGATTGGTGACTCCGCGTCGCAGGAAATTGACGTCGCGAAGAAAACTCTGGAAGCGTCGCAGTGAACTAAAGTCTGCTCTGAACTTGTGAGGATTCACACTGTTGTCTTCATAAAAGGTTTGAAACAAACAGTTCAGTCGTACATATTCACAAATTTCGCTTCTGCAATTGTCACGTTTGGTTTACTTGTGGCTTGACGTCCTTTAAAAAAATAAAATAAAAATAAAAAATAAAAACTAGCTATCGTGTTAGCGTTAGCCTGGCTATCGGTGCCACAGCACGTCGGGCCTGATAAATGTGAAACCTCGCTGTTTTCATCCTGAGCGCAGTAACAGGTGTTTGTTAATTCGTTGACGTTAATAAACGCCCGTCTAAACTGGGAATTAAAGCCGTGAAGGTCACTGGGTTCATGTGTGATGGCGCCTGGCTCCGTTATTCCAGGATAACATTTCAACACCAGTAATCAAAACAAGCTTGACGTGTAAGAGCAGGTGGTAGTGAAGCCTCCGAGTTTGTTGTTCTCCTGTAGCGTCGCATCTAATTGTTAAACTTTGTGTCACTCTATACTCAGGCTCATGGTCCAAACGTAGCTGCAGTTGTATTTTCCCTTTCTGGGACCCCCGGGGTCCCAATAAGTTGGTACAACCCCTGAAGCAACCGGTGTTTTAAAATTTGAGACTAAAACTTGTTTCTTGTACAGACTTGACCACACCCACTAAACCAGTTTTACAGACATTGCAGCTTTCAAAGGCTTTTTGTAACCAGCTGATATTTTTCTATTATTGATTTAGGATTTTTTTTTTCACCCTCTCCTCCTGCAGATCGCTGTAATTTTGCAAAGATCACATGTTTAAGACCTACACCCAGTTTTTTCAGATGTGATCCTTTTCAGTTTCGATTTCCGGGCTTGACTGATCGCAGGACATTTGCATCCTTAATTTTAGATTTTTGAAATACATTATCCTCTTCATCTGTGCAGTGTTTCTCATGCCACTGCCTGCCACATTACTCTAAAGCAGATCATTTCTATGACTTCCTGAAAACCTTAACAAAACTGAATGATGCTTTGCTGGTTTAACATAATGGTACATTTTTAGGCACTTTTAATAGTTCTGTTGTATTGAACTTCACTATAATTCAGAAATGTTTGTAATATTTTGTCCAGCACCACACAGTTAGACCACATGATGATATTGTTCTTTCTTTTTTTTTTTTTCCTCTTGCCACTATAACATGCTCAGTGTTCAACAAATTCAGTTTCAATCAAATCTTTTCCCTGTTGTTTTGTTTAACAAATTCAGTCTCTTTCAAATTGTTATCCTGTTGTTTTGCTTATAGTTAAGAGACCAAGTATTTGTAGGCAGGGTCATTCTGGTTATATATTTATGGTAGGTCTCAATATTGGGATACTCATTGTGTTTTTTTTTTTTTTTTTTTATGTTGTTTACTCTTCCAGGGTTTATCATTAAAGGGAAATATGGTCAAGGAAACAGGCTTCTATGACACATTGGGGGTGAAACCCAATGCTACTCCCGATGAACTGAAAAGGGCTTATCGCAAACTAGCCTTAAAATATCATCCTGACAAAAATCCCATACAAGGAGAGAAGGTAAGTTTTACACCCAGAAGTATTGACGTATGTGGGGAGTTTTTTATTGCATAGAAGTCTTTTTTTTTTTTTTAACTAGACTGGATTTATCTACTCCATTCGAAGATTTCAGGCATTTATCACACTACAGCTCTTACATTGCACACAATGCCAAAGAGTTAAACACCATTTCAGCAGCTGTATAGTGCCAGAAATGTTTGCCCTACCAAGGTTGTCTGGCAAAGCTTTTCTTCTTTTTCTTAGTTCAAGCAGATCTCACAGGCATATGAGGTGTTGTCCGATGCCAAGAAAAGAGAGGTGTATGACCGGGGAGGTGAAAAGGCTATAAAAGAAGGAGGAACAGGTGTTGGTGGCGGCAGTAGGGACTTTGACTTGCCTATTGACATCTTTGATTTGTTTTTTGGCGGAGGAAGTCGGATGCACAGAGAGCGCAAAGGTATGGGAATGTGATCTGTGAGCTTGAATGATGTGCAAAGATTGTAAAGTGTAATGCGAGGTCTCTTTGAGTTATATAAAACAAAAAACTCTCTTTACTTATGTGACTTCTGAGCCAGACATTTTCATCAGCCATTTAATTTCTTAATCAATGAAAATTTGGTCTTTAAAATATCAAAATACAACGAAAATGCCATCACAATGGTTCTCAAAGTTTTTCACATCAAAACCCCTTATACTGACACAAATTAGGACCCCCATCTAATAAGATTTCAGCATCACCTGCTAGATAAGTAATAAATAAAGCAATCATACTTTTTGTCATTGAGTTATCTATGGGTGGAATTATAGTGAAAATAAATAATTCCCCTTTTACTGGGCACTAATCTCTGTAGTTGTACATTACACAATGCTCAGTTTTCATTTTCTTGCTTCAGTTGTTTATAAAAGGAGGCGCTAAACAAGAATTACATGCTTTAATAAATCTTCACCACATTCTTCCTCCAGTTTGTCTTTGTGACAACATTATAGCGTATTGGAACAAGAGTGATGAATGTTTGAGAGAATAGGCCTTAACTCTGGCTGTACATCAAGTGTTGCACTTGTGACTGTGCAGTTTGGCCAAAAGGAAGTTATCCTTAAATGACAAGAAGCAAACACAGCCTCTTCTCATCTATTGAGTCTATAGTGTCATCTTCCACAACATTTTCTCCTCTTCCTGTTCACTGTACAGTTGTGTAATGTATGACAATCTATTTGGTTTTAGTTGTGATTTAGGCTCATGTAGTAATGTTATATGTATGGAAACTGATATTAAGCAGTCAAACACAGCTGAGCGTGTTTTAATAAAATCTTTGCAACTGTGACCTTATTTCAAGAAATAGCATTTTTCTGTGTTTTTTCTCATGATATAATGTTTGGTTCCACTGCAGGGAAGAACATTGTTCATCAGATTACAGTGTCACTGGAACAGCTTTATAATGGAGCTACAAGAAAACTTAGCGTCCAGAAGAATACCATCTGTGAGAAATGTGAAGGTATGACTTGTGACATACTTACACCCTCTTGTTAGTGTCACCACTGGGCACGTTTGTTAGTCCGAGCAGGCTTTTCAGCACACATAGACCCAGGCAAGTTATAAAAGGGCTATTTGTCCAATAAAAAAAAAGCATTACTCTTGTTAATGTAATATAGCCCGGTCAATTCAGTTTATAGCTTGGATGTAAGCCTATAACTTTTTCTTTCTTTCTTTTCATGTTTTTTTTTTTGTTAGGTCGAGGGAGTCGGAAAGGAGCTGCACAGATGTGCATGACTTGCCATGGTATAGGTATGCAGGTTCATGTGCATCAGTTATTACCAGGTATAGTACAGCAAGTTTCCACAGTGTGCCATAGCTGTCAGGGCCAAGGACAGAGAATCAACCAGAAGGACCACTGCAAAGCATGTGCAGGTCGAAAGATCCTGCGACAGAAGAAGATCTTGGAGGTCCATATTGACAAAGGTGAGAGTTAATCTGTGACTGGTTTAAGAGCAAATCAAAACAAGAAAAAATATTGTACAAACATCACCTCTTTGCTTCGCTGCTACAGGAATGAGAGGTGGCCAGAAGATAGTTTTCCATGGAGAGGGAGATCAGGAGCCAGGACTTGAGTCAGGTGATATCATCATTGTCCTGGACCAACGGGAACATCCACGTTTCACCAGGTGAAATATTCTCTGTTGTCAAGTCTGTTACTGATGTTACCTGTGCTAAAGGATTTAGTGATACAGGCTGTATATAGGTACATGCACATGGATATTTAAAAAGCCTGTGTTTAAATACAAAAGTGATGGATATTTTGGAGACTCACTGCAACATTTGACTTTGCAGCCTGTTTAAAGTTGAATTTATTATATCTAATATTTCTTCGTGTACTTATATTAGAAGATGACAGGTGACCCCAAAGTAGATAGCAGCACACTTTTATAAACCATCCGGTCCACCTAGTAAAGTCTGTTTTTTTTTTTTTGTTTGTTTGTTTGTTTTGTTTTTTTTTTTAAATTTTGCTTAACTTGTTCTTTTGTCATCAGGAGAGGACAGGACCTGATCATGTCCATGGAGTTACAGCTGGTTGAAGCTTTGTGTGGTTTCAAGAAACCTGTTCTGACACTGGACAACAGAACTCTACTCATCACCTCACATCCAGGTAAACCAAACCATTACATACACAGCTGCCCCTAAAGTTGTGAGATGTTTTGTTGGTTGTCAGAGCTAATGCCTGATGATGTTCTTTTCAGATTCATATTCATCTAATCAATAACCAGTAAAAATAAATGTTTACTTTTTTATGACTAAGGTGGTCCATGTTTTTATTTTTTTAATAACAGGGGAACTGATCAAGCCTGGAGACACAAAGTGCATCTTAAATGAAGGGATGCCCACATATCGCAGACCCTTTGAGAAGGGACGACTTATTATTAACTTCTCAGTAAGACATTTTTCACATGCTTATCTTACACATGCTTTCCTTTTTGTAATACAGATGCACTTACAGAGCACACACAGAAAAAGGGGAGAAAGAGTGAGCTGCTAGCTGCTGTGCAAACTGATAGAACAGAATGGTCACAACTCATGGACAGGTTGCTCCTGTAAAAGTGTAGGACGCTTTGATCTGTGATTTTGTGTTTTTAAAATTTGTTTCAGAGTCGCAGCTTACTCTGTCATCTCCGAGTCTAGCTGTGGTGTTTTGTGGTTCAACACACAGACTGTATATAAAAAATGGATGCAGTTGTGCCTTAGACCTGCATTCTATGTAATGACCATCAGGGGGCGACTACACTGGTTGCAACAAGAAGTCACATTACATGGGCTCTGGGAAAATGGCCCTGCTTCTCACTCAAGTTTCAAGTTTCTTGAAGTTTCTTTAATATACACCTTTTAAATTATGGTCCCATTAAAGGAAAATGGACGATAGAGCAGGGATGAATGAGCGTGCAGCTACTGTGGTTTGATTTCATACAGAACCTAGACCTTCACTATAATTAAAGAAATACATGGAAATCTCACTTTACAAAGTTTGCGACCTTTAAATTATTAACCTGACAACCACGGTGTGGAACTGTGAACACGGCTGTTATGCTTTTTTGCATTAGGTGGTGTTCCCACAAACCAACTTTCTCCCCATACACAAGCTGAAGGAGCTGGAGCGCTACCTCCCAGAAAAGATTGATGCAGATCAGCCTGACAGTATGGACGATGACCTCTACATCTACGCCGACCTGGAGGACTGTGACTTCAAGAATAGAAAAAGACCCCATCGTCAGTACTGCTACATGGATGAAGACGATTACACGTTATAAATAATAACTGGCTTGATGCCTGAACCCTCATCTGTGATGCAAAACACCTTTTTGAAATTTTATGCACTTTTTATTTTATTAAGTTTCTTAAAATCTGTTTACTCGTTGAAGTTTTCTTTCAACCTGAATCGCGCAACTGTGTCCCAACGCCCTCCTGATTTATTGTAATGCTGTTTTGATTGATGTAAAAGTCCTGGACAAAACTTGGATCCAGGTGTGCGGGATTCCTCATCATCTCCAGGATCTTATTTAAATTTTTTAATTTATTTTATTTTTATTTTTTTACCCAGTCACACTGTGATTATAGACGAGGGCTGGTATTACAGTGGCTTCACAGGAAAGAAAAACTTCTATGTCCAAACAAGGACTGCCTGCTTTTTATACAGTTAGACTAAAACAGAGGACAAATATTAATCTGAAAATAACCTTTTTTCTATAGTGTTACTAAATCATTTGTTGTTGTGAAATACCCATTGATGTTGGCACATTCAATCAGTTGTGAAGAACCAATCTTCAGTTGGTGGCGGTGGAGACTGATATACATGGATACTTGACAACAACACTTATGCCGTTTTACCCTTTCAAGGGCTATTTTCTAGACATTATTAAACAATCTTGACAATGTGACAGGAAGATGTAGAGTTGATGACTTAGGCAAGAGGCTACTTTAGGTTCAAGCCACTAAAATGTTGATTATTCAAACTAATATTTAAGTTTATTTTAATTAATATTACTTTTGAGTTGCCATTAGTTGTCTGTGTTGATGGCACATTTATTTTTGTGAAAAGTGGAACATCTCATGCATATACATGTACAGTGGGGTCCAAAAGTCTGAGACCACAAAGAGGTCTCAGAAGTTTGAAGGCTTCTGTATATATATATGAGTCAAATATGCATGGCAGGGTAGATATTCAAAGACAAAAAGTCAAACATGAGTAAGAAGTCACAAAATTCACTCATTCTTTTTTGTTCCAGATGTGATTTGGTTTGGGATTTTAGCAGAAAGTTACACAGAACTCAGATATAACAGGTCCCTAATGTCTTGATGGTAAATGTTTTAATGTCTTAAAAAAATTAAGTGCCAAGTTGCACCCAAGTTGAAGAAAAAAAAGGGTAACTAATGTCTGGGTTGATGTTTTTAAATGTTAAATGTGAAATTATTTCAGGCATGTGCTTTTAAAATCATCAGAAGATCTTGTAGAAGATTTGGAATTTAAATGACAAATTTTAATCAAAGTAGCAAGTTAAAATTGTTCATTGGTTTTTGGTGGTTTTGGCCCACAAGTTATTCAGTGTTTTGTTTTTTGGTTTGTTTTTTGTTTTTCATATATATAGAAATATATATATATATAAAAATACCAGATGCCAAATGGGATTTAAAATCGGCACACCTGATACCTCGTTGATGTGTCTGCCTGTTTGACAGCCTTATAATAACTTAACTTGAAGCTACTTGATAATGCAGTTTTGTTTGTTTTTGTTCATGGATGATCTTGGCTCTTATGAACACAACTATGTTCATGGACAAGAGGAGTTCCTTAAGTTGTTGGATTGTTCTTGAAAACAAATGCAAATTTATGAGTCGTCATAATGTCAGGGGGAATTCCACTCAAATACGTCTTGTCCAGGTCTCGATTTGACTGTATGTGTTAGGACCAATGATTACTTGTGTGTGCTCATGTTTTCTAATTAAATGCAGTTTGATGGTCTTTCTAAATTGCAGTGTTAATATTTGTCAGGAATTTATTTCTGTTACGAGCTGATCTGCTGAAGTTACCCAACAAAATTACAGAGCCATTTCTGCATTTCAGTTTCAAGACCTTGGTTTTACCTGCTCTTGATAAATTCAGAGTAAAACTGAAACCTTGAAACTACTAGAATGCCTACATCCTTTTGTGGAGTAACTCCCCTCTCATTTTCAATCAGTATTTTACATTTACACTGTTTTATCTTATGGCACAAAATAATCATCTTTATTACGCATTAGGAAGTATTGTTACTATTATTAAACACTGGAGTAAAAGCATCATAGTTTTGCTTCTGCCAATCTTCAGACATGTGACAGGACATTTAAGATGAACTAGAATTTTAACAATTAGTTGATAATGAAAAAATAATTAGTTTGCATCTGGTTCAATCTAATGTGTTTTTGTTTTTAGGCAAGGCAATTTTATTTGTATAGCCCATTTTTACAGTTTGTCTCAAAGGGCTTTACATAGCATCATAACAACATCCTCTGCCCTTAGACCCTCACATCGACTGAGGAAAAACTCAAAACAAAAAACCCTTTTAACAGGGAAAAAAAGAGAAACCTCATGGTGAGCAACAGAGGAGGGATCCCTCACCCAGGACGGGCAGACGTGCAATAGATGTTGTATACAGACGGGAAAACATGTAACAATACAGAATATGCACAGATGGAAATGGTGCGCAGGAGTTAATGAAGGCAGTTTTTGGTGGGAGGGAGGGCAGGGAAAGTCAGGCAGCTTAATGGGAGTAATGGGTGGTAGACTGGTTCCTGGGAGCGAAGAGCAGGTCGGTTTAACAGCAGGGGTAAAAGGGAAAGGGGGTGATCCAGGGGGCGGTTGGTGGAGAGAGATGGAGCTTCGGTGGATCGGAACACAAATGGAGAGAGAGCGAGACACCAAGGCCAAACAACAAGGTGCAGTAGATAGTGAAAATGATAATTTAAAGTCTGGGAGAAGAGAGGAGAGGAGAGGAGAGAGCGCCATGTAACCTGATCTGTCCCCCAGCAGTCTAAGCCTATAGCAGCATAAAAATGGTTCAGAGCTACCTGAACCGGCCCTAACTAAACGTTCTGTCATAGAGGAAGGTTTTAAGCCTAGTCTTAAATGTAGTGAGAGTGTCTGCCTCTCTGACCCATGGAGAGAGTTGGTTCCATAGTAAGGGAGCCCAATAACTGAAGGCTCTACCTCCCAGTCTGTTTTTGAAGATACTGGGAGTCACTAACAGACCTGCATGCTGGGAGCGAAGTGCTCTGGAAGGACAATAAGGGACTATGAGGTCTTTCAAATAAGATGGAGCTTTTTCATTAAGGGCATTTTTCATTAGATTATTTGTCAGTCTTAACATAAACACGTTTGTCCAATTCTTCTGACACTTTCAGGTAATTTGTTCATATTTGCCTTAAACGTTCACTTGAACTCAAAGTTAATCTGATTAGATTTCGATGGTCACGGTGACCACAAAACTATGTTGGCCTTGTGAATGCAATATCATGGGAATTGTGAGAGGGAATCCACTCAGATTTAGTACAAATTTCCTTTTGGACTCAAGGATGAACTGACTAGAGTTTGGTGGTCAAACTCTCTGTCACTGTGACCTTACATAGCACATTTTTGCCCATAATTCAGGAATTCATGCCATTCTCAACTTGGCTGTTTGAAAACATCTGATGTCTTGGTGAAATATGTTTAAATGCAATGTAACAGTGACAACCTCCAAGTTTTTAAATTTTATTGATAATCCTTTTTAACATGGCTGGCAGTGTTAAATATACAACAGAAAGAATAGAGAAAAATAGTGCAATGACTTAACATTATATTGCAACAATGACAGATCATTGATGGCACAGTGACAGATGACAGAAAGTACAAATAATAAACACTGGTCGAGGCAGTAGCTCTGTTTCTTGCAGGCGTACATGTCCTATTTATGCACAAGAACACCAATTACAGTCAACAAAATGATAGTAATGTGACCACATTAAACACATTTATTATATACACACAGGATACAGCATGTGTCACTGGAGCTCTGTTGAGGTTAACCATTAGTCATCATGCATATTTAGAAGAACTAAAAGCATTGTAGAGCCACATATAGACGGTGTAACTGAGGTAGCATGCAGGGAACACAGAAGATTAAACAAATCATCATAATCATTGAATCAAAGATACAAAAGTATTATTATAAACCAAACGCTGACAAATAATTTACCTGATATTGTTTGTTTATGCCCAAACACAAGGCAGTTTTTATTATAAATTTTTTCACGACAGTTCACTATCATGCATTTTCATGTCTAATAAAGACAGAAGAGATGAAAATGGGGATTCAAACTGCACTGGTGAAGTTGGATCCATGAGGAAGAGTGTGTACAGTATGGAGGACCTAGACAGTGATGCAGAAGTTAATAAAGCAAAGAGCAAGAGTCAGTTTTTAGATAACAAACAATTCTATTAAAAATAGATTTTGTGAGACGTAAGTAAAATTATAAATGAGATTTTTGCCTGCTACCTGTCTGTTAATGTTTGCTTGTGCTGGACTGTCTACACATGTAAGACGCTGAACTTGGGGTACTATTTACTCCCATTTAATTGTTGTTTGTTAAAAACTACAGTGCCCAGCTTTTTGGAAATTATTTAGCTTATAAATGTAAATATAACTATGTATTTGCAACCTGATTTTAACGATTCACATCTCAGCTGGAGCCAAAGTATTGGAGTACCAGAGACCTTGTCGAAAAATTGGATATTATAATTGGTTGTTGTATGGGATTCATTGACAAGAGGAATAAAAGTCAAAGAAATCTGAAAATTTGAAATTATTGGCAAAAACTTAATTAATTAAAAATTAATTTAAAATATCAAAAAACTCAAAGTTTCAAAGGTTATACTAAATGTTTAACTGTGAACTGTAACAAACTGTAACTGTAACTGTATCAAATCACATCTGCAGATGTAACTGTATCAAATTACATCTGCAGATGGCGTGGCCAGTTGACATGGA
The DNA here is from genome assembly GCA_038496675.1 of Rachycentron canadum. NCBI lineage: Eukaryota > Metazoa > Chordata > Actinopteri > Carangiformes > Rachycentridae > Rachycentron > Rachycentron canadum. The sequence goes on along the minus strand of CM076650.1, from coordinate 11,249,481 downwards.
AATGATTGTTAAAACTGACAAGAAATTCTAGACATGCTCAGAAAAACTGGTGATTTTAATATCTACAATTCGATGCCAACTTCAAAAATCCATCTGGTGATATGATCGAAGGCTCCAAACAGCTACTAAATGGATCTTGTGAGATTGTTTTCTCCATCAATTCACTGGTTTACAATACACTGATGGATTAGTATTTTTGTAAGGTGTTTTGTTAATTGGCCTTTTAAATGTAACTAAACAGAAATGAATGAATGAATTCCTTTAAAACCGTGCATATGGCTCTTTAGGTCCTCCATGTCCCGAAGCAGTTGACAAGTTAGGGTTTCCATAGCCTTAGCAGGCCATCCTCGCTGTATGTGGCAATCAGATTCTCATGTGGGTGGTGAGCAATGCCAATGACATCTTTCTCATGAACCTGTGGGTGCAGAGACACACAGATAACCACACATCAGTGTTACTTGTTAACCCCCAGTAGGACTGCTACACAGTGGCAGTGACACAGTCACAGTATCAAGTCCAAAAAATGACTAAATGAAAAACACCAGCAGAGTGTGGATGAACTGCCTTTCATAATGAGTGAATATTAGCAGCAGAGCTTACGGTCAACGTTTTCTCCAGCCTTCCTGTTGTGTAGTTGAAGCAGTACAGCACTAAGTCTTCTCCCACACAGTAAATCCACTCCCCATGGGGTGACAGGGTGCAACACACAAAGTCTGTTCCTTCTTTTCTATCTGTGCTGAAGGTCTTCACAGTCTGCGGACAAAGAGAAGACATTGGGCATTGTGTGGGTACTGGCACAACTAAACTACTAATACTTACAAAATGAAAGAAAAGACTGAAATAGATGATGCATATTCAATAACTGTCAAAGTGCTTTAAGGAATATATTACCAAATACCTGTTCAGACCTGGCATTGTCATGCATCCTCAGTGATCACAGCACACCTTGCATTAAAATGTATCTCCAAATGCATCAGTTTAGTGGGTGGTCCTTCTTTAAACCATCAAAATGGGGTCTGAGTAATCCAACCTCAAATGGGTCCTCAATGCATCTTGGATGCATTCACATCTGTACTTGTGATCATCTGAGACGGCTAATACAGGCACTGAACAGGGCCTTATTCGCTTTCTTCCAAAAGTTAGATGAGAAGATTGACAATATGTCTTCAACATTAAGTTCAAGCAGGCAGTTTGCTTAGCATAAAGATTGTAAATGAAATCTTGAATATGGTAGTATTGTAAATACATTTTTCTTGATATGAAATATCTTATAGTATCTTATAGTTCACACAGGGCTCTCACCTGACCACGCATACTCATGATGACCACTTTGTTGGAGTGGTTACAAACCACAAAGTGCTCTGGGTTTTGGGGTAGAGGGATCACATTGTTGACAGGGACCTCTGATGTCCGGGACAGTGATTTGAAAGTGTGGATGCATTCGCAAGTCTTTGTATTCCAAATCTGTAAAATACACAAGTTTCAGATACCTGATTTGACTGATGCAGCACAAACCTGAATTACAGTCATTTAATTTGGCTCCAGATTGTATCTGTTCATTGTACCTTAACAGTGCCGTCAGATGAGGCACTGATGATGTGAAATCCATCTTGAGTGAAAGATGCATCATTTACAAACGATGAATGGCCATTTAACTCCTTTAGTGTCTTGCCTGACTTCAGTTCATGGATTCTGAAAGTGACAGTGTTGCATAAGTGACTGATATAAAAGCGGTTAAAAATACTGAAATCAAGTAAAACAGCAGCTCTGACTCATGAAGAGATCCACCTCTACTTCACTCAAGAGGGGATTTTTCTTGAGTGCGGACAAAATGAGTTGCTGAGCTGCCAATGTTATTTTTAGCTCCTGTGGAGTGACTGGGAGCAGATTAGCTAAACCATGACAAAATGCCTAATGCACGCTGATTTACTCCGTCTCTGTGAGGATGGTTTAGCGTATGTAAACAATTCAGACTCCCAGCCAGTGGAATTGCAAACGGAGGAACATGCTGCAGCTTTGTGCCTCAGCACATGGTATCTCAGCTACACCCACACAGTACATGTGCTTCCAACACAGTGAAGAGGCTCAGCCCACAGCCCGCAGGGGTCAGAAATAGATATTCAACTCCTCAGCTAAGAAAGGGATTCAGTGTGTGTCATGGATAGAGAGAGAGGAAGTAAGGGACAGACATCCTTGCCCTTTGTACGCATTGCGTATTTACATTCAGGTGCATGATGTGTGCAAGTGACATGGGACATCAGGCATCGACTGCTGATGTCTCCATGGAAATACGTTTTTTAAATGTTTTAAAAGCTATTCAGTCCAATTCCAATTAACTAATATTTAACTGGATAGTGAAGAAATAGAGAAAACTGAAATTTGAAATCAGTTTGATAAACAGTAAAAATAAATTTTTTATTCAACAATAAACAGAGTATATTCACCTGAAATGTATCAATTAATCACTGAATTTCCATTGAAAATATGTGATAATGAAACAAATGTACTTAAAGAAAAACAAACAAATTACGCAAATACACTAGAATTACACAGATTGTCATTACAGTGACAACCATTGACAGGTTGAGTTAACAATAACCAATTTTATCACACCCCAGAATGTGGCCTATGGCAAAGGTTTGAACAATTGTAAGATTAAAGAGAGAAATAAACTGCCATTTGTTAATCCACTATGGGCTGTAGAAAGGGCTCGCCGCCTCCTTTAACTGAGCTGAAGCCCATGTGTCTGCCTTTGAAACTTTTTTGAGCTCAGCAGACAGGCTGAGTTCTGCCAAAACAAGGATTCAGACTCCTTCCATGTTTTTTGTTTTATCTCAGTACGTAATTTTGTTCAGATATTTACTTTTCACTTTAAAAAACTAATAGTTGCCAAAAGTTACTCTGTATTAGGTATTTATCTGCTTCAATTCACTTGTTTGGCACATTTTTTTATGTAAAGATCCGTTTCATATAAAACATGAATTTGTATGAGTTATTCACGAGTATAGACTCATTAATCTGATCAGTTAAATGTTATTTCAACCATTTGCAATACAGATTGTGTTTACAGTTGGTCCAAAGGCCAAGTTAAGCTTAGACAAGTACTGTTACTACATATTCATCAAGTGTCAGTGTGTCAGTGTATAATTTCAACGTTCTTTGAACAAAATTGTAAATGTTCTCAATAAAATTATAGTGTGACACTCCCTGTACTAAGCAAAACAAATAGGTATGTACTTTGGTCCCATTTGAGTAACAACAGCTTTAGTTTGCAGTGTGTTTATGATTATGATGCTGTTACACATCCCACCTGATGGTGTGGTCAAAGGATGCACTTAGGATCTGGTTGTTGTCCTTGGAGAAGCTGAGACAGGTCACACCTTTGCTGTGAGCATGTTCAAACCTACGCAGGCACAAGCCACTCTGGATCTTCCACACCTACCCCCACAACCCACCCCATAATAACACATAACATGCACATTTTAGGGAGAGAAAAATGCTTAAGTGACTGGTTAGATAAAAGTGATTGTTAAGTCTATGACATTACTGCATTTTCAAAATTTTGGTGTTCTTATAGCACCAGTTAAACCATTAAAGAAGGATACTCAAATTGGTAGCCTACATGGACAAATATACAAAATGTTTTTCCAGCAGTAATATAAGATAAGCAGCTGGTCCAACCTTTATTTTGCCATTTTGAGCTCCAGTTGTGAGAAGATCAGTGTCCTGACTGAAGCACATACACAGCACAGCATCATCCATCATCATGAAGCTATCTTGGGACTGGTACTTTAAATCCTATTTCATTCATGCAAAAACATGCATACATACACACAAAAGCAAAACAATGAATTAATAATATTAAAAGATCATTATATGAAAACATTTTACAAACATATACTGTGCTGTACTATTTTTTAAACTCTGTTTTAAAATCTGTTAATTTAATTTTTTTTTTTATTTTATTTTTAAAATTTTATTTTATTTAAAGTTAATTTTTTTTTAATTTAATTTAAATAGAATTTTTGAAAGTTAAGATTAAAATCTTTTTTCAAACAATACAAATTATAACAATAAACACTAACATAAACAGTATGGATTATGGATAGTATTCTGAAATCCATGTAAAGAAAACGTATGAAAGGTATAAAGAATATAAGACATCTCAGTATTTCTAATATGTGAAAAAAAAATATACCTTACTAATTTTTCCAGTGTTAAAGTTCCAGACCTCAATAAATCCATCCACTGATCCAGTGATTAAGTACTTTCCATCAGGGGAGAAACGGGCACACTCTACATGTGACCGACGCCCAAACTGCAGATTAAAATCACACAGAGCAATGACTCATCAACACTCGACTACCTTCCAGAAAACATGCTTTCCTGTTTGGACTGCGATCCAGAAGCACAGAGAAATAAAAAAACAAATTATAATCAAGTGACCTCAGGGAGAAATAATAAAGTTCTCCAACAGTGTGCTGTTGCGTGGGCTGACCACTCTTGCTAGTAACCTTGGGCAGAGAAAAACAAGGACGAGCAATTTAGGGGCAGCTCCATCTGGATGCAAGTGATGAAAGCACAGCCAGAGCCTAAAACAAGTGCCTCCAGGTGAGAAAAGAAATTAGTTTTGGAGCGTGTATGTGTGTGTGCCAAAGTACTATTAAAATAAAAACTGCAGACAAATCATCAATAAAACAAGCTCTTATTTACTGTGAATGCACTGTATACAACTAGAGAATGGCCCCGAGTCTCACTGTCTCAAAGTCCTCAACACAGTGGAATATGTGATGGTGTGTTACTTTACCTTGATGTGGCGGTACAGCTGGGTTGGAAAGCTCTCCTTCTCCACATGTCTCTCCTTGCTGCCAGGTGTATCAATGGGCATGTCCGGGGAGAGGTGACCAGGATACTGTTGGAGTCTCATAGACTGTGGAAAAGGGGTGAGAAAATGTCATAAAGCCATTTTCATGAAAGAAAATTGTGCTCTGTGAGAAAGTAATAGATCCTTGGAAATGTACATTTACTAGCTTATTGATATGTTTTTAAATTGAAAAGTGTTTCCTATGACTTATGTGGTTTGCGTATACATTTGTATTAGCATTTCATGTGGCATTAGACAGCTTTTGACTCACACATTTTTGTCCCTTGAAATGTTTTACTGGCAGCACTGAACTAACGTGGGCATCACCAAGAATCTTCCCATGGGAAACATGTACCTCTCTTTTTTTTTTTAGATACCAACAATAGCGACAAAAGAATCTGTGGGATGCATTCCTTTGGGAAGTTTAGTGTTAACATATTGCTGTCTTTAAGAACAGCTAGAGGAGGTGGGTATACAGTGGGCTATGTACAAAACAGCAGGGAAAGAGATGGAGAAACAAGAGACGAGATCACTATGGGCATTGATAAGTAAAGTGAGTATTAAGAGGAATATTGGTTAGTATACTGACGCCGACTTGTTCCAGGAGCCCCATGAGGCGAGAAGGAGGCACCACACTGACTTCCCTCACAAGCGCCTCAGCTATTGCCCTGCGTCGCTTTTCTTTGCTGCTGCCCCTCGGGTATGCCTGCAGTGGGAGGAAGAGGATGTTGCATTATAAAGCACTTGTTTGTAAAGCTGTTTAAAAGTGAGCAAAAATCTTTCCCGTCTTACCTCACGGGGGTCAAAGTAGGAGCATGTTAGCAGGTTCTCCAGGTGGATGTACCGCTCTGGCTGAGTCTGCTTCAGCATGATCATCGGGTCAGTTTGTCTGAGGAGTGAGCGAGCTGCACCCACCTCTCTCATTTCAATGAGCTCCATTACAACCTGTTGGAGAGATCGCTGTTCATTATACTGATGATAAGGGGGGAAATAATCAAGCCAAGAAAAGCATTAGCTGATCAATGAGGCGCTCACCTGCTCATAAAGGTCAATAAGTGTGTTGTCGGGCAACTTCAGGGACTCTATAGCCAGCAGGACACAGTCCCAGTGGCCGCTGTTAATATCTGCAATGAAACTGTCGATGCTCTCCACTGTGTTGAGTGAGACAGTGGTTTCCTCCTGTAATGTGGTCAGTGTTCGGTAGAGGTTGTTCTCCTTAAGGTACTGCATTATCAGGCGGATGACACTACAGAGACAAGAGGGTTAACTCTTACAAACACAGGTTGACCAATACAAAGACGGTACAGAATAAAGTGTCAGGTGTTAATAAGTGGGTTAAAATCTGTGGCATTGTTTGTATGAGAGCTGCACTAGTTGGTGTTTAAGTGTCTGGATTCAAGACTTATGTCATATGCAAACAATAACAAGCGAGTACTGAGTGCCAGTGATTCTGTATTGGATTCCTGAATCTTGTGATTTTAGAGGGCAGTGTCAGTCACCTTTATCACTAATTTCTACATTACATACACATCTATATTTTTTCTGACACTTATTAATGACATGTATTAATATAAGTTGTCTGTGTAGAAACAAGAAAATATCAGCATACTGCCTCATGTGGATGTTTGTCTCACTTCAGAGCCATCTGCTGGGCATTTTCTCCAACTCCCATAATGTGACTGTCAGTGACTCTCTGCAGAACTAAGTTTCATGGTCTTTTACGTGCACTTTCATACAAAGACATGGATCCCTGATACAGCCTGGCGACTAGATCAATCTCACTAACTGATGCTCTGAACTTTGAAACGTTTTTATACTAAATTTACTCCAATTTAACCTCCCACCTTAAGGAACCAACCGCAAGATGAGTTTCGATTTGACAACGTGTGCTCCATCGCCCCTTTTCCCACGGAAGACAACGGTCACTAACCAATAAAAACGCACAACCCACATCCTTGTCAGGGTGGAGAGCCTATTATTAGATCAATGAGGGTGAAGCAAACACTGTGTAGTGACTGCAAAGCAGCCCGGACCCGCCTCTGTCTCAGCACAAACAACAAGAACATCAGGCGGCTCAACGCATCCATCAGAGCAGCATCGTCCACATGTTCCTGCAGCGCAGTGACCATAACAAACAGCGGGCTGCATTAACAGCGAGAGGCTCTGTGATTGGATGCGAGGCTCCACAACCGAAACAGGCGCCACATGGGTTCTCACACTGTGCAGACAATAAATAACAGCGTCACAGCAGGAGACGGGTTGTTTAGATGAAACATTCTTCATACCCCAAGAAATGCAACCACAAGTGCATATATAAATGAGCTTTTTAGACTGAGACGGGCGTCACTGAGAAATGATAATAATAAACAAAGACATACCAGTGAAGCCACAAACAGAGCAAACCATCTTAATGCGTTATCCACAACAAGACAACGCACAGTCTTACAAGCTCTGTTTTCTTTTTGCACGGTCCCACTTCTTATCCTAACCACTTTCCTATTCTCCTTTACAAACCGCCACTGAAAACTTATTATTGACGAATGAGGCCGCTCAGGCAACGCGCACTTACTCCGCGGGCTCCATCTCCACAGCCATGCTGATGCTGTCTCCTGCTGCTGCCGCACCGGACTGACGGTGTGGCGGCTCCGCTCGGGCTCTCCGCTCGCTAGAGCCACGTGAAAGCCGTGCGCGGAGGACCACCCACTACACGTGCTTCTCCGGCGGCTCCAGCGTTTTTTCTGCGGCGGGCAGCAGTCCCAAACCTTGTGACTGCCGCCGCCACACAAAGTCTTGGAGACACACCTCCTCCCCGACGCATGCCGATGTAGTGGAGAAACATTTGGTGGGCACGTTGTGTGCAGGAGACGCGCTCTGCGCTCCGAGATGCTGCAGCGGCCGTCAGCCACCACAGCAGCAGCGGCAGCAGCAGCAGCACCGCGGACAGACCCTCGTGGCTCAGAGCGTGCTCGCCTTTAGGAACCATTGTATAGGAGCCAAAACATCCCCCCCAGACGCCCTCTAAGGGAAAATCACGTCAGTCCCACTCATCAATATGCAGATGCGGAGCTTGGTGCGTCTGTGCCTCACGAGCATCTTTGCCTTGAGTAGTGTGTGATCACTCAAACTCAATGCCTGCGTTCATGGTGATCATCAGCTTTTCACAGTCTTTCCCTGTAACTACACATTGCGGGTATACTGATGCTGTAGTGGGTCGTGAGCAGGAGTGGTAGTGGTGGGTGCAGCCTGAAAACGACAGATACACAGAGAGGGCCGTCAAAGACACTGAGATGACAGGTAAAAAAAAAAAAAAAAAAAAAACCCAACAAAAAACTTGGCCAGTCCGGTATTAGTTGTGTTTGTATCTATTTGATATTAAATATCTTCCTGCCTCTGCTCATAGGCCCGCTCCTGCAGGTGGACCTATTGGTAAACAGGTGCATAACACATTTTATTGGGGTTCTGCTGCATTAAATCACACCAGAATCACAAAAAGTCCCATATTTTATATCTTATACATACATATACCATCAACTGTGACGACGGAATCAATTCAAAGAAAGATAGAAATAGAGTGAATACAGAAAAAAAAAAAATACAGAGTGAAATGTGACAATTATTTATTGCACTATATGAATGATAATTCGTGGTTAATAAATAGCAAAATCTGAAAAATAGAATTTGAGATGCAACAAGTCAAGGACAGCAGGAACAGCTGTAGCCTAACGCTTTGACTCGGGCTGGGGCTTTAACAGCCATTTACTGCCCTGTCTCGGTGGGATGATGTGGGATGAACCGGACACTAGTCAGGACTCAGCCTGCCTGAAGTCATGCACTTACTGTGTGTGCTGTCAACTACCATCGGACCCACTGTCTACAGATGTTCACAGCTGTGCTCGCAAACCAGAGGCAACAGTCGGATTCCACTGAAGGCTGCAGCCCCCCCCTCTCCTCCTCCTCCTCCTCCTCCTCCCCCTCCCATAGGTGTGGGCCCTGGACTCAGGGTTGATTGGGGGTCACTTCTCAGAGGTCCTGGAGCCGCTGGGGGAGGGCGAGCTGTGATGGCCGAGTGGTTAAGGCGTTGGACTCGAAATCCAATGGGGTTTCCCCGCGCAGGTTCAAATCCTGCTCACAGCGATGACGTCAACCCTCCAGGTGTTGATGACATCTGGCTTCTTAACGTTGACAAGGTGGTTACATATATATACATATATAGTTGATAACCAGAAACAGGGGGACGTGCTGATTTGGGGAATACACTGTAGTTTGATAATGAATTGCTAAACGTACTGATTGTTTTATTGAGACCATAGCTGGTCCTCAAAACGTTTACGATATGTACGATTTCGGTTCAGTTAGAAAAAGATCTTGAATTAGCGCTGGGGATGAAAACTGCTTTAATATCTCTTTAGCTGGTATCTAATCTGAAAGACCGCTCACTCTGAACCCCATTACTCGTGATGACAGGATTAAATAGCCTATAAAAAAAATAATGAATCGTTTTCGATGGAGGAGCTTGTTTTATAATGGGGGGTTTGCGACAGAATATACGGGCACACACGCTAAAAATAAACGACTAAACCACAAGCAAACCAAAAGAAAGGATACAAGAAAGTGCGTCGACATATCGCGAGAACAGCCAGGGAGCCTTTAGGAGAACAGGTGAGCGCTGATTGACAACCTGACCGCGCGATGTCAGCGAGCGTCTTCGTGTGAACCACAGCAGGTGAGCGGCTTGTTTTACTGTCTGTTTGAGGACGACACAGTGTGCAGAAAGCCTGCGTTTTGAGTTTCTACCAGTTGATTCATTAAACCGTTTTATCTCCTTCGTTGAAGAGTGCGAAACATGCCGATGAACAACAACCAGGTGAGTACGGTGGAGGATAATTAGCCCTCATTGGTCCTTAACTGTGTTCAAACTGCATTAACACCTATTTGCCACCAGAGACTTCCTTAAAATATCATCCCCTCGAATGTTTTAATAGGTGTGTTAAATGAATTTTAATATCATTAAAGACCCCTTAAATAATCTCAGACTGAGGGCTCGTAAATTTCCTCAAAGCGGGGGGTCGTATCTGGATTCAAAATGTCGTGTGTCTGCTGGTGTTTTGCAGAAGGCACAGAGTGCAGCTGTTAGACTCGTCAAGTTGCCCCTGGTTCGCTCAGCTTGTAACAAGCTGTCAGTCTTGTACGCCGACACTAAACGCAGCCACCCAAACCTGAGGACAATGTGTGAGGTGCTGGAGAACAGCGTGGCAGCTTTAGGCTCAGCGGCCTGTGACAGAGCTTCACCTGTCATTGGAAAGCTGGAGCCTCAGAGTGAGTACTGTGCTGTCTGTGTGGGTTTACGCTGTGTTTCTATATTGTACACCCCCTTTGTGCCTTGACTGCCAGCGTGTTCTGACACGGATGCCGAGCATTGGGGGACAAGAAAATGAACTTGCATTAAAAATAATCACAATTTCCAATAATAATTAATCAATTTTTAGTAGCTGTCAAATGCTGAGATGACATGTTCCCAGAGCCAAAGGTGATGATTTTGAGTTGAAAATTAAGATATTCAACCTCAGATCATATAAAAGAGAAAAGAGCAGTACATTTTCACACTTGAGAAACTTGAAACAGCAAATATTTGTTTTTTTTCTTCTTTTCGAGTTATTAAAATTGTTGACTGTTTCCCTAAAAGGACCAATTCTGAAGAAAAGCCTTGATATATTTTGGCATTTTTCATAATGAACTCACTGATTGGATATGTTTAATCGTAATTTATGTGATGTAGAATTAACCTATTTCAGTTGGATAAACCCTGTTACTAAGAAAAAATCATTTACTTTGTTAGTTCATGCAACTAAAATGAAGTTTCACTCCTGAGCAGTATATAAGTAACAATGAATAAAGCATTGCCAAATTAAAAGTCAAGTGCTCGTTGGCACTGCATGTTAAGTTTGGACATAAAATGTGCAGAGGATAATTAAGAATTATATAGGGTCAACATATTTGCCAAATACAGAGAGGAGCTGCTATTTGTTGTGTTGACGTCTTCTCAGTGATGGCTTCACTTGCTGTAATATTTCCATAGTTTCCACAGCAAATGACGTGGCATGTAAAAGTCTTGACTGGCTGGAGACCACATTCCCCGTGCTTCATACACCCACAGAGCAGGTAATGTTTCCTTTCCTCATAAAATCCTAATAAGCTCCACAAACTGCACAGTATTTGGTTCTCTTCTGGTTTTGTTTGCTTCACCTAGATTGCTGTCACAGCCAGGGATAAGATGCATGAGATCCAGGATGTGGTGAGCATTGCAGTTAATGGAACCGTGGACTGTGTGCAGCACACAGTCACATGGGTGATGGAGAGGATGCAGCAGATTGATGAAGGGACTAGCCAGACTTTTGTGGAGAGAGCCATCAGTGTGGCCAGTGTGGGACTGGACTCTGCCCTGAGCATGTCAGAGGCTGTGATAGACAGAATGCTTCCTCCTACTGAACAAGACAAAAGTATGTAGTGTAACGTAGAGTTAATGATGAAGCAACAGGATGTCACATTCAAAACTCACTTATCCCTGATCGTATCTTCTTGCTGACTTTATAGAAGAAGCAGCTGACTTGGTGAAGGGCTTTGAGGCTTCCACATCCAAGAGTTACCCTGTACGACTGGTTTCACTCTCTGCCAAACTGTGTCACAGGACCTACTACAAGGCCGGGGCCACAATGCACTCTGTTCAGGTGTGCTGTGAGTACAGTTTATTGGAAGAGTCTGACATTCTTGGAAATATGATCATAGCTTTCTTGCCTAGTGTTTGACAAGAAGATTAATACTCTAATATCTGACAGGGCGAGCACAGCTGCCCAAATGTTGACAAATTTTTGCCTGAGGGGCTTGTTCCAGAAAGCAGGTTTAGCAAAATCTGAATCTAATCCTGAACTCTGGGTTGACTGATCCTGAGATGAGAAAACTGTCAGAGGTGGGTCAGTCAACTCTGACCATGTTCACTCTGATTTAAGTGAGTTGTGATAATTAAAAAAAAAAAAAAGCCATCATCAATGACTCATATTTAGGTTCACCATAACTGCAAAATAAAGGGTGGAAAGAATTTTAATCCACTGGAGGCAGAAGTGTTAGAGACAAGTCATTCCACTTTTTTTACTTGAATTTCCTCAATGGATGATGAAGCTGTAATCCTACAGTCTTATGCCTGTTTAAATGATTAAATATCTGGTGTAACCTAATGGGGACAAAATGCTGGTGGCAGAAGATGAAATCAAACAGATATGACATAAGTGAATTTTTTTTTTTTAAATTTTAACATGTGGTAAATGTAGATCTAGCAAATGAAAAACTTGACTATGCAGACTATATTCAGAAACTAAACTAAAATACATCGTCATTTCAAAATCTTAAGTCTTCACTCAGAAATACATAACTTACATAATCTCCAATATATGCCAACTATAATAGGAATGTTTCTTTAATATTCTCTCGTGTGTTTTATGTTCGTCCCTTCACACATTTACTAAAATGCTTGAGTGCAGGTAAATGACAACCTTGGTGTACAAATTTTATTGTTAATGCCATAGATTGCAGTCTTCCAAACATTAATGATCAATTGATAATAAAAGCAGTAACATTAGAGGTGGGCTATGGGAAACAAACTTTCGTCAAATTAATGTGCTGTTATGCAGTTTGACATCAACTGTATGAATGAAGAAATATCAGGCAGCTAATTCAATCTTGGCACGAGACTAGGTTCACACCATCTGACCTGAAATGATCTGTGCCTGCACTTTCCCTCCATCCAGAAGTTAAACTGAAGTGTTTTCACTAAACCTGCTTTCTGTAGTACAGCCCACCCTTCGTTTAACAGCTAACACATTCTCATGTTTAGTTAATCAGTACAAAAACAAGTTGTGGCACCAGCAGGTGTTGTGTGGGACTATTTCTTGGCCAACTACTGCAGATACTTCAATTTGTCATCAGTTATTGGTTCCTGGAGTGTCCACTGGTTTCCTAACAATCTCAGTGGCAGACTGCAGTGGCGTTATCTTTAACTCATCTCAACCAAATAGGTACATTATCCAAAGTGTCAAACTATTCCGTTTAATTTGTAGAAGAGTGACTGAAGGTCAATATAAGTCAGGAAGATCTCTAAATCAACTTTTTTTTTTTTTTAAAGCAGGTCACATAATTGGTCTGTACAGCTGACAGAATAAAATAAATTTTATGTACACTTGTGCTTTTGGCCTTGTTTTACATAGCTGTTAATTAGCACAAAAAAAAAGTTTACCCACCTTTTAGCTGAAGTATATTTTGTCCTCAACAGGTGTTGGCCAGGTCTTCAGCTCTGGTTCAGGACCTTCAGACAACCTGGCAGATCTGGACAAGGAGCCTTCAGGGACTGCCTCAGTACCTGCAGCATCAGGCTGTGTCTGTATTGTTCTTCATCTCCCAGATGTATAACTTAAACTGCCAACCGTCTGGACAAAACCAGTCTAGTCAAGTCAGAGGTCAACTAAATGCAGCAGAAAACTTGTTACCTCACAAGGATTTAGTCCAGGTCCGACAGGCTACGCCTACCTACAGAGGGAGGAGGCCTACGAAAATGCCTCTGCCTGACAATGGGTGTAAAGTTAAGGGATGTGTACGTCGTTGATGTTTAATTACTTGATATGCATTTGTTTGTATTGACTTGAGTCCCACAGCTCTCATAAGGTGGTGGTGAGTATTGGTGAAAAATAAAAGTTGTTTGAAAAGTAATGAACTTTGTTTCCTTGTCCTTTGAACTTGGCAGCTTCTCATTTGTTTTGCACAAAAACAGCACAAAGCTAAAGTCAAAGCTGGGAAAATACAGTACAAAGCACTAGTAGCTCTATTAATCCCTATGGTTCAGTATGAAGAGGCTCAACATGCTCCCCTATGTGAGCACCAGTTTTTTTTTTTTTTTTAAACTCAAATGGAGGTGAAGCTTGTAGAACGTTTAGTGCTTGAGTTCACTAGAGGCCAACAGTTTCTGTACCAGGCTGTTATATTTAAAGTCAGGACCAACTGTTAACAGACTGAGCACTTTGGTAGCCAGCCTCCAGTGGCCATTGGAGGAATCACAGACACATCTGACTTAATTTCAGCCCTGTAGGTCACTTAATATTGGTGCCTAGGATGCAGTGGTTTAGCATTTTGAATCATGTAAATGTCTAGTACTGGTAACTGGCAAACTTTCAATTTAAAATTTATCAAATTTAATGTATGGTCTGAACTTAAGGTATTGAAAAATGTTAATCAGTTACTCAACACAGCAAGATTCAGCAAAACATTACTTTATTTGACTGTTGAATTTCACTTTTGGCTGGACTCTGACTTGGATGTGGATGCCCTCAGAGAAGAAAGGCGGCGCCTCTTAGCAATCTGTTCCTGGCGCTTCTCCTTGGCTTCCTGTTTGCAAGAATAAGTTGTCAGTAATTTTCAGTACAACAGCTATTTTTCCTCAAACAAGTCGATGTATTATCCACTTCATTACATACTACCCCCCCACACTGATAACTTGACAGACTCTATGCTAAGCAAAACTTAAACCAGTTAACTGCTGGTGATTAAAAAATGCCCTGTAACATCAAACTGAGTTGTATCTAAAAGATTGATGGCAACAATGTGCAATTCACATGAGAATGAGCTTCAAAATATCTATTGCACCATTAGCATTAAGTTTTAAAATGAGACATTGGAGCAATCAAAGTATAGTTGAGATTTAACAACCAAATTAATTACAAATGAAAGTGACATCCCTTTGCATTTGGGTTAACATTAAATTCCTAATCAAAATATTCATTTCATTCATTCATTTAACTTCACTTAAAAATTCCAGGGATGTTTAGTGATAGTGATAGTTTGCAGTATACAAAGAAAGCACAAAGTAAGACATACCTTCATCCTCTTGGCCAGCAGCTTGGCGTACTCAGATGCCTCCTCCTTGTTCTTCTGGGTGCGCTGTCTCTTGAGGGCAATACGGCGGCGCTTGTGCTGCAGCACACGGGGCGTCACCAGTCTCTGGATCCTGGGAGCCTTAGTTCTGGGCTTCTTGCCTGCCAGGGAGACAGATGTCGGTCAATGGTGCAACTAAATGCCAGATGTCAAAGATGCAGGTGGGGTTTTATCCAACAACAAAGCAATTTTTTTTTTCTTCAATTCAGCAACAACCAACTATGCTGTTAAAGAAATGAGCACAGGAAGCCAAAGCTGAGCATGATCTGGAGCATCTAGTTTTATTGACCACGTGAGCCAAGTTCAGCATCTAGTTTGCCAGTGGTCATTAACGCAGCTTGTACAACCACAAAAGCTACTTTTTGTTACTATAAAATGTAGATTTAGTACAATGTGACATAACACTGGCTGTGATGACTGGCACGTTGCTGTAAGCAATACATAATGGTGATGAAGACGTGAAATATCACCAGAGGGGCTCTGCACTTTCCCCATGATGATCAGGCTTTTACATTCAAAAGTCTGAGAATCTAATTGCATCACACTTTGCTCATTAACCAAAAACAAGGTAGTGAATATGGAGAAGCTGAACAAATAAGGTTTACACTAGACAATCTGATAAAGGTGTATATTACTTCAGGTTTGTATGCAGTGATCACTGTTAGGATAGAGGCAGTTTTGTTTTTAAGTCTTAACTTCTGACCACAACATATGCAGGATCATATAGAGAACATGAACAAGTGTATACAGGGCTTGTATTTTTTATTTTTCAGAACACTTGAGACATTCCAATAAGTTAGTAAAATGTCTGTTACAATCTTCAAAATATTTCAATTGTAGCTGCATATCCCACCTCTTCCACCCAAGTGTTTTCAAACTAAACCAATTGTATCTGAAAATGATCTAAAGCTTCAGTGGCAGCCAAACACAGACCCAATGAATATCACATATGATCAGTGATCCCAAAAACACTTGCTTTAAATAATAGTAATAAATAAATAATTTAAAAAAACCCCTCAGTATTACCTTCTTTAGTCAGGGGTCTCCTCACAACATACTGCCTAACATCATCCTCCTTAGCCAAGTTGAAGAGCTTGCGGATCTTGCTGGCCCTCTTGGGACCAAGACGGCGAGGGACGGTGCTGTCGGTCAGTCCAGGAATGTCCTTCTCACCTGAGAACAAACCGGTCAGGACAAGATGAGTCTTTCATGTTGATTAAAACACACTTGCATTACTTTCAGCAATGGGTTAAAACAAAATGGGTAAAAATGCAGGGAGCTACAGAGCGTTTAGACAACAATCATTTCTGGAAATGTGCTGTTTCTCATGAGCACCTTGCTCTCTACCCTCCAACAGGAAACTGCACCAATGACAAAGAAACAGTACAGCATTCCAACACCCTTTCGCCATGGTGTCATCCACAGCGTGTTGACATTTAGAAATACTTAGTTGCATTTTATGAGATGTGTATAAATCCACACTGAGCCTTGGGAATATTTATAGAAAAAGTATAAGCTTTAGTGTCAGTCTGATACTAATGAACATGATGAGAGAGCAATGCAGTTCAACCATCCATGGTCAGCAGGTCTGGTCGCATCTGGTAAGCAGCTCCACAGTTACTCTGGCAACACACTGTCCCCCCTTAATGACTACAGACCAATCAAAAAGGGTCTACTGGTGTGCCATTGGCAAAATTTACATGTGATATCAAGAAACATTCCTAAATCTGAATTTGAGACATTGCAAATAAAGCTGTGGTGGTGTACCCACTACAACATCTGTTTACAGGTTTGCTTCCAAGCACATTCACTGTTCCCATAATAGTACATATGAGCTACATTGAACATGTTACCTTTCTTGACAATGACCAAGTTGAGAACGCTGAGGTTGGCATCAACGATGCAACCACGGACAGACTTGCGCTTGCGCTCCCCAGTCCTGCGGGGACGGTAGCAGGAGTGACCCTTGCTAAGCAGCAGGCGCACACGGCCATGGGTCAGCACACCCTGCTTCATGGGGAAACCCTGCTTGTCGTTGCCTCCGCTGATGCGCACCACATAACCCTGCAAAAGCAGAGAAAACAGTTCTACTTCTCAGCTTTTCCATTTAGGATACCTGGTACGTGATGCAAAGAAAAAGCAGCATTTGCAGTAAACATTACAGGAAATGTTAACCATGTTCTCAGTTTTTCAGCACATATACATACTCAAAAACTTTCACACCATAAGTAGTAACACTGTAGTTGTATTGTAAACTTTTTGCAGCGATCACAAGGCATGCAACCTTTCCAGAACTAAGCAAACCCAATTTAAATATTATGACCACATTTTCAAAGTTTTACAACATTCAGGAAGCCAATCAAGGCAACTAATTGTTTAGTTAGGACACTGGAAGAGAACTGAGAGAGTGATGCTGTTCCGATCAGCCACAATCTGGTCTGGTCGTATCTGGTGAGCAGCTCTGCAGTTTCTTTGGCAACACGCTGTCCCCCCTTAATGACTACAGATCAGTCAAAAAGGGTCTACTGGTGTGCCACATTAGATATACAAAGTCTACCCAATGCATTTTCACAAACACAAAATAAAACATACACTCTGTCCAGATACTGACAACAAGATACCAGGTGCATCAGCTTACCTTCCACTCATCTCCCAGAGGGTCAGCAGCTACCTCAGTGGCCATACGCTTCTCATAGAAAGTACGCAGTTTACGCTCATCATCGACTTCAATCAGCTTCTGGCAGCCAGTAGCGGGGAATGAGATGTTCAGCTGCAAAAGAGCAGAAATGTACTCGATCATGCTGAGCTCCACATCGGTTACTATCGACAGGTTACTTTCAGGAGGTTACAGCCGGTCACACGACATCTACACTGGGTGATTAAAAAAAGTTTAAGTGACTTTAAGTGAGGTTCTGGGTGAGAAAATACCCTTGACTGTAGGACGTATCAGTTAGTTTGAATCAGAGTGTGAGACGGTGGAGGCCTGTTAGCTTCCCTGCCGGCTAGAAACTCAACGCCTGCTAATGTTAGCTCTCAAAACGGCTGCTAACAACAATACAACCCGTTTAACGGCTAAACTTATTCACAGGCGGGGCGGGAAGTTGGCTACTTCAGTCTGGAAGCTCGTTTTTGAAATCAAATAGGAGTTGAACTCGGGGCACATTTCCCTCCCGTGTTCCGCCATGTTTCCACCGCTCACTTGCCAACAACCGTTGAGCATTACCACTCATCACAATCAAAGCTCATCCTGAGAGTCAGAGCCGAGGCTGCCGCACCAGAGCAGCCCGGTTTAAAGTTCACAGTCATGGCTTTAAACATGCTGGGATATTTCAGAGAAAGTAGCTTAACACAGACATTTACAGTTAACAAAATGTTGTACCTTCATTTTGCCAAACCGACCCAACGACGGTCCGCCACGGAAAAGAGACCGGATATCCGCCCCGTGGTCTCACATAGGCCTAATGTGCTATCGCGATAACTGACTCGCTGTAGTTTTTTTTTTTTCATCAAACTCAACCATGAATTTTATTAAACAAACTGTTACTGAAATAACATAAATACATTCACTCAACTGCTTTAGTATTAGTATTTAATTTTTTTTACATTTTTTAAAACTTTTTTTAAAACCACATTTCTTTGCTATTCTACACGATTGCCTTTAAAATTAAGTTTAAGATTTTTTTATTCCTATAATTTATTTATTTATTTGTTTTTTTAAATTATACTTTCACTTTTAGGCTCTTTTGCTGATAATATTACTTTTACTTGAATTGGATTCTTAAACCTTTTTTTAATCCTTTTTATTTCTTCATTGTTGTGTTGATACTTTTACTAAAGTGAAGGAGCTGAGTACAGTACCGTTTTCACTACAAATTGTTCACCAGAAATATTTATCCATGTAAACAACGGGAGGGCAGTACTCTGTGCACACATCAATCAGAGAGTATTTAAGTCACCAAGGAGCTGCCATGTGAAGATCACCCCATTTCAGCTTGAGAAAGACCTCTGGCCTCTACCTCTAAGTAGCATGACAGTTTTAAAAAAAAAATGTCTTCACCTGTGTCCATTTGTTGGTTTTATGTTGATGTTGGTTTGTTAGTTTGCTTGTTTTTGAGATGATGAAGATGATTGTTTCACTTGGTTTGCAAGTTTAACAACCATTTTGACATATTCTGTTGACACACATATATATATATATAGAACAAAGCACAGACAGATATTGTAAGATAACCCATGCTGTTGAGTGAACAGCACCATAGCCCTGGATCTTAACACACATGCAATAAACCATGCCATTATTAACAGTACTCATACATGTGCATAATAAACAGTCATCATATCCTTTATTCACGGTGGTAACGCCACAATGTAAGAAAATGTCTATTGCTATAATAAAGCTTGCATTTAATTTCTTAATTTTTAGATTGACATAACATTACTGTTGCAGCTACTTGAGGTATATCTAAATCTAACTACATACTTTTGGATTGTTTAATTTAGCCTACTGTAAAAATGATTCTATTTTGCAAACTCACGTGGCTCCTGAAAACATTACTCTGCAAAGTAAAATGTATCTACAGTCGTTATGTGAATAAATGATGAACAGGAAATATAAAGTTATGAAACAAGTATGCAAGTATCTTAAATTAACCTTCAGGAAGTGTACCTAGTTCCTCTCCACCACTGATAACGATTTGCAGATGGCTGCAATAGTAAAAGCAATAGCAAAGACTGGTTAAATATGCAAAAGTTTAAAAATATGTAGGCCTATCAGTCTGGTTTAATCCTATTGTTGTGGATTGGTTTTTTTTCTGTGTTTACCGATTATCTTTTGAATCAAAATTGTTTAATTTACTGTCAATCAAAGTGACATCTTTTACACATGCATGTAGGGCCTTAAAATATTAATCTGTAAAGTAGCTAGTATTTATACTCAAGTAATGATTATGTTTTATCACTTGTTAATCTATCTTTTCTTTTTCTTTTTAACTGAATCATTGAGTCAATACATCTTTCAAAAAATGGTGAGATCTGCCTATTAAAGTTCGGTGTAACTGTAAGTGGCATCCTCTTGTCTGATCAACAGGCTGCTGTCCCTCTACATTGTCGTGATGTGGAATATCAAATAATATTTTTTTGTCACAATCTGTCAAATGTTTGAAGCGTATGCACAGGAAGTGCCCAAAGTTGTAGCCTTCCACCATTCCACAAAAGTCTGCATAGCATTAGATAATGAAGAGAAGAGAAACTAAAGCCAAACGTTGGTCGAACTCGTGAGGGTAAAAACATACTGATATTTGCAGTGCAATAATTAAAAAAAAAAACAAAAACAAAAAAAACTGTGTCTTTATTGTGTATTTATTTCCCTGTAAATCATTTGTTTTGTGACCACGATCCCTCTGGTGCATCTTGACAACGGGAAACATTAACTCGCTAATCGATTGGCCGCCGTGGTCACGTGTCGGAGAAGCAGGAAGCCGTCGGGGGTGAACCCTCTCGCGGCGCCTGTCGCCTCTTCGGCAGCGGTCGCAGCAGCTGTCAGTGCGTAGAGCGGAGCGTCTCGACGGGCAGGAGGCTTTGTGGAGGGTCCGCGGCTCAAAACCATGCAGCTCAGCGACGGTCGCTGCTCTATCTCGCCTCGTCTCATGTACAACAGGCGTCAGATCTTATGCGTTCACATTTAAGCGTTGGACCCGCGAGCCGACAGACAGAGAGGGAGATTTGCTCGGGTGTCTTTTGTTTGTTTGTTTGTTTTCTTTTTTTCTTCTTAATCTCCAAAAGCTGACGGCGGAGTCTGCACCGCCCGTCCGACACAACTCGTCCAGACATGAGTAACGTTAATCTGATTTTTTGGGACCAGTTGCAGGCTGGCAGCTCCGAGGTGGACTGGTGTGAAGGCAATTACCTTATTTACCCCAGCATCGCTGAATTTTACAACACGGTCGGTTGGACGATGTGTGCTTTTTCTTTCTTTCTTTCTTCTTTTGCTTTGCGCAATACAGTTTTGTTTACAGTCACAAGTAGACTACAGCTTCTCTTGCTTTGTGCTCCCTTGTATTGCACATCTTTCTTACTGCTTGTAATGTTGGTCAGGTTAGCTGTAGCTAGCTGCAAGTTACACTGTCCTCCAACAGTTTGGCTGCTTTTTCCGCTTCAGCATCTCGATATTTACTGTTAGCATCAGGTTACCAATTTTCCTTTTCTTCATTTCTGCTGAATGTCAGTTTGCAAAAGGCCACTGAGGCCTGCACACCGGTCAGCTCCTGATCAGCTCTTGATCAGCATGTTGTCATTTTGCAACATGACCCAGTGCACAACTATGATGTGGTTTGGCTCATGGCTTTCCTTTGTTTATCATTTCAGATCAGCAACATTTTGTTTTTTGTTTTGCCGCCCATATTAATGTGCTTGTTCCGCCAATATGCAACACATTTCAACAGTGGGATTTACCTCATATGGATTCTCCTGGTGGTGGTCGGTAAGTTGGCAGCCTTACGTTATTGCGTGGTGACCTGACTTTTGATCTTTGTGTTCAGCTTCACGAGACGCTTCCTTAACCCAGCAAACCACATCAAGGCTGATACATGTCAGCCAGCAGATGCATTTGTGTTGAATCATATCTCTGCTGTATGAGCACGATTACACCCATAGGCCACATTAGTGGGTACAGCTGTGCAATCTGACAACAACTCTTTACAAATATTCAGCTTTTGTTGACTTTCTCAGAGATGTGTTCATTCAACTGTGGAGCTCATAGTTAAAGCTGCTGTATGGCATTAGATAATGTTGAGGGGTGTTAAATAAATTTTATTTGCAAACAGGAGGGTGGCAGAATTTTAGAAACAGCCGTCAATATAATGCAGTCAGGAGCTATAACAGTACAAACTAATGTGGCATCTCGAGAACATATAATTGAATTACACGGCTATGACAGTGTGAAAAACTTAGCATCAAGTTTTCCAAACAAGTGAATAAGTAAATACATACGGCAACTTAAGCTCTGGGAATTTGTAGTGAGCACGGTCAATCAATTAGTTGATTAAGAAAAGAATGAGCAGATGATAAGTGATAATGAAAACAATACACAGTAAAATAATACAAAATAAATTCTCTAACCTGTATGAGTTATGTGTTGGTGTTTTTATGTTAATATATGTTTAGACACTTGTCAGCCTGCATTCTGAAACTGCAGCAACACCCAGCCTTTGTGCCCTCTTAGAAAAACCCTTTATTATGACTGTCCTTATTCATGCAGCCAATGAATAGGCCCATTGCTTAGATTTCACTTCATTTGTCCCAGCATTTCTGTCTTAAATGGCGCTACTGTATATAAATTACTGCATAGTCTTAGAAAAGTTACATTGCCTGGTTTCCATAGTGCTGTTTGTGGAAAAAACACTGTCACTGTCAGTGAAGATAACCTGGCAGAGCCCACTGTTCCTGAGAGGTTACCTCTGTGGATGCTGGGAAAACACTGAGTAGCATTTGAATGGGATTTCCATAACTGACTTTTTCAGTGTTGCTTGAACTGTGGCTTAGATGCAAAATAGGCCATTTATTCTAAGACTGGACCGTGTAACTTTATATTCAGCTTGTCTGTGCATGTCAGAGTAGTCCTATATTTCCTGTTTCCAGTGATCAAACCTTTAAGGTAGTACAAGCAGCCTCCTTGATTTGTTCACTTGTCGAGGCCTTTGTGACACCGAGCATTTCTTGTTCCATAACCACAAATGCTTGTGTACGTGGCTCAGGAGCTGTGAGCTGCAGTCATCTTTAGGAATCTCAAGCCTTTTAAAACTAAAAAGCACTTTTGTCTAGAGGTTACATGGTTTCATCTTCCTTCCACTGCCTCTGTAGTTGCCTCGACCTTTGACTTGAGCAGAAAAACAACTCCATAGATCTGAGTGTAAAAACAACTCTCAGCTGCTCGTCTCTGGCCTTGGCCTCAGCTGTGTGTGGACTGTGAGCTATTCATATGGTGTGGGGCAATTGAATTGCCTGCTACCAATAACCATAGTATGGTGTTTTCATACAGAGCTATAACTAGACTTTCCATAGTTAATTAATCTGCTGAATATTTTCTTGATTAATTTTCTTGTGTAGCCACAAAGTCTAATGTGAATATCTTGATTTTTCACCTCAAGATATTTTATATACTATTATTGAAGACTAATAAAGTAGCTAATATTTAGATGTGGGAAGTCATAACCAACAAATAGATCATTTCATTATCAGAATAGTTGCTGGTTTATTTTCAAGCAGTTATTTCAGCTCTCTGCCTGTGCATTGTGTTGTAATTGTGTGTTATATGTGAGTACACTTACAGGTTGTCACGAGTAGTAACTTCTGACTGACTTGGATAAGAAGTTTGTTGAAACGTTTGACTCTCCTGCAGCTCGTGTTATGAAAACAGATTATGCTGATAATAAGAGGAGTGTTGCGCAGTGATAAAGGGGCATTGGTGGAGCCGCCCCCCCCACCACCCCCCACCCACCC
>CM076650.1:11175054-11225761 GCA_038496675.1 Rachycentron canadum | reverse complement strand
CCCCCACCCACCCCCCCCACCCCCAACTCTGTTTCAGAACTCACAGTTAAAGTAATGCTGAGGTCCAAGTAATTATTGGTAATTAGTTGCCGTTTTCTTTGTGGGTCTTTGCTTAAGACAGCAGGCATTTCTCAATATTAGCTTCTTAAACTGCTTTTGTTTCTGGAACAAAGTGAGCTGCACTATAGATGATGTCTGCCCCTCACTGCCTCTGAGGAGCCTGAGGTGCCTACCTAAAGCATTATGTCATCTTCTTCAAAAGATGTTATGAAATGACTCAGTGTCTTATGAACAAATTAAGATCACACCTCTCTTCTGTGTGTCTTTTTCACAGGTATTGGATCGACGTATTTTCACGCCACGCTCAGCTTCCTGGGCCAGATGCTAGATGAGTTGGCCATCTTATGGGTGCTCATGTGCGCGATTGCCATGTGGTTCCCCAAGAGATACCTACCCAGGATATTCAGGAGGGATCGGTATGTTGACCAGTTTCCTATTGCATCAACAGGACTTTCATGTACACACAGCTGGAGACCTCTGATGCAGTAGTGCTTGTGTTGCATGAAATTAAGAGATATGTTTTTCAAACAGTAAAGGAAAGCAATGTCACTTTTAATGTCAAATACAGTGCAAATTTTATTTGCACTGTATTTGTGTTAAGCAGATTCATCTCTAGGAGCCAGTCATATGATGTGTCCACTGCTATGATTGTCCTGTTTAATAATAGGCCTGTTGGGGTTAGCTGACACCAGTAAAAGCTGCATCACATGTCTTTACTTCTCTTTCCATTGTCACAGAGCCATCAAGGCTGCTCTTTCACTTCAGGCTCTATTTTTCACAGCCTTTGTCACTGAGTGGTTTTTGTTTACTATCTGAATCAGTGTGTTAAAGTGCTTTTTGAGTAATCCCAACATTTCTTCTGTGTTTCACAATGCTGTTCATAGAGTGCAAAAAAACGTGTTTTTCTGATTTCTCTTGCTTCTCCATCTAGGTCAAGGTTCAAAGTGGTCATTGGCATCTTGTCAGGGATCACCACAGGGTTGGCCTTTGTTAAACCTGTCGTCAACTCGCTGTCACTCATGACTTTGGGCATCCCTTGCACTGCACTGCTCATTACTGAGCTTAAGAGGTTGGTGAAAAGTGGTTATAAAAAAAAAAGTGAGGGCGTACAGTCCTGGATGGCTGTCGTGTTTAATTTTACATGGTTTCCATTGTCTTTAAAGCCGTTTATCAGTATGAATCATTTGTTTTTTATGTTTTTATACATCAATGTCACTTAACACCCACCTTTCGTTGTTTTTTTTTTTTTCTTTCCACTGTGATTTGTATTATGTCTGTGCTTGTGGATCTGGGTGAATTAGTGGGGAATATTTGCTTGTTGTGTCTGTAGGTGCAAGCAGCAAACTTTATTCTTTGAGATCAGCTTGCATTAGTTATTTATGTATTCATTACACTTAAGAATGTTCCGTCTTTCCTAAGTTATTAATGACCTACTAGTTTAAATTTAGTGATTTAGTAAATTGGTTGACACCATTAAAACACGATTAGAAAATCCATCCATCCATCCATCCATCCATCCATCCATCCATCCATCCATCCATCCATCCATCCATCCATCCATCCATCCATCATCTATACCACTGATCCTCAGGGTCAAGGGGGGCTGTAGACAATCCCATCACATTGGGCCAGGGCTGGGTAAACCCTGGACAGGTTGCCAGTCTATTGCAGGGCCAACATATAGTGACATGGCAGTTGCTAGGGAACAACTGCATTCAATCTGTCTGTCCTTTATAAATTGTATATTATTTATATATGCACACATGGATGTGTGTGTTTTAGAGTTGGTAATATTTGTGCAGTTTAGAATGAGTTGGAAATATCTGATTATGCTGTTTTAAGTGACATTTTTCTATCGTAAGTTTAATATTATTGATATAATGTTTGCCAGTGAACACCATTACACAGATCAGCCATGTCTTCTTTTTACATATCATTTCTGTTCTTGAGTGTTAAGGTTCATATTTTATGAAGCTAATGTTTAGATGGTGGCTTCAGTTAGCTACACAACAGTTGCACCAGGCAGTTAATAGTAAATCTTGTGAGTATTTCATACAGACTGCAATCCTATTTAATCTGATTATGTGTAGTTCTTCACCTAGTAATCACTTGACTTGAAACTAGTTTTTATGTGCAGGAATGCAGCAGCAGATATCATTAATTAGTTTCCATGGCCACGTTTTAAAGTTTTCTGTTCAGCTAAATTAGATGTTGTAATAAGTTTAGTTGTTAACATGGTGTTGAGATATAGTGCCTGTAGTCTCCAGAACATTAATCACCTTTAGCCTTTTGAACCTACATTTTTTAATGACACGTCATCTTTCACAGGGTAATTAGAGGGACATATGATTTGAAAGAATGTCCTTAAAAACACATATTTGTGTGTGTGTTTCTCTAACGCTTTCCTCCACAGTGCTGTGCAGCTATGCACTGTTGTTTCCGTTTCCCACAACCCTTAGTCACCACCGTCAGTCTTTCAACCTTAAGTCATCCATTGTTTGACCTGTTAGAATTTCTTGACATTACTGCCAGTCATCTATTTAGGTCAGTTGTTTTTTGTTCTGCTAAGTGGGAGAGAATTCCTGTGGCCCAGGCTGATCGACTTTTGCCGATAGAAAGAAAAAAATACTTTGTTGTTGTTTGCTTTTTCTTTTACAGTATGTCTTTTGGCCTCTGTTCAAGGCACTTCCAGATGGACAAAAACAACTTGTCCAGTTTATGGCATATCCATTAAAAATATGACCTAATCTGGAAGTGTTGAAAGAATCTATCATAGCCGTGCTATATTAGATGTGTTACTCATGAATGACTCATGGATTATGATACAAAACAAAGTGGTTATGTCTGAAAAATAGTTTTGTACATATAAGAGCAAAGCTCATTTTCACATTGAAAAATAATGCGTAGATCATTTTCTTAGACTGCATTATACCAACTATTGAAAGATCAGAGATGATCCTTGACTATGGGATTTGCGGAACCACAGGACTATATAAATACCATCTATTAAAATACCAACAATTCTACTTGCCCAGGATATAAAGATATCCCTCAAAAGGTTTCTCATATTTTGTCAGGGCTTTAAGGATGATTGTTTAGATCTTTGGACATTGTGACATCGAAGTCAGATGGAACACAAAACACAAGAAATCTGACAATAACCTTAAGTGGAACCAGGAAATAAAATTGACTTTGAAAAGCACCTTTGGTTTTTACCCCTGAAGAAAATGGCTCACAGATAACCTGGCTTGTTCACAATCTATCTGATCATCTGGTGGCTCATTTCAGACCATCTTGTCATGGTAGTTGAATTAATTTTACCTTCCAACAGAGCATTAAAATTACTACTCTATCTTTAGCAGTCTTTGAGAAGTGCCTTGCTTTTAGTTACTGATCTTATAGAGCCTCTTCCTCTCTATTCCCTATAGTCAGAGAAGCATCTCAGCAGGACTCCACCCCAGATAGACAGACTGGCCTTTTCCTCACTTATCTTTGCCTCCAACAGGCAAATTCTCCACCACACTCATAAACACTGCGTGTCAAAGGGGACGTTCTGGTTTTATGTTATGTCTCTTATCTTACATGTTTCTGTTTGAGCTGATTGTCATGGTATCTATTGTGCTGTGTGGTGATTGTTCTGTTAGTGTGAGTTTGTTAGCAGGAAAGAGTGTTGGCTGACTGGGAAGCTCAAAGTTAATAAAGTCAGCTCTCCTAATATCTGATGATCAGACAGGACTTAGATTTTGATAGATTTTGAGAGAAGTAATGACATGTTCTCTCTCTTACGAGAACAAACTGAATCTGTTCAGTTTAGTTGAGTCAGGGGTTTTACCTCAGCCCTGCGTGGTCTGGTAGGACCAGTAGCTTGTGGTAGTTAATGTATTAAATCTGCCCTAATAAATACTTTTAATATTATAATGTAGGGATGTCCCCATAATATTCTCATGATAAATACTTAAAAGTTGGATATCTTGGATACAGAGAATCTTATTTAATACTTACACGTATCTTATGTTGATTAAATATGTACATGACAACCTTATTTTTCACCAGCTCCTTGATCCAAAAACTGAACGATCTGGTTAAAAAAGCAAACTAGTACAGACTCTAAGAAAGCACACAATAATTTTAATTGACATTAATTAGCGACGGCTTATATGAACCGTTGCTGACGATGTCATTTAAACTGGCGAATGCGTCGGTCACCTCTGAATTAAAATGAGAAGCTGCTAGTTGGATATCGTTGGGTTGTTAGAACCACAGTCAGTCACCGGTTTTCCACATTCATAATCTTCACTTTCGCTTGCAGTGAAACGCTCACAGGGTAGACCCTGGCTGAGTTCACTAAAGAAAGGAGCCATTAAAATACGCCCAGATCAGTGTAGGATGTCTTTATTAACATATATCAAATGACTACTGTGTAAAATATCCCAAGAGCATTTTAGCCTCTTTTTAGCGAATTATTTTGGTTTTCCAGTCTGAAACTTTCTTCGCCACTGTCAGAGTGACCACTCTACTGCCTTGTCAACACAGTTTAGTCAGCCTCCCTTGTCCCTTGTCTTTGTTTTGGCACACTCAGCTGTGACTGGTGTGTATAAGGAGGACAGGACTAAGAATAGCCTATCAGCAGAACTCTGGATTAGCTCATGTATCTGTAGGTCAGTGGGGTGTCAACTGGGAGATATTTGTGTAGAGAAGTAGACCAGAGTTCTTGGTACTCAGGTCACAATTCTGTCAAGTCCCAAAAAGAAAGAATAGTCTAAAGACAAATGTGCTTACTTACAATTTAAAACCTGGTGTGGACATCTCATATGAAAATATAACCCCCCTTCTTTGCTTTACTCCTACTTGTATCAGTTGGTGAAGAGCCCCACATGGTTTCACGTGTTTGCGTATGTTGTTTTATGTCTTAATATTGTATTCTACAGTGCAATAGAGTTACAGTTCTGTGTCCACCAAAGTTGAGAGCTTTAAAATAGCATTGCATTATATTGTAAAAGTAATGAAATAATCCAGGGATGATATAGTATATAATAGGATATAACAGACCTTAAAGCTACAAGTATCAATATTTTTATACTAGCAATGAATTAAATGAATATGTATAGGTGACAGGGTGTACAGGTGTATGAGTGCATTGACTGCTTCGTTTTCTGGCCCATAACATTGCCGTATCAATTTCAGCCACATCAGGCAGCTTTTTTTTAATGACAATTCTCAAAAAAAAAAAAAACTACTGTACACAACCTTCCCAGCACCAAACACCAGACAAAGTTAGCAACCAGCTGATGAACATTATGGAGCATTTAGCAGCTGAAGAGTCAGATATTAGTCAACAGTTTTTGGAGACTCAAAACTCAACTTCAATTGAACGATAATGTGGCCCCTTATCTGCTGCATGTTTATAGAGGCAACCGCTACCAAGTTCGCCTTATCAACTTAAAAGCCCAAAATTTGTCACTTTAGGTTTAGATGTATTAGGCATTTTAGGTTAAATGTAATTATACCATATACAGTGGCTTGCAAAAGTATTCATGCCCATTAAACTTTTCCACATTTTGTCACGTTACGACCACAAACATAAATATATTTTATTGGAATTTTATGTGAAAGACCAACACAAAGTGGCACACAATGGTGAAGTACAAAGAAAATTATACATGATTTTAAAAATCTTTTTACAAATAAAAAACTGTGTATAAGTGCAGTGAGCGAAAGTATTCAGCCCCCTTTTCTCTGTGTGCAACCAATTGCCTCCAGAAGTTGCCTGATGATTGCTGAATGAGCGAATGTTGACCTAATGACTAAATAGAGTCAACCTGCGTGTAATCTAATCTCAGTACAAATACATCTGTTCTGTGACGGCCTCAGATGTTTGTTAAGAGATTATTGGGAAGCAAACAGCATCATGAAGTCGGGGGAACACACCAGACAGGTCAGGGATAAAGTTGTGAAGAATTTAAACCAGGGTTAGGCTATAAAAAGATTTCGCAAGCTTTGAACATCTTACAGAGCACTTTTCAATCCATCATCTGGAAATGGAAAGAGTATGGCACAACTGCAAACCTACCAAGACATGGCCGTCCACCTAAACTTATTGCCCAAACAAGGACATTACTGATCAGAGATGCAACCAAGAGGCCCATGGTAACTCTGGACGAACTGCAGAGATCCACAGCTCAGCTGGGGTCGTGCACTGCACAAATCTGGCCTTTATGGAAGAGTGGCAAGAAGAAAGCCATTGTTAAAAGAAAACCATAAGAAGTCCCGTTTGCAGTTTGCCAGAAGCCATGTAGGGGACACAGCTAACGTGGAAGAAGGTGCTCTGGTCAGATGAGACCAAAATTGAACTTTTTGGCCTAAACACTAACACTGCACATCACTCTGAACACACCATCCCCACTGTCAAACATGGTGGTGGCAGCATCATGCACTGGGGGTGCTTCTCTTCAGCAGGGACAGGGAAGATGATCAGAGTTGATGGGAAGATGGATGGAGCCAAATACAGGGCAATCTTCAGTTCACAAACGCTCTGACTGAGCTTGAGCTGTTTTGCAAAGAAGAATGGGCAAAAATTTCAGATGTGCAAAGCTGGTAGAGACATACCCCAAAAGACTTGCAGCTGTAATTGCAGCAAATAGCGGTTCCACAAAGTATTGACTCAGGGGGCTGAATACTTTTGCACACCACACTTTTCAGTTTTTTATTTGTAAAAATGATTGAAAACCATGTATAACTTTCTTTGTACTTAACAATTGTGTGCCACTTTGTGTTGGTCTTTCACATAAAATTCCAATAAAATATATTTTGTTGTGGTTGTAACGTGACAAAATATGGAAAAGTTCAAGGGGTATGAATACTTTTGCAAGCCACTTGACTCATCGCTCTCTGACTCATCTTTAAAAACTGAATGTTTGTATCCACAAGACTAAGGACAGTTCACTGAGTCAGATGTTTAACTAAAAACCATTATGTGTTTATGATACTTGATGATTGTGATGTTGATGAAGATAAAATAAGAGTACTGCTTAATACTATCTTCAAGTTGGCAGATATTTCCATCTTACCTCCAGCTTTTGTGTTTTTTTTGTTTTTTTTGGGTGTGTTTTCACAGTTTCACAGCATACATTTCACAGTGCTCTCTTCTGTCACTGCAGGTGTGAAAACCCACGTGTTTTCAAGCTGGGCTTGATCTCAGGGATCTGGTGGGCTTTGGCTCTGCTTTGCTGGATCAGTGACAGGATATTCTGTGAAATGTGGTCATCTGTCAACTTTCCCTACTTACACTGTGCTTGGTAAGTTCACAGGAAACTCAGCACTGTATGGTATATTATTAAGGTTATTATTTATTGACAATTGATATACTTTGATACCATTAGTGAAATGAATGTCATTAAAACATATGCTGTTAGACTGTGAAATGACAATCTTGTCTGTATGTAATTTAATACTAAACATAAACATTTTCTTGAAACAGTAAATCTGAATAAATCTGCTAATGCAGTCAGATAATATCAACCTGTCCACAATTATGTTTTTCATTAGTTTTCCAGATATGATGGTCTGGATCTTGAAACATGAAAAAATTATTGAAGTTGGTTCACTAGAATCAAGAAAAATGAAACCGTGTTTAGCAAAAATTTAGCTAATTACTTAAAAGATATGTATTGGAATTGCAGACAAGCATAAATATTATTATCGCACTGGACTGTACTGACGGTTTGTTTTTTTCTTCAAATTACAGACTAGTAAAACTTGATAAGAAGAGATTTATTCTGCAAACATTTTTAATGTTACACAGATGCACCTGTAAACGTGAAGATATATTTAGCAAACCAATTTTCAGACAGTCTGCTTCATTCAAATTTCTCTTGCTCACACAGGCACATCCTCATTTGTCTGGCCTCTTACTTGGGTTGTGTTTGCTTTGCCTACTTTGACGTTGCGACTGAGGCCCCGGAGCGAGGGCCCGTCATCATGTTCTGGCCGAATGAGAAATGGGCCTTCATTGGTGTGCCCTATGTCTCCTTGCTCTGCGTCCACAAGAAGTCTACAATCAAGGTGACTTAAAGTGACCTGAGTCTGCTCAGCTGGTTGTGCTTCCATACTTCGCACCACATGGTTTCAAACAGAATGGTAAGAAGATACACCACCACGTCTGTGAGTCAGGTGACATCCACTGGTGCTCTAGTGACTCTATGATTATAGGTTATGCACATTTTTGCCAACTGCAAGGATTGATCTTTTCCCTGTTCTTTCCCTGGTCTGGTCTTCATTACACAGCAGTGTTTATGCAACTCTGTCAAAGAACACAAGAGTGATTTTTTTTTTTTTTTTTTTTTTTTTCCAAAAACACAATATCAAAGCCAAGAAAACTTTAAAGTGTTAAAATGCATTCTCAGGCTTTGCATGAGAGATAGTATAATCTCTTTAAGAGTAAAAAGTATTAGTATCATGCATTTTAAGCTTCTTTAAAGAGAATAATGTGTGCATCTTATATTAACTCAGAAAACCTCATTATAAAGCATTATATTGCTTTTATAAACATAATTATAGCATCTCATAGGTGCAGTCTGACCGTTATGAAACCATGTTTAGAAACAATAAATTACTGGATTCATTAACTGTGATTAAAAATGCATTACTTATTAATGCATTAGAGCTCAAAGTATCTACAAGCTGGTTCATAAGATGTTACAGAAGGTTATTCACACAAGCCTTATGTATTTTAAATGCATAATGGATTTATGCTGTTACAGCTGCCCTGTGTCAACAGGCATTTTGATGAAGGAAACTTAGAAACACAAAATGCTTCTTTCTGTTATGGGTGTGCTATGTATTTCTTCCAGCATGCCATGATTGTTTGAGATAGTATATAAGGAAATGTTTAATATATTCTTGTCTGTATTTACTAAAAGTGTAGTGTGCAGTTATTTTCCTAGCAAAAGCATATCACTGATATATTATTGAATGAATAGGAACCCCTTGTTCTTGGCCAAAATCCTAAATTAAAAAAAAAAACAAAACAGAATGTGAAAATCAAATTGTCATAAAATAAAATTGACAATTCAATTAAATAATTACTTATTTTGCACAAATGAAGAATTGTTCTCAAAGCCTTTGGCTTGCACAGTGTATAGCATTTCACAACTTGATCAATATAGTTATTTGCTCAAAGTTACCTCGGTAACGTACAGCTTTTAATGATTCAAAGTTTTTATACAAGTTTTTTTCACATCTCGTCTCTTACATTGCTATTTTGGGTTATTTAATCGCAGATCAAAAAGAATCTGTTGGTTATATTATTTAGCAAATCAATGAGACGTCTAGTTTAAAACAACAATGTAAATGAATGAAATAACGGGCCAAGTTGAGGTTTCTGACTTAAAACCTCGAATAGGTTCTCCATGTAAAGTAAAAAGGGAAGTATGTTTGGATGTTGCAAAGCAAAACACTAACCCTAAAAGATAAGGATTACCAGAGCTTTTTCACCTCAAACCATTGTTGTACATGTTCTTGAAAATTGCCTCAAGCTGTTTAACTAATATTATTTTATAGGCTTCTGTGAACTCAAACTGCTAAAATAACTTTGAAGGGTGAAATGAAGGATTATGATTTGCAGAGAAAAGTATTTTCCTGAGATTCTGAAGTGATATTTTCTAACAACATAAAATATTTTTGTTAAATCCAAAAACCATTTATATTTTTATAAGTGAAGTACAGCCAAAATTGAAGCAACGGCCTAAATGGTGAATTATTTTGATATTGTATTATTATTTGTATTGCCAAATATAATTAAGACCTATTTTTTTTTTTTTAATTGTATCTTTATGAAAACCTTTATGGAAACAGTCTTGACAATGCGAACAAAGTAGTTGTGCCTGAGAAAACAAAAGATTGTGCTGCAAAGCATATTGAATCATTGATCCATGAGGGTGGTTGATTGGAAGTTGGCGAGAAAAGGGAGATATAAACAAGTTGAGAATAGCATTAGTTAATTTGCATCAGACTTTGTTTGAAGAGAAGAGCGTGTTTAATGCTGCCCTCTGCATTGTGATGTTTGAGGGATGATAACAATCTTGTAACAATGTCTTGTCTTTTTTATGAATTTACGTGTGTATATAAATCTAATTTTTTTTCTGCTTGCATTGACAATACAAACGACCTGCACAGAATATTTATTTTCATAATTTATCCTGTTTTGTAAACAAATATTTGTAATAGATTAGAACATACTTTTATTTTATGCAATAAACCAAGTCTCTACTCAGAAGGTCAATTGTGTAATATTGCGCATGCACCAAACCCATTCACAGTTAATTCCTATACATCTTGTAGCTTTATGTTTTGTACATGAATTACATGACCGATGAACCGAGCCACTATGATGCAGATGTGAGTTTTTGCCACCAGGGGGCAACGTTTTTCCACTTTGCCTTTATTTCTTTCAGAACTCAGAAACAGAGCCAGTATAAAAAATAGAATATGACATTAATATAGGACTAAATAAATACACGGTGCACTAGCATTGGCCCCCACACAGTATCTCTGAGATTTTACAAAAGCAAACGCACACTGTATGCCAGAACATATCTATGCCCCTGTGGACATGCTTTTTCATGCTCTCAAAAAAACACTGCCATTATTTAAAGCTTGTTTTGAACACTTGAGTACTAAATATTAGAGCAGATGTAAACATTTGTCTGGTGTTCATTCTGAATATCAGAGTAATATCTTTTATATTCAAGAAGGTCCCTCTAACTTCTGTAATTTAGGTAGCCTCGCAGATAGTGCAAAATAAATAGAAAAGACACTGTGAAATTATATATATATGGCCATGATATTGTAAAATAATCCTATGTTTCTTAGAAACTTAGCTCAAAAAATGTTATTTTATTTTTCTTATTTAGAAACTACAAGTTAGCTGCAATAAACTGTTACTAAAAGCAGGATGAGATTGTATTTTTTTATCATTATTTATTCCATATTGATTCATTTAATACTTTAGATTCTATAAAGTTTAATACTCTTATTTCCTGTTCCGATGGATAAATGTGATTAAATATCACGGCTTTGCTGTATTTCACGGTCATTTGGGGGCCTCTCCTGGAGGAAGTCCCGCCCCTTCGCTACACTAGACATTCCCATAGGTTCCATCACACGTCAATCAAGTGACTAGCTTATGGGTCAGACAGGAGACCATCGGCTTGAATCTGTTTGACTCCGGTGGTTTCATTTCCTCATTTTGCCCCTGGAGATCAGTGTCGGGATAAACTGACGCTGTCAGTTCAGTCGCTTCGTGTGTCCGCGGACAAACGCTATGATGTTTCTCATCGGACACCGAAACAACTGACGGCGCGTTTGTCGAGCCTTAAAAAAAGGAAAAAAAAAAAAAAAAAAAATTTCAAGGGGTGTTTCTCGCAACCAGCCTGTCAAACACTCAGAGGGACCATAGATGTGATTCCTTTCCGCAGCGGGAGGCGTTTGAGACAGAAACATGATGTCAGGAAAACATTTCAAGGCTCATGAAGTGAGCTGCTGCATCAAGTATTTCATCTTCGGCTTCAACATCATATTCTGGGTAAGTCCGCTGTTTGCTGCTCCAGGCCTGGCGTGTCCTCAGCTCAACACACTGACAGGACATGTCTTTGTTCTCCATCGGCAATAGCTTTAATTTGGCCTTTGTTTATTTCTTTCTTCATTGTGCTGCTGGCTTCGGTGGGTGGGTTTCATCCTTGCAGGAAACTGCCCCCTGCTCCTGTGCACTTGCTGCCCGTGTCAGCTGTCAGCGGCCGTTTTCGTTTGTGCTCCGTGTTGTTGTCAGCTTCAGCCCCGATGAAGGGCTGTCCTCACAAGAAGACAACAGCATGTGTTTGTTCATCTGATGATGTTTTTATTATGTTGTGCCAGTGATGTCTTTTTTTTTTTTTTTTTTTTTGGGTCAGTCATGTTCATCCCTGGTCATCCTGTGCTGGATGTCCCACTTCCAGCCAATTTAAGTACTGACCTTTACTGAGGAGAAGGAGATGACACAGACATGTCCTATAAAGGTGTTAATAGAGATAGCAAGTGGTTTCAGTCATGTCATTTATCAGTGCAGAGCTGTTATACATGTCAGTGTGAAAGAGTACTTTATTTTGAAGTAGCGTCACGTGTTTGAACTGAAATGAGAAGCTGATTTAAAAAATGAGTCCCAAAAAACTAACGGGCAACCATTATAGTTAAAAAAAAAAAATTAAACATAAAATTTACTAAACATTTGATTCCAGGTTCCCATATGCATGAAAGCACTTACTTTGTAGGTCTTACATTCATTTAAACAGAATAATTTAGGGTTGATCATAGTAGTTGATCATAATAATCCTGTTTAAAATTCAAATTAATTGTTGCAACGTGAATATAGATAGTGTTGATTAGGCCTGAATCTACTACATTGTCTCAATAGTTATAGTTTTACCTTTTTTGTCTCGAAAATGTCAGAACATTCAAACTGAAACTAAAAATGTTGCATCAGAATAGCTTTTGCCTGACTAATCCATTATTCAACTCACTATGCAGGTTGTAAGTATGATTATATGACACATTTTGTTTGGCGTAAAATAATCAGATAGGAATGACTATGTTTGTTATATTTAGCTTATCCTGTAAATAAAATATAAGTCCTACTCTCTGATATGGAAGAAAACACGTGCTTTTCCTACTATGACATTTCATCGTGTCGTCAGTGAAAAAGACTTGTACTCATATTCTCATCAACTCTAAAAGCAGAAATATCACGGGATAAACAGCCCAGAAAAAAAGTTCCAAACAGATTTACATTGTCTCGCAATATACAGTATACCATTATATTGCCAACCCCTGTATAGTGATGCCAATATGTTTGTGGCCCTTCATGGCCTCTGAGGGTGAAGGTTGCCAGCCGGCCATACAGTGAAGTGTCTTTCACCATTCATGTATCATCCGATGCATCAGTCTGTGTCAAAAACATCTGTTCCCCTTTCCTCTGCATCTCTTTCATAAATAATCCTTTGAAAAACTCGATCTGAAAACTACTTTGTCTAGACATTCTCCCATCCCTGCAAACAAGGCAGTTGCAGTGCAGGCTGTTGACATCCACGACTCCTAGACGGTGGAACGAGCTCCTGAATCCTATCAGAGCACAGGCTTCTCTCCCTAACATGTCTAACTAGCGCATACTATGCACTTTCTTACATGATCCCCTGCACGTATTCAACACATGTATTACTTGATGCTTACACCAAGGCCTCCTGCTGCACTGATGTCCCTCACATGCAAAATGAGTGAATGTAATATAATTGATTATTTGTTAACTAAGTGACTGTTTGGGAAAAGTTGTCTAGTGGATATAATTAGTTTTGTTTTTCTCATGAATTGTTCCTAATCTTATCAGGAGTTGTTTTTTTCTTAATAAGTATATGATCAAATCAAACCACATGTGTCATTCAGATGATATTTGAATGACAGAAGTCTTACAATGTTTTATCCATTATATCCAAACAATGTTATAAAGTTTAACCAAGTTATTTAATAAAACAGTACTATACTCTCACAGTCTTGAGTTTGCTTCTGTGTATATTTTGCAACTAAGCCGGAGGTAGGGAGGGAACACAGAAAGGCCCCAGGTTTGAACCCAGACTCTTCCCGCTTCAAGGGGACAGTGCTAACCACTGGACCACCGTGCCGCCCCGTACGGCACCTTTAATTTACAAATCATTCAGTCTACCAATGGCAAAAGTAATGGCAATTCCTCATGCTAAGCTGCCACAGCCCACATCTTGAAGTTGCTGCTGGAGTCTTGTATGAAATGAAGAAAAGTAAGCAAATCTCATTGTTGTATAAACAGTAAATTGTGAATTATACATGACTAAAATGATTAATTTACAAATGGGTAAGTAACTAATTATTATTCTTCAAGGCTGCTATTATTATAAATACGTTAAATTCCTGTGTTTCTTTTCAAAATAAAAAGCCAACCAGCCATCTGAAAAAAGGCATCATGATCAGACAGGGTGCTTTTTACGCAGTAAGATGGGTCTCTTTTTTTTTTTTATAGGTAGTAAGTGCCCAGGAGCCTTGTGTTTTTAGATGCTCGGAGCATCTTGAAAAAGAGTTCAACTTATCATACTGTCATAATGTGCTCAGGCTGTGTTAAGATGTTTTCTAATGTGGGAGTCTCCTGCCGATACCTCAAACTGAGATGAGAAATATTTAGTAATGGACCACGGCCAGGAAAATCTCTATGTGGTTTCTTTCTCTGTGCTTCTGTGTGATGACTACATGCTGCAGTCACAGCAAAATAACTCCCTCATCTCTCTTGTCTCTCTCCTCTCCACCTCTTTCAGTTCCTTGGAGTGGCATTCCTTGGCATTGGGTTATGGGCATGGAGCGAGAAGGTACACTTTATGCACTTATTGATTGTGTGAATCTTTTCCCTTATGGACATCTGCAAATAATTCTTAAACTGAGCGGATCATTTACATTCACCACTTGCCGTTTACGCCCATCTGTCTGCACAAGATGGAAACAGTGGCTTTACTGAATCACAAAGGAATGCTTTCTGGTGGGACACCCTTCTGGACAATGGACTGAATTTATCTGATGCATTTCACAGATTAATTCATGGCGTACTCTTCAGTACTGGGAGTGTACAGACATTCTAGTCAAAGTATCTTGACTTTCCCTGAAGAACCTTTAAAGATGAAGAGTATTCCTTTATCCTTCAAACAGAACCACAGCTAGCAATTTTGTTATAGTTTTCATTATATATAAAGCGTATTCTTCTTGTAATTGTTCATTTAAAGCCCAAGGAAATTCAATTTACACTGATGTCAAAAATAAAAAAGCACAAATACTAACATGCAAAGCTGGAACTGGATAATATTTGTGATTTTTGCTTCATAAATCTCCTAAATTTTGGGAAATATAATATTTTTTCTTTCCAAGAGTTAGATGAGAAGATTGTTGTCACTCTTGTCTGTATGTTAAGCATAAAACTAGAATCTGCAGCTGGTTAGCTTAGCTTAGCACAAATAGTGGGGACAAGGGTAAAACAACTAGCCTGCCTCTGTCCAAAGGTAACAAAGCTCACTAATCAATATATTATGTTTAATTTCTTTAATCCATTCACAAATTGAAGTGCAATGGAGGCTGGCTTTCAGTGTAGACTCCAGAGAGCGACTGCTCCCAGACTAGAAATAGTCTTCCCCCATTATTTTTACATTTGCTTATTAAACAAACATGCTACATAATGTAAATTTTGAGGAGCTCAGAAGCTCATTATTTAATTTGGGTGCTAAGCTAAACCAAAAGACTGCTGGCTGCTAATATATTTTTACTTTTCAGATGCGAATGTACCAAACGTATTTAAGAATAATGAATTTGACCTGCCTTTAGTTTTTTCTTTGTATAATGTGACTCTCACTTGCCCTATACTGCTTCCCCACCAGGGTGTTCTCTCTAACATCTCGTCTATCACGGATCTGGGGGGTTTCGACCCTGTCTGGCTCTTCCTTGTGGTGGGTGGTGTCATGTTCATCCTTGGATTTGCTGGTTGCATTGGAGCTCTGCGAGAAAACTCTTTTCTGCTCAAGTTTGTACGTTCTCTAAGGCCTCTTACAGAGACGTCTCACTGGTTTTATAACTTTTGTTAAATTCATAGAGCCGTTTGTGTATTTTTAGTTCTCCGTGTTCCTGGGTATAATCTTCTTCCTGGAGCTGACAGCAGGAGTCCTGGCCTTTGTCTTCAAAGACTGGATCAAGGACCAGCTCAACTTTTTTATCAACAACAACATTCGAGCATACAGGGACGACATTGACCTGCAGAACCTGATAGACTTCACCCAGGAATATGTGAGCACTGTTTCTTTATCCTACCAAACACAGTATTGTTTTTACCTTGTAAGAATTATGGTTGTTCGTTTCTGTGGAAATTGTTGACATATATGTGAGGTTTGGTTGTCGGTTTAACCTTGTAGTGGGAGTGCTGTGGAGCTTTTGGAGCTGATGACTGGAATTTGAACATTTACTTCAACTGCACTGATTCAAACCCAAGTCGAGAAAAATGTGGAGTTCCCTTTTCTTGCTGCACCAAAGATCCAGCGGTATGTCTTCCCCAAAACAAGTCAAGTCAAGTAAAATTTTATGTGTACAGTTCAGTATCACAAATCACAAATTTGCTTCTTGGGGCTTAACAATCAGCTAAGTACAGCATTTAAACCCTTTAATAGAAAGACATGCAATATATGTGTGTGCAGAGTAGACCAACAAAGTAGATTTACAGTATGGTAATAACATTATAGTTTGTTAAAATGAACTAAGAGTATGATTGAAGCAGCCACCACCCGAGCCACAAGACATCCTCTTCACCACAAAGATCTGGAAGAGGACAGACTTAACAAACATAGGTGCAGCAAAATGTCATATCATCTGTACGTCTAAGAGAAGGAAGTAAACAGAGAGAGAGAGAGAGAGAAAGATCCACATGCAAAACATCTGGAATGAGGCAGTGACCACCAGGAGAGGCGAGAGAGGTCCTGGGATGGCCCATGGTCCAGCACAGAGAGCCTGATTGAAGAGAGAGGACATGGAGGAGAGCTTTAAGGGGTAGAGAGGGGGAGACACAGCTGCGCAGCCTGTACATGTGCCTAAGAATAAATAACAAAGGGTTTAGAGAGATGGAGTGGTATTCAAAATCACACTACAGTAGTATTGTTAGCAGAACAACATGGATTATACTGCACTAGGTTTAATGGATTAATGGACCAACCAGCTGGCAGGAGAAAGGTAACTGAAGTTATCAAAAAATAAGCCACCGAGTGAAAGTTCAGACAACTTTTTCTAATTTTTAACTTGATTGGATACAGTGAAGAGCTGGTAGGTGGAGGTTAAGGCAGGGCTGCTTGATGTTTAAGAGGTGGCTGATCTGAACCACGAAGTAACTAACATTTTCTAAAGCCAATTATTTCCCTTTTATGGTAAATCAAAACAAGCCTATGGGTGTAACTTAGTGTATTTGTGTCTTAGATTTGGAGTTCAAACTAAGCAGAACTCTTGAAACCTTTACACTGCTGGCAGTTGGAAGGGAAGTTATGAAGGTCCTCCCTGTGACAGCTTGGTTATCTGTGTCCTCCAGAAGCCTGGCTTAGGTTGTCAAGTATTATGGCTGACTTCCAACAGGAAGACCAGCCCTCAGTGTTTAGCCCTCTCAAACTCTGCAAGCACAAGTCTGAAGTCTAAAAGCAGATGGGAGGAGTTACTTTGACTAAGGCCATTTTTTTTTTTTTTTTGGCAGAAAAATTCAACGAACCTCTGCTCACTGTTTAAACAAAGCAGACATGCTTCACTGTAATGAAAGGTGCACAAGAGTCTTTGGATTTGCAGTTCTAACAAGGCTATCCTTGTTGTTCTTCGACAACAACACTTCCTGACAATTAGCATTAATAGAAAATCATGGTTGAATCACACAATGTTCCCAAAAGTTATCACGTGCCCTGAACACTGACTTTCTTTTTTGAACACACAAACCTTTTTTTGTCTGAGCCTTCAAGATTTTAGTGTTTAACACAGAAGGGTTTTGTTAATATTATATTTTGTTATATTTTTATGGTACATTAAGTTTCCTGTTATTAAATTTGCTATATAAATAACATTGTCTTGCCTTCCCGGAGTCCTTGAGGCCAAGTCCAAATCAAGTCACATCTTTATGGGCAAATTGCAAGACAGGTAAATGTGTTGTAGGTCTCAGACTGCTGACAGTTAAAATGACACATAAGTCAAAGCACAAGGCTGACATTTGTCTCTGACAAAATGCTGTACAGACTGTTAATCCCCTTGAGGGAAAATTGTTATTTGTGATGCTGGACTGGTCAAGTTATTTCATTGCACAAGGCTAATAACTGAACCTAAAAGTGTATCAAGTCTCACAGCTGCAAAGTTCATGTGAAATCATGTGAAAGTCCATGTAAAATTTTTATGAAGAAAATCGGACTCAGAAGTTTCTGTTTCGGTTCTCCAGTTCTGATGATGTGTAGATTTACTCAGGGTTAGTTCCTTGGAGCCACAACTGTCTACTATACTATAGTAATATGCTGGACAGCAGTGCTCCTGTTGATGTAATGTTTCAGTGTGTTGGTCATATTGGTCAGTGACAAAATCATCCTAATTAAAAAGAGAACAAAATGAAGCCCAGGATGACAAAATGCAAAATGCATCTACTTGCCAATATATGACAAAATGTCATTGTCAAAACATCTTGACTTTACCTTTTAAAAAATAGAGGCATAAACACTCTTCTCTTCACAGGAGGATGTCATAAACACTCAGTGTGGATACGACATCCGAGCAAAAACGGTGAGATAACTTATACTGATTGAATGGACTGAGATGCTCATCTAAAACTAAGCTGTTGCTCTTAACCTGCATGAAGAGTGGACATTGCTCTTGCTTAGTTTTGCCTCTGGCAGGTTTTTTATGGCTGCCTGAGGTCATCAGGTACTCCACCCTGGGCACAATATTCCTCTTTCAGTTTGTTTCCCAAATCCTCACTCTTCAAAATACAGCAGCTGGCTCTACATCAGCTCCTCTTTGGCTCATGCGGTATTACTCATGTTGCAGCAATGCAATGGGAAGTGAGACCCCTCCCCCATCATTAGCTTTGGCCATACGCCATAGCAGCATAATGTAAGGAAAAGGCTGTGTTTGTTTTCTTGACTTGTGTCTTGAGTGTTTGTTAACAACTGGGTAACATAAGTTCAGGGGCTTTTTTATTGTGAGGCCTTATGAGGAGGTCACAAGATTAAAAGGAGAATCATATCCTAACATTAAAAACTGTTGCAAAGTAAAGCAAACCCCAACATGATTATATGCGGTAACTATGACATTTGATACTTTTCAAACGACAAACACTAGGGGCTATTAATTGATAATACTGGTTTGACTTGTGTGTTTTGTCACTGCTCTTCCAGGACTCTGAGCAGCGGACTTTTATCTATATCAAAGGCTGCGTCCCTCAGTTTGAGAAGTGGCTTCAAGACAACCTGACAGTGGTGGCAGGCATCTTTATTGGGATTGCGTTACTACAGGTGAGGACTTGCTAACTGTTAAAAGTTTACTTTCACATCTCACCTCTTAATTTTTCATGAATCTAACATGTCAGTTCTTTTCTGTTTATGGTTTCAGATTTTTGGTATCTGTTTAGCGCAGAATCTCGTGAGTGACATTGAAGCTGTGAGAGAGAGTTGGTAAGTATCAGTGGCTCTTTCGTTCAGCTTTTATGGACCCATATGCACAATAAATAATAATTTCATGCCTTGTATTTATTGCACTTTATTGTACTATTGTCCCTTGTTTTTTGCAGTTTGTTTACCTAAGACCTCCACTGAGTCTCCAAAGGCAAGAAGGATGTACCAGGTAAGCATTATTTGATTTAATCATTAACATTACAGGATAAACTATTGGTCCCCACCCTTCCCTGTGCATTGTTTTTACACTGAAATGGTTTTTTTTTTGTTGTTCCATAGGACTCTGCACTTTGGATGCCAGCAATGAATGGAAATAAATTAATCAGCTAAAATGTCCAGAACCAAGAGTCTCATTCATATGTACATAATAAATTTGGAGACATTTTTTAGTTTTTTTGTGGCCCTGTTTTTAAATGAAGCACAACCTCTTAAACGTACTGGAGCTCTCATACAATACAAATTAAAACAAATGCAGTATAGGCAGGGTATGACGCTAAAGTGGTTCACAAGATAATACCCACTTTAGCCAGTATTGATAGAGGAGGGTGTTATAACCTGTAAGCAGGACATAATGAAAGTACTTCTCTGAGGTAGCACTTCATTTATAAAAGGGCCCTGGTTTTATATGTCTCATAGCTGCAGTTTTTAACACTGCATGTAAGGGTGGTGTACAAAGCTGAAGTGATTCTGGAAATGCACTGCATGCCTATTGTCTACTGGTAGGACATTGGCTCTCCTAACTGTATTTCATTAATGTTAAGTATTTTAAAATATTTGTAAAATAGTCACTAGTTTAGAGAGAATTGGCTGGTCAGCACTTTGTTGAATGTTTAATG
Source organism: Rachycentron canadum (assembly GCA_038496675.1). Classification (NCBI taxonomy): domain Eukaryota; kingdom Metazoa; phylum Chordata; class Actinopteri; order Carangiformes; family Rachycentridae; genus Rachycentron; species Rachycentron canadum. The sequence goes on along the minus strand of CM076650.1, from coordinate 11,205,606 downwards.
AGATGAGACTTAAAGCTACAGAGAATTAACTTTAAATTTATTCACTTATGTGACATGATCACACTCATATCACACCTACACACAGTTTGTGAGTAGCATTTTGTGGGGCTGAGGTGGGTATCGTAGTCCAATGAAGGGGAATCCTATTTGTAATAGGTTTGTAAAGGTGCAGTTTGTATAAGTATGACATTGACCTTCAAGAAATCGTGGAATATACTGAAAGAAACAAGACAATGTGGCATGTTCATCAAAAAAAACAAACAAACAAAAAAAACAACTCAGCCTTAAGCACTTTAATCTTCATGTAAGAGGGATGAAGTTCAATGCAGCCACTCAGCTTTTGTCACAATTGACTGTTATTTAAGTCAAGCAGCAGCCACTGGAGGGGGCACTTTGCTTAAAAAAAAATAAAAAATACAAACTGCATTTGTGATTTCATGGTGCTTTAGGATTGTCAGATTCATCCTAATTCAGATTAATTTGTCTGTTGTGCCCTTCCTTGCACCACATCACCTTAACCTTTATTGTTACTCAGTGTTTATTCATTCACTTTCCTCCTTTTGAATCGTTGCCAATGTGATTCTTTGATGAAATCTGATGATGTACCTTTTTGTTGTTTGCATTTATTTTTTCATGTTTTGATCTTCACTGGAAAATTTGGCTACAAGCTATTTTCTAAGCTCATAGTGAAAGGCACGCTGGTACCTCCTGGTGGAACCTCACTGAATTCATAGCCTACATACATATTGTACTTGAAATCAGCACACACAGGCTCTCTCACCAGCATTATTTTTAATGCAAACTTGGGAACTTAGATACAATTTATATGTTTTTATTTCTAGGCATTATCTGAATGCATATAATCTATAGTCAACCTTTACCAGAGCAGCATAGCATGGAGGTAAAAGCAGCCATTTATTTTAAAAACAAAGTGAACCTCCAAGAGGTTACAGAGTTTTTCCTTTGTGGCTTACACAAAGGATGATATGGCTACAGTTTGAAAGTCTTATTATAAAATCTTATATAATGTATAAAGTGGCCACAGTGTCAAATATCCTTTTTTTCCCTCACTAAATGCTTCATATGATTGTTGGTGTTTACTTATCACACTCTTTCTTACCACTCAGTGCCATACTTGTAATTTCTACGTTCTCCTGAATATAACTTTACTCTTTCATGTGTATTCCTGATTTGTGTAAATAACTGTATCGTGGCAAGTTGTAAATATATATCTTAATAAATGTGTTTCTTTGTACACTTTTGTCTGTTTATACTTTATCTAGACTGTAATGTGATGTTTTGGTGATCTTGGCAGCACTTATTTTGGTAGCTGCATTCAGTAATCCATCCATGGGGACAATGATAAGACTGCTACCTTGGTTATTGTCCTGACATGCAGTGTGAATTGTGAACTGTGGGGCCTTGTAGGTGTGTGCTCATGTGTTGTCTTAGAAAGTTGTCAGATCCCTTATTTGTCACGTGTTGATTAGACTGAGGAGGAGCCATTGCACCATGGTCAGTGAGGGGAAAGCCGCAAAGATTAGTCAGACACACATATCACAGATGATTTGCCATTTAGATACCTGGCTTTGATAAGTATATCTGTTTGCTGTGTTATCAGGGATTGCTTGCAAACCTCTGATCTGAACCTTGGACAGATGCTCAGTGTTATTTCTAGCCCTTTCCTAGACTCCATAGAGAACAACAGCAGACTCATTGTTACTGATATAATCAACCTTCCTCTCAAACACATTCATTCACTCTTCAATTTAATACCAGAATGCTTTAGTCATCCAGGATAAATAATCTTCATATGGTCACTTCAAACAGACGCTCTGACTGGCTTGTGCCTTGAAGGTGCACTCAGTAATCCATCCAAGTGCCTCAGGGCTTTTGAATGGCTTGCTGGAAGATCTCACTTTTACTAGTCTGCAATAATCTTTTATGTGCATTTAATTAATTATTTTACCTCATTGTTTTCATGAATTCTTTTGGTACTTTTGTGTTGCATATGTTATCTGATATTTTTCTCATAGTTATGATACTGTTTCTTGATTCTATATAAATAAAGTCTATTCATACTATTCATATTTGTGTACATAGACTTACTGCATGCCCACTCCATTAATGTTCTTGTCCTTAAAGAGTTTTAGTAATTGTTTTGTGCTTTGTCTGTTTTCTGTTCTCTTGTGTACTATATTTTATATACATTGTTTCTTTGTTGAGGTTTATTTTCCCTCAAAATAATTTTTGATCCTGATCCAGGAATAAAATGTTTTGTTTGGCAATAATCTCACAAAGCACTAAATCTCTTCATTCATTGTTTAACGGCAGTAATCTGTCAGTGTGCCACAGGTCATGACATACTGTACTTCCTGGTACTTTATCAGTTAAAGATGATCCGTGACAGATAGTTGGTCATTGATATCAGATTATGTACTGACAGACCAGCTTCCTAATTCTTGGAGACTTCTAGCTTCAGGACAGTGAGGGAATCATCAGATAATGAAAGCGGAAATTGTGTGTGTGTGTGCGTGTGTGTGTGCGTGTCTGTGTTTTGGACGGGAATTGCATAACCTCAACCTGTAGAAATGCTCTATAAACAGTGCTGAGGTGATCTTCTCTCTCTTTTCAGGAACACAGTCAACATCACCAGAACAACACTGACGCCCACTGGTTGTTCAGGTCTGTTCACACTGACCACATTCAGTTTTCCATAATGTTTTACTGTCTTTTTTGGGTTCAATCATGAAATTCAACCACATGAATTTACTCTGTAGACACTTTACTTAAAGAGAAGCATGAGATGCTTGTACTTTTCTTAAGTATTTCCATTTGTTTACTTCCTCACAATTCTACTTCACTACTTTTCATTCTCTAAATCTCCACATTTATTCGAAAGATACAGCTTCTAGTTACTTTGCAGATTAGTATTTTATATAGAAATATATAAAATATATATACACCCCCAAAATTAAACTGCTTCCCTGGCCAATGCCCCATTCATCTATCCAGGGTTGGCACAAGTTGGCTCAGTACTTTTTGCGTAACTGTGCTAAAAAATACGTTATTATATATATTGACATATATCTATTGTTAAAACATGGGTAAAATAAAACTGATGTGTTTAATTTGATTTAATTTTAAGATATAAATAAAACATACCAATCCAATGGATAACACATTAAAGTGGGAACACAAATAATGCCATTTTTTCCACTATGTTCACACTATGTTTTTCTGCAAAGAACCTGTATCACCAGTTTATAGATTTTTTCTCATGTACATAAAAACTGTATCACTTTACATGTATGAACCTCTAGGAAGAAATGTGAGGAAACAATGTTCCGTTAAAAACGTAAAAAAAAGGTTTAAAACATTCACATCAAATAAGATGAAGATGATCCAAAAGATCAAATATAATGTAGAATCATATAGCAACGTTAAAATGGAGTTTATTTAGTGTGTTCCTTCCAAACAATGGCAATAGAGTAAGTGTGAAGTTGCTGTGCTGGGTCTTACTGATGAAAAATGATTAAGGGCTCCTGTAAGATACAAACACTAAAGGGTCATTTCTTTTGACAGGACCTTTATTCACCCAAACACATGATGAGTAGGAACAGCATTCAAATAACATTAATAGTTACATAGACTGACTGCAACAGTTTTCAGAGTAACTTTTGCTTGTGTGTCTGCAAGTCTGTTCATTTCTACTACACATACTGACCATGTAACTGCAATCTTCCAAACTTTTGGTCCCCCTCAGATGCTGTAATTTGAGCTGGAGGCTGGTCTCACATGCAGAAAGCCCATTTCCTCCGACCAAGCCTCAACCACAAAGCCCTGACTGTTCATCCTGGGGCAGAAATTAGGTGAAAGGTGTTAAACACGATGACGTCTCTCTACCTCCTCTTGGTAAATATATATTTATGTCTCTTTTTTGAATGATTTCTTCCATCAAATATAATGTTACCCTCTTGTTTGTTGACTTGTCAGGACATGCTGGGTGCAGGAAACCCTAAAGTCCAGACATCAAGTCTCACTTCTTTGGCTTGGTTAATTGAATCAATCAGATAATCCCTTTCCATTGATTGATTGATTGGTCGATCACATGTTTCTACCCTGCTGTATTAAAGGAGGACACCTGGCTGCATCTGCCAATAGCAGAAGTCCCAGTCAAATCTGTGCTCCTCGGGTTAATGATTTACTGGTTACCTCGTACTTAGTACTTGAGCGTGGAGTTTGGAGTCTGCCCTCTCCTCCGATAAAACCTAATAGTAGAAGCTTGGACTTGCTTTGCCTTTCTTTTTGGCCTCTTAGTGCTACTTCAGCCGCTGACTGGTTTTGATTCATCTGGCTGCAGAAAGAGGACACACAATGTTAACCCTTGTTGTGTTCTTGCTTTGCACAGCCTTTTCTGTCTCAGCTTCTGCCAAAGGTGAGTGGACTTTTTTCTCTGCTTTTAGATGTTGTTCAAATATTTAGGGGCCAACGGGATCCTTAAAACTAATCTTTTAATTCATCTTGAAATAATCTACACCATACTCAGTTAGTAGAAACATACCAGCTGGTTTCAAAATGTCACTCTCTTGTTCTTTTGGAGACTTTTCCAGAGATGACAAAAGGGAAACACACTGGTGACCTTTCATAGTGTTTTGTCTGTTTGTGCTTTTGCTCCACATTTTCAACCTATATGTTATTGTGCCACTGACTCTGAAATCCTAAAATGAATGAATTTTGGCAGCAAATCACCCTGGGTGATGTGACCCTCAGTGTCAGTGGTCTAGCTTCATAACAACATAACTGATGAAAGGTGAAAGAGTATAGTCAAGAATAATGTAATGTAAAATGTATCTGGGTTTTAAGTCGGTTCCTCAAATATCTCAGTCACTTGCTGACAAAAGAAAAACTAGATAAAGTTGAATTGAGCTCCACATCTTTCAGTGACCTGTGATGAAATCAAATACTGACACGTCAGTCCGTCTTACCCCCGTGGCCTGATGTCATATCAAACATAAACCTTGTCATTAATAGAGCAGAGTAGAGATTTTTATCTTCTCTCACTTTGAACACGCCCAGTTAGATGGCCGTTGATTGAATCACCTTAGTACTGTCCTCAGATGAGCAACAGTATTTTTGAAAAGGAGGTGAAAAAGAACAATGTGATTAGTGGAAGTTCATCTTGGAAAAAAGACTCATACCAGTGACTAAATACAGTTTGGAAAGTTAAAGCCATGGAAGTTCAGAGACAATTTACTTTATGTTGGTCATCTGATGTATGTTTTTTGTTACATAATATTATATATAATGTGCTTGTTTGACGTCATCCAGCACAACACTGACATCATCACTGCTGGCCGAAGACATTGTCATTAGTGATAATGTAGCTAAATGCATGGATTGTTTTGAAAGCTGTCTCACAGTGCACCCATCTGGAAGCTGAAAGCTCTGATTTCTTGAAATCCAGGAAGGAACTTATGATGGTGCGGAAACTCTGAAAGTCAAGATGCTACCAAAATGAATTCAATTGTTCCCACAAAGTTGACTTATTGTCCTCCAGGTTTGACTTTCTGACCAGAGCATCATTTAAATCTAAGAATATGAAGCTTTAATGCACCAATAAAGACAACTATTTAAAACAACCACAGCTGGCACATTTACAGGGTGATGATCAATGTGTAATTGAAATAATGAGTCTGTACAAGCTGTTCAGTTATATTCACACGACAATATGATGATACGAGAGAGTCTCATAGTAGATTACTCCCACTTCCTCCATTTGTGTTTATTCACCAGATGTGTGTCTTGTGTTTCTTCAGGTGGTGCTGCTGGACCCCGGCTGAACAACAACCAGCTGTACAAATTCAGCTACACCACTGAAGTGCTGATGGACAGGGCCAGGGGGTCAAAAGAGGGCAGTGCTGGCTACAGGATCTCAAGTGATGTTGACGTCAACCTAGTGTGGAGAGATCCAAGCAGCAAGGACGACCAGCTGATCCGCCTGGTGGTATGTTGGCCCAGTGACATGTTGAGAAAGGACATGTCACTCTTAATAAAATTAAACTTAAGAAAGGATAACCATGTCATATTTCTGACTCCAAATACATCTTTGTTAAGTCTGAATGTTCCCATGTGAAGACAAGGAACGCAAAAAATCAACTGCAAAAAAGTATGCAGGCTTGTGCTGAAACAATTTGATTTCTCCTTTATAGATCTCAAATGTGAGGATTGAGCCTGTGTCCCATCGACCTGAGAAGAAGAACATCCTCCATGGATCAACAGCTGAAAGTGTTTTGGGGAAGACCAACTTAGCAGCTCTGACAAAGCCTTTCCTGGTGCATCTTAGAAATGGAAAGGTAAGAGCATTAACAATGCCATTCTTGGCACCTTTTCAGTCAGTACATGATTTTTTTATCTTGCAAAATGTATTAAACAATATATATAGAAATAGAATAGGTATTATCAATGGTTATTGCTTTATATACCTAAAGTCTTTTAAAAGGTTTTAATCCTTAATTTGACATAATATCAAAATTAAACACTTTTTAGCATAAAGGGTAATATTAACATAGATTACATTCACTCCAGCTAACAGCAGTAGAAATAGATGAATACATGAATGAATGAGTCTGCACTTGTGTAATGATCTTACTTTAGTTGTGCTGGGGTGATGATGCTGGCAGGGGAAATACCAGACAGATGTGTGTGCGTGCAAAGGTCAACAGGTTCAGAAGGTCAGAAAATGAAGGAACGAGACTGGTTTGCAGAATGACTCCAGGTTGGTAGATAAGGCTCATACCAGTTGTGAGATGTTTGAGCTTGAGCCAGACTCACTCTCTCTTACCATGTCACTATCACTTTATATTATCCAATATTGCATAAATGCCACTAAAGGAGTAATAGTAAACTGATTGTAAGATATCTCATTTAAGGATTCGGAAGAATGATGTCATATTGATTTATTGCTAAAGAAACTGATCGCTGCAGCCTGTAGATTTCTCTACAGAATGTTTTTTACTACATACATGCGTACATGATTACAGCAGATATCTTAGTACCACTTCATAATCTGGCACCTGATAGTGCTGTATAGAGACACTTCAGCATCTTAATGAATATATGTAACTATATATTTCGTACACACACACACATACACACACACAGAAATGTATGTTAAAAAATTTCACGTGTTAGGATTAAAGTTGGTTTAGCTTGGAGTAAATTTTGGACACTGGTGCGTGTGAAACATGATAGATCAGTGTCTCCCCTGGTGTTGTTGGGTTATTTATACTGATGGCAGGCTGTGGCAGGAAAAACACACACAGGAGCCCTGGACAGTCTATTTATGGTGGTCCTATCTGATATTGTGGTTGAGCGCCACAAATAAATTACATACTGTATAGGAGACAGATGATGTAATCTGCTGCTTTCTACAATCATGACCACAACACAGAGTCCAGTATTGAACCAAACTAAAACCCCATGGAAGAAATTTGTGGTTTTTCAGGATTGGTTCAGTCTAAGCTGTTATTATTTGATGAACTGATGTAGCTGGGCTCTGGATCCATTGTTTAACATGACTTTAAAGCAAGTAAAGGCTACTAAAAGTAAACAGTTAACATTTCAATCAGTGATTTTTCATGCAGGCCGGAATTTGTACTGATGTGTATTTAGAAGCTAATGGAGTCAATTTACCGTAAAGCCTGACCAATACAATTGCATGATCAGTGCTGGGGAGACACTAGTAACAGGATTATGTTGTTAAATTACAAAATAAATGTCATTTTAAATGTCAATGTTATTCAGACATTACCTTCATATGTAGCCAGTGTGGCATATAACATTCATTCTGCTGCTTTGCATCTTTTGACTTAGCCATCTTTTGGCATGTCTGCTGACAACATAGGTCAGATGGATGTCAGGTATGAGATTAATTCAGCATCGTGTTTTGAAATCAATGGTACTAATAATTAATGAAAAAGTAATCAAATGCAAGTTACATTACTTTGATAAAGTAATTAAAGATGTTGGATTACTTACTAAATGTAATCTTTAGCCTATTACATTTCAAAAGTAAGCTTCCTAACACTAACTGTGATTGATTTTAGCTTCATGTGTATCAGCACTGAAAGTGAATAAACTATGAGAAAGAATTGTTTTTATTATATGTTTACAACATATCATGATCAGATTTTATTATCAGACCCTTAGATATAAATGTAACGTGCTAATGGCAAAGCATTTTTGTTTTGTTTTTGGTCTGCACTTCAAAGATGTGATATTTTAGTATGTAACGTAAAAAGCGTCTGATGTCATGACCATGCTCACATTTATCTGCTGCAGGGGAAAACTGACACCCTGAAAGCCCTGGCGAGTTGCAGCATATAGATAACTGTTTCATCATTCATTGTTTGAAAGCATAAAATTCTGTTTAACATGTTTCTTTCCTTTTACACATCTGCTGTAGGCAAAAGCATTTTATTCCTACTGGGCTGAACCTGCAACCATCAAGAACCTAAAGCGTGGGTTGGCCAGCTTATTGCAAGTGCAGCTCAATACTGGGAAGGTTATAGAGGTAAATGACATGATAGTTCTTCCATCACAATTTAACTTTTTTTTTCATAATTTAATATGACTAATGTGACAACTCGACTTGTGTCTTTAAACAGAATGATGTGTCTGGGAGGTGCACAGTTGAGTACAAAGCAGCAAAAGGTCAAGTGACAAGAACAAAGGTCCTGGATACATGTAAGGCTGAAGAGACTGGATTCACCACACACAGTCAGGTTAGTCAGCATCCACGCAAACACACCGCACTAAAATATCAGTGTTACTAAGTTACTAAAACATTATGTCAATGTGTACCCCTTCAGGTCTTGGGTGTGAACAGGAAGTCCAGTTCTGTTACAGTGTTCACGCTTGAAGATGGTTTCATCCGCTCGGCCGTGGCTGAGGAAATGCACTTGCTGGCTGTTAATGCTCGCAGGACTGTTGCAGCTAAAGTTGTGTCCAGGTAAATGCCATAACAACAAATAAATATATGGCATTGTGTCTAACATATGCACTATTCACATCTCAATTTTCCTGTCTCCCAGACAAACCCTCAAGTTGATAGGCACAGAGGCTGGTCCACTCGAGGCTGCTGGGAAAGATGTCGCTGGGGTTGTCAAGTCAATAGATGCCAAACTGGCAGCTGTTGGCATCATGGCAGAGATGATCAAAACCCAGTGCAAGAACTGTCCATCAGTGAGTTACCTGTTCACTTTCATATTCGCACACAGAGGTTTGTCTTGCCACCAGCTTACAGACATCAGACTTTCATGGGGACACAGACCCACTGTGGACTGATATGCTCAGCAGATGGTCTGAGTAGTTTCCTGTAGCACTTCGCATACGAAGGGGTTATTCTGGTTGTTCAGGGTTTTTTAGTTTTGGCCATCAAGATGCAAAAGATCAGTTGCATTGCAACTCATTGATGGTGCCGTTAGTAAGCAGATACTGTATATTTTTGTGCTGTAATTATCGACTAAAGCTGATCTGTTTTCCAACCCCCCTCCTGTGTTCTTCCACTTAGCTTTTTGAGCATTGGCAGGCTCAACAGAAGCAGCTGGAACCAGCCACCCTGTCCAAAGCCATTGCTCCTCGCAGCTTCCTGGCCCTCATCCAGAGCATTAGGAAGGCATCCAAGGGTGAGATCCTCAAAGTGCTGAAGAGTGCCAGCAAGACATCTCTGTAAGCAAGCTACTCCTCTTTTCCTACATCTTATTTACTTCCTGCTGACATCATCATGCCACTGTTTCTTTGAATTAGTCTAACTTAAAAGATTTCAAATGCCAGGATCCAAGAGGATTAAGTCACTACTACTCTGTTTAACTTCTTCCTGCTGCAATCAGACCTCAGGTGGTGGATGCTGTGACCTCCTCACAGACTACTGCATCTCTGGATGCCATGCTTGAATTCCTGAACTTCACTGATGCCAAAGGTTTGGTCCTGCAGGAGAGATTTCTCTATGCATGTGGCTTTGCCTCACATCCTAATGAGAGAATGCTCCAGGCTCTGCTGGTGAGTGCCATGTTGTTGTCAGCACTGACACAGAACTGACACCTGTTCCTGCTTTTTAAATGGCAGTATAAGACTGCAATCTAGTTCATGTTGGTGAATGTCTGTTTCATGCAGTCAGTTAAATGAAGAAATAAAATTAAATTCCAAATTCCCTAATTTTCTGCAATTTTTGTCACCTTTTCCCTGAATCTGTTTTGGGGAAAGAAACACTTTATAAATCGTTTGTCTCATCATAAATTGCTCTATATATTATATATTTATTGTTTCCCTTAGCATATAGTCATGTTTTAAATATGTTCAAAAACAGGTCTGCAAAACTAAGTCATCACAATATTTAGAGTATGTAAAATTGAATAAGAATTAAATAGAATTTAATATAATTAAATCATATTTACATTGCACATCATTTTCTCTGAAATTTTCAGGACATATCTAAGGGAAAGATTGGCAGCACTGACATCAAAGAGTCTGTGGTAATCATTATGGGAGCACTGGTCCACAAACTCTGTCAGAAAGGAGGATGCAATTTACCGGTAAGACTCTAGAAAGATAAGATTAAGATTAATTTCATTTGAAAATCTAAAACAACAATGTTCCTTCAGAAACTCAACCAAACTTAAATGAATCTGAGAGACGACTGATGAGCGCCTGCTCTATGTTTACCTCTCAGACAGTGGTGCAGGTGAAAAAGATGATTTTAGATGGTCCTGGCAGCACAAAGGACGAGTCCCAGGTCCAAATGTACCTTCTGGCTCTGAAAAACTCACTGCTCCCCGAGGCCATTCCCATCTTTACCAAATACGCTGAATCAGAGGTTGGCGCTTACAGCACCATTGCTCTCACTGCTCTACAGAGATACGATGTCAAGCTCATAACCAATGAGGTATGAATAACAAAACGTTATGTAAATGCGACGTCACATTCTGCTTGCAATGATGAGTGCTAGATGTTAAAAGCATATCAATTTAATTAGGATGTGACTAAATGAAACCATGCATCTCTCTGTCGTCTCAGGTAAAACGGACAGTGAACAGGGTTTACCACCAGAATCGTCGGATCTACGAGAAAAACGTGAGAGCTGCTGCTGCTGATGTTATCCTCAGTAGCAACCCCTCATACATCGAGGTCAAGAATCTGCTTTTGTCCATTGGAAACCTGCCCCATGAAATGAACAAGTACATGCTGTCTAAGATCCAGGACATCGTCCACTTCCAGATGCCTGCCAGGTTTGTGATTGGACATCCAGTGGACCAACAGAGATTACACCTTTTTAACAGAAAGGGTGTAAAAGCTGACAAAAATTAAACATTAAAAGCAAGGATTTTCAATTACACAGGTTTGAAATCTTGTACTATAAACTTATTTCCTATTTATTTTCAGCAAAGTCATACACCAAGCTATGAAGGACATGATTACCAGTAACTATGACCGCTTTGCAAAAGTTGGATCATCATCTTCTTTCTCAGGATTCATGGCACGTACGTAATCAACTCTTAAATCTTTAAGCTGACAGAAAAGAAGAGATTTCACAAGACTGTATTAAAATATTTCAAATCTGAGGTAAAATGTGCTAAAGGGATGTTTACATTTTTGCTGAGTCAAGACAAATGTTTAACTTTGATGTTTTGCTGGAATCCTCCATGTTTTAAGCAAGACATTACTGACATCACAGCGACACAGATAATAATTGAAAATAAATAAAAAATCTTCTCTACAGAATCTGCTGATGTGACCTCCACATACAGTTTGGACATCCTGTATTCAGGCTCTGGGATCCTGAGGAGAAGCAACATGAATATTTATGGTGCTAGTAAAGGAGCAATGCTACATGGACTACAGGTAAAGACACATACAACATGATGCAATAACAGGAAGCGAGGATTGCATAAAATGTTTAATACATTTTTAGTGCAAGTGAAATCTCAGAAAAGATGAAATATGTTTGGATGTTTCTTCTGTCTCAGGTAGCAATTGAAGCCCAGGGTCTTGAGACTCTGATTGCTGCCACACCTGATGAAGGAGAGGAAGACCTTGAGTCGTTTGCTGGAATGTCGGCGCTGTTGTTCGATGTCCAGCTGAGGCCTGTCACTTTTTTCAAGGGTTACAGTGACCTCATGTCCAAGATGTTCTCCATGACTGGGGAGCCCATGAATGTAGTCAAGGGTCTCATCCTACTGTCGGATCATTCTGAGGTAAGAAGTTATAACTGTGTAACATCTTAGTCTATGTGAAAGAGCGTGACGGCCAGGAGTCATGAGTCATGCGTGCAACAGGAAGCGATGGTGTGTGTGTGTGCGTGGGTGTGATTGTGCAGTCACAGATAGTAAATGACTCAAGTTAATAACTTCAGTTATTGAGATTAATGATGAGAGTATGAACATGGTCTAAATGTGCACAGCTGATGCAAAGGTATGGCAGTTACACAGCAGCTAATTTGACAGTAATACTTTTTATAAAAGGTTTAATATATATCCATCAAAATCTGTTAAAGCAGTTCACAAATATATATATTTGACATTGTAAATTAATTGCATTTCCTACAACATCTATACACTGTAAAGTTTTAGCTCATTTAACTCTAACTTCAACAGGAGTAACAGTGCATTTGTTGAGGACTATTTTCAGTTGTGGATTCATATGCTGTTTTTGAGATAGTGAATGAGGATGGCTCTTGACATAAATGATAAATGACAGTGAACATGACAGTGTTCGTGGTAATAAAGGAATATGAGGAAGGAAGATGTGTTCTTAATATTGTTGGACCAACAGCAGAGCTCTATGTCACAGGAGTTATATCAGGATATGTGAAATATACATGAGAAATATTTGTTGGTGTTAATTCATTGCTTGGTTTTAGTCAATCTTCTTTTTCTTCTAGGATTTGGTGAAAGTATCACCAGGGATATCTTTATAACACATTCTCTTTGAATCTTAAAATCACTGTTGAGTGAGACATAATCAGGTCTTCTGTTGTGTGTGTGTTTTTTTTTCTTCCCCTCTTTGTTCCTGCAGGTCATCCAGCTGCAGTCTGGTCTTAAGGCGAGTGCAGAGTTTCAAGGAGGGTTAGCCATTGATATTTCTGGAGGCATGGAAATCAGTCTTTGGTACAGAGAGTCCAAGACCAGTGTCAACAACAGGTACAGTCCAGAGACAATGAGATAAGGAACTGTTACAGGTGTTTTTGTCCTGTAACTGAATTGGGGCACCAGAAGACCTTTACCCTCATGTTATGTGTGATGTATTTGGGTCACAGAGTCAAGTACAACTGTGGAATGATAAATTATCTCATGAGTACTGTATGTACAGTATGATGTAACACACTTGCAGGGCAAAAGCCCTTGTGATAGACAGACAATTCTTAGAAAACAGCCTTTGTGACTGAAGTTTGAGCCGTGTCTGTGCTGCAAATAGATTTGTGTTGACGTTAGATTCATGTGAACTTTAGAAAGGCTATAAGCGATGTCTGATTCACTTGTTCCAGCAGCACGTTGGACATGCTCCAGTATTGTACCTTACGCCTGTCTCATTTCTAGGCTTGTGTGGATATGATGTCAGCTCTGTCTGGTTCTCTATTTTCAGTCAATGCACAACACTAACTGCTGAAAATGGAGCACATCATCACGTTGGTGTCTGTTAGCTTTGCAGCCGCTGGTGATGAAACAGGGTTTAAACAGCAATGCTACCGATTTTTTTAGCTTTCATATATAGTGCGATCTTCCTATGCAGGACAAGGCACCTCAGTCTTTTTTAAAAACCCACCCAGTTTTTTCCATAACCATAACTTAAAACTCTACGACCAAACCTGACTCCTGACTGGATATTTGGTCAGATCAGACAGCTTTTGGTTCACTTGATTTTTGATATTCTGATTATTTTGTTAATTGGAAAATTTTCTTTGAAGAAAAATCTATTTTACATGGCAAAGAAAGTTGATCCTTTGGTATGGACTGACCTTTGTTACTGTGTTTTGTTCCCAGCCCTAGTGCCTTATAACTACACTGACTTGCATTAGTGACACAGTCAATGTACTTGAGAGAATCGATGTTAAGATGTTAAAAACATATGATGCTGTGTAATGAATATCTTTTCTGGAACAGCATCATAGGAAAGGAAAGTGTGGTTACAGACAGACTGTATTTTTGCTCTGAGTATTTTCTGCCCTTCACCATGTTAAGGTTAAAATCTTGGATCTGGACTTCATGATGATTTGACCTGTGTGTGTAGGGGAATGGCAGAGGCAGGTGAATGGATCAGCATAGTTGTACCTCTTCCACTCTGATAATAGACAGCAAGACTATCTATAGAAGCAGAACAAACCACACTGGCATCTCTGCCAAGGCATGTCTCCATGGGCAAAGTTACAGAGGTTGGGTTTTCAACTGTTTGGCACTGACTTTGAGTTGAAACGGGAGGAGAAGTTGTAAATGGTGGTTAAACTCGACTTGTCTGATCTTTGCTGTGCTTTTGGGCCACTGATACGAACACATGGTCACAATCAAGGGCCATATTAGACTCCCAGCCATCACTGATTGGCTGGAAGGTACCTGCTGCAGTTGCGTTTTTAGGACACCTCTGTCATAGGTACATTAAACTGTAGTTAACCTTAGCTATGGTTATGCTGCTAGTTAAATGATAAGTAATTACATTTTCTAAATGGATGAAGGTTTTAAACAACAAATTATTTATGATTTTTCTAAGTGCAACAACACTTTATTCTAAAATGTAAAAATAAAGAAAATGAAAATGCATCTTCACTTCATCTTGGCCTTAGAAAGAAGCATTACATTACACATTTAAAACAGCATTTCTGAAATGATTAAACATGCGGATGTGTTTTCGGCACATAATGTATAAAACATAATTTAACATATGGTGGGTGAAATGTAAAATGTTACATATTCTTTGTCTTATGAACACATTTTAACTTGGATTTCACTTGCTTGTGGTTTCAGAGGAGCACTAGTGGTCACTGGTAACATTACAGTGGACATGGACTTCATGAGAACTGGTATGGAGGTTAGCTTTGAAACTGAGGCATCGCTGGACTTCATCACCACTGTCCAGTTCTCTGAATATCCCTTCCTGGTGTGTATGCAGATGGACAAAACTACCTTCCCTTTCAGGTACAGTAAGATCCTCCCAGTGAAGAAAAGATTAATTATCATGATTGAAACTATTTAAATAAAATCTAACTTTTAATTCTCCATGTTTTGTGTCCAGTGAATACCTAACTAAATATGAGAGCTTGTCATCGGGGAAGAACGTTGTGTTGCGTAAGAGCAAGAAGAAGCTGGTCCCAGGTTCTGAATTCCCTCTTCACCAGGAAAACTCAAACATGTGCAAGAAGGTTTTTGACTCCAGCTGGTAGAGATACCATGAACTATCCAGGAGCAAATCTCCATTCTTATAGGCAGGCTTTTGTCACTCAAAGAGGGTTCACTGCATTCAGGGACAACTGTCAATTGTCAGGCTCAAGCAGTGAATGACCTTAAGAGAGAAAATTGGTGAATGTTTTTTTTTTTTTTATTAAACAACACATGCAATGTTTACATTCCTGTGAGTATTTAAGTCATTTTAATTTGACATTTTGTTTGAAATCAGGAAACCTTGCATTGTCTTTTTATGGATTTCTTTGAAAATGTATTTATGATGGGCACATGCAGGATGTATGTATTACTCAGCATGAATATTACCACTGTAATTTTTTCCAACACAGCTCCAGTAAAGACGTACATGTAAATATCACACTGGAAACTGTAGATTCACTTTCCCATGAACAAACCTTTTGTTTTTCCATTTAATGTGTTTACTGTGGAGGAGCAATTTATTGTTTTATGTCACTGTATTGCTCTTCACACATTTGAAAAACTTATGAACTGGAGTAATGATATGCATTCATTAAATTTTTTACGTGTTGGTGATTTGATGACGTGTGCAGTGTCTTTACATTGTACAGATTGGAGGTGAAAATTGTACCAATGAAAGTGAATCCATCAACACTTGAATACATATATTTTTTACATGTTTGTAATTGCTGAAAATGTTTGGGAAGAGTGGAAAAGACTTTTGAACTACTCTGAACTTATGTTTCCATATATAGGGATCAGTTTGTTGGACTTGTAATTGGCTGACAATAAATGGGCACTGGAAACATTTTGCTTTTTGACTTGTCTTATGATTTAGATTCAGCAAAACAATTGTACAACAGGGCTGGATCAATCCTCTGGGGATGGATTGGGCTCATTTATATAGTTACACTCACACACAAACAGTGTGTGAGTGTACTTCACCAATTTTATGTCAAAGTCAGTTTATTTGTCACAAGCAGTACTGCTAAGGCCAGAAAACCAATGCATGGGTATGTATGTATGACATGAGCTTTTTTAAGACTGAGAGAGACAACATCTTAGCTTGAAGACTTGAAGACAACACATTTATATCAAAAAGAGATATTTCACTTATTATTTAAAGGTTATGTACACAAGATTTTGTGTCAACAACTATTTTCTATTCAAAGATATAGTGGAGTAATGGTGTCCTAACCAAAGTCACATCCCATCTCTATGTGTTGTAATCTGAGTCTCTGTGTTCTTTGTTTTGGTGACTGATCTGGTAACTCATGCACATTAGTGCATGCAGGTCTGTGATAGTGCATGTGAGTCCCTCTTATTAAACCCATTGACTGTATTAAACCTTTTTGTCTGATCAAGGTTGATGAAACAAATGAATAGTTTGTTCTGCCACTTTGGATCCACTCAACCTGCTCCTACACACCTGAGTCACCAGGTGGATGTAGAAGTTTTTCTTCAGCTTTGAAATATTTGGTCCTACCCCACATCTGTAGGGATTATACAGGAACCACCCACATGACAAGAAATTCAGGTGGAAACGACCTTTTAGAGGTTATCTCCACTGAAGTCACCAGGCTTTTGGCTAAAAGTGCCTCAGACAAAGAAACAGATGAGACTCGAGCACATGCAGACAGGCCATGGAGACTACAAGCTCAAAAAGGTTTTGCTGGTTATGTCTGCATTGGTCCCTGCAGAGAAATCCCAGGCTGAACTTCTTTTCCAGTCCGACCATGGAGCCAGAGCATGCAGAGGACTACAACTTGCTAAAGGACTAATTTTGACTCTACTGGATTTTCTTCTCCTCCATATGTAAGTAACTTTATAAATACTACATAATGTTACATGTCTGTTTTCATTAGTGGTAATAGGCCAGCACAGCTGTTTAGCATATCACAGCTATGCTAGCTTGGGCTAATGATTGTGGCTTTGTTCTTGTGGGCTCTCTTGTACTCAGGGTGACCTCGTTCAGGTGTGTCTTCTTGTTGTGTTTTTAGTGGCAGCTTTCACTGGGTTTGGCCACTGAAAACCTGAATGGGGGAGGGAGAGCTGTGACGGATTGGAAGCCGGTGATGTGGTCTGAGATGCTGGTGGTCAAGTGCGATATCTAGTGGCAGTGACGATGCTTTTATGTCTCCATATAACAGAGCTGCAGTACTGGTTTCTTCTCAGCAGAGCTAGCTGCTTGGCTGGGGGGATGCTAATGTCAGTCCAAACAGTAAAGTAGTTCAGTGAATGCAAGATTAAGATTTTTGAGAGATGTTCTTGGTTACCAGAGGATGAATCCTACTTACTTTGATGATACTCTGCCTTTTCTTTTAACACCACTAACAACATCAACAGGTTAAAATGGGAGTAAACGTGACATTGTCCTGCCACATATAGTGTTGGATTGGTTGTGTGTGAGGGAAACCCACAGGAGTCAAAGATTCAGATAGGCAGAGCTTTTATTTTATTTTCAACAATCTCTGATTTTCAACATTTGGTTGCATATGCCTCTTTGTCTCTGTTTGTGTGTGAGTGTAGTTTAAACTCCACAAGAGAGAACAAAGTAAGTATCACACAAAAAGATAAAGTAGATAAGGTAACTAACAGGATGTGCACAGGCTGAGGTCAAAGGAGAAGAACAAAGAAAGATGGCAGTATATATAACCTATAATTAAGGGAAGTGGTGACACCTGAGGATAGCAGTGGCATGGCAGGAGCGCTTGATATATTCACTATGCCAAGAGTAATCATGTTACTCTTGGATGGGGAGTTTTTGACATATAGATTATGGCTAGATTATGATTTTAAATAACAAGAGTTTCTTAATAATCCATACTGTGTAGGTTGTGCATGCATTAACATTTTGTTAGCATCACTGTTTTACGTAAACCCCTGGCCCTCATGTATTGTTTTGTGGTATGACTAGGGAGACAAAATGTGTTTTAGTTGCGTAAATGCAACACACACTTGTTGGTCCAGGTGAGGCAATAAATCTTGACTTTCCTTGTGTCACAGCTGTGACATCAGAGCCCCTACTGGCATCCAAACACAACAACTGGGCCTTAATGTAGATTCTTTAGAAACCACTGAGAGCAGCTGGGGGCAAACCAGTGTCTGCCAGTCTCACTGCATCCATGGCAACCAAATAAACACAACAGCAAACTGTCAGGTTAAACTTAAGCCACAGCCCGGGTGATGTTTCAGTGTCACCAGAAAGCTAACCTTGCACGCTGGCAGATGCCAAATGTGTACTTCTGTTGGCATAAATCTGTTCGATTGCCTTTGACCCATGTCATTTACTTTTCTGTTTTCAGAGAGGAAATTTCATCAGCCATGTGACAGCCATGGTTATAAGGTCAATGGAAATAAGAGGCAAATATGGTCAACACTGAATATCACAGAAAAAAACAGCCAGTCAAATAGTCAGAATAGTATACAAAATGTTTGAGTGAGAATAATAACCTCTAAATGAGCTGTGAGGGATTAACATGTGAATAATTCTGTAGCCAGAATTTCACCCTTAATGAGATAAATTTGATCAATTAATTCTTGATGTTTTGTACCATTTTCTAATTACCTTTTATAAAGCATTGCTAAGTTACAGTGATAATGAATGATTATTGCTTGATGCTTCAAATCATTTATAAACCATCAATAAGAAAAACCCTTGGACTTCCATGTTGTGACAAATTCCTTTAGCTCTTCAATTTGACCAACCAAACACATTTTTAGAACCAGCGGCAAAAATGTTTAACTAAAACACAACTCGACTTTAAAATGTTTAGAAATGTTTTAAAATTCATAGACACAAACATTCACATTCAGTAGCTTGCATTTTGAATTTATTGCAAACATATGTAGGCTTGTCAGTCTACATTACACTTATTTATCATTATGCTTTCAAGTCTGTAAGTGCAAACACAACACTTACTTCTCCTTTCCAGGTACCTCTCTACTGTCATCCTGACCTCTTTCGTTCTCTGTGCAGCCAGGCAATACAGTTGACATTAGGCATAAAACATATAGCCAACAATGCCACTTTATGACTGCACAGCCAATGAGACATTCACATACTGTATGCACTTATCTCAAACTATCTCACCTTCAGTTAACCCTCTTTCTTTAGACAAAAGCAAGCGTTAATACAGCCAGTTTCCCATATTTAACCTCTAAGGCAACATGTTTGTTGGAGGACATCTGGAAGAATGTTTTAAAACAGATGATATTATCTATGTTACAGTGCATCTTTGGGCAAAATTAATCAGAAACTATTACAAATGTTTCACTTTACAGTAAGTAGACATAGTGCTCCTGCTGTCACCAAGGTTTACAGCCATTCATTGCTGTCAGTGCTGGTGACAAAATAGTGACAATCCAAGTGCATTAAGTACAATATTATTCACAGATAAAGGTCATACAAGAAAATAATAATATCCAGGATAAGGATTTTGTATATTTATGACAACATTAGAATAGCTGGTTTATTGGAGTTTACAAATTAAAATAAATTTGTGATTTAGTTTTATTCACAGGGTTTAAAAAACTATATGTAAATGTGCTAAAATAAATTACCTAAAATGTTTATCATCTTCTTTGGACAACTTACTTTTCAAGCACATACTTTTAAAACTAGGTAGGGGTAGGGTTTTTTTTTTTTTGTTTTTTTTTTTCATTTGGATCTTTGGCAAATGCATAGAAGTTTTTCTTTTTAATTTATTAAAAGTTATTTCTATACAACTGAGCTGAACATTTTAAATTTTTAAGTATTTTTTTCTAGCATTACTCTCAACTGCCTGAGAGGCAAATTAATTTAGAATAATTATTAAAATACTATTATTAAGAATGACAATGTGTTATGAATTAAATCAAATACAAATTCAAGTTATATTTCACCTCAATATGCATTAAATGTTTCAATATCAACTTGCTCTAAAGAGCAAACCATGTCCAATCTACTGCACAGTCAACAACAAATCTTCCAAATCACTGCATGAAGTCACTTATATCACTTATAATGAAATCAACTCACAGGGCAATTTTAACACAGTCTGTTGTCACAGAGGCATAATAAAATGTATTTTACAGAATGAAGGTACATAGACTGACCAGCAGCTCCAAATACCTTTTACAATGTGTTTAGTTTTGAAACATGCTAAAAACAGCAATCTATAGTTTACATTATTACCTATGATGCCCCACTGTATAGTCAAAAGGAAACAGGACAGATCTTTAAATCTCCAAATCTGGTCTGCATGTCATCAGTTCATGTACTATTTTATAAAAACCTCACTTTATACACATTTAAGTGAAAGAAGTCAATGGGTTTAAACAAGAGAAATATCTTTGCTGTGTGTGAAGTATAAAGACACACCCAACACATGTACAGTCTGTACGCTCCTGTCTACAGCAAAGTAACATGACTCCTTGTTGTATGCTCACAGAATGCTGAAATGCCGTACATAACTCAAACGTGAACACATTCAGACGCACACGCACAAACTCCTATCTCATTACACAAAAGTGTAAAATAAATCAACACTATTAGAGGAAGTTTTCCCCTAAATGTCTGAGCTGGAGCTGACTCATTAGGCCTAACACTACTTAGTGACCTAAGTACACTGTTAAATCAGAGTCCCAGCTCTGCAACATCTGACTAACACACTAAATGTGTTTCTCTTTTGTTCTCATTGTAACATACAAGGAGTGTCCTTTTGAAATTAAGCATACACCACTTCATACAGAGCATCAGTTGTGCATGTATTAGCAGCATTTTGTGAGTCATGACACAAAGGACTGTACATTAACAATAGCACATGAGCCACTGACTCCTGAAACACATGGTCTTGTGATAGTGAAAAAATAGTGCTTGAGTGTAATAATGTAACAAACATCAATCACATCAGATATCTAGAATTTGATTCATATTTACTTGGGATATCCCAAAAAATAATTATTTTGAAATATACTAGTTTTAATTCCTGAATGTTACTGTAAAGGAAAAGATGGAGTGATTCAACATTTCCCTTTAACTCTTTTAATTTAGTGCAGACATGTGGTCCCTGTCCTCAGAAAATGGTGTAATATCTACATTATTGTATTTACTGTAATGAATTTACTTACCAGTGTGAATTAAAGTAAGACTATGTAACTAAACAGCAGCCACTGTGATCCATAGAAACATTTACATGATAGTCTTAAGTTACTTATACTTACTTATTTAAAAACATCACTATTGGCAATCTTACTCAGAACCATGGATTTATCATGAGAACTGAGCTCCTCACCCCTACAGACAGCGAGGGGCTCATCAGAGTTGGAACATAGATTGAAGCTTTGCCTTCAGACTCAGCTTATTTATTTACCCTCACTTGTGCAAAAGACTCTGGGATAACTTCTTCAGTTAGAATGAAGGAAGAGTCCATCAGGTGAAGAAGCTCCTCAAAGAGTTCCTTCCACCACCTCGTGCCATACCCCAAATACTTCAGTCGTCCCTTGGGTTCACTATTTGATGCCATCCTTTACCACTGGTGCCTAGCAGCAGGTTATTTGCTTGGCAAAGATGTCACTCTTGCAATGGAGGCTTTGAACATGACCGCAGGTTTTCCCAGGACGCAGCATAAATTTGTGGTCTATACGCTTACTGGGCTGCAGGGGAGTTTTTGTTGCAGTACCACATTTGGCCACTGGGATAAGCTATTAGCGAAGCGGACTTACATTCAGTTCTCTTGGTAGATCCATGCTCAGAACAATGCAATAGGACCACATGCATGAAACATGTGTCCTCTTGGCGAGGTATGGCGAATTTTATTTCTTGAAAAAAACACTGACGTTGTTATGTGTGACATCCTAAAAATATTATATATATATATATTCAAAAGTTACATAGACTTGCTTTAAAGACACACTAACATTAATCTGGATAATAAGTAACATTGTAAAAAAGACCTTCCTTGTTTCCTTTTAAATAGACACGTTGAGGGGCCTACACAGCATTTCAACAGAAATAAGTGTCCTAGACAAGTATTACAAAGCTGATTCATATAGCAACATGGCAGAGCATCAGCCAGAGGATGTGGCTGAGTGCGTTTACCCAACAAAGTGCTGCAATGCATTGAGAATATAGTAATTTCTGCTGCAAGGATAAACAAAACAACAGAGTGGGGGTAGAAATTGTTGTTGGGTGTTGTCCTGGTGAGCACAGGGTAGAGTGGAGTAATGGGTGAAAACTGCACTTTTGGTGGATGAAGATTCTTCAAGGGAGACATCTAAAGGTGATAAAGAAGAAGTGTTCAAGTTAGATGGATACAATTTAAAGAAAGCAAGTTCTTTGGGGACAAAATATGATTTAGTTTTTTGTCCAGTTGTGTCATATAAGCCATGGTAATGCACAGTTTCTGGTTGTTAACCAGCTGACCAGATTCAGCCAAATCACTGCCGGGGGGCACACTACTTGATTTGTTTATGTAGGAGTGCTGGAGGTCGGCAGAACTGTCCACCTCCTTCTCCCCATTTAGGAAAAAGCAGAGAGGGAGGGGGCTATAAAAAGTTGACCCTATCTCAGCCCCGCAGACTCGCTTCCAAGCTGGAGCTGCAGCAGCATCTGATCTCTCCGAGCAGCTGTCCTCTCCCTGCATCAGCACAACAAATACTTTACATTGCCTGACCTTTTCCTCCTACATCACTATCCCAGCGATGCCCCATGTCCCTCCGCCCCAAACACCCCCACCACCTACGCACGCACGCACACACACACACACACACACACACACACACACACACACTGTGTTCCCCTTCACACCACTACTCAACCCCGTGCTAGGCCCCTGCCTGCCACACACCCAGCTGACATGTATCCCTCATGCTCATGCAGTTGTATTATTGCTCCGACACATTAGCTGAGAATTGACTGTGACTGGTTGTAACTGTGTATCTGCACATGTATGAGAAACTGAAAATTTTATTTAGATTAAGAGTTGGCTGTGACATGTAACAATGCAGACAGAAAGACGGAGATACTTCTTCTCTCAGTCAGTCTTTCTTTTGGTATTTCTTTCTATATTCTTTATATTTATGTTACGTCTGCTTCTTGAGAGAAACTCATTTTATGGCTTCCTCTCCAGCAGAGTGGGTTACTGCAGTAAAAACCTGCTGTCTGGTCTCAAAGTTGTTGCTAAACAACTGCATCATATTGATAACTGGAAAACACATTGGTGCTATTGCCAGCAACATGTAAAAATATCTGTGACTCTTCCCGGCTGAGCATAAGTTGAATTTTTTTTCTTTTTTGTGTGTGTAAGTATTTATTGTTGTCCTCAACCTGTGACCAAGTTCAACACCTGTTTTGTTGAAATGTGCCGATTAAAGTTAACTTTCTACTGTACATTTGTATTACAAAACATGACAGTAGCTTCAGTATGTTGTATACAACACTTTCCATGTTTTAATATTTTTTTTAGTACGTCAGCTCTTGACTGATGATCTCATGTCATAATAAGCCGGCGTGTTCCAGCTCATTTAGCAGAGAGAGAGTTCCATGAAATGTCACGAACAAGGAACAAACACATTAAAGAGCTGTAATGTAATCCGAGTAATTAAAGCATTTTATAACACTGATTAGGAATAACTCGAAGCAAGGTGTCACTGACTGGAATAGTTTCCTGTGACACCTTCCAGCCCTGAGAATAAACCATGTAAACAAACTCGTCTCACACTATCAAAATAGTCCGACGGTGTGTAATGCAGAGAAAAGGGACTTGCTTTTGGCTGCGGCTGAAAATCCAATCTCCCAGCAAGCCCAGCCGCAGCTCAGTGGAGTCAGGTTGCCTGTCATGAAGCTACTGCATGTCTATTAACACTGACATGCCACTGCTGCAGCAGCCACGACTTCTGCTGCACATTTATTTAAAAAGTAGAGGAACTCGTAGAAACTGCAGTACATCAGTTGCTTTACGCAGATGCATGTTTTTTCCGACTTCTTAAAAAAATACAGTTTGGGTGCTACATAGTCATTTCATTCAGGGTTACATGCAAATGAAGCTAATTTTAGGTAAACTTTTAGGTAGTTTTTGATGCAACTAAACATATTCTACACTTGAGCAACATTCAATGCTTTTCAAATCCTCGGCCCTCAGTGTGAGACCTATATAAAAACTGAACTGCAAACTTGCATTACAATGGCATATACAACAATTATTAAGGCACAAATAGGGTTCAGTGAATATATAACAGTTCACAATGTACTTAGTCTGCAACATTGAACATGTTGATGAACAGAACCACACATTCATAAACGCAGAGAAGAGTAGAAGAGTAATAGAAAAGAAGAGGGAATAGCACTATATTCACTGCACCTGTTCAGGTTAAAAGGGATATACAGGTGTGTCCATCATTCACACAGCAATTGTTTCTCTAAATGTGGGGTTTGTGCAAGCTTACATGTATGATGTAAAATTTTCTTGGTCATCGATGCTCCACAACAAAGCTCATTGTTGTTCCGTCAAAGGAAGGAGGGGCGATGATTCTTGGACCTTGTTGTGTTGTTATGCTGATAACCGGCTTCCTGTCGGAGCTTGCTGCACCTCCTCTAGTGGTCACGTGTCCCAGACTCACAGGTAGCTGCAGTGACCCCTGTGGTGCCCCCCCTGTTGCACTGTAATACGCACTCTCTGCGCCTGTTGTGTTAGTTTCCAGCCTTGGACTTTTGGCATTTTTTACCCTGTCTACACCTGCATCTTCAGAGCGACATGGAGACTGTGGCAACACCCCCTGAGCTGGGAGAGTGGGTGAGGGGATGAAGCTTGGGTAGATCATATAGGTGGGAGCATACGTTCCAGGGCTCAGTGTCAGTGGGGACAAAGAGAGCGGCATTGTGGGAACAGGGGTGACTGGTGCCACAGGTGAATGTGACATGGGTACGTCCACATACTGGCCTGTCTCAGGGTCAAACAGTCGCTTAGTGGTGGCCTGAATGGGAGTGTCCACCAGGTAATAATGTCCAGTAGTGGGGTCCAAAAGCATCTTCCGCTGGGTTTGTGGGACTGTCTCTCCAGTAGGAGAGGTAGGTGACACAGATGGGACAGTGGGCGAGAAGCACAACACCTGCTGTTGGGTTTGTGGCCCTGTTGTTGCTGCGGAGTGGTGATAGATGCTTGTAGCTGGATATTCCATGATTGACGGAGGCCTTTTCTGCTCAGGCATCTTATTGTCACTTGTGTGGGTTTGACTGACAAAAGAATTCCCCTCCCTTGACACAGGCTCTCGATTCAACAGTTTGATTTCATTTGTATACCCTAGGCCCGGTATGGTTAAGTAGTTCTCGGAGTCTGAGCAGCCCTGTGTGACAGTGGGACTACTAGTACTGATTTTGACCTTTCCCTGCTCCACCTGGCTGATGTGTTTGGGGGACTCTATTTTCACTGAGAGTGGAGTCGCCGGTGTCTTGGAAGTTTTCATAGTCAATGGTGTTTGCAGAGCTGGGCTTTGTAGAACAGAGTTACCAACTGAACTAATACTGACATGTGCCTTATTGCTGTTGCCAAAATGAAGGATACTTTTGTTACTAAATGTTTTACTTTTCTGCATTTGTGTTTTAAAAGTGTCATTGTTATACGGGACATGTATGATGTTCACGGCTCCTTTCCCTTCCTGTGGTTTCCCTGGTTCTGTGTTGTTTATCAGAGACCGGGGGATCCTGTCAGTGTTATCTGTCTCTAGCTCGTCTGCTCCTTGCTCCTCTCTGGCAATAAGTGAAAGCACGTGGCTGTCTCTGATGGGTTGCGGAGCTTGAGATTTACGCTTCCATTCATTTCTATCAAAAACATAAAGCTGCTCCATTGTTTTGACTGCAGCTTTGAGCTTCTCGAGTGCAGCCTGTTTTGGTACAGTTGGCTCATTTCTCCTCTCGACTGTCTCTCCTGTGAACTTGTCCTGCCTCTGTTTTGTCAGTTTGGTTTCGGTGTTTGGTTGGATTTCTACTTGGTCAGGCTGTGGCTGTTTGGATACAATAGGTGCCACCCGGCCAGTCATGCACTGTGATGGTGCATTTTCAGTTTGGGATGTTTCAGATGGGATGCCTGCCTCTGCTTGTTTCTGTGATGCCTCAGTTATCTGTGATTTTACATTTGTTTTAACAGAGTGACATTTAATCACAATAGGAGATGGTAGTACATGTTTCACTGGTTCCTTTTTGGCCTTTTCCTCGTGTTTTTCAACTGCTGTTGGACATTTACTGTCACTATTGCCCAAATATGAGCTTTTTACCAGTTTACGCACATCTCTGACATGATATATTGGTGTTTGAAACTTGCATTTGGTGTCTCTTATGTCTCTAACTGTGAAGTTTGGAATTTTATCTGTTGCAGATAAAACATGGCATTTGGCATCACCCGCTGCCCTGAATGTGTTAACGGTGTTGTAACTTATTTTAGGGGTTAACAGGTTGGCAATATTCAGTGAACAGCCTTTATTTTCATTCACACTTCTCAGGCAAATTTTTATCTCCGGTGTTTTCCCCACCTTCTCCTTTTCTTCTTTGCCCAATATGTTTCCCTTATTTCCCGTTTTGAACTCTTTTTCACTTTTCTGTGGGACAGTTGTGCCTGTGACAGGTGTGTTGTTTGCCAAGTCTTCTGTAAAACCCTTCTCTTTTGCGAGAAGCTGGCAGCTTGGAACAAAAAGCAGTTTTGTCAGCATGCTGCTGGTGTCTAACTCTTTCTTTGCTGTGGTCTGTACCGCACTAGCAGCTCCTGGCTCGGCCTCCTGAACAGCTTCTGGCTCATC
This sequence comes from Rachycentron canadum, assembly GCA_038496675.1. Taxonomy (NCBI): domain Eukaryota; kingdom Metazoa; phylum Chordata; class Actinopteri; order Carangiformes; family Rachycentridae; genus Rachycentron; species Rachycentron canadum. The sequence goes on along the minus strand of CM076650.1, from coordinate 11,178,430 downwards.
TACTTTCAATGAATTAAATGCGCTACTCTGGCTGTGACTGATTGCTGCTTTTGGAGCTTCACGCTGTCCCTTCTCACCAGAGTCGTCTAGTGCTTTGTTGCTTTTCTGCTCCTCTACAGGCTCACAGGAGCTGGCTCTGCTGCCCTCCAGGTGTTGGTCATCAGCAGAATTGACAGTGAACCCTGAGCCAGATTCTGAGGTTTGCCTCCGCAAGCCTCTTCCCAGAATCATGTCCGGGGAGAGTGCTGGGTGGGTGTCACAAATTTCACCCCTCTCCATTTTGCGCTCCTGTTCAAACTGCATCTTTTTGGAAATCACATTTTTCAACAGACTTGACGCAAAGATCGCCCTTTTGTGCGTGTCCCCCGTGCTTTCTGTGTGATGAGACTGGACCTCGCATCCCGATCTGCCAATAATCTCGTTCGACCGCGTGTTCTTGGAGCATTTTGGGCGCTTGGTTCCTTCGTGCGCTTCAACGTTACAGCGGAAATTCAACGTCACTCCGCGCTGCTTGGGCTGAACTGGATCTTTCAGTTGGACCTTTTTGCTGGAAGAGGAAGCCTGTTGGGAAGTCGTTCTCTTGCTCAGTGCGTACATTTTGGTTTGTGGCGCTTTCATGCCGGTAATGGACTTACCGTGCCTCTTATTGTCCACAGTCTTATTCATTTCCAGTCTTGCGCTCGAGGTCTTGTGCGCAATTACGCTCCGCTCTCTTCCCCGCGATATATCTCCATAATTCCAGTCCACATAGGCCGACCACTTATTTAGCCCATATTCCGACATAGAGGACTCACTAGAGGTGCTAAGATTAATGGCATCGAAGTATGGGCATGCCAAGCTCCGGAAAGACTTGGCGGTTAAATTACGCACCTCTTTATCGGCGTCATCCAGCTCACTGATGGAGCTGGACGCTCCGCTGGAATACTCATTAATATCTTTCCGTCTCAGTTTGGTTGCCAGGTGCTGACGGCCAGGAGCAGGGATGAAATATTGCGCTCTATCGCCCAGGGGCCCCGCTCTGGCGCCAGAGCTCACAAAAGAGAAGTGGCTCCTGTCTCCAAAGTGCTTCGTGTAACTACAGGCGCTGTCCTCGAGGACACCGACGGGCTCGTTCACCGCTCTGGAGGAGGTTTTTATTGACACGTGAATTTTCCCTGTATTTGCGTCCCCGCAAATTTGGTTTTTGCACACGCTCTCATCAGAGCTGGCGCATTTGTCCGAGTCACAAAGATCGCTCTCTTCCTCCTCCTCCTCCTCCTCCTCCTGCTCGGTGCTGACAACCGCTCCACCGAGATCAGGCTGCGCTTTCACCTGGCTCGTGCCCTCCAGAATCAAAGTGCCTTCCTGCGTCTCATCGCTTTCAAAAGAAGCGTAATCCACAAAGGAATAGACCAGGTTGTCGTCTTCAAAATCCCAACAGGTCCCTCGCCCCAGGTCGTAATCGACGTCGTGGTCGAGCTCGGTCAGCTGGATTTCGTGCGTGGTGATATAGTGGGACTCGTCCTCCACGATGTCAGAGCAGCAGTGGTCGGACAGGACCCCGTCGTCAGACTCCGTTTTGCTGTTCAGATACATGTCCGTATACTGGAGCTCATCACTCTCACTGCACACATGTTCACTGCAGTCACTCGGGTCAAGCTCGGCCTGGCGCTGCGTGTCATTCTCTGAGCCCTGATCAGTGTTGGGACTTTTGGTCAGAGTTTCCAGTGGAGGCTCACCCGAGACGGTGGCCCGCTTGTGCTCTGTCCCCGGCTTTGAGCTGTCGCATTTGATTACAGAGAGCTGGTTTCCCTCACCGGTGAAAGTAACCTTCACCGTTCGTGCCCCGTCTGGTTTCATGTCCAGATCCACATAGTTGGACTCGTCGCTTTTTGCCTCGGTGGCGTGGCCTCTACCGTCCGTGTTCTTATCCTTGTCCCCTGGGAGCAGCTTCCTGTGAAGTCCGGTGTCATCTAGGTAAGTGAGAGTTTCCTCCGCTGCTTCCATTTAGTCCTTTCTCACCGTCAGGTGGTCCTCGTTTACGATGTTATCCTGACACAGGACGGGAAAACTCTGCGGGCTGGAGCGACAGGAGCACAGAGAGCGAGGAGGGTGAGAGAGAGAGAGCGAGAGAGAGAGAGAGAGGGAGGGAGGGGGGGAGAGAGAGATGTGGGTCGGGTGGGGGTCCTAAGGAAAATCCCCTGATGATTTCTCTCTTACGTGGAGAGACTGTCTAACACTTTGTGTGACATTTTTACAATGTTCTCATTCAGAGTAAAAGTGCCAATATTCAGCACCTTTTCTGGAAGAACAGCTCCTCTGTTGGTTCATTGAAGCCCATTAAAATCACCCTTTTCACTCAAGTCAAAGCTGTTGTTCATATTAAGTGGATTTAATTGTGAGATGGTTTGTCTTTATCTTTACTTCAGTTTGAAATTTAAAACATCTGGGCCGCTCAAATTGAAGTTAAAAAGCTGGTCCGGTCTGAAGAGTACCTGCCTGAGGAGGAGCACATATGTGTATATGTTAAGTTCAAGTGTGAGGCCTTTTATTTACATGCAGCTGAACTCAGGGCTCCCTCGTGTTTATCTGAATTATTATGCGAGTCTCTTGTTCTTACACATTTTTGTTTGTAACACATCAGTGACTCAGACATATACTGTGAGTTAAAGTTAGAATATATTTATTTAAATATGAGTCTATACAGTTAAATGAGGAGTGGTAACACATGGTGTATTTAACTTATTCAGTGTGATAACAGCAAAACATAATTACATATATTACATTATTACAACTATTATTATTATTATTATTATTATTTTAAAACCTAATAATTCAGACAAATTGTAAAAACGTCTAAGTGCATTACAACCCGATTATGCCCAGATAAACCAAATATTAAATCTTATACACTTAGACGTCAGCTGTTAAAGGCTGTCATCTAATGACTCTAAGTACTGGGTGTTCATATCAAGTTATTTATCTTGTTTACTCAGAATAATAAATCAACCAGGTACAAGAAGTACAATATATCATCATCAAAAAAATAGTGCTACTTATAATTTTGTTGTAATAGCGTTTGTGGAAAGAAGAATGCACCAGCACTCTGCCCACTTGCTGAAACAGCTGTCTGCCCTTGGTAGAGAGAAATATTTACCACCAGCTGGTGCCACTCAGCTGAAATAATTTACTATAAATTCATCCATTCATCTGCGGATGTAGCGAAATAGCCTTTTCTATCTGTCCATATATATATTTATATATCTTCTTATAGCACAGTGTGACCACTGGGCCAATGTGGGGTTTGTATATGGACAAATAAGTGTTCGATAAGGATTTTAATAGCAGGAACAAAGATGAGTCTGACTGTTATTGCATAGTAATGATTAGGTTTTTT
>CM076650.1:11057554-11170054 GCA_038496675.1 Rachycentron canadum | reverse complement strand
TCAGTTTTACAGCTGTTTAACAGTGATTATTTTGTGTAGATTGTGTTTTCTCACCACTGTTAGATGCTACATTTTTAATTGTGATTGTAGGCAAAAAAAAAAACAAACAAACAAATTTTATTGTGCTCATAAAGTTGTACAGACAACTAAGACATGAGTAAAATGTCATAAAATGACGTGTCAAGGGTCACAAGTGACAGACATGACACTATTCGTGTTTGTGAAAAGCAAACAAATTTTGCAAAGACGTTTGCATGTAGAAAAAAATGTGAAAATAGTGTTTTATATCCCTAATTACATCTTTATGATTGTCTAAAAAGAAATAGTGTTTGGTGTAGCGTCATTTGGTTTCAGCTTGCATGTGTCCTGAGTGTTTCAGGGATACACTAGCCTAAAAACAGCAATGCTAGATGCAGAGCTGTCATGAATTATCCCAGCAATGGCAGACATGTACGGTTGCTCCCTTCTGGCAATGGGTATTTGGTTTCACTCATGCTCATAGACTCTGGTCCTCCAGCAAAGGTCAGCACCTTGTTAGGGCCTGCTGCCACAACTAACAACCCTATTGTTGTGTGAATACGTCTTTCTATGAATAATGATACTATGTTCCATTTAAAATTCAATAAATATGCTGGAGAAGTTAAGAGGAAGACGGTAATTTTATAGACATACGGCGACTCACTCATCATTTCCAAACACAAATACTCAAATGAAACTGTTCATAATAGTAAAAGATTAGAACTTGGGAGGGGATCAGACTTGCAACACAAATCACTAAATGGACATTAACCCGGAAACTGCCCCAATATATGAGTTTGGAAAAAAGTCATTTTGCACACAAGTGCTAATGTCATAACTTCAAGTTCATGTTTTTTTCTATTTTTAATTTAAAAATCAAAACTGAAACAAAGATGTCTTAAAAAAAGTGTCAACTTTTTATTTTTTATCAATGTCTGTACACTTCTGAAGAAATACTTGTTGGTAGTATTGTTCTCAATGATCTTGCACCTGTTATGCATTACTGTTTGTTTATGTAATTAGGAATCAGTTGATATGTAGGTCAACCTATGTGTGTAATTGTAAAGAAGAAAAAAGACACAAAGCTAACATTAACATTGTAGCGTGATCTAATTTTTCTAATTCTCATAAATTACATATTTTAAAGCTCCTTTGATTTGATTTGAAAATGCATCATTTTAACAACAGCCTGAATGAATGGGATACAATGCTACAGACTTAAGCCACCATAAAATCAGGACAGAAAATAAAAATGCACTCACTTTCACTTTGGTAACAAAACTGTAACTTGTTCAGAGAAAGACTTTGGTTCCCCTGTTGGTTATCAGCAGCCTCCCTCTGGTGGTTTGTTCATGGACCAACAGCACACAGACCACTTCACCACTGTGTGTGTGTTGAGTTGCATTTGGTCCAGTGTCTTTCAACACAGTCAGCTTTCTTTTATCTACCCCAATTAAAACTGAGCTGGATAATAGACAGATAACTTCAGCACCCTTAGAATATGGCATCAATTGACTTTAGAAGAGTTAAATGTCCAACATGAGCCTTAATACACTGAATGGCACCAAAGTTTAAATAAATAAATCCTACACATGGGGGCTTTAATAAAATATATGTGCTGCAGCTGAAAATAAATAATAGACTTGCAAATATATAAATACAAATACACAGCGGAAATATTGTTATATTATAAAGCTATTATTCCTGCACTATTACCATTGAGTCTGGTTATTGGTGTTGTATCCACAGACCTAATAGGGATTTTACAGTAGTGGTGCCTGAAAGTACCATTATAAATATGTCTGTTTATTGTATAGAAGAATAACCACACAGCCTCTCCTTAAAGTTATCATAGACTTGCTGCTTATTTGACTGGTTAGGTGAGTGTTGCATTCACAAACTGCATTTTCTTTTAAGATCAGTTTCACCTGTTTTACAAGTGTAGTTTAGTTTGGTTTGGTTTGGTTTACATGGATGCTCATTCGGTCATATGTGAGCGAGTTTAGTGGATGTAAGGGATTAGAGCATCACCCTAAACCCCTGATGCTGACAGTTCAGTTAAGGAGGATAAATGATCACTGGGATATTTAGATCACTTTCCCTTTATAATTATTACAAGTGTGATAAAGTGGCACGTGTATGGAGACATTTCTGTCCAAATGAAGCCTAAGAAGTCGAACCTAAGTCAAACCTATTCACCATTAAGTCTGATTGTTGGCATTGTACAGTCTTGATAATGGTGTCACAATATCAGTGGATCAGTTTGGTAGATAAGCCAGTAACCATGTAGAAATGCTGTTTCCATTCTTCATTGTGCTGAACTCATTTCTTTTTCTTTTATTATTATTATTATTATCATTATTATTATTTTTGCTGCACTAATAGGCTGCTGAAACACTTTATGTCTAAAAGGACCTTTCATATAACGATCAGACGCATACGCAAGTTGATTGGAGTGTCCTCCGTTATAAAAAGTAGCAGTGCTTTTAACGGGACGTCTGCTCTGTCGTTGCTTTTGTTTTTTCACCCTGTCCGAGCCGCAGCAGTCTTCCGGGGCGCCGCTGTAGCCGTATCAGCCTGTGACAGGGCTTTTCCACTATAGTGTTGCATTTTGGTGTCGTGCAGGCAGATAATACAGTGCAGACCTCTTTTTTTTTTTTTTTTTTTTTTAGTTACTTGTGATTAGTGTTCAAGAAGCAGGATGTTATCCGCTAAGCTGTGGCTACTGTCCGGTTTTGCGCTTCTTTATATTTATGGAGCAGCGGAATCCAAAAGGAATTTCAAATGCCCTTCAGGATGCTCCTGCTCCAAGGAGACGATCATCTGCGTCGGTGCCTCACACGTCCCGCGGATCATACCGAGTGAGATCAACTCATTGTGAGTAACAAACCCTATTTCTTCAGCCAAATGAGGGTTGTTTAGTCAACGTGGAGACAAGCAGTGCTGCATTCAGGGATCCCTTTCACTTGCTACCCGGTGCCTCCCTGCAGAGTTGGCACTTGGTGTGTCTGGTACAGAGTGCTGTGCTGACCCAGCCCAGAGTTTGACTGTGCTTTGTATGTGCTTCCTCCATCAGGAGCATGGTAAATGGATCTATTGCTGAGATTACAGAGGGGATGTTTTCACTGATGCCTTCGCTTCAGCTGTTGTAAGTGCAGTTTGTCATGTGAACCTGCCATTGATTAACTGGCAAACAGTGATTAACATTTAAGAGCTTAGCATTTGTTGTAGACAGCACAACACACAGGAACAAAAGGCAGTAAATGGATGTTCATGATACAAACCCCCCTGTCTGTCATAGTAAAGTGAAGTTAGGAAAGAAGTAAAACCAAACTAGAGGTTTTTTTTCTTCACAGGCTTCTAAATGCAAATTCTTTGACCACAATCAAAGATGATGCTTTCTCTGGTCTTCCACATCTGGAATATTTGTGAGTATTATTCAGCAGACATGGTGCTTTCTTTTTGTAACAGTCCAAATTACATGTATTTTTATTTGTATTTGCAATATAATTTTTTGTAGTTTTGTATATCACCTTCATTTATATGCACAACAGTAAACTTAAATTTTCCAGATAATAACTAATGACTACGTTACAGGACTGTGTTACATTATGCTGCAAACACAACTGCAGATCATCACTTTAATTACTCAAGTATTACAAACCCCAGTCTGCTCATGACCAAATCTGTCCACAATACATCATCACTATACAAATGAGAAAAATAAAAACACCCATAAACAAAGATGTGTGTATCTTCCCATTAGCTACAGACACATGAAGACATAAACATACATGACTTGACATCATGTGTTCATTTGTTTCATTTTCTCTCCATAACTACATTTTTATTATTCGTTGAACAGATTCATTGAAGGAAACAAGATTGAAACAATCACCAAAAATGCCTTTCGTGGTCTGCGAGATTTGACTCATCTGTAAGTCTGTTATTGTTCTCTCTACCAGCCAGAAAAGAGTTTGACACTGTAAGCTCACAGCGGGCAACGCCTGCAGTAGTGGCATCTAACTATGACTGAGGTGAACTAATGGTACAACATAGAAATGACAAAAGTGTGCTTTTTTGTGCTGTGCCTCTGGTTTAGCTCCCTTGCCAATAACCAGATGAGGTTTCTGCCAAGAGATCTCTTTTTTGACTTGGATTCATTGCTGGAACTGTGAGTAAGCAATTGTGGTGTCAGCAGAGTGTGTGTGTGTGTGTGTGTGTGTGTGTGTGTGTGTGTGTGTGTGTGTGTGTGTGTGTGTGTGTGTGTGTGTGTGTGCGCGCGTCAGTGTTGATCCTTTTCCATACTGCTTTCCAAAGTGTAGCTGACTCATGCTGAGCTTTATGTTTATGCCTTTGGGTGACTTTTAATTGAAGCTCGAATTTCTTTACTCTCTTTTTAAATAAATTAATTATGCAAAAGTGTTTTGTTGCTTGTTTTTGTATCTTAAACTGTAGCTAAAATCATTCACAGACATATCAAACAATCACCAAATACAGTTCAAATTTTGTAGATGGAAGGTTTTTTTCACTATCGCCTAGAGTTTCATAATTAAGTTTCGCTGTCATGCAGTATGGATAAATATGAGCTTTGTTTTGTCACAGGTTAAATGACTCACTGAACTGTCTTGAGGCTTGTTACATCTCAACCATCTCAATCGTATCTGTAGAAAACACTTTGCATATTTGATCACTTCTCCCAAGTAAATGTGTCCTGACTGATTTTGTACATCTTGACGACTCCCTCTCTACCGTGTATCAGGGACCTGCGAGGGAACTCTTTTCAGTGCAGTTGTGAGAACAAGTGGCTGATGACATGGCTGAAAAACACAAACGCTACAGTATCAGATGTCTTCTGCGCAGGCCCCGGTGACATGAAGGGCAAGCGGCTCAGTGATCTTCCTATTCCACCGGGCGAGTGCATCTCCACGGGTAAAATGATGAGTGCACCATCAAAGGCACTTATGAATAGTCACAGGCTCAGCTAAACATGTCATCCAAAAGCAAGAAAGAAGAAATCAATGAAACTGTTGAATAATTAAACAGGATTTGACCATGCACCATTCTGTACAGAAACAGACTCCAGGCGTGCTCACATGTGTGCATACACATACATGTATGTACACTCACAAATGCACATAAATACATAATCACTTTACATTATAAGTGAAGAAACATTCATCTCCAGAAGTGGCATATTGTTCAACTATAAGCATGATATTAGGTTAGATTTGCCACGCAGCTTTTACACAGCATGAAAAATGTAATTTAAGCAGTGAGGTCCTAAACCCTGTTTCACTTTGTCAGCAGGCTTACAGTGGTTGTTTTTGTCTGCATCTCACAGACTTTGTGCGTCATCAGTCCATTCCCATTCAATCCATGTCAGCGGACATCTTCTCCTATAAAGAGGACATCTTTGTGGCGATGGCTGCCCCAAACTCCAACAGCTGTGTGGTCATGGAGTGGGATCACATTGAAATGAACTTCAGAAAATTTGATAATATCACAGGTTTGACAAAACTCACCTTATATCTTTTTCCAGCAGATAAAGCTGGTGATATGCTGCATCCCTCTATTGTCAATAAATGCCATTAAAAGCCCAAATTTCATTGGGTTTGTTGAGCATACCAACAAGTGAGCATTATTCTTAATGTTAAATTTGTAATTAGACATTTTTACACAAAATAATGATTTTGATTTAGTGTGAGTTAGTACTTACCAATAAATACCATTCTCTGTGTTGTATTACCATTGATGACTCTTTTTCCCTCACAGGGAAGTCTGTTGTTGGATGCAAGTCGGTCCTGATTGACAACCATATCTTGATAATTGTCACCCAGCTTTTTGGCGGCTCCCACATTTACAAGTTTGATGAACAACAGAATAAGTTCACCAAGTTTCAAACTATTGAGGTCTTCAACATCTCGAAGCCAAATGACATTGAAGTCTTTCAAATGGATGGCGATTGGTATTTTGTGATTGTGGACAGCTCCAAGGCAGGACTGTCCACTTTGTACAAGTGGACCGACAAGCCGGATCACAACGAGACTGGTTTTTACTCCTACCAGTTTCTCCACGAGTGGTTTCGTGATACAGATGCTGAGTTTGTCAAAGTGGACGGGAAGTCCTATCTCATTTTAGCCAGTCGGTCTCAGTCGCCTGTCATTTTCCTGTGGAACAAAAGCACCCTGAAGTTCATACTTCATGGTGAAATCCCAAATGTTGATGATGTGGTAGCAGTCAAAGCTTTTCGTGAGGAAGATGAGTTGTATCTGGCCATGACCTGCTACATTGGTGACTCCAAAGTCCTAAAATGGACCAATAAGCAGTTCACTGAAGTGCAGGCTCTGCCATCTCGAGGAGCAATGGTCCTCCAACCTTTCTCCTTCACAGACAGACATTACCTTGCTCTTGGCAGTGATTACTCTTTCACACAGATCTACCTCTGGGATACGGAGACTAAAACCTTCCACAAGTTTAAAGACATTTATGTGCAGTCGCCTCGGTCATTCACAGTAGTAACCACTGACCGAAGGAATTTCATCTTCTCTTCCAGCTTAAAGGGAAAATCAATGGTTTTTGAGCATATATTTGTAGATTTAAGCTTATAGTGCCTACAGCAAAACCATGACTAATCATAATATTAGTTGGTCACTCAGATCAATTGTGTGTATTGCTACAAAAGAGTCTCAAAGGCTGTATATCTTCCTTATGCAACTAGATATATCCTTGTTGGTTTGGTTTGATTTTTTGGAAGGTTTCTGCAACTCAAAATACATTAATAGCAACTATGGTGGTACAATTATTAATAGACCCCAAGTAGTTAACTAGGCTGGAAGAAATAAAAAACATTGGCAACCTTCGAAATATTAACAGCATGAAGATAATTTTATTGCTTACTAGATATTATCTTAAGAGGTGCTGGCTTTTCTTTCAGTTCTATCAAGCAAACAATGGGTGAGCTAAGATGTGTCCATTGTGACTGTCGATACCACTGAGTGTAACCTGGCCACCCCACACAGGTAGCAAAGTAGTGGCCATCTATGTGATAGTTGTTTGGCTCTACCACTGCAAGCTAAATGGTTACCCTAAAATGATCTAAGCTCAGTAAGCGAAGTGATTTGTCTGCGACAATGGAAATTTTGAAGGTTATGACTGATGATTTAAATGTGCATGACACAGAGGTTTTAGTTGTCACCAAAATTACTGCAGAATGTAAATATTATGAGCTTAAGCCTATAAGTGCACAACATTTATAACAAGCCACTCTATGTGCAGAGTGCTCGATTAGTGGCAAAAATAAATAATTTATTCCTGATTCCTATGCAAGATGTAAAAAGTGATGCTACAATCACACGCATAGTTGTGAACTGCTTTATAACTTGAAAAGACATTAACATGGCCTTAAGCCACAAACGTGTGCTCTTTTCTTTACTGATCTTTTGATATTTACCATTCATTGTACAGATTTAATGACAGTCTGGCTTGGAACACAAATGCCCTACACAACTGTCAAAGAGGTGGATTCACGAAATGCTAACAAGCTCTAGCATAAGAAATGCGTTTTCGTCAGCATTTCAGGTGTCATGAAAAATAAAAAGACAGCATTGCCCTTCTAGATATCCTCATGCCCATGTCCTCCTTAGTAATGATGAGATTATTTTCCAGTCTGCTGGTCTTAAAAAAGGTGAAGAACAGGTCTTTTACACAACACCACTGCTATGACCTTAAGTCCTATGTAAGAATGAGATTGTGGAAATGCATTAAAGACAATTTAACCACGTGTATTGCAATCATTTGTTTTTTTCCTTTCACCCGCTAATCTTGACAGACATACAGGCAATGAAACGTGGCCATGATGCAAAGGGCCTTAGACAACGTGTTTGATATTGATAGTCTGAGGCAGCATTTTCTTTCAACTGCAACAACAATAGAGGAATTGTGTTGTAATCACAGTTTGAGCCTGTATTTGTTAAGATGCTATTTGAAGATGCTATTGTTCAAAATCATATGGTCTCTGTAAGAGTTTTATCATGTATAGTATTTTCTGTCCATAGTGGATTATCAAGGGCAGGGTATTTACTGGAGAATCTGAATGTCCGTCCCTTAACCACAAATAATTGTTAGCAAGAGGGTGGAAAAGATATATTGTACATCATAATCACATCACAATGACAGTGGATTAGGATTTTACAAAGGAAGTTGATAAATTGAGTTTTCTTTTTTTTTCAATTTGTATGGCACCTACTGTTTGTAATCCATTTCAAATACTAAGGACAATGGTTGACAATTGTTTAAGTTACATTTCAGTATGTTTGTTGTTGTTGTTGTTGTTTTGTGTTTTTTTTTTTTTGCCAACCATAACCTCATTGGCTTTCACTGATGATTTAGGGTAATTTGTAAAAAAAAAAAAAAAAAACAAAAAAAAAAAACAACTAACACCAGTGTCCTTTATAATTAGATACTTTTTTATGGAAGTATACTGCGGGGTGATAGGATGATATTCAAATAATTCCAGTTACTAGCAGATATGATATCATATCCCAATAAGATGTCACGTTGCCTTTGCCCAAGTGTCCCAGTTTTACCAGGGTCTCCAAATGCGTCGTGACGCCACTGCGACGTTGGGACGGACGGAAATGATGCAGGTCGCGTTAATCCCTTTTCATGCAAAATGTCTCTGAACACAACACGAGCAACATGGTGACATATGCGACACGAAACTGACCTCGCGTCGCTGTTATTTTATTTGTTTATTTATTTATTTTTTTTTAAATTTTTTTCTGTTAACAACGGACGAACATGGACCCGTCCCGGAGGAGCGAGGCGGACTGGCAGGGGCTGGTCAATGAGGTGAGACTGGAGAGACGCGGAGAGGAGACGGAGCAAAAGGAGCGTGAATATGTTACCAACCCGCACTCAAGAAAGGAGAAATGCTCGATGCACCAACGTTAACAGTAAATCTACGCTTTACACCCCGTTGACCCAGCGTCGCCTCTTGTCTGAAGCCACGCTGTTAAAATGTGTAGTCGGGATTAAACTGAGCAAACAGGATTAAATCTCAGATCACTCTAAGAAACGAGGAAGTAGATCCAGAAAAAAGAGAGAGAAATATTTGCCCTTGTACCTGCAGAGACCTGTGTCATGTTGAATTAATGACATGTAGAACAGGATGCAGCACACTGCAGGTCTATTGACGTTTATTGCAAATAATCTGCAAAAATCAACACATTTAAATGACTGTTATTGAGAGTAGCTAAATTGGCCTATATGTATTTACAATTTGTAGATTACTGGAGTAGACCTGTTACCTATAATGCTAGTTTACTCCATCCACTGTATTTAAGAGGGAAACGTTTCACTTTATCTGGCATTTGAGTTTCACCCATTAGTTGATTAATCAGTTGGTTGATTGGCAGAAGATCAATCATCAGCTGTTTTGATAGACTATTAATCGTTTCCAGGAGAAAGTACCAAAACCCTCTGGTTCCAGCTTCTTGGTTGTGTGTGTTTTCTGGTTTGTCTCACAAACACAACATATGATCATCTTATAAAACATAATGGTTTGTGACATGGTGAAAAACACTATATGAAAAAGCCCAGTTAAATTTAGTCCCATATCATTACATCACTAGTACGAATTGACTAGTTTATTATTACACCGACAAGGTTTGACTTGCTGACATATTTATTAGTTTTTATATTTGAATATCTATGGTTTTCACTTTGAGTTCTGGGTAATTGTATTCTTTTCTTCATATTAGGTTAGACATTATATCATCATATGTATCATTTAGTGATAAATATTACCATCATCAGAAACTTACTTATTTGTTGTTTTTCCCATTGGCTGCAATCTGTCACTATATTTATTTAATAAACAAATGCTGCGTAACTTCAGTAGACATTCGCTTTTCGCTTAACACATTTTTCCTTTTTTTTACAAAATGTTCGTTTCTCTGTGCAGTTCCTAATTTGCAAGCGGAAGCTGGAGAGCAAGAAGGAAGCTCTTCTGATTCTGTCTAAGGAGCTGGACACCTGCCAGCAGGAGAGGGATCAGTACAAGCTGATGGCCAACCAGCTCCGCGAGCGGCACCAAGGGCTCAAGAAGAAGTACAGAGAACTCATTGTAAGACATCTAGTACAGTCCTAAAGACATCAAGACATCATGATCTTAATAATTGGAAGCAAAATGCAGAAAAAAAATCATCCTCATCTACTGTTTTCTATCAAATGCTAGAGATGTTATATCCAGTGACACTTTACTTTGTTTTTTAAAACTAATAGGATGGAGATCTCTCTCTGCCTCCTGAGAAAAGAAATCAAGTAAGTGAGTTTGATCGACTGATTTTCTTTGTAAATTACTGTGTAACAAACTGTGGTACTTGTGGTACACAACTACTCCAGACTTCAGTAATGTGCACACACACAGCTTGTGTTTATTGACATGGCTGGTCCTTTTTTTTCTTTTTTTTAAAATACTTAAACATACCCAGTAATGAGGGTCTGGTGAGAGATTTAAACATTAGTGGCTCCAGCTGTTTCTGGGTGGAGCAACTTATTTTTGTACATAGTTCAGTGATACAAACCAACCATTAGTCATCATCGCCTGTGGGTGGAGAGCAGTTCTTGCCAGTGTCCATACCCACTCTGCTCTTCCATCGGGGCAAATAGGTCAACCTGACATGGGTGGGATGCTTTTCACCAACACAGCTCCCCTTTTCTAGATTTCAATGAAAAAGATGGGGAAATGTTTTTCATAGGACCCATGTACTGCACAGATATCCACAACTTGTATATTTTTCATCTCACCGCTGAGTTAAGCCTGGATGGTCTTGCTCATGTGACCTGATGTGTCCTTCAGGTGAATTTAGCCCAACTGCTGAGAGACTCCAGAGAAAAAAGCAATCAACTTTCTGAGGAGGTGAAGGAGCTGAAACAACGACTTGTGGAAGCTCAGGGTGATAACAAGGTAGCAGGTCGTAATTTGTACCATACTCAAGTATTAGTTTAGCTCTGTTTATTTCACTTTAGGTGCATTTGTATTCCTGGATATATCTGCAGCATATTCAGTATTTGCCAGTTATGATTTAGTTTAGGGTCAGACTGTGTACATGATGCAAGAAAACGATGCACAATATGAACGATTCCTGCCGGGTCTCTCTGTCCCTGCAGCTCCTACGAATGACCATCACCAAACAGAGGCTGGGAGACGAGGAGGTTGGCACTCGACACTTTCCTGCTCACGAGCGAGAAGATCTGGTCAAACAGTTAGAAAGAGCCAGAGAACAGGTAAAAACTGAGGGTCACAGCCCGCTCTTTAGTTTTCTGTCTTTTGTCAGTGGACGACAATGAGACATTAAAGAACATTATGTAAATTAAATGTCTAGAGATTTTTTTAATGTATCAGCTCTGACATATTGCAAACAAATGTACAGTTATTGAACTTCAAGATGTTTAAATAGTTTGGATTTATTCTTGCCTTTGTGACAAATCTTTGCTTATTTTACCTTACAGTACATTTAGTAAAGGAAAGATAGATGTACTGGTGATTTTTAAAGGTTTTTTTGGGAATTTTCGAAAACAGGCACAGTTTCATGACAGATTAACTGCCATAAATCTGAATGAATAATTCAGAATAAGGGAAATTGTGCCCCATGATTGTTCAGAACAAGACACAATAATGATGGAACAAGGTGTGAAATGTTGGAGTCAAGAAAAAACAGGGTGCACACATAGTTTCTGTGGAACTGCTGTTTTCTTCAATCAAATACAGACGAGCAAATGAATGATTAAATCTGTGCACGCCAACAACAGTTGTATCTGTAGATTACAGCATGCTCTCACACAGTGTTTGTGTTGCTGTAGAATGAGGTGCTGGAGCACAGTGTGAAGTCACTCACAGATGAGCTTCAGGATGTGCGGGCAGAGCGAGACGTGTTTCAGCAGAAGGCTCATCGTCTCACTGTGGAAATGAACCATGTCGTGGGCAATGATGAGATCCGGATTTTAGACATCGATGCACTGTGCATGGAAAACAGGTTTGTTGCTTTTTTCTTTTTTGGTTGTTGCCTGTTTTTTTTTTTCTAGACTGTCCGTGGCAGTAAAGGAACAATCTCCAAATCTGATGCTAGTCAAACAGTGTTGTCCCACTATTTGGCTAGTTTGGTGAAATAATGCGTATATTAGGATTGTACTGATTCATAATATGGAGGTGTCTCAACCCTTTAACAGTCCAGTTAAAATATTTCTTTAGGTATTTGCACGAGCGCCTCAGTCAACTTCAGGAGGAGGTGAACTTGCTCAAAACAAATCTGGTGAAGTACAAGGTGGCTACATTTTTAAACTGTAAAATTAGTTTCTCAATGCCTTAATAGTATGTGAATTTACGAAAAGGACTAAATTCTATTCATTGTTTTTATACAGAAACAAACCTCTCATGCACAGTAATGTGTTTCACTGTTTACAGAGTGCCCTGGAGTGTCGGAAAAACTCTAAAATCTGTGGCAAAGCCAACAGCAGTGCTCTCACAGGGGTGCTCTCTGCCAAACAAGGTCAGAAGGATCATTTTTATAAAACCCCCAGACTTCACTTAGCACAGTGTGACAAAATGCCATGTAAACATTTACATGTGTGCTCCTCATTTGTCTAAGTTCTCAAATTGAAGGTCTAGTTAGTGTTAGTGTCTACCTAAACTGTGAGTGTGTGTGTGTGTGGGCATGAAGTGAAGGAATTGTTGCTCTCTGAAGAAAATGGCTGCAGTTTGCCGGTGACTCCACAGTCCATCTCAGACCTCAAGTCTCTCGCCACAGCTCTGCTCGAAACGATCCACGAGAAAAACATGGTCATTCAGCACCAAAGACAGATCAACAAGTAATGACATTTTTTCCTGACATTTTATTCATATAGATTTCCTTTTTTGACCCAGATTTGTACAGAGAATTTATCTGGATGCTGGGCAGAACTTGTGCATGTGATTGTGTTTACATCTTCCCATCTTTTGTCATTAGGATTCTTGGAAATCGAGTAGCAGAGCTTGAGAAGAAACTAAAAACACTAGAGATGTCTGGATTATGGAGCCTGCCAGGTAGATATGAATAACTTGATATCTCAAAACAAATATATATACATATATATTCTGTACAAGTATTTATTTACCTTTCTTGTTGTTTTCTTTGTCATTCTGCTTCTTCCTACCTGGAGGCTTGACTTATAATGTGTCTCTGGGAATTTATGGTAGTATGTTCCCCTATCAACTGCTTTCTTAAACTCTGAACTTCATCTGCTTCCATCACTTTTCACGTGCCTACATTAAATTTACTCATCTATATCTCCCATCTTCATCCAATCCACCAGTTTTAATTAGTGGTATACAGATGACATTTTTACTATGTTTATAGGAACTTGCTTTGAGTAATATTTTGTTGTGACAGGAGGAAAAGACACCATCATCCTAAACACTCAGCAGGCTGACTCACCAGAGTCTCCTGGACAGGAAGGTGAATATTCAGTGCAACTACTGTATGTTGTATCAGTCTTCAGCTATATTTTTTCGGTCTGTATTTCTTGAATGTCACTCTCCTGTCTTTTCTCACAGCTGACAAGGGGCCTACCAGTGTACCTGTCGAGCAGCGGAGTTGCCCAGAAGTTCAAAACCAAGACAGCGAAACACCAGCTTTTACGGAGAAGTCACCAGCACCACCCAGCGTAGACCAGCCCCAGCAGAACCCTTCACACCAGTTGAGTGATGAAGAGCCTCAAGCAGAGATGCCAGAAACCACAAAGGATTTAAAAGCTTTAACGAATGGAAAGGAGTTTCTGACTGATTCCCCTTCCACTGTGACAGATGTGAACACACTCCATCATCCAGACCCACACCGCTCACAGCTAACTTTAGACAACTCTGACCTTACGGGAGGAAGAGGGGATGAATCCGATGAATGCACTGAAGGAGTTGAAACGGGTGACACTGACTGTATTATCACAGAGGAAAAAATTCATGTTGCTTCACCCTCTGCTTTGACCACTGCAGCTATTGAAGAGCAGCAGGAGGACGACCAGCCAAACCAGGAGACGGGTCTTACAGATGAGACCGATGTTTATGTAAGTCAGGATATCTGATGTCTTCCAGGAGCAGCTCATGTGACATAGAGCATCAGGAGAAAATTCAAGAATGACAATTACAAAAGATGGATTTTTAATATATAGTATTATTATGCGTTATGATTATTTTTCTATGAACAAAGAAAAAATGAAGTGTGAGTGCTGAAGCTGAGCTGCTATTATTAACAGATGGTTATTGTGTTCTAGTGGCAACTGCATGAAATGTCATGGTTGTCTAGATCTGTTCCTTGAGAAATCAAAGAAATATGTAAAAATGTGTCCAGCACATGAAAGTAATTAAGACACTATATGAAGGATTTTATCATTAATATACACCTCAGAGTCAGAATCATGAGTGACTGATAACAAAGCTAAAAAATAACTGTATTCCCACCTTTTTAACCTGATGAAAAGTTGGGCACCAAAACATTACAACCGAATGTCAATTGTTGAGCATCTCATTCCAAAATTGTGGTAATTTATGTGCTACTGTAAGAGCCAAACTCTTGAGTTCCACAAGAACCTGGCCAAAGAGATTTGATCCCATTGAGCCAGAGAATTTGTGAATTTTGTCCAATTTACAGTTTGTGCTCCGGTTTATCCAAAAGGTTGTTGGTTTGCAGTCAGAACTGTGTGAACAATCTCCTTTATTTTTCTACCTCCGCCCATGCTACCCCCTTGATGTTAAATAAACCTACCACATTAAAAATCACTATCAACAAATGGAAGTCCAACTGTTGTGAACAATATTCAAACCAAACAATTTTTGTCAGTATGATGTTGTCACATTAAAATAGCAAAACACCAAAATAAAGGTTACAGCTGCAGATGGCCTTTTTACTCAAGATTTTGTTTTTAAATCATCAAAGCACAATATTATCAAAGCTATATAAATTGCTGCATGAGAATATATATCAATTAATTAAAGATAACTGCATTTTCTTTTTTAATCCATGGTTTTATTCCTTGACAGATGTTTTCAAAACAAATATGGATGATTTTCCATGTGATTTGTCAGTTGACACTGAACACATAGATTTTAGTTAAGAATATGTTCATTGAATTTCTTAGTCAGGAACACACTGAACCCAAGTGTACATTACCTGCACTGGTGTGTTTTTGTGGTAAAAATAACATATTTCAACTCAGATAGTAATTACTTAGCCATGTCTGTATTCTGTAAGTGTTGAATGTGTACAAATATGGATTTATTTCTGCAAAATAAAGATTTTCAACAAATGGTTTTGGATAAATAGTGTTTTAAGTATACAATGCAAAACAAGATAGACATTGATCTGATATATTGTGACAGACTGCCTTGAAAATACAGTATGTAATGCAAAAGACCTAATGTCTGTGTAATGAGTCTAACTTAATGGCCTTCATCAGAAAAAAAAAAAAAAAAAAGAAATCACCTAAATCAACCATGTATGTCAGCACCAAATTTCATTGCAGGCCATCCAAAATGGTGGATCACATTCTTTACACTACATCTGATAAGATACTGTTGAGTGTTTGGAAAGTGGGTTTGTGATTCCGTCAATGATTTTATTTGTATCAGATACAGAATACAATGAATACAATGACTGGATTAATTAAAAAGGCGAACCGTTTGAAAGTATAAACCACCACTCTGGGATTAATTTCTCCTCCTGTTAAACTGCTTGTGGTGCGTATTCCACAGATTAGGAGAGGAAATCCCGATAATGCAGCAGCCAAGCCTCCGGCCTGCATTTCCATGCAGGCGGCTCCCAGCATCTCCACCAAGCCCGAAGTCATCTCTCTTCTCATGGATCACCACTGCTCTTCCAATCACAGAAAGCTCTTTAAACAGTGTTGCCTTAGATTCAATCAAGGTCTGGATTTTTCCTTCCTGGGGCTCAAAGTTCCCAAAGTCTCCTGGGTGGTTTGGATGATCCACGCCATTTGGATTGTAGTGGCCCCCAGTGGAGTCGCAACCCTGGCTCAGGTCTCCGTACTGATGGATGTGGACCGCTCTAGGCTGTGGATTGCCCTCCCTGGGGAAGCCACTGAGCCGGAGAAGGACTTTGAGCTCTCCATGTGGATAATCCTGTTTAAACAGAACCTGACCGTACACTTTGATCAGATCCTCAGGAAGTGTGCTGCTGGGTCTCATTTTGCAAACTGCATACATGGTGTCATTGTTCTGCAAAGCTTCTGGTGGAGCCACAATTGGACATGGCACTGAGACACATTGTTGACAGCCAGCCAGCAAAACCAACAGAGCAGTTTCAAATAGACGCATTGACCTGAAAGACAAATCATTAGGACACTGAATCAGATAAACTTGCCATATGTTTTGCACCAACATTTATTTAAGTTTAAGTATCAATAACACATTATAAAAAATATTGTAGCTGTATTGTCATAAAAATACCACTCATTATATATAAAATCTCTTTTTGGGTGGTTGTATTATATTTGTGTTATATAATATTGTAGCATTTTACACATTATTGCAGGAGTTGGAGCCCATTTAAATACTTACTACATACAGACATACATAGTGGATGGATGGTTAATTATACTGATACGATCATCGTGTTTTTAATGTAAAACATTTATGTGCAAAAACTCTGGTTGTCAAAAATATATAATGGACGTATTGAATAACATTTCCCTTCACAATGTGACGGAGTTGAAGTGACACTTTCATTCAAGTAAAGTAAATGTAAAGTATCTAAACAGTGTATTTTGGGGTGTTTAAATGAATGTGCTTCAGTGAATCAACAAAGCAGTTCAGTCAAAATTTCAGTTGACCTCAGAGTTAAGTCACAGCAGCTTGAAACGGTACTGAAGTGACTGCTGCTTCTCAGCGTGGAATAAAACGTGTCACATCCCGCTATTTGTCCACTTTGACACATTTAAAATGGATGTTGTAAACAGAAAAACTCTCTATGCTACTGGATATCTAGCTCTGAAGAAGAATAATTGAGGACACTAGACCTACAGGTTGTCCTTAACACTTTAACACTGTAAAAACACGATGTCGCAGTTTTTTGTTTTTGTTTTGTTTTTGTTTTGTCCTGTTTAAGTAAAGTTAAATTAGCGGAGACGTGAGAGGCGTTCACTTACCCGTGAGGACGCATGGTCAGCATTTAACACCGCTGGGAGGAAAAAACAAAACAAAGCAAGAAAAACCTTAAAGTTAACGGGTTTTCACTGTTGTTTATCGTGCAATCGATGCAACAACTTTCATAAGAGTTGTATAAGCGTGTCAGTGGGCGTCACATTGCTGAGGGTGGAGCAGCTCCTCTCCAGACACCGTCCGTCTCTTTATTGTGGTGCTGGCCCGGTGATGATGGCTGAGTTTTATTTTTCTGCGGAAATGCGCAGCAGTTCATGTATAAAGCAAATTTATTAAATACAATCCAAATTTACCAAAGGGGGGAAAAGGTATCTTATGTTATAGCGTGAGAAGACGTGAAAAAAAATGAAAAAAAAAACTGCTACTGTAGTTTACTGGGTGAGGGTTGAAACGCCTCTGTTGTTTATTAGGACAAATGTAAAACACACACACAGGAAAAAATAAGCTATTTATTTATTTATAAAACACAATTTCTCAACAAACGAGAAAAACAGCTGGTGAGATTTTATTTCTGTCCCTTCTGTAGACCCAGTTTCTTGGGGTTAAAAACAGCTGGTGGTAAAAAAAAACGGACATTAAGGGAAAGATATTTCAATATCTTTAGAAAATATGTAGCAACAAAATAGTGGCCCAGTGTCATATGAAAATAGGTGAATACACACGGGTACAGACCAGTTGAAGTTTAGTTTTTTTTTTTTTTGCAAGTAGAAGTAGAAATTGTTTGTGTGAACAATAAAAGTAGTGTAGTTCACTGAAGTGTGAACATATTTAATGCTGAGCTTTTACCTCAGGTGGTGCAAAAGTCCACCTTGGGGTTGGGGGTGGGGCTTTTTGTGGGGCCTGTCTGTTTTGTGGACCCTCCTGTCCAGCAGGCGGCGGTAAATAAAGTCTCTCAAACTAACGCGAAAAAGAAGAAAACAGCCCAGCTCCAGGAATCAGGAAACCAAGTTAGGTGCATATCGCCGGCAGGATTGTGTTCGCGTTTATTGATTGAAGATAACCCACATCTGTCCCCTCAAAGATGTCCAAAAGACATCGCCTGGATTTGGGTGATGACTACTCCAGTAAGAAGAGGTCCGATGGGTAGGTGAAGCGCCACAGTTTCTCTCTGCTCTTTACCACTCCGGGGCTAACCGACTGTTAGCCGATGCTAGCTACCTCTGCTAACCGTGGATGTGAAATAAGCTCAAAGAAGGTAAAAAATAACGTAACCTTAGTGCTAATGCTGTGGCCGCTACTTCTCAACGGCACCTCAGTGTTTCTCCGGTACACGGTATTTATTTGATGTAGTGATACATTACTGTAGCTGCTGGTTACAGCTAAAGCTAACAAACGAAACCTCAACGCTGCTCTCAGCGCCGAAACACGTGTGTGTGTTGGGGGCTAACCTCACTTGGCGCGGTGCTAACTCCAGCTAACCACTATCGACTGACTTTACGTTGAATAAAACTAGCTATAAAGACGTAAACTGTGATTAGGTTTGCGAAACGCACAGCTTTCTAGATACACTTAAAAGTTACCAAACCAAGTCTGTTGACAAATTCCGTGCACTAGCATGCTAGCTAACGGCAGCCAAACAACAGCTAACAACGTTTTTCTTTTTTTTTTTTTTTTGAATTATCGATTGGTCTGCATTCATTTTCCACATTATATGACAAATTCATACGTTTTCCGTTTTTAAAATCGTTAATATTGAGGCAGGGTTTACTTGCAACAATCAACCTGTCCTTTTTTTTTTTTTTTTTAAACATGCCATTAAAAACAAACTTCATAATGCTCATGAAACGGGAATCTAAAATAAACCAGTCTTCATCGGCTAATCTGAATCTAATATGAGACTTGAGCATTTTGAGTCGACCAAATGAAGCACCTGTCATCTTAAGTTGTTGTCTTTTTAGTATAAAAGTCCCCCCTTTTGTTTCGCTGTGGATCCACTGTACGACAGTAACTAAAATAAAGGATCTTAAATTCGCTCCTTTAGACTGTTCAACCCTCTCATTGAAGTCAGCTCATCTGTGAAATACACTTGTATTCAAAACGAGGAAGGGTAGTGAACTCTGCCCCCTCTTGCATTAGGAAGGGATCTTCTAATGACCCATAGGATTAGGAGAAATTATTACAGCAAGCAAAACCTTTTTAAATTCAGGGGGACAGATGACTGTGCCCATAAAAAAGATTACTAGACGTGAACTTATCCTTTTAATTGACTAGTTTGTATATGAAATGGCCAAAAAATTTTACATTTTTACTTGCTCAATGGTTCACAACCCATACATATTTAGTTTCAATAATATACATTTTTCAAATTATTGCTTGAAAAATCTACTCTTGACAAAGTTTGTAACGTTGAGTTTTATCTGAAACTGTTAAGAAGTTTAGAGGTGTTGATTTAACCTTGAGGTTGTGCTTCTGTTGAATTTTATTGCATTAGTGTGAGGCCAATCAATCAATTAGTGTCCATGGGTTAAACCAACTGTTTTTTTTGGGGGGGGGGTCAAAGAGGTAGAGCGGGTTGTTCACTAATCATAGGGGATGGTAGTTTGATCACCAGCTCCTCTTGTCACACCTGTCAAGACACTGAATTGCTAACTGCTCCTGATGGTGGGTCAGTGTTTGTGGATTAATGTGAGGGAAAACTATAAAGCTCTACACAAATGCAGCCATTTTTCCACTATTCTAATCTTAATCGCATTCATCGTGGCACTGCTGTAGTACACGGCATTCATTTTATCTTGATGAACATTGTACACTGGCAACTAAGTTTACATTTAGGGCCTGACGCGCAAGTCACCCATGCCGGTCTATTGGCTAATAGTAGCTTATCACAGATGCATCATGTTTTTCCAATCAATGAAAAATTATTTTAAGGGATCTTTGTTAAAAAGTGAAGAATATTGCTTAGTTTATCAAATCTTAAAATCCACTATTGATTGTACTCTAATGCACATAGAATAGATCAATGCTGCATAGTGACAATGACAATTCAACTTAAAACTTGTTAATAGCATTCATATCAATATGGTATGGTTAACCTGACATTTGATCATAAGGAAGTGCCTCGGTTCACATCAGTCAAATTCTGACCAACTCTAGTATCATAACTCTTGAGTTGTCCTTTTAGGTTAACTCTTGCAAACTGTCAACAATCTGTTCCATATGAATGCAGCATAATGTTGACTAACTTTTTTTTTTCATAATGATTTATTTACAAGCAGATTGTTTATAATTATTTATTTCCTTGATTTTGACAGGAGAGACCGGGATCGTGACAGAGACCGTGAGGACCGCTCCAGGGATAGAGACCGCGATAGGGATAGGGACCGAGACAGAGACCGGGACAGAGACCCAAAACCTTCCAGTGCACCAACTAACAGCACAGCAGTTGGGCCAGTGTTACCCCCCATCAAGCAGATGGTTGTGCCCCAGCAGATCAATCCGTTCACCAACCTACCGCACACACCACGTTACTATGAGATCCTGAAGAAGAGGTTACAGCTTCCAGTGTGGGAGTACAAGGAAAGCTTCAATGATATCATCACACGTCAGCAGAGCTTTGTTCTTGTGGGAGAGACGGGCTCTGGGAAGACAACACAGGTCTGAAATGCAATAAAATAACCTTTTTATGTGCTGAACACTAAAAGCTTACATAGTGTACACTAAAACCCTGTAACCTTTGCTTCAATCTCCAGATCCCACAATGGTGTGTGGATATGGTGAGAGGTTTGCCTGGTCCTAAGCGAGCAGTTGCTTGTACTCAGCCACGGAGAGTGGCAGCCATGAGTGTGGCTCAAAGAGTGGCAGATGAAATGGACGTCATGCTTGGACAGGAAGTCGGTTACTCCATTCGATTTGAGGACTGTAGCTCTGCCAAGACTATACTAAAGTAAGCATTTCAGGGCTGCTAATGCACAATAACAACTTTTTTTGGACACAGAGCAATAAGTCTTACGTGATTGAACCTAGTGTGTCTTAATGTAACACATCCTATTTCTTTAGGTACATGACAGATGGTATGTTACTAAGAGAGGCTATGAATGACCCGCTGCTGGAGCGATATGGTGTGATCATTCTCGACGAGGCCCACGAGCGAACTCTGGCCACAGATATCTTGATGGGAGTACTCAAGGAGGTTGTGCGTCAAAGACCAGATCTGAAGGTATTTTTTCACTTTTGAATACAAGTAATACATCTTGTCTTTTTTTTTTTTTTTGCCATATAAAAATGAATCACTATACATTTGAAAGAGGGCAACATAACTGTAATGTATTTTGTGAGTTAGTGGCTAAAACTCAGTAACGCTCTGGTTGTGAACAAATATGACTGGAAAAAGAGATGAGCAATGTTTCCTTCATGGGCAGGTGATCGTCATGAGTGCCACACTAGATGCTGGGAAGTTCCAGATCTACTTCGACAACTGTCCTCTGCTGACTATTCCTGGGCGTACACACCCCGTGGAAATCTTCTACACCCCTGAACCTGAGCGCGACTACCTTGAAGCAGCAATCCGCACTGTCATCCAGATTCATATGTGTGAGGAAGATGAAGGTGACTGCCTTCTCTTCCTCACTGGTCAAGAGGTAAGTCTTGCTGATCATGCTGATATTACTGGTCCATTGGGAAGCATCACTATTGTCATGCCAGACTGCATCTTGAACAACAAAATGAAATCTAATCTACTTTCAGGAAATTGATGAGGCCTGCAAAAGGATCAAGCGTGAGGTTGATGACCTTGGACCTGAAGTTGGAGACATCAAAATCATTCCACTGTATTCCACGTTGCCGCCACAGCAGCAGCAAAGGATCTTTGAGCCTCCTCCTCCAAGGAAGCCCAATGGTGCAATTGGAAGAAAGGTGCATTTTGAATAATAGATACATAAATACAGATTGGACCTTAATTATGATAACCATATGAAATGATACATTTTTCTGCTCTTGAGTCACTTCCCATGATGCATCCTTTTGTACCTAATTATGTTGATAATAGATATCTGACAGACTGTTTCTGCTTCTTCTCAGGTTGTGGTGTCGACAAACATTGCTGAGACTTCTCTGACAATTGATGGTGTGGTGTTTGTCATTGATCCTGGATTTGCAAAACAAAAGGTGATTTTTAGTCTTGCATGTTTTGTCTCATATAAAATCTTGGAGTTGGTTGGTTGTCCCCTTTTATTTATTTTATTTTTTTTCTTGGTTACAGTGTATAAACCTGCACATCCTCAGGCCAATACTTGCCTTTTTAACCATTGTTTGAAATGTGTTTCCAGGTGTACAATCCTCGTATTAGGGTTGAGTCTTTGCTTGTCACAGCCATCAGTAAAGCTTCTGCCCAGCAGAGGGCAGGGCGAGCTGGCAGAACACGGCCAGGGAAATGCTTCCGTCTCTACACAGAGAAGGCCTACAAAACTGAGATGCAGGCAAGTCACCACAGTCACATGAACGCCGAAAAGCATGTGTTGATGTGCAACGTGATGTTGATTGTCTCCTCAGGATTATATTATCACACTATATTTAACATGGTAATCGTCTTTCTCCAGGATAACACATATCCTGAGATTCTTCGATCCAACTTGGGATCTGTTGTGCTGCAGCTGAAAAAGCTTGGTATTGATGACCTGGTGCACTTTGACTTCATGGATCCACCTGGTGAGTCACGCTGTATTAATGCTATAAATACTGATACTAAAACAACAAAAAGTCTCTAGTTAGACATGGCCGCCTGACCCCTCTCTCTAATCACAGCTCCTGAAACACTGATGAGAGCGCTTGAACTGCTGAATTACCTCGCAGCACTCAACGATGACGGTGACCTGACGGAGCTGGGCTCCATGATGGCAGAGTTTCCCCTGGACCCCCAGCTGGCTAAGATGGTTATTGCCAGCTGCGAGTTTAACTGCTCTAATGAGATCCTTTCCATTACTGCCATGCTGTCAGGTAATGCCCAGGACTGGGCTGACATCTTCCTTCCCTTCTATAGGCCCAGTTTCTTGGGGTTAAAAACACGACTATTCACCGGTGAATGGTGAAAAGAAGTGTCCCACCTAGAAATTAGTCTGTGCGCAGCATTTCAGGACACAAGCAAATAAATGCAGGACTCTTAACCATAATGTCTATTTAATTTAATACTTTATTGTTTTATATTTTAATTCCTATGTGGCATCTCTAGCAGTGTCCTTAAATGTACAGATATGATAATGTTCAAATAGAAGCAGATGTCTCCATCAGGCCATCAAGGGAAAGATATTTCATTATCTCTAGAAAATATGTAGCACCAAAATAGTGGCCACGTGTCATGAAAATTTGAATACACAGGTACAGACCAGGGTTTCAGTCAAGTTGAGATTGTTTGTGTGTAGAAAAAAGTAGTGTAGTTCATTAGGTTGTGAACATATTTAGTTTTGATGAACAAAGTTGAGTTTTGTAACAGGAAGACCAAATTTAAAACTAGACTTTCTTTGTTCTGTTGTATGTAATCTTCAAAAATCTACAATTTTAATTGGAGCGTGTTTAACTCTGGACAGCTCCGCATAAATGCTGAAGCTCTCCTTGAACTGACTGTATTTTAGGTTTTAATTTATGACCATAATATTTGCAGTATGTTTAGTGGATAGGGCAGGCACCACTTAAATGTTTTCATATTCGTCACATTTATCAGAATTTTCTTTTCGTTGAATCAATGCATTGTGAATTTTTACTGTTATTTTATATACTTATGTGTGTAGCCTGTAAGTAGTTTCATTATCTGCTCTCTTAAAGGCCTATCACCACTGTGTCTCAATACCAAAAAGTAAAATTTCTGAACCTTGAAAAGTTAAACATTGCTGGTGTCCCTAACACTTTGTAGTTGTGTGAAAACTCTTGTTTTACAGATGTGGTTAAATGACCCCCTCTCTACGTGCTAATAACCAATACAGTTGGGAATGACCATGAGAAAAGACTGCAGCCCCCTTTGATAGAGCTTGTGGTCCTGCCCTGTCCCAACGCAGTGTCGAGTGCCCTAGCATCATAGGCTTTGCTCCATTTTTTCTGTGAATGTTTGACTCATCACTATGGGCGGCTTTGTTGGGGCCCATACCAACCTTGTTTAGTCCCACAGTGTTTTGTCCGCCCCACGGAGGCTAAGAAGGCAGCAGACGAGTCCAAGATGAGGTTTGCTCACATCGACGGAGACCACTTGACGCTGCTCAATGTCTACCACGCCTTCAAACAAAGTGAGCTCTCCACCATATTTTTTTTTTCCTCCATTTGCAGCACTGAAAGTATTACACTAATAACATTGAAGCTGATTCTGTTGACATTTTGGCCACTTTTGGAGCAACGGAACACCATGAGAGAACCAGACAGTAACAAAAATATTCATTTTGAGTTGAGTATTTAGTCTACACCAACTCATGGGGAAAATGTATCCATTGCTTCAGCTGCTGGTTATAAACCACAAGGAAGCCAAAAAAATGGGCAGACCCAGTTTGTAAAGAAGGCCAAGTTTGGTTGATAATTCTGGTCTCTGCCATGTGCAAGTAACCTCCTTTTTACATTGTACAAAAAGTAAAGTAGTGAAAGTGTAAAGACCTGAGGCTTAACTAAATTTCTGAACTCCTCATATTTTTTCCAGACCACGAGTCTAACCAGTGGTGCTATGACAACTTTGTCAACTATCGTTCACTTATGTCTGCTGACAACGTGCGGCAGCAGCTGTCCAGGATCATGGACCGCTTCAACCTGCCCCGTCGGAGCACAGAGTTCACCAGCAGAGATTACTACATCAACATCCGCAGGGCGCTCTGCACCGGCTTCTTCATGCAGGTGAACACAGGAGCAAGCTGCATGTTAACGATACCAGCGCCACCTCGAAGCACTACACGACTACCACATCTAATAAACACTTTATAACACATTATATTGTAGTTGGGAGTAAAATTAATGACTTTTAAGAGCTCATGTTTCAAGTGTCAACATTCATAACATCTTTTGAACTGTTTTACTAGTCATTATCTGTACACAGCATCTTAGACTTACGGGTGCACACAGGAGGAAATATAGATGGAGATAAAATGAATTTGTTTTTAAATAAATCATGACTTTTTTTTCCTATTCTGCAGGTGGCTCATTTGGAGCGCACAGGTCATTACCTCACGGTGAAAGACAACCAGGTAGTCCAGCTCCACCCATCTACAGTCCTGGACCACAAGCCTGAGTGGGTGCTCTACAATGAGTTTGTCCTCACCACCAAGAACTACATCCGCACTTGCACAGACATCAAGCCAGAGTGGTATGTGTACAGAGGTTTCATAGTTTTTCTAATACAGTTTCCTCAAGATGATTCAGTGTTATTTGAGCTTTGATTGTACATGTTCTCACTGAGAGAATTAATCATGGTCCTTTTTCTTTGGTTACAGGCTGGTGAAGATTGCACCCCAGTACTATGAAATGAGCAACTTCCCACAATGTGAAGCAAAAAGACAGCTGGAGCGAATCATTGCCAAACTAGAGAGCAAGGAGTATTCCCAGTACTGAATAATAGCCAATAAGTGTCCTGGAAAACAACTACGTACAATAGTTTTAGATTTTTCTGTATCATTGTATCTTAATGGTTAAAATTTGGCATTTTGATTTGTTTTTTTTTTTTTTTTTTTTTTTATTTTATTTTGTTTGCTTTTTCTTTTTTTCCTGTTTCCCATCAATGTTAATTCTGTAACTAAATGTAATGTCAGATGAAATATCAGCAGCAATTATTAGACTTGGCTATTAAAGATTTCCAAAAGGAATATCAGAAACATGTCATTTAGATGTGATTGACTTTCCTTTAGTGGATTACTGAGTCAAAAAAATTGTGCTTGCTTTGTTTCTTTAATAAAGGAGCTTTGACTTAATTTCTGTGTAGATATTTATTTGTAAAACCTAGTATCACAACAATTGTGTGGCCCTTAGAGGTGTTTTCATTTTCTGCCTTTTTTTTGTCAAGATAATCAATTTGGTGAAGTCAATAAACAAAGCCAAAGTTAAAGTACTTGATACTGTACTCATACAGATCAACTTCAAACTTCGTCAAAATTATTTGTTACAGTTTAACTCACCAATTTGTATTAAAATAAATGCTCAGTTTATAAAATAATTAGTTGTACAAATTCAATACTATATGAATATGCACCAGTGATGGAGTTTACTAACACTGCTCTTTACCACCATTCTCTCTCTCAATATCCTCTATGGTCTCTGGCAGGCATCTGTTGCGTGTCTCTGGAAGCGTCATTGCCACTATTCCCCCGACTACAGCTGCAGAGCACAGGACAATTTGGGGCAGTTCCTTCCAGACATCATCCAGTAAGAGGATCAAAGGAACCACCGCTACACCAAGTCGAGCCATGAAGGAGTTGTAGCCCATACCATTCTGCCTGCAAGACATTCAGACATTGTCCTGGGTAGTGATTTTGATAGATAATGGGTAGAAAAAAAGATATCCTTCTTATCCCCCGCAACGTCTATATAGCACTTAATGTGACAGGCTGTTGAGACAAAGATAAAAAGAAACACATCCACAGTTTTACCTTACAACAGTGGGATAGAGCTCGGAGCTGTAGAGCACAATAGTTGCAAAGGACGCTGACGAAAATCCTTTTCCAATGACTGCTACCACTGTTCTCACAACCAACATATCTGAGAGAAGAACATCATCTTCTTATTGTTTCATAATAGAGATGATTCATTATGAAAACACTAGAATTCTGTACATACTGTGCTTTATAAAGACTGTAAGCTCTGTTATTGAAACAAAAGTACTTAAGGCCTAGATGTAAGTCCGTTGAAATTTAGGGTACCTGTAGGTATCACAATGTTGATTCCAAGGCAGACGGCAGCCAACAGCAGAGATCCCACCTCAGTGCATCTCCTTCCGATCTTATCCAGTGAGTAGTAAACTGATATTTTGGCAGGGAGCTCAATTAAAGCATAGGTAAACTGAGTGAGATAGATATTTAGCCCAAAGCCTGTGATCTTGAAGCTGATACCGTAAAATGTAGTTGCCACACAAAACCTAGAGGTAAAAAAAAGTGCAAATTCGTGATAAATATAAAACTAACACAATAAAAAACACAATAATTCCCAACCAAAGACCAAAATAGCAGTGGGAATACAGACCACACTATACCAGTACGCAGGGCCAGTTTCCTCATCTTGGGTGTTCGTATCAGATCGAGGTAGGAATAGGTCTGATCTCTTTTATCTGTCACAACAATAGTGGATAGAGTCTGAAAGAATGCAAAACAGTTATGTTGATCAGTTGATCATGTATGATCAGTTATGATTTTGCATGTATTATATATAAGAGGCAGCCACAGTAAGTACACAAGCAAATTATGCTGAATTATCATCTCTGTGCAAGATCTGCAGTAAGTTTGAGAAGTTTGAGACAGAATATTGTTGCAGGAGTGGAGCAGTTCCTTTCAGGAATAGCTCAAAATGTAGGTTGTGTGTGTAGGAGGGAAGAGTGGGAAATCCTCAAGACTGAAGTTCCTGCATCTCCCCTGTGCTTCAACTACTACTGATGAGACAGGAAAGGTTAATACTGAGAATGGAAAATACAGATTTGTCATTGTCAGTAATTTGTAAATACTTTTGACAGAAGTGATTTTTAAAATATTTTTCCCATATACTGCACATTTGTAAAAGTTTGAAAAGGTTTTAAAGTTTTGTAGAAGATTTAAAACTCCAGTGTACTGCAAAATGCAGAGAGAGTTACATTGATTTATATATGAAAGTCCTGCATGACATGCTAACCTCCGTTTTAAGTGTGTGAATTAAGTCCTTTGTCCGGTTCATCATTGCACATTTTGTCAAATAGATCTGAGCTTGCTCCAGCTTTCCATTGGCAATGAGCCACCTAGCCGACTCTGGCATCCACCTGATGAAGGAAAATAAGTCTGTATGTCTTAATGTATTACATGGCAATAACTTCCATTGCATGATTATAAAAAAAAAAACATAGACCATAAATAATGTCTATGTGTGTATAAGACAGAAGTAACATCCAAAGCAAAAAGAGGTTGTCTGCACATTGAACCAGCTCCTGAAAATTTTATGAGGCAAGTCCTTGCCAGGCAAAAGATTTATGTTTAAACCAAATTTGTGTGTAAATAGCACTTAAATGTTAACCAGTCACAATCCCACCAAAATAAGGGCTAAATGTGTTTAGCCCTTAAAATCTAATTTCCATACTCATACCTCCAGCTGACAATGGACAAGGTTAGAGGTGATGTGACACTAACAATCAGCCACCGCCAGTCAGTCACAAAGTAGGCAATAGCTGCGAACGCTGTGTTCCCAAATGTCCATGATAAGCTGTCGATCACTCCCACCAGTTTCCTGTGCTCAATGTCCACCCACTCCACACCTGCAGGGAACAAACAGCTCATCATCGCTCTGCAAGTATTATGTCAGAAAAAAACTTTTCTATTACAGTAGGTCTCATTTCCCCCCCCCCATAGACCTCAGTTTTGTTGTCCAGGCTTGTGTGTGAAATACAGAGCAGAAATTATTTACTAAGGACTGCTGAGACTATGACGATGCCAGTGATGCAAAACCCAGTGAAGAACCTCAGCACAGCGAACATCACATAGGATGAAGAAAAAGCACTTGCAATGGCAAACAGCATCCCAGACACAAAGGACACCAACAGCATGATCCTTCTTCCAAACCTGCAGAAAGCCAGGAGGTCTTCAAAGTTAATATTTCTTATTGGTGGAAACACAAGGTAATTTGTTTTTAAGTTGTAAACTGTAATACCTGTCACTCAAACTTCCAAAGGTCATAGCTCCAAACATCACTCCAATGAAGAAAATGGTTGCAGTCACTTTGTTTTTTCCTCTGTTGTTACACACCAGGTCCCACTTGTGCAAGCAAATAAAGAAATGAACTCTGAACACAAGTGGCTTCTTCGTAAAATATATCTGATGGTAGAAACAATACATGTTGTTTAGATTGGGATATTTCACAAATGAAAAGTAGTCTGAGTCACCTGTGATGTTAGAGTAGATCTGAAGGTTGTGTTATCATACACCCATCCATTCTGGCACAGGACTGTGGGTAGGTCAGTGATGTTGGAGGAGTTGAGCAGCAGATGATACTGAGGCTCTGTGAACATCTGACAGGAGCTTAGTGTCCCATCCTCCTGGACTGGAATACTAACAATGAGCTTCTCTGCTTGCGATAAATTCCTAAAGGCACATCCATCATCTAGCGAGCTGATGTTGCAATGGTGAGAGGGAACAGCCGCTATGAAGTTGTTTAGCATGAAGTGGCAGGGCAGTGTGAAGCGGCCAATGAAGCTGATTACAATGATCATTATCTGAAATCTTCCAAATCCATTAATATCATCAAGGACATTCTCAAACTTCATTGTGGCTTCTCACTGTGAGTGAAATTACTTCCTTTGGGATTGAAAAGAAAAACTGCTCACACGCTACTACTTGAATCAAAGACCAGACAAGGCAACCTTTGGTATTTGTCTATCCCAAGAGCTGCTGTGTTAGAGCTGAAATGGGTGAATATTTTACTTTACTTAACCACTAAAATAACTTGTTGGGATGACTGTGAAGCATTTATGGTAATAGTTTCAGCATGATCCTAAGTTCTAAACTAACTGACTAAAAGATTGTTGACACAAGAAGTCAAAATGAGTATCATTCACAAAGTGACTGGGTGCACCTAAATCTAGGGTAAAGAGCTCAGACAACTGGATTGACAGAATGAGGTGGCTTTACGCATCTGACTGCGATGTATCTGCTGCCCCGTGATGGTATCCTGACCATGTCCAACTGAGAGGAGACCCTCCAACAGACTCAGACCTCACCTCACTTATATATTTTTTCAGATCACTGTATTAGGAACACCTATACACCTGCTTATTCATGCAATTATTCAATCAGTCAATCACGTGGCAGCTCTAAATACACCAAATCTTGCAGATGAAGGTCAGGAGCTTCTGTTAATGTTCATCAGAATGGAGAACAATGTGATCTCAGTGACTTTGACTGTGGAATGATTGTTGGTGTCAGATAGGCTGGTTTGAGGATTTTCATTGTTAAATTATGATGGTGTAAATAATAAAAAAAACATCCGGATATTAGCAGTTCTGCAGACAGAAACACCTTGTTGATGAGAAGTGAGGAGTCGGACCAACTGGAAACTCAAAACAACATCTCATCAGGTCTATGCAGTGAACTGAGCCTCAGCAAAACTGGAGAGTTGCAGACTGATCTGATGAATCTGGATTTCTGCAGATGGTAGCGTCAGAATTTGGCGTCAACAGCAGGCTTTTGTGGTGGTGATGGGGATGTTTTCCTGGCAAACTTTGAGCCTCATACCAATCAATCATTTTTTGATTCTTGCTGCCTAATTGAGTGTTGCTGCTGAGCATTATGGACACAATATTGTGATCAGTTGTGTCAAAGGCTGTTTTGAGATGAAACAATAGAAGAACAGAATATACACCAGAATTAGTGGTTATCAATAAATCATTGAGTAATTTGTTTTGTGCAATTCACAAAATCCAAATTAGACATCTCAAAAATGTTTTTGATAATTGGGTTATTTCAAGCCAGGATACTGACTTGCAAAGCAAAGTCCACTGTTATAGCAGAACAACAGATATTGACCCTGATATGATCAAGCTCATTGGCATATTCAGCTGCTAATGAGTTCACAAGTTGATCATTGGTTTGTCGAGGATTGTGTTGATCAGCAGCACATATCTGCGGTGGTTATTCATTTCATTGTATGTGATTAGTAAATCAATACAGTAGTAAATCAAACAGTAACCAATGTGTCTATTACTTGACTATACCCACCCACAGCTTCTTGAAGTTGTTCTAAGCCTGTGCATCTCACTCACTAAAATAAATGATGT
Organism: Rachycentron canadum; assembly: GCA_038496675.1. Taxonomy (NCBI): domain Eukaryota; kingdom Metazoa; phylum Chordata; class Actinopteri; order Carangiformes; family Rachycentridae; genus Rachycentron; species Rachycentron canadum. The sequence goes on along the minus strand of CM076650.1, from coordinate 11,138,927 downwards.
ACATGAAATCATGTCTTTCAATGAACAGCTATATATTAGTGGATGACAAGGATTTGTTACAAAAATATTACAAAAGACTCGATCTTCATTTTTTATTCAACATTTTACTCAAAACAATTTAATTTAAGGCAAAGTAAAAAGAAACACTGAATTCATTATATGACTACACACAAGTACTTGTTATATTGCAGTCAGCAACTTCATTATCAACGTCATGGCTTCACTTCCTGCAATATTCATAGATAAGACTGTTGTTTATAAGGCTTCAGGTTTTCCTTTCCTTCCTTTCCTTTTGGTTGCAGTGACGAAAACATTTAAGGTGGAGAGTTTTCATCAGATGCAGAGATTGATCGTATTCTGAAACACACACATACACACATACACAAACAAAACATTTTCATCTTTGACATTTATCCATCACTGAGTCTGTTGTTTGGAAGCACAATGAGAGTTACGAATAGGGACGACTACCTCGTCTGTTCCACATCCTCAATTGTCTCTGGTAGACGGATGTTTTGTGTCTCAGGAAGAAAAGAAGCTGACAGCCCTGCAGCACAAGCCACCATGAAGAAAACAATGTGTGGTAGTGGGAGCCACACTTCTTCAAGAAGCATGATGAGGGGGGATACAGACACGCCTAAACGTGCCATGAAGGAGCTGTAACCCAATCCATTTTGTCTGTGTAACAGAAAAAACAGCACTTCTGACTACAGAGAACACATAACACATCTATAACTATCAGGGATTTCAACTGCAACTCATTTAAACCCTGACATAAAGAAGAGGAAGAACTTATTCTGCAAACTAATCACTCTTTAAAAGATATTATATATATTTAAATATTCTTTTTATAAATGTACAAAATATAAGCTCTATATATCTACTGACCTAATTACTGTAGGGTAGAGCTCCACTGTGTACAGATATACAATAGTAAAAGCTGCCTCTGCAAACATCTTGCCCAAAGCTCCTATAACTGTCTGCACCATCCCCATTTCTGAAAAGAAATATGAAGATTAATGACTCCCAGTGGTATTTTTAAAATTTTTTTACTCTTTGCTTTGGTAATCAATCATTTAAACATTTTTTCATTCCATTCTTTTTCTTATTGTGTTATTTCTACTGTAACAGTAAAATAACCATAATCTTAGCTTTTCAAAAAGACACACACCTAAATCGATTATTTACCTCGAGGGAGAAACGTGTTGCAGATTACACACAGTCCAGCCAGAACAATTGTTGCTGCCTGACTCAACCTTCGGCCTATTTTGTTCAAGGTGAAAAAGATAAATATTTTTGCAGGGATTTCGATTGCACCATAGATGAACTGTGTGAGATAAATGTTCACACCAAACCCAGTGATATTAAAGCTGATTCCATAATAAGTAAAGGCTACTCCAAACCTATGAACAGAAAAGGAGAAAAGTTATACATTAAATCCAGAGGATAGCAGTTTCTTATTGGCTTCAAGATAACAGTATGTCTTCTTTGCGTTGCATTACAGCCACAAGTGAAATGGACCTAACTACAGGTTGAGTGATAATACACATGTAATAAATATCTGTGAGTCTGTTGTTTTCTATTTCATGACACCTTGGAATGTATTAACTTGGTCACTTATGGCAGGTTCATAGAAAAGCAGTTGAAATCATCATAATTTTTTAAAGTTTGGAGTTCTCAGGTTTAGCAACTGCAGAGTAAACGAATTACACGTTTTTGCAAGGCTTAGAAATTAAAAGTCTCAGTTGTTTGAAGGTAAAACCAATGGTATCTAGTCTACAGTACAGTACCACACAATGCCAGTAAGTAGAGCCAGTCTTCTCATTCTGGGAGTCTTAACAAGGTCCAAATAGGAATATTTTCTGTTATCATTTTCCACAAGTATTACTTTGGACAGGGTCTGGAGAGTGAAAAGAAAAGTTTGGTCAAAGATATGAAAGGTGCTGGGCATCAATTTCTGAGGAGAACAAATTATGTAAAATGTTGTACCTCAGGCTTTAGGTCAGACATGAACTGTTCTCTGTGGTTGAACTTTGCACACTTGCTCACATAATAATGAGCACTGGTCAGCTTTCCATTGCTTATAAGCCATCTGGCAGACTCAGGGAGCCACCTGTAGCAAAATTTGTTTTGATCAAGGACAGATTTTAATATAAACTGAGTCGCTTTGCAAGCAAATCATTAAAAGTCTGTTAAATAAAAAAGATATCAGGATCTTCAAATACTGTAAAATAGTTCTGAATCTAGGAAGATGCTTTTATTTGACACACAATGGGAATTTTTTACGCTATAATTATATGCTAATATACAGGATAACTTAAATTTATAACTTAAATTTTATGTGAATTATTGTCCTTACCACCAACAGATCATGGCCAGAAACAGTGGGGTGATTGCTGTGGCTGTCAGGTACCTCCAGTCATTCACATAATAGGCCACAACAGGTAGCAAGGAGGTAAAAACACTCCAATCCATACTCATTAAAATACCCACTGCAGTTCTATGCTTGATGTCCACCCATTCAATGCCTATGGTGAACAATGATGATAAATCAATTTTTTTAAAAAATACACTTAACTACAATTATGGTAATTTTGTTTGTACTTTAGCAGATGCAACAAGTATTGGTCATATTTATTTAGGTTTATAGACGAAACTGAATAAAAAGGTTAAGGAGAAGGATACTGCCTATGTGTGTAAAAAAAAATTAACCTGTACTGATGATGAAGTTGAACAACCGTCTAATGAACTACGCTTTATATGTGCCGTCCCACATGCAGTAGAATTACAGCATTTAGGCACATTTGTGGATCATTCTTGACTTTGGCCCATACACAGCAGGTTTAAAATATGTTTGTCTTCAGTGACAAAGGAAGAAAGGGTGAATCACCTCAACAAACTTAGTTTTACATTGTGAAAAATAACCACATGCAACTGCACTGTCTGTTGTGTTTTCCAATAAAAGATAGACTATGACGTAAAACTCACAGAGGACAATGGTGATTATACATATTCCAGAAAGTCCCAAACCAGTGAAGAACCTTGTGACAGCAAAAACCAGGAAACTGCCTGAGAAAGCACTTGCAAATCCAAAGACTGTGGTCATCACGTAGCACATGAGAAGTGTGTTTTTCCTGCCAAACCTGCGAAGCAAGTATTTTTGTTAATAATTAGTTTGATCCAATATGCTAGATAATATACAAAAACGTTCAAAAGAGGTTGTGAAAGCACTTTATATGGATAGACAAATATATTCTTCTGTCTACAGTGTGAAAAAAGAAAAATATTCTGTTTCATGGTCATTACTGCACTGGCTTCATTACTATCTCTGTCTGTCTTGTGCATAGCTGATGCCTCGCATGATTGAACTGGCTCTTAATTTTTGACTCCATACAGGTGTATGAGGCTAATGCAAACTTAAACTATAATATAATTCAGGTTTAAAGAATTTGCCTTGGTGTTTTGGAAGTCAGATAGCTTAAATACTACTACTACTACTACTACTATTAATAATAATAATAATAATAATAATATCAAAATTATATTAATAATTAGTGTAAGTAGTGTAAAGATGTCTGATTTGAGAGCTGAAGACATGAGGACCTGTCACTAAGATATCCAAATAATGCTGCTCCGAGCATGACTCCCATGAAAAAGATTACAGCTGTGGCTCTGTTCACTCTTTTCTGATCACAAACCAGGTCCCACTATAGAGGAAACACAGATAAAAGATTTTAAAAAGTGAATAATAAAGTCACATCTTGATTGCTTTTTTGTTTAATGGTATGTTTAAAAAAAAACTCACCTCTGTGGCCAGGGTGGATTTGAAAGTGGTGTTATCGTACACCCATCCGTTCTGACAAGACACTATGGTTGGATCAGTGATGTTGGAGGAGTTGAGCAGAAGATGATACTGAGGCTCTGCAAACATCTGGCAGGAGCTGAGAGTCCCATCCTCCTGGACTGGAATACTAACAAGAAGCCTCTCTTCTGGGGATAAATTTCTAAAAAAAGCTTCATTATCCAGAGAACTGATGTTGCAGTGGTGAGAAGGAATAGCCGCAATGAAATTATTCAGCAGAAAGTTAAACGGCAAAGTCATACGAGGAATTATCATCATTAAAATGATCCATATCTGAAATTTCCCAAAACCATCTATCTCTGCCAGCACGTTCTCAAACTTCATCCTAAAAAAAATAAACAATGCTACAGCTACAATTTGGAGCAAAGCTCAGAGAATAATAGAAAAATATCAAAGCACACAAGAAGTAAGTTTGAAAATGAGCCACTAGCTTTTTGCATAAAGTTAAATACCACAGGTTAATGGTCAGCTCTTAGAATGTGTGACTCTAGTAAGGTGATGAAAAGTTGTGCTAACTCAGCTGTACAGAAATAGTCTGACAAGTAACATATTTTTTTAAAATTAATCATTTGCTCCCTGTTAACACTGCATCTCTAAGTAACACAATATTCTACCTTGAAAGATTGATACTGAAGATCGTTGTCTAACTTGTCATGGTTGAGACTGAAATAGCTACTTTGTTAAAATATTAATAAAACTGTCACAAATAGTGTCACAAATATGAAAGATTAGTTTAACACAGGAATGTACCTTAATGTAACTTGGTGAAGGATTTAAATTCAATCACACAATGCTATACTGCAAATAATTCTAATAACTCTGCTCATCCTTTCCCTGCTAATCAGCATTTTGTTTAAAACTTTTGGTTTATGACCAATTACCTGCAAAACTAATTCTCATCAGGCTCAGCTGAACTTTGTGTTTAGTGTTTAGCGGGTTACAGTTTAAATATTTGGTACAACACAAGGGAAAATACTAATGTGGGCTACATATTTGAAATTTATTCAGGACTAGGATTTGGGAATAAATTACACTGAAAATACCCAAAGTAATTGATAATTATGATAATTTAAAGAAATGTGATCTAAATAATGTCATGTGAACATCAGTGATTTGAACCAATTGCCTTTACTTTACTCTGTAATTATGAAATAGCAACTATTAGGTAATTTGAATACAGTGTTAGTGGTATACTATTACAGTGCTAGTAATACTGCATTACTTTATTTTAAGCCTCTCTGAAACACAATTGTTATATAGTGTCTTCTTCCATTGTATATCCTTATACATTAAGTACCCCCTAAATAATAACATGCACACAATATTTTGTAAGCTGTAATCTCAAGTGTTACCAGCAAGGTTGGCAGGTTGACAACTTATTTCTGAAATGTCATATGTACCATTACAGAATGACAAAATTAGTAAATTTACAGTTACTTTTTTCTTCATCACCTTTGGACATGTTGGACATGAATTCAGGCAGACTGTTGGTTCAAGTGTTTATTGCATTTCTTACCATGTCATTGATATTATTTTAAAATCTACTCATCTTTAATTAATCTTCAATAAAATTAACCATATTTGAATAAATTGTATAACAACATGCATTTTTATTTAAACACCTTCTTCCGTGTTGATTGTATTCTGCAAAATAGATGAAATGTAAATTAGTGATATTTTCAGGAAAGGACATGAGCAAATGATTAAAACATTTAGGAAGATGTAAACAGTATAATGCACTGAAAGTATGGTTGCCTAAAACCCTCTGGCTTTTTCAAGGTTAACTGGACTATTCTTTAGCAGTGAAGTGGGTGAGGTGGGTAATCTTCCTTAAAAACTGTTCTTTACCTTGGTTTCTCAATGTCGTCAATGGACTCTGGCAGTTGCGTGTTTAATGTTTCCGGTAGGAGTAAAGCTACTAAACCAGCTCCAACTGCCACAGCACAGTATGTGACTTCAGGGAGGAGATGCCACACATCCTCCAATAGCACGATGAGTGGGGATATGGACACACCCAGCCGTGCTATAAACGAGGTGTAGCCTACACCATTCTGTCTGAAAAAGCAAATCCAGGGTATTAATGTTGTATAAATGCTGCCAACAGTTCAAAGCATCATTGTGGTCAAACTGGATACATGAGTCTGTTGTTGACTGACCGTACAACTGTAGGATAGAGTTCAGTTGTAAACAGGAACATGATTGTGAATGAGGCCTCTGACAGGGCTTTTCCAATAACTGCCACAACGGTACAAATGACCCACTTATCTGTGGGAAAACATTTCAGTTAATCAAAAGTTTTCTTAAATATATTGACAAAATGTCAACAAAATTAAATGATTAGATTTAAAAAATTACCTTTTGCAACAAACATGTTGATGAAGAGACAGAGTCCGGTCAATAGCATGGTCCCTGTCTCACCAGGCCTTCTACCAACTTTCTCCAGGAAGAAATACACACCAATCTTCATTGGCATTTCGATGGATGCAAATATAAATTGTGTGAGGTATGGGTTTAGTCCAAATCCAGTGATATTTAGACTTATCCCATAATATGTAAATGCCACCCCGTACCTAAAAAATATTTTTTTAAAAATTAATTCCAAGTCTTAATAGCAGCATGGTAGAATTTTACAGTGAATTGTTTTGGTAGGCTTATAATATCTTTCATTTATATAGCATACAAAATATATCACATTTTAAATTACATTATTGATATTATTAAAAAATATATTATCTGGGAATTAGCTTAATTCTGTTATTTGTAAAAAAAAAAAAAAAAAAAAAAAAAAGACATAAAAAGGGATCCTGTTGGTGAGGTAAAAAAAAAAAAAGAAAGAAAGAAAATGAGATCTCAGCAAAAAAAAAAAAAAAAAATTCTAATCTATACTAATCTAAAATCACTGTATATCAGTAAAGGAAAACAAAAAACATGGTGCAAGATGCAAAAGCATAAAAATGAAAGGACATGTCAAGTTAAATGCTAACAAGCTACAAAAGAATAGCTTGACATTTTTATGGCTCTCTGAGAGTCAGATGTTTATTCACACTTTTCATGTTGCAAAATTGGCTTTGCTTAGCCTGAAGACTAGAAATGGGAGGAAACAGTAACTCTGGCTTTGTCCAAAGTTCAGAAATCCACATACCTGCCCCCTCTTAAGTAATTATGTTTTTTAGAGGAAATTCAGAATGTGCTAGTAGGATGGAGCCAGGCCAGCTGTTTCCCCTCATTTCAGTCTTTATTCAAAGCTAAACTATTCATCTCCCAGCTGCAGCTCCATAATTCACAACATGACAAGTGGTGGTTAGCACTGTCGCCTCACAACATCAAGGTTCTGGGTTCAAACTCTGGGCCTGGGGCCTTTCTGTGTAGAGTTTGCATGTTCTGCCTGTGCCCCGTTCCCTCTGGATACTCCGGCTTCCTTCCACAGTCCACACACATGCACGTTAGGTTAACTGGTGAGTCTAAAATTGCCAGTAGGTGTGAGCATAAACAGTTATATGTATTTATATGTCAGCCCTTCGATCGACTGGTGACCTGTCCAGGGTGTAACCAACCCTTGCCCAATGTCAGCTGCGACCCTGGATGGGTAAGTGGTATAAATAATGGATGGGTGGGTATAATAGGTATGTCCCAAACTGTTGAACTGTTCCTTTAACCAATCACATAAACTTTAAACTTACCACACTATACCTGAGCATATAGCACGTCTCCTAATATTTGGAGTCCTGAAAAGATCAAGTAATGTGTACTTCTTTTCTTCAGTTTCAATTTTTGCAGATTCTAGTAATGTCTGCGAAAAAGCAGAACAAAAAGCACACGAAAACAGACAAGCAGCTTATTTAAATCACATCCTTTTTCTTTTACCATAAGGTTGTCAGTGAACCAAAGTAAAAAAAAATGTTGAAATGTACCTTTGGTGTGATGGTGGTCATACATGTGGTTCTGTTATTCATCTTGGCACATTGCATGATGTAATGATGAGCAGCATCTGCCTTCCCACGAGCCATGAGCCACCTTGCAGACTCCGGAAGCCACCTGAAGTGACAAACATTGTGAATTCAGTGTCTCATCAGCTTCTAATAGGACTCAGCTTCTCATGCTGCAAAGTGTGAAACCTAAAGTGACAATACCTCCAAGTAATGAGGGCTAGTATCAGAGGTGAGGTCACTGCCAGAATGAGCACCCTCCACTCATTTACACAATATGCAATTCCAACCAGAATCCAGTTCCCGAGTGTCCAGTCCAGACTAATGATTATACCAGAGAAAGTCCGGTGTTCAATGCCAAACCATTCAACATCTGCAGAAACGTCAGCAGAGAAAATGTCAAATCAGTACAGACAAATGTGAACAAAGTTACAACATATTTTTCTTTCTCTTCTCAGTCAAAGGTTTGGATTGTTTGAGCACAGCCCACTTACTTAGAACAATGGAGATGATACTTATTCCTGCGAGTGACATCCCTGTAAAAAATCTCAGGATGACAAACATTCCATACGATGTGGAGAAAGCGCTTAGCACCGCAAATGTAATGGATGATAAATAAGATGCCAGCAGAAGTGGCCGTCGCCCAAACCTGGTCATGAAAAGAAGAATTTGAGAGTTAGGAGTTAAATACTTTGGGTTAAATATCCTTCACATATATGCATAATTCACATGAAAGGTAATATTTTCCACACAAATGATCAAATCAAAATACCTTCCCCCCTTCATATATATTGTGTTTCTTTTTTTATGTTTGTGTTTCTTTTCTTATTTAATTGTGTAAACCTGCTCTGATACAGATTTTAACAAGTCAGGCAGTCAGTGACATACATGTTTTTCATTTTTTTCCCTACTCCTACTTATCTGTAATTTTTACTACTCCTTCATCTATATATAGACTATAATATTTCCTGTGGGCTATGAGCTGGCACAGTATTGTATGTACAAACTCTCGCAACAGTCACTTTTATCTGCAGTTTTTAAAAATTTTACCTGTCACTGAGAAACCCAAATAAAGGTGCTCCAAACATAACGCCAATGAAGAAAATAGTGGCTGTGGCCTTATTCATGCCTTTTCTACTGCACACAAGATCCCACTGAAAAGGAAATATATGAAATATTACATTATTTGTTTTTTTTTTTTTTTTGTTTTTTTTTTTTACATATAATAGAAAATCACTTAGTGAAATATTTCACTAGTTCCTCTTACCTTTGCACGTTATATTCACTGTACTGTACTATGAAATATGTTTTTTTACTTTCTCCTTTACTTATTCTTTAATAAATTACAAATGCTGGTTTCCTTAAAGTCTTTGAGGAACACAACACTCACCTCTGTTGCTACAGTAGATTTAAAGGTGCTGTTGTCATACACCCATCCATTCTGACACTGAACAACAAGTGTATCCTTGCTTCGATTCGACCCTGACAGATGTTGATACTGGAGCTGTGAAAACATCTGACAGGAGCTCAGAGTCCCATCCTGCTCCACTGGAATACCGACAGACAATTTCTGTTCTAGAGTTAAATTCCTGAAGTTGCCTCCATCATCCAGAGCACTGATGTTACAGTGGTGAGGAGGAACAGCTGCAATGAAATTATTCAGCAGGAAGTGACATGGCACTGTAATTCGAGAGAGAAGCTGAATCAAGACTAGCTTGATTTGGAATTTTCCAAATCCATTAATCTCTGACAGTATATTGTCAAATTTCATTTTGCTGTGCTCACAGAGTCGACAGGAACCTTTAGGTCATAACACTGATGTGAAGTAAAACGACAGAGGTTTAAAGGTACACATTAACCAGCACCATGTTAATCTTTTTTTTTTTTTTGGTCCATTGTATACTGTGGGATACTCATTAAACTACATGGGCATAAGACTCAAGAATATTTAAAGATGCACAAACTCAAAGAATAAGACATTTTGATATAGTACTTAATAACTACCGGCTTGTGGAGCCAGTTAAGAAAGGATGGTGGCTGGATTCCTGAGCAAGCCAGTGGCATTCAGATGAAATGGACTATGAAGCAAGTGGGATCTGCTGGGGCAACTTAGATACAATATAGATACAAGGCTGGTCATTTGTGTCGTCTTTGCTTGACTGTGGGAAGGAGATAAAAGCTGCCTGAACCCACACTTGGTTAGTTAAAGATACATAAGATCAGGGCTGAAGAATGAACAATTTACGATAACACAGCCTGATACCACCTGCTGTGGGGCAAACATCATTTAACATGAATTCTGGGCTTGAATAGGATTACTCACCCATCTTTTGCCACATTTAAATATGTATTGATAACTGCAGTAGGGTAGTTTCTCTGTTCCCAAACCACCATTTCAACACAGTTTTAGTTCCATGTACGGGCATCCTGTCAGAGAACAGCATGTCTTACCTCATCTATTTACCATACAGCAGCTTTATAATGTGTAACGTTATCCTGAATCTTATTAACCAGATTTGATAGCTCAATTTGAATCATTCTAGATGTAAATGATTGGTTGAAAAGAAAAAAAAAACATACATCATATCTATGTTGACTTTGCACAAGACAGACTTCTGGATTTCTTTTAGCAGTTGAATTATTTGAATTATTCAGTAATGAAATGCAGTTATTTAATAATGATTACTGAGTCATGCACTGATACCAACCAAACAGTATATTTCAAAACTGTCTAAAAAAAAGTTTTCCAAGGACAAGTCCATTTTGTGAGCTTTCTACATGATGCTAACTGAGCTGTGTCTGGGGGGGTGGGGGTGGGGGGGACTCCTCTCTCTTTAAAAACAGCAGCAGCATACATGAATGACTGAGGCTACACTGTGAACAAGTTGGTAAGTGACCTGAGCATCTGCAATCAGAATCTCTTATCTATGCTCATGCACTAAAACTGCCTGTATATGTGAGGTCGACAAAGCTGGACATTGACTGATGATACAAACTTTTGGAGAAAATTTTACAGGCACTTCAGGCATGAATACTGTAAGTAGTGGATTTGGTAAGTAATGCCTTGATTCACTTCTTCAAACTCTTAATAGTGACTCTCTTGTACAGTTTTATTTGGTAAAGGTGTATTTATTGGTAAAGGTGAGCCATAATCAAATGATTTATTCACCTATTGTTGTGGATTTCCTTTAGTCATTAATTTACCAAATAATTCTTTTAGGTTTGATGGACATGTCTATGAACAATATATTAGTAATGGGCCAAATAAAGTATCACATCACAAGAATGGCCATTGAGTGTTTTATTCTTGTTTTACTCTTTATTTTTATTCTTTCAAACGTGTGTTGCATACAGTGGCCCACATCTGTCCACTTGCTGCTGCACATGTTTAATTTATCTATGAAAAAATATAATACCTGCAATATCTATATTGGGTTAATACTATAACTGATTTTTGTTGTGTAATAAGGCTCTCAGAGTGAGTAAAAAGGTATTTGTAGAGGTTGTTAAAAATGTGTGTTTCTCATTAATGGTTGAAGAGAGACAGTCTAATTATGTAATAACATGGAAACATCTAATCCGCCAGAGCTCAGTCCTTGCAGGGGTCATCCCCCAGACCAAGAGTTCAGTCATTTGTCAAGGATGCTGACTCCCTGTTACCATGGCAATAAGTCAACATACTGGAGTTAATGCCATACTTGGAAACAGAAAGTCTGCAGCACTAAAGCAAAGTTTGATGATGGTGTTAAGTGTTAAAATGAAGCGGAACCAAGTGTGAAGAGAAACATGGCATGGGACCAAATGCCATAGTGTCTGTGCCTTTAGTAAGCCTGGAGCTGTATGGATCCGTCTGTATATAGTGGTACAGTTCAAAATGCAGCAAATTTTATGTAGTTTAATGCAATCAGTCTGAGATTTCAGCAATCCAAATTCAGTCCAACTTCAGCTCAGTAATTACCACATAAAGAATTGTTGCATGCTTCATGTTACAGGCCTACACAACTCTAAAGATGGATAGCATCACATACACGGCACTGTGTGAACACTCTTTGCCTTTAAAACAGCACTAACTGTGTAGTTTTTCAAGGAAGGAGGCCCTCTGTGGATTTAGGCTGCCTCAGTGTCTTCTGTCTCGTTGAATAAACCCAGACTGACTCCATGATGGTGAGATTCGGGCAACACCTTGTTCTTCTTGTAGCTGAAAATAGTTCTTATCTGTCACTGTCTTGCTGCAGATGAGTTTGATGATCAGACACCTCCCTGATTGGTGACAGATAAAAATCTGAAAATCCAAAGTGCTGAAAACTTTTGCACAGTACTCTACATCAACCCCCCAAAGCTCACGACGTAATGTAAACTAACGCCTGCTGTTTGAACCTCACTTCTGTCCTTTGTTTAATTAACTTTACACTTTTAGATATAGTAGTATCGTTGCAGTTTTTCATAGTTGCATATTTCTATAACAACAATGCTTTATGGAAGTGAGGAATAGCAAAAATTCAGTTGTGAAATAATGTAAATACTTGCACTATGCACTAGAGGATTACAAAATGGAAAGGTTTAATTATTTATCTATTTATTTTTTAATTGACTGAACAATCAGAAAGTGAACTCGTTGAATACAATATTGTGAAGCTGTACTATGGCACCACCCTCTGGTAGATGTTGGGACATGTTGAGTTGAGAGTAAAAGGCCTGCATTTGCACTATAGCCTAGATATTTGGGAATCCATGCAATTTTCCAAACTGCAGAGAAAAGATGAATTATTGTTTTTTCTGCACCCTGTTCTATAGATTATGTAGACACAAATATGAACAATTTAAATTTTCAGGCTGTCAATTTTTTTAATTTCACAGTTTCATATTAGTTTACGAAAGCCCTGTTTCCATTTCCTGTATCCATTTATTAGTCTGAAAAAGGCATGAACAGCAAAGCTGCTGAATTTAATATCACTTTATACTTGATTTGATGGAAACAATTTGACAGTTGTTTTTCAATCAATAGAATAATTTTCTATCAGATTTGATAAAATAATTCATTACAGAATAACTGATGTGAATAATTTGTCATACTTTTTACAGATTAACTGTTGATGCAAACTGACTTCAGTAACAAAACAAACACTGTCTTAAAGTGAGGTAGGGGGGAGCCTAGAATTTCGACTATGTATAAAATAAATAATCTCTCAGATTTAGTTCTTAAATGGAAATGCTGAGATCCATCGCAGTGCTGATATTTTGTGCAGTGATAGATGTAGAACAGTGGAGGGAAAAAAACCTCACTGTATAAACAGGACTTCGGAAAACAGCCACCCAATTGTTTTGCTTATACTCTTGGATGTGAATGCTGCTTCCCTCTTGATATTACATACCATTCCATTTAGAGCGATGGCAGCCCAAGATGGAGCTGCCAAAGCAAAGCTGCACTTCCTATTGGGGATAGGAATAATCAAGACAATTACATAGTAGTTAGAAAAGTGCAGTAATGCTGAAATCTGTTGATCTGAACAGTAAAATTTTATTTTCAGGGGTATTATACATTTCATTGCTAGCATGCAATACTGAAAGTCTAAGGAAATGTCTGATTATTTTATAATTCACCCTTAAAGCCAAATGTTCTATGGCCTGAGAATGTTTATCTTTGTTTTAATGAAGGTATCATTGGTGACACCCAGGACATTGTGAAACAGGATTGAAAATGGAACCAGAGGCTGAAGACCCAGATAACAATGACAGCTTGGTCCCATGGTCAGGTTCAGATGGTTCCCAGGAACTCTGTGTCTCTGAGTCCTTGGCAGAGTCTTACAATGAAGATGATATCAGTGATGAATACTCTCTAGACCCACAGCCTCCTCATATCCCCAAGTCTGATCCTAAGTCTCCAGAATGCCTTCAGTCACAAGACTGGGAATGTGCAGGTGACCACCAGTCCCTGCCTGAACAAAGTGGAAGTGAAGAGGATGTCTCATATCAAGAAGAGGATGACATCTACCTTAGTGAATCAAGAGAATCTCTTACAGAGTCTCCTCACATCCAAACCTCACCAGTATCACTGTCCCCACACCCAGAGCGACCTGACTCCAATCCTCGCGCTGGCCAGATATCACAGCAGCAATCCCCGTCATCTTCCTCCTCCCTTGGCTGTGCCGCTGACATGACCCTGGCCTTGACCCTGACCACAGAAGATCCACTGGGAGCCAGTAATAGGCAGGACCCAGGGACTGGGAACAGGAGAGTTGAATCTTCAGAGGAAGGAGGGAGTAGTGAAGCACCTCCTGCTTCTGTCTTCTTTGAAATTCCAGACGAGGGTGCTGAGCAGGCAGAGAAGTGGAACTCGGAGTCTGACACAGATCTGTGCAGACCTGACCGGCACAGGGCAAGGCACACACGTAAGTGTATATCTTCTACCTTCCTTTTAAATATACAGTGCACATATGGAGCTAGTAGTGCAAACTATGTAACCATGTGATTTTTTCCCCCTGAATTTAAATTATATATGATTGTTTAATAGATATAATTTTGTGTGTGGTTGAAATGTAGCCTAAGGCCAGATCAACTTTACAACATTACCATAAAATAATATTTTCTACCTGCATTCATTAGGGATGTTATTTGACGCAAAATACTTAATTTACTTCATTAATTTAATAAATAACGTGCAAAGCATTATGGGTACTGTTTTTTCAAGCTGGTGTCTATTTGAGGTGTACTTACAGGGAGAATTCCCATGGCTTTAATAGTCAGAGCAGGATAAGAATAAAATATGACCATATGATGAGACAGGCAGAAACAAATTTGACAGACACTAGCATCTGTCACCCTGGCCTGTCACCCGATCCCTTTTCCAATCGTAAGACTGGACTGCAATGGAAAGTGAGCTCTTCACTTTCCTTGCCTCATGGACTCCCCCTCCCCCCAACCCCCAGTTAGTTGTAAGTAAATATGATGCTTTTATTAGTGTGATTGCTTCAGCAGAGGCAACTTTAAAATTCCCACAGTTCTTTTACTTTACTGAGCATAGATCATTTAAATACTGTAGCTTCTTAAGTTTCAACTCACTGACAAAACATCAAAATAAAATATTAATTTTCAGATTTGCTTGATTTCATCTGTCTCATTTCCCTCCCTTCACTCTCCCTCTCTGTCTCTCCCCTTCTCTCTCTTTCTTTTCCTTTGTCTCAGGGCTCAGCCATAACGAGAGCCAATCAGAAAGACACGTCAAGGAGACCAAGTCTAAATGTAAACGTATCGCTCGGCTCCTAACTGATGCACCCAATCCTCAAAATAAGGGGGCCTTGCTGTTTAAAAAACGGCGGCAGAGGGTGAAGAAGTACACGCTTGTGAGTTACGGGACTGGCAATAAGCTTGACAGCGAAGACCAAATAGAGGAGGAAACTGAAGAAGTAAGATCAGCTGGGTATAACTTCGTGGCAACAAGTGATTCTGAATTAGAGGAAGAGTATTCTGTTTATCACCAGCAGCATAATTTAAGTCTGAATTGGGGAAGTGTTCGAGAAATGGAAGCATTACCAGAGACAAAAGGGAAGGGAGTTTTGATGTTTGCCCAACGCCGCAAACGGTTGGATGAAATTGTGTCAGAGCAAGAAGAACTGAGGAGTAAAGGATTACCTGTAGAGGAACTAACAGAGCCTGTATGTACAGAAGCACTGAATATTTATGACAATAAGGAAATGTACATACATGCTGATCATGCCAACTACACAGATGCAAATCACAAGCAGCATGTAGAATACCGAGAAAATATTCAACAGATGAACCACTTAGCCAATGTGCCAAGACCCATGGTGCCAAACAGAACTGCAAAGCCCTTCCTAGGATTTCAAGATGGCACAACTGCTCATGTCATGCCTGATGGCGTTGGTCCAGTGACAAAGAGGAACGAACCAAGGTTCAAAGTACCTGTACCTATCATCACTAACCCACAGGTTTGGTCCCCAACTGGAGACATCATAGCCTCAAGAGATGAGCGAATATCTGTGCCAGCGATCAAGACTGGCATCTTACCAGAGTCAAAAAGAAAAGCCCCTATTAAACAGGTGGCTCAACAATCAGACCCTCATCTTCAAAACAAAGGGGACAGGAGGTCTTATATTGAGTCAGAAGAAGACTGCTTTAGCCTTGGGGCAGAAGCTTGTAATTTTATGCAACCCAGAACAATAAAACTCAAGAACCCCCCCCCAGTTGCCCCAAAACCTAACATCAATCTATCCTGCCCACCTTGGATGGGGACGAGTTCCTCTAGTGAGCCATATTTTCCACCAAGAAGTCCGGTTTCACAACCTTCTCACAGTTCTGCAGGGCCTCATAAGCAGCATTACTTGCAACAACAAGATTGGGCTCAGCCTCAACAGATGGCCAACCGGTGGGCACCAGATCAAACCCAAGCGCCACTTCAAACACCTGTCAGTGCCTGGGCTCCCATCAACTCCTCTTCTCAACTTCATCTTCAGCCCACCACAAATAGCTGGAGTCAACAGCCGCCACGATCCCCTGTGAGTATGCAGGCCCGCAGTCCTACTTACAGCCCACATCACCCACCTTCACCCTCAAGGAATAAGTCAAACAGTGTTCCAAACTCAGTTGCCTCTTGCCCACCACAAGGAGGAAAGTCATACATCCACGCATCAAAAGCATTGCAGGCTTCTCCAAAGGGTCGAGTCTCAGACAGAGGTATTAATCGGGCTGGTGATGGTCCAACTATGGGGGGAAAAGGTGCAGAGTTGTTTGCCAAAAGACAGTCCCGTATGGAGAAATTTGTTATCGATGCTGAATCAGTGCAAGCTAACAAAACAAGATCTCCCTCCCCAACCTCATCCCTTCCTAATTCGTGGAGGTATTCTTCCATTGTGCGTGCCCCACCTCCCTTATCATACAATCCCCTTCTTGCTCCTTTCTACCCTCCATCAGCAGCCAAGCAGCTCCCTTCTACAAGCCCCAAAATCAAACCCAAGACCAGAGAAAAACCTAAAGCATCCCCAAAACACCTAAATGCCTTAGATATTATGAAACATCAGCCTTACCAGTTGGACTCATCATTGTTCAAGTATGATGCAGTCCCTGAGGCCAAAAGCACCAGCCCCAAATCAACTCAAGTGTCAAAGTTTGAGGTTACCAAAAACCTCAAACATAGAGCTGCCTCTTCTCATTCTCCTTACAATGCCTCTGAGCTTGTCATTCAGGGCAAGATAGAAGCCCCTGCTCCTGGATTGGTAAGTTCCCACAATTCTTCTGCCCTCAAAAACACAAGATCAGCTGAGCCTCTGGCAACTGACAAACACTTGGATGACAAGCACACTCTCACTGCAGCCCATTACATAACCAACAAGCAAGCACCAGGCGCCCGAACTGCAAGCACATCCTCCCAGCAGTCATCTACTGGTGACAGCATAGCTGCTGCTTTTTCTCCTGCATCTCTTATTGCTAGAGGTGCACGCCAAATGGCTCCTCGGCCAAAATTCACTGCTAAGAAGCAAGTAGTGACAGGCAAACAGTGGAAGCCTGTTGCTATGCTTCATTTGTCCTAATACTGTATATGGTCAGGCTTTGGTGTAGTCAACACTGAGACAATAGAGCACAACTACATCTGCAACCTGCTTGCATCTAAAATGTCTTACTTAACTGGTGGAAATGTACTGTTTAAATTACTTTGCACTGTTTAAATATAGGCCCCATTTAAAATCATTTACAGTTGCAGCTATAAGGATATATTTACCTGACAAAGTACAGAAAACATTAAAAGGCAGTTGAAAGTTTGAAAATTGCAATTAATCAATGGAATACATATTAAAGCAAATAAATAAATTACTTGGCACATCACATCATCTTCCTGAAACGTAGGAGGTGGTGATGTGTTTGAAAAGGAAATATGAGACTAAATCATGTTGAGTGATTCTCAGGAAGTGCTATTACATGTGCAATATGCGTGGGGCCTTGTTCAACTAAGGTCTCTAATTTGAGTTGTTCATCTTTAGTTCTTTTTTTCTTAATAATGTAATAAGATTACATGCATCCCAAAACAAAATACAACAAAATTATGAATACATTTATTATTTTTTTAATAGTTCAAAATATTCTTTTCATAATTCTATAATCTGGGATAAGAGTAACTTGTGTTTACAATTATATTCACGTAATATTTTCAATGATTTATTGTGTTTGGGGAGAAACTGTCTATGCACTTCTTTTTTTGGATGCAATTCCTTCAGTCTCATTCCAAACTTTGATGGTATCACAACGGCTAAAAGCATCAATGTTAGTTGTGATACTTGACCCTGATGACCTAAAATGTTTTTATGTGGATATATTTTCTGCACTCATCAGTCAAAGCCAGTTATTTAACTGTCTCTAAAGTCATCTGACTTTCTGCATCCTAATCCTAGATGTAAAACATGAGCAGAATATCACAGAGGTTTGAGTTTAACGTTATTGAGACATTATTAATAGCAACTCAAAATACAAAACTGTCTTGTTTGTCTGTCTTTCTGACATATCACTCTTTATTGCACTTCTTGTCATCAGCACAATCATGCCATTAAATTTCTCTTTCCTCCTACCTGTGTACTTTCTATATGTCATGAGCCTCTATTCTCTTTTCCTGAGCTGCTGTATCACTACTTTTTCTGAGTCACCCACATTACTTCCTGTATCTTCCTCACTGCCTCACACTTTCACGCATAGGTTTCTCATATTTACTGCGCCATTCTCTAAGATCCACGATACCATTGGCTATTTTTGATAGATTATTGCTTGTATTAACATAAAATGATGAACTGCTTAAGGTTGACACTGTCACGGTATGACTTTTCAGTGGACAGATGCAAATGCTGTGAAAACAAATATACTTGCGTGTATTTGTTTATTTGTTTTCACACCATTTCCATTATTCCATGTTTACCACTTTTTAATGTAAAAAGTTTGGAACTATGTCCTTGGCCTTTTAGGATGGTACTGATAAATAAATCCACACTAAAGCAGAGTTTACATCTTGCTATTCTAATGATTTGTCTAATGATGTGGACAACAATTCAGTAAAAAGTATCTTACTTGCATTTTTTTATCAATTACGTCTAACAACAGGCCAAGTTAGCACAACAACCATGGCACTGAGTGACAGATATTCTGGCATGGTTGAAGGAAGTTTCTCAGCTTGTCTGAGAAATACAAACAATTTTGTGGATGTATTGTAAAAATATACACATCACAAAATAATGAATACTGACTATTGTTATGCTAAACTGAAAGGTATGTAATTACTTGTTCAAACTGACAAAATGTACTTACTCTTTTGGAGTGGATTTCCCTCTAAGGAGAGAAAACAAAAACAAAAAGTTATGAGAGACATTGTTCCAAACTAAGTTTTATCATCTCTTATGATGTAGCATTGCTACTGCACTTATTTTAAGTTTCTTGGACCAACAGTGGGTAAGTTATGAAACATTTTTTCATTTATTTTCAACATTTATTAATGTTAAATGCTGCTTCAAGACCTTTACATGTGATATCTTTTCCATACACCACCCAAATATTTTTATGGGAATCATGGGAAAGCTCAATCCTCTGAACTGACCTTTGCTATTTTAGACAAATAATTGTGAAGGTCATGCAGTAAAATCCCTCTGACCTTTTAAAAGACAGTGTCTCACTGGCAGAAAAAGTGGAGGGGCCTCTTGAGAAGCACAATCAATTAATTCCATGTGCAATGTGCAACATTTTGCTCAAAGGGCCATGGTCAGTGCAACTGAAATGCTGAATCCAACTAACAGCAATGACCAATCAGGAAAGAGGTGACACTTTCATATTCTGCCATATTTTTTTCACATTGTGTGACTTTTTACATGTGGCATAAACTGATTTATTTGTATCTCAAGAGGCTCTTCTACTCTCCTTGTCAGAAAAAGTAGCAAGTAGCAACTTTTCAATGAACTTAGAAATTCTTTAAAAGTAAAGTGATCATGAATTTGTTTGTTCTCTTTTGTTAACTAAAACTGATTATATAATTTATTAAGTAAAGCATGAACAAGGTAATTAGTTGTTGTTCTGGCTTCAGTGGAGCCAGAGGAGGGCAGCAAAGTCTGTGACACAGTTGTCACACCACTCAGCTAATATGAATGTTTTCTCTCAGGGATTTGGTCGGAGCCGCTCCCTGAGCTTGCCCAGGCGGCTGAATTCAATGCCTTCCTCTGGAACTCTGTCACCTGTGAGCACACCTGGAATGCAGGCATCATTTTTACCAGCACAGAGACAAACATCCTTTCAAGAAAATGTCTACAAGCCACTTTCACCGTGGGAGGCAGCATCTAGAAGCCCCATTGGTTCAGTGGATGAGGCATTTGTGTTTCAGAGCCTCCCATCATCTGTTGCCTCTAATGTCAAAGCAGCAGGGCAACGCAGATCTCTGCCAGAGCCACCAGACGAATGGAAGCACCGAGTGTCTCTTGATCCTGCAGCATTCAGTAAGAGTGGCTATCATGCAGCCCCTGCTTTCCAGTCACCATCTCTGAGCAGGACATTTTCACCTAAGAAACCAGCCTTCTGTGGGCCTCCCTTCAGACCTGCTCAGCCTCTAGGGCCTGGTAGTCGGTCCAGTATTGGATACATGGGACAAGTCCCCAGTCCAAGAAAGTGCTCTTCTCTCTATAGTGCAGTCCAGAGGAGTTAAGATGAAATGAGACATGCATTAATAAATTTGGACCAGAAAGATGGAATAAGTTTGATCTATGGTCATGAAATTTTAGATTGTTGTTGACATGTGTAGATCTTTAGCTCTAGAGTTTGGAGAGATTATTTTTGATCACTTATTTTTATGTTTGATGAAATATTAATGATGGGAGTGATAGGTTGTGCATGAAAAAAAGTTGCTATCCTCATGATACGAGAGATCACTTAGTTTAAAGAGCACAACAACTTAATTAAGCTTCTGTGTTGTGTTGTTGATAAGTTATTATCTTGTTGAGAACTGACGGCAGAGTTTGCAGTTGTGCAGTGATCATTCAGAATAATTTAGGACAGAAATGGACCACTACAGTCACGTTTTAACTGTCATTAGGATAAGATTAAGAATGTGTTATGCAAGTTAAAGTGAATGTTTCGTAGTTGAAAGAAATTTGGTATTGCTTTGTTTTTTTAAGTGGAGTGGTATTGGCTCACTGAAGATGTCAGTAATTCTTGTTTATAAATATCTGGTGAGAAATGAGGCACTTAGAGAAATCTCATGTGTGGGGTTTTCATTGGTTCATTATTAGCTTTAGAACTCACTGGGACTTTGCAATCGCTTTAATTTCACATCTAATTATTTCATTCAGTGATAATTATTACAGATGTTACTTATCTTGTTTTGGCTTGTATCTACATCACTTTTGCAGTGTCAAATATACTGAACATTTTTATTAACATGTAACACTTTCCAGTGACAGGTAAACAGCAAAATTGCAATAAGTGTTGCAATATTTATCCTTTTTCAAACTGACAAAGTACATGTGCGATTTCAAAATGGGTGCAAGCTTTATTATTATGTGTTTTTTGAAGTTAAGAGGAATAAATATTGCACGCATACATTTATGAGGTATCCTACTTTTGATCATACACTGTGTGGTTTTAAAGCGTAAACAGATTCTGTTTTCGAGTGTGAGGATTTTTCAAAACAATGTAATTTCCAATGTAAAACTTTTTAGAGTTTATAAATCTAGAATCAGGTTTTTTTCCCAGCTGTGTTTGATGATTTTCTTGAGTAAAATGTGATTTTTTGCACCAAGTAAGCACAAGCTGAAAAATTAAAAGACAAAAAAAATGCTTTATGTCTTAAAGTGTTATTTTTTTAAACCTTAATTCTATGCTACAATTCAAAAAAATCTACATAATTTTAGCACAAATGGAAATTTTTTGATTCATCTGATAATAATGATTTATATCACAAGAGAGTAAATGTCCAGGATATCTGAGGTAGAACAACAGGTTGTTGCTGCCAGGATAATGACCCTGATGTTTCTAAAAAAATATTTTTGGCTGAATGATATCTCAGGGATAAGACCACAGTAGCCTTTAACCTTCTTCAGTTATCTGTATTTCATTATCCAAACTCAGTAATCAGACATGATGACAGCAACACAACCCATTTTGAAGAGAGCAGTGGACAAGTAACAGCTGTGGCCTGAATTGACAGCATCCCCAACTCAAAGGCGTGGTGCCTCAGAGGTTACGTCAACCAGATGAGACGTATTGACTTTGAGGATTCAACCCACGGAAAGACGTATGTCTCTGGAGGGAAGTCCTTGCCCCAAAACAGTGGGCATGTCTGACTATCCTCCGCAATCCTCCCCTCTCCCTCTGGTAGCTATCCTTGCCCCATGGTGTTTGAGAGTAGTTTTGAGTGTTTGGCAGGTTAAATTTAGCCTATTGATGTAAGCTGCATTCCATTCACAACAGACACAGAGACACACTCACAGTCTGGCTTTAGTATCCAGGAGTGTGAAGATCAGGAAAGATCAAACTACCTACTGTAGGTTGACCCCTGAGTCTCTGTGTCTCCCCTTCAAGGATACAGGTTGCACATTAAGGACACCTCTACAGGTATGGATCAGCCCCTTCAGGGTGTATTTTGTGAATATGCAGTGCATTTAAACAACATTAAGGTATATGATAGATCATTTAGGAATTGTGATAAGAGGAATTTGGCTGCATTTAACTAACATTTACAATTTATATTAATTGTATGAATCACTTTCTTATGTCCTTGTGGATAAGTGATATGTATGTGATATTTGAGAAATTGTCAGTTAATTAGACATATTTTCTGTTTTTAGAATTACATTGCTTTGCCACTGGTTTATTTTGCCTGAAAACCATTTTAATAATCTCACAAATATCACAACTGCAGTCAGCAGAAAGGCACAACTGAGCTATTCAACTTTTATATTTATATATTTAGAATTCTACTGTCTGTTTTACATTTTACAAGAAAGGAAACTAAACAACCACTAAAAAGGTAAGAAGTTATTTTGGATTTCGTGTTTCTGTATTTTTTTTGTCTTTTTTATTTTTTATTTTTGCATTGTTGGACATTTGCTGTGCACGCACATACACAAACACAATATTCACCCTTGACCTTTATACAGGTAATTTATCTTGTGTCAACATTAACAGGAGATGCCACTAACATTAGCTCACATACTCAAAAAAATTGGTCCAGTGACAAGGCCAGATTTAAGAATTACATGTGTGGTACCACTACAAGTACAATGGGGTTTTAGGATTATGCAATACAGAGTAATCTGTTGAATATAACCTCTACAGAGATTATTATAACATGACAAACACTGATATGGCAGATTTATTTAACCGGGAACCTTCCAAATCATCCAATATATATGGACAGCAAATGGGAGACAGACTTTAAATACTCAAAAAAGCTATGTATAGTGCCAAAATGTTATGTAGAAGAATAGAGCATTATGTAGACCTATGTCTAATTAAGAGGTCACTCTTATGAGTACTGTAAATTTTATGAGTACTCTTCATTTCATACTGCTAAAAATGCAGATTTAAGGCGTTTTCTCTGACAAACGATGACCTTGCACTAGCATTTACCAAACACCAAACTCTCTTGAATGTAACACTGCACTGATTCTGTGGGATCACGTTAGAAGTAAAACTCTATGACTTGGGCAGAACAACTACATCCTGTGTCCTGTATGTGTTTCCAGTCTTCCTGAGTTCTGCCAACCTTGCCAAAGCCTCAATGTCACAATTCTGTACAATGCCAGCTGGAGAGAGGAAGAAGTGTGCAGCAGCTATTTGCCGAGAGGTCCATGGTACCAATGGTATGATGTTAGAGCTGAGGCTCAACACACTGCTGCCAGAGAATATCCATTCTGATCTGGGTTCAAAATGTCAGGGCTGCTCTCCAGCACTTACCATAAATAAGCTAATGGGCTGATGTACCACCTATGGTGACTAATCCTTTGTCGTTGTCCTTTTCAAAAGTCTATTTCTGGGTGGGTGGGTGGGTGGGTGATTGAGAGAGGGGAGGGAAGTTTTGCAGGCCAACTGTGTAGCTGTTTGGATAATGTGAAGGTTGGTGACAGCTGTGGTACATTCTGTCACTATTGGTGGATGAGGGAGTATCATGTAGATCCAAAACTAATTCTTGACTACAATGATAACTCCATATTATAAGTCCTGTCATGGACTTATAATATGGAAAAAAGTTCTGCGACACCTTTGATGTCTTTTTTGGACCCTTCCTTCGGGCCCTTCAGCTGACAGCATTATATCAGGAGATATTTCTGTGTGTATATTTATATTGCCTATCCTGTACTTTCCAGCTCTAATACCAGGGATGGATTAACTCACTAGGGGGGCCAGGGGCAAACATTACAGCCACTATTGCTCTACCTCCTTTCTATGTTTGTTTGTTATAATTTGATTTGAGAGTTGGCACAATATAGTATACACAAATATCAACACACAAAAAGGTATTAAAACTTTTCACTGTCTCACCGCTGTCTCACTGTCTTCATTTATATTGTGATTTGTAATGAGTCCTGCCAAAAAAATGTACAATTAATCAAATTTCCACACTGTAACTATGGGGCTTTTGGGACCCCTGAGATAGTTGCCCATTTTTACCTGTTATTTAATGTTATTTAACCCAATAATATTTAAGAGAAATGGTGAAATTAGTGTTAGCACTTAAAACTGTTAGCTCACCACTATATAATATGCAATACCCAGTATACTGATATGTATAATTGAGATCCTCAACATTATTTTTTTGGTTCTCATCTTTGTGTCACAGGGGACGTCATGGATCTTGGGAAGAAGCTCAGTACTCCTAAAGACATTATGTTGGAGGAGTTATCGTTGCTTTCCAACAGAGGTTCTCGGCTTTTTAAAATGCGCCAGAGGAGATCTGACAAATACACATTTGAAAGTATCCAAAATGAGGCAAATGCACAGCTAAATGTAAGTCTACTTGTGTGTCTTATCATTTTCATGTTTTTCAATGATTGAATATACAATATATAAATTATCTGTGTATTACTCATTCAGCCAATTTATCAGGAAATATGCTCTTGAAAAAAAGTGGTACAACACATGGATGATAACAGTGACATGTGCCGCGTGCCTTCTGCATCCTCCTGTCAAATCTCCTGAGAGGCTGCTCAGGCACTTTGCTGAGGAGGTGCTCCCACTTTATCAGTGCCTGCTGATATGTGTGTGTTTGTGTTTGTGTGTGTGTGTGTGTGTGTGTGTGTGTGTGTGTGTGTGTGTGTGTGTGTGTGTGTGTGTGTGTGTGTTTTACTATGCGAGTACACACCTGAGCATATGATAGCCAAGAGCGGTTATACATGACCCAACTTTGATTGTTTTGTCACTCAATTTATATTTTAACCAAAACTGAATTTGTGTTCTGTTTTTCAATCGTTTTGCTTTGCAGAATGATATTTTAGCTGGGACAACACAAACTGTGGAAATTAAAGTGGATGCACCCACCCATGGAAATGTTGCTACTGCAGAAAACACTGTTTCAGGTAATAATTACCTGTACAGCTGATATGTTTAGTCTAATGTGATGGTTAAGATATAAAACATGGTTATGATTTAATAGCATTAGAAGATCTATCTTAACCATAACTAGCTCTTTTAAAAATCAAATAAAATCAAACTCTTGAGCACAGTAAAAAAAAAAAGACTGATTATGTATTATGTCATAGTAATGACAACTGATATTATAAAGTTGTTACAGCTAGTCTTATTGTATGGCACCTAATGTGAGTTGTATGGTATCATGTATATAACTATGATTAAATACACAAGTTGAACTGCTTTAAATTCTTTAATTTCTTTCATTCTATGAAGCCCTGTGCTTACTCTAAAATGTTTCAGTAGGGTGTCATCTCTTATCCTCACATATGATGAATGCACATTTCAACTATGTGGTATTTTAAGGCCTCACATTGTAATGATGGACAACTCAGTCTGCCTGTGTTAAGTGTTCTCTAAGCACAGTCTCTATTCATAATCCTATCCACTCTAAAATCCTTAGCCTCCCAAAAAAAACAGGCTAAAGAAAATGACTCTGCATTAACCCCTAACTGCACATCAAACTGTCACGTGATTCTGCTGAGATTTTAAAATAGGCCACCACAACATAGTTTCATTTCTCATCTTGTGTACTGTTTGTTTTTGATCTCTCCCTCACAGATGCCACTGCAGAGAAGTTAAACACCACATCCATGCCCAAGACCTATCACTCTCCATGGGAGGAGGCAATCCTTAGAGACCCGGACCTCGCTGAAACACTCAAACTAACAATGCCTGAATTAGACCCCCGACCAGATCTTCCTGAATACAAATGCTTTAACCGGTGAGAAAACTTCAAGCACATAATGTTGAATTGGCGCAGAGTACAAGAAAGTGTAGAATTCACACTTTCATCTACATTACAGGGTTGCCACTCCTTATGGTGGTTTTGAAAAAGCTCCCAGAGGAATCACATTCAAACTCCCAGAGGTGGACCTTAACCCGCCAAGATACCCAGAGCTCCAGGAGCCAGGGATTAAGCGGCCCACCTTCAACAGGACAGCCCAGGGATGGATATCTGAGGGAACCCATCTGATCCTACCCACTATTACCCTGGAGCCCACCAATGTCCCAGAGTCTGATGACCTGTAGATTGCTTTATGTAATCTGGCAACATGATGTTGGCTGCATTTTTGTGGCCTCAGCCTATGATAACAACAAAACAGTGAATTAGTAGCGCAGTTGCAAATCCTTACCAATATTTTTGGATTGTTCCCATGCAATGGACAGAAAATGTTTTTGCTGTACACTGGAAAAAACACAAGATTGTGTTATACATAATTCACAAAATCCAGAGTTTCCACTGATACTGAAAACAAAACAGCATTTTTTTAAATTTTAAAATGAAAAGAGAAATATGTAATGTAAATAAAAAATGCAACTTTAATTTATTGATGGTACACAATCAAAACTGGAACATGCAGTAAGTTATATAATGTGTAGTATTTTTTATTATAGATAGCACAAAAATATATACATAAATAAGTGAAACAAAAAAGACATATATATATATATATATGGCTATATAGATATACACTACATAAAAAATTAATTAAGATCTATTCAAAATTCCACAGCAAACCTCAATGATTTTTTTACTATACGATATTAGATAAAAGTGCAAGCTCTGTGTCATGTCATGGTCCCATATACTCAGAAGAGGATCAACAGTATTTAAGCAGAAGAAAAGGGGATTTCAGAGTGCAGCCAAGATTAATTTATCTTGATAAAATCACAGAGAGGTCACCAATCTGGGGGGAAGACCGAGGAACCTGGACTTGTAGACCTGTGATGGCAAGGAGCAGTGCCAAAGTGCTTCTAATTAGAAACACTGCATCTCGTGGACTCAGAGCCTTTGAGTTTATATGTATACAAGAAATAACTACTCCCTTCAGAGAATAATGTAAAATGGAAACTGTCACACCTGCTGTGTGTGGAGTGCAAGAGGAAATATAGATGCTAATTCTGTTTCTGTCTTGTTTCTGAATTAAAAATAAGCTTTTGTTTTGCAGTAACACAACCTACACCAGCAACACTGTGTGTGAGTGCAAAATCCACTGAATGTCTGCAAGTTCACTGTTTCTAGAAAATCAGAAAACATTTGAGCTGCATGATTTTACTTCCCTGTTGTACTAAAGATATTTGACTTCTAATACAGTTTGAGTGTCTGATGTCTCGCATTCATACATACATATTGTGCATTACATATTTAATATCTAAATTGCACATGTGCCTACTGCACAAGAAAATCATTCACCAAGACAGCTGGGAAACAGAGAGCAGCTATAGAAGAAATCTGGTAGGATTGAATTCAAGGCCAGTGGGAAACATATCTCATGACTATCATTTCTCCAAAACCTCAGCACTCCAAAGAATTTGCATACCATTCACACGGAATAGACACCACAGAATGACGTATGAGCAAAATATTTAACCTTTTCAGCTGTTTCATACTGTCACAATAAAAAAAGTATAATTATAAATATAATAAAATATAATTACAGAAATTATGCTGTAATATGATAATATAATATTTAATTAGCTCATGCAGTATCATTGATTGACAGAAAGCATGGATTTTCTGGATTGGAAAGATTGATTGGAATTTTTTTCACCCACACTCCAAAAGATGAGCTATTTTATGAATTTAGATATGACTGTGAGAAAGTCTAGAGGTTTGACAGTAATAGTATCTGATACTGACCTCAATTCAAAGAGTACACTGGAAGTTGAGGACAGTCTTTATGTGACAAAAGTCTAACAACTCGACAACAAAAAAACTAACTGAACTAAAACTACTATATGAACTCTAACTGACCTCATAACCACTGATTTTAATGGTGATGCAAACAGGTTTACAGCTGCTTTTCAGGAAGGCTGAGGTACTGTGCTACACACCGGAAACTGGAAAAAAAGGGAAAGAGATACAAATAACAAACTCCAAAAATAACCTTAGGGAGAGTTTTAGTTTGACAGCTCATCTCAGCAGTGTAACATTCAGCAGGAGAAATA
This sequence comes from Rachycentron canadum, assembly GCA_038496675.1. Taxonomy (NCBI): domain Eukaryota; kingdom Metazoa; phylum Chordata; class Actinopteri; order Carangiformes; family Rachycentridae; genus Rachycentron; species Rachycentron canadum. The sequence goes on along the minus strand of CM076650.1, from coordinate 11,110,526 downwards.
TGTAGCCAATTTTTTCAATGTTTTTATAAATAATACCAAGAGCTCTTCACATATCCCAAAGGAGGATTCATTGCTATTGCTAGAGCCAAGCCAAGCCAAGCCAAGCCAACCGTATTTATTCACACATGTCCATGTCATAGAATGCATTTGGTCCACACTGTTTCTATATATTCACCTAAGTATATGTAATGCCCAATTTGAACTGTAAGCAACCTAAATAATACAGGACTGCTAATCAGGAACTAGTTACCCACAGGCACAGTTGGGGTTACAACTAAAGATTATTCATTATTAATTAACTTGCTGATTGACAGAATAATTTCCCAAAGCCCAAGGTGATGTCATCACATAACTTTTGGTGCAAAACCCATATATATATATATATATATATATATATACACACACACACACACACACACACACACACACACACACACACACAGATATGTTGTTTATTGCAACAGAAGACAAGACAAGAAAGTAACAAATGTTCAAACTGGATAAGCTAGATCCATTAAAACTTTGGCATACTTACAAATGTCATTTATTTTTCTTTTAATTGGCAAATCAATTAACTAACACTATGTTACAGCCCATTATTGAAATGATTTGCTTTATGATTGGAATAGAGGAAGAGCCTGTTTAGTTGCTGAAGCAGATTTCCTTTTGGACTCAAAATCTGTGTGAATTTCTCAGTGTAACAACACATGAAGAGTGTTTTCACAGGCTGGCCCACACACACACACACACACACACACACACAGTACTGTAAATGATCTACTAGAATCCACTGAATGCACTATTTTTACAGGAAGCGATGGTAAACGCTGCGCCACTAAATCATTCATTTCATCCTGGATTTATGATACAAATCTTTCTTTTTTCTTTTTTTTTTTGTCTGTTTGTTTTGACTTTCTTCTGTGGTTGCACTGTATAATGAAGACATCTCACCAGCTCTCTTCGCCAGACTGGGACAGATCCACTGAAACTTGAGTGGAAAAAAAGGCACACCAATTACTGAGTATGTTTTTTTTTGTTTGTTTTTTTTTTTTGTTTTGTTTTTTGGTTTTTTTGCTGACGCTGGCTTGCGTGCACCATCAGCCTCTTTGACTCATCCTGTCTACTCTTAAAACCTGCTCAGCTCTGCAGGCTTTCCCCTGCCAGGCCCTCCATCTGCCCTGGTTTCTGTTATTCCGTGTCCTGTGAACTGCAGCGTCAGCATCACGGACAGAAATGGCAGATTGAAAATATTTGTGATGCTATCAGATAACGTTAATGTTTATATTGTGAGATTTGCATCAGCATAACAGCTGAAAGGAAAGAATTAAAGCGTCTCTGGGGCTTGTAATGATGGCACATTTACACATCCGGTATTTCACTTGGATTTGGCATCTGACATTATTATTTTCTGCTATTTGACATTTACAAAGCACAGGCAGGGTTTAGTCCCCACGATGCTGTGCGATTATGAAACCAGCGCAGTCATGTGATGTCTTCTCTCATCATCATCATGACAAGTTGGAAGTCTGACCTTCCGCCAGCACAGTTTGCCGTGCAGGGATTGAAGACTGCAATACAGCAGCAGTGCACTTGAGGCTACACTAGGGGCGGAGTTTGACCCCTCAAGTCTCAAAACATCACTAATCCGCGTCGGGCATTCTGGCACAGGCCATCACCAGCCCCGCTTGTGCAGGAAAGGGACACGTTTTCGCCGAAGGATCGCCGTCCCGACCGGGTCTGTGTGGCATCTAACGCGGACTCGGGCTGCCGCCTGGGTGCGAGTCGGAGGGACTGGGGAGGCTGCGCTATGACAGATAGTGCGCTTCATGCGTCTGGACATATCTGCAGTCATTTCTGGCCGGTTTGATTTGCTGGATTCGCCCAGAAGTCGTGGTGATTTGCGCGTTGACAGCTGGACCGCCCCGCGCCTTCATTGGAGGTGAGCAGTCAAGCACCAGCTCCCCGTGTCGGTGAGTGTGCGGAGCGCTCGTCTTCCCTACGCCCGCATGCAAGTTGCGGCATATTTATGTCGCTGTAGCGGACCGGGCCGTTTCCCACGTACATACAGTTGACTGGGAGACTGGTGGAGCAGTGGCAGCCTGCCTCCTGCCGTGGGAACGCGCTCGACGAGGCTTGTGGGTTTTTTATTTTTGTTTTTTTTATTTTTTTTAAGACACGGAAACATGATGGTCAATGGTCGATGTCGGATGGTCAATAAAAAAAGAAAAAGAAAAGAAAAAACAAATCTACTTGAATAGAGGATTTATGCCCTCGATGTGAACCCTGCTGCAAAGATGTGTGCTTAAGAGAGACCACATAGGCCTGTTCATGCATCACATGGTGTCAGAGGTTGGCGCAAAAACACATGTGGGCACCTGCACCATAGGCTTTATATGGACATTTTAAAAATAAAGAGGTCAGAATATCTATATCATTTTGTGATCAGGAATCAAGGGGGAAGTCAAAGGCATGTTTTAAAGACGGGCCTGTAAATAAAGGCACATTGACAAGTGAGCCGAGCAATAACAGTATAAAACTTAGTATAGCCCCTGCCTGTGAAAGTTCGACATCCCGCTCTGAAATGACCGTTTTGTGTCCTTTTCATCTGATTGTAATTGAAATGACTTATTTTTTCCACCTCTGTATTAACATTACACATGCTTCAGATATTCAAATATTGTATCTTAAAATTAAATGCAATGGAATTTCAAATAAGACAAGCTACTTTTTATATTAATTGTTAGACCCCTTGTTTTTTTTATAATGGAATATTATTATATCCATATGAAAATAAAGTGTGTCAGGGCAGAGACAAACTCTACACAATACTTGCAAGTTTCAGTTTAAGCGACACAAAATCATTTTGGATTTTAAAATTAGTATTATTTTTAAGTTCTAAAACTAGCATCGCATTGATAAAATTCTATCTAAATATATAATAATTATAATGGAATAGGATATGTTATAATGTTAACCCCCCATAAAGTATAATAAAATAATAATTTTTTTATACTGCCTATGTATTTTTCAACTGTTTTTACTGCAAAAATTGTAACAGTGATGAAATAACAGCTTGGTGAGAAGTACAAATAAAAACACCTGCAACTGAACACCTGCAAGTCTAAAGTTGAAAAAAAAAAGGTTAAACAGGGTTTGTCTTTTTCCCTATGAGCAGGTGTAAAGTATTAAAAACAGTTCAGACTGTGCAGGGTTGATAAAGCTGCTGGTTGCAGAGGTGGTGTCCAACTCAGGGCTTATGTCTGGTTCTGCAGAGACGCTATTTACAATTTACTGTTTCAGAATAAACTGTGTGGTGCTAATTTAGGTTTTTATCTCCTATATTCAGTAGCTCTTAAGTGATTGATTGAATGAGAAAAAGTTTTACACTTTTCTGCTCTCATGCTTTGCAAGCTGCACCAGAGACAATACATTCATGGTTTGCATGTCCTTGTCCTTCTCACCTCAGATTTTATCCAGTTGCCATTCAATGTCCAATAGCACATGGCTGAGACTGCCCTTTGGCTGATCTTGACAATGCTTTCTACTAACCGCTCTGGAGGTGCGTGGGGATGAAAGGGATGGAGCCCATGGCCAGACCAATGCACCACCTCCCACCTCCCAGCATGTCCAGCTGCAGCAAGTCTCCTCCAACCTCTGGAGAAGGTAAATGACACGATTCATCTGTCATTTTACCGAACCAGTCATCTGGATTAGTGATGTAATGAAAACTGTGTCCAAGATGGACAGAATTTTTATCCATTGCTGCTTATTATACCTCCACAGTCCATAATCCCACTTTGAACCATCAGTACATCAGTGTAGACTAAAACTTTTTTGTCCTGATTACTGAAGCATAATATAATATAATATAAAATAATAAAATATAATATGGGCGACACTGTTGTTTCACAGCAAGAAGGTTCGGGGTTCAAACCCTGTGCTTGGGACCTTTCTGTGTGGAGTTTGCATATTCTCCCTGTTCTTGTTTGGGTTCCATCTCCATACTCTGGTTTCCTCCCACAGTCCAAAGATGTCATCTGGGATTGCGTCTAGCCCCCCATGACCCTGATGGATAAGCAGTATAGATAATGGATGAATGGAATTTTATATTATATATTATTTATTATATATTACATTATATCATAACAACATGCATTATCTCAGGGCACTTTACAGGGTAAAGTCAAGAATACTTACCTCACAATATTATAGAGTGAAACAATACAGTTCCCACAGTGACCAAGACTCTAGATAATCTTCTCGACAAAAACACAGACAAGCACTCTCTAGTGAAACACTAAACCCACGATACGATACAATACGATACGACACAATATGAAACAGTACGATACACTTTATTGTCCCCATTAAATTTGTCTTGGACTTATGTGCCACGTATATATCAAAACCCAAGAATATTTTCATCAGTTGCAGGCTCTAACTCCATGGCATGGGTGAAGATGTTCAAAAAACCTGGGGGCCTGAAGAAATCTTACCAGCCTGGGAGCATGCTGTCTCTTGCGCTCACCAAAGGCCTGCTGAATGAGCCCGGGCAGAATAGCTGCTTTCTGAACAGTGCTGTTCAGGTGAGGACCATTTTCTACCAACTCTAGATTAAACAAAAAAAACCCCAAAACTTAAAAATACTTTTCTTCGCTGAAATATTTGCAAAACAATCTCAATGCTCAAACAAACCATAAATTCTTCTTTTGTACCATTTTCACAGTCTTGCCTTGCGAACTTAGTTTCAAACACTGCGCTGAAAAGCAGCATAGTCAGCACTTTTGATCTCTAGAGGGCAGAAGTAGACCAACACCAAACTGCAAACTCGAAAACTACCTCACATAATCCTAACCAATGTCAATATCAAAAATATTTTTCATCTGTCTCAGTTCCAGTGTCTGTAACCCTTGAATAAAATATCTTGGTTTCAGCTGCTGTTGTTAATTCTTCACAGGTGCTTTGGCAGCTGGACATTTTCAGGAGAAGTTTGAGGCATCTCTCAGGTCACTTTTGTCTGGGTGACGCCTGCATTTTCTGTGCTTTAAAGGTTCGTAGGTTCGTTTTTTCTTTTCAAGATAAATCAGTTAATTATGTAAAATGTGATCATATTACTAATTAACATTTCTGGATAGTTTAAACAAATATCATGAACGGCCTAATCATTGTTTTTTTGCAGAGTATATTCAGCCAGTTTCAGCAGAGTAGAGAGCGTGTCCTGCCCTCTGACAGCCTGCGTAATGCCCTAGCTGAAACCTTTAAGGATGAGCAACGCTTTCAACTTGGCCTGATGGATGACGCTGCTGAGTGCTTTGTATGTTGACGCTCAAAAGTAACAAGTCCTTCCCACAGTAACTGTACATTAAATAAGGTGCTGCTTCCTCTGTGACCCTGAAGCTTTTATACTGTATTTTATTTTATAAGGTCCATTTTGGCCTCTTGCTTTTTATCACATTCAAGCCTGTTTTGGTTTTGTTTGAATTTTTTTCCAACAACCATTTTAAATCAATTTTAATTTATTTAACTGTTACAGAATAAGACTATTAAGACGTAAATATTTCAAATGTTTCACATACATGTTTGAAAAGAATTTTTATTTTTATTTATTTTTCCCTTTTTATTGTTTAGACCGACATAATCCTTCAATGTCTGTTTCTAACTGTGCTATTGTGTATATGTGGTATGTGTATGTGCATGTATGCAATAATGGCACTGTACCTGTTTTAACTTCTTATCAATTAGGAGAACATCCTGGAGCGAATTCATCTACACACAGTTTCAGACACTGCAACTGATGCTTGTTCATCCAAATCCTGCATCACCCATCAGAAGTTTGCAATGATGCTTTATGAGCAGGTAACTAACATTTTCACAGCTGTTTGTCACTTCAGTTTTTCAGTGATGCTGAAAAACAGAGCAGTACTGCACTAAGATATGTATTAATGTGAAGTACATGGGGATGATAGAATGTAAAGTTTTTACAGCAGGAAGAGAAATTAAGTAATGATAAAGAGCAATAATAAAGAATTACTATTAAAGCTGCTGTAACTTAAGTTTAGAGTTGATGTTAATGACATTTTAATGCACGTCATCTGATAAAATGTAAACACTGAATGTAGTCTGTTAAATAAGCTTCCTTTTTGTTTTGCAGTTTGTTTGTCGGTGTTGTGGGGCATCTTCAGACCCACATCCGTTCACAGAATTCGTACATTATGTCTCAACCACTGCTTTATGGTGAGTACTTCATAAATTAATTGAATTGTTTGATTTTAATTTTAAGCATGTTAAGCATTAATTTCCTTCCCTTCCTTCAACAGCTAAAGTTTGTGTCTCTTTTTATTTACTTTATAGTGTCATATAGAGTGATTGTGCTGTTAGTGCTACATACATATTGTACATTCATAATCCTAAACTTGACCTTTAAACGCTTAATGTGTCTTTTTGGCACCTGAGTAATGTAGCAAATAAATGCACATCACTGACATGAAATGTTCTGTGACATGTGCCAACATTAATCACTCGTGAAACTGGATTTTATGGATTTAGTTAAATCATCTGTGTCTCTGTTGCCGGCTCTGCATTTCATGCGTAGTCAACAGGTTGAACGCATGTTGGGGAAGAACGAGCGGCTCAGGTCTGACATGTTTGGAGAATTGCTGCAGGCAGCAAACAACACAGGTGACCTCCGAAGATGCCCGGTATGTGATTAATTATTGTTGTTGTGACATGTTTAATGCTTTTTATCAACAAATCTTTTGAAACCAATACTTCACACATTACTCCCCCTGTTCTACTGTTTTGTCACATCTGTCAGAATTCAACCATGGTTCGATACAGGTAGCTATTAATCAATAATTTAGCAGTTCAGCTGAACAGTTAGCGTGTTACTGTAAAAAAAAAAATACAAAAATTCATTTCGCAACTATGCAGAGCACACTCTGTGCTTTCTGCTGTGACACTGTACTTGAAGCGGCTGGAAGGAGACGGTGCCAGACTAGTGTTAGGATATAAATAGCAGTAAGGGCTTATCCACTGTTTTTCTCTCATCTGTATTTGCTGCCACTGTCTTCCTCTTCAGTGTGCATCAGCCTGGTGAAGCTGAGTGCTCTGTTCCAATAAACCCATTATACTTTCAGAAACGTCAAATGGCAACTGACTTAATGTTACTGATGTGCAGATAATATTGGCTCCTTTCCATTTTTGCAATTGTCTTGATTGTGGCATCAGTTTTATTTCAGTCTTATCTTGGTGTGAAAAAGAGAGAAATAAATCCACAAGCTAATGTACTACTCTAGCATTTTGGGAAATTTGCTTATTTATTTCTCATTGAGACTTGAAATAAAGCATCTATTTACTGTTATCTTAGCGTGGTTTGGATGCATGCCCCATCTTTAGCCTTCCTTTAGCAGAAAAACTGATGGTGAACAGTTAAGTTCAGCTATGTTGAGATGTTATTATGTTTTATACACTGCTTAGATTTTGACCTTATGTCTAGCGACTGGTTTCTGTTTATAGCAGTACCTTTGATGCCATGACTCATTCTGTGTAAAGCAATACATGTCGATGTTATTATGGGCCTTAATGTTTCTTTTCAGAGTGACTGTGGTCAGAGTATAAAGATCCGCCGTGTGCTCATGAACTGTCCTGAGATTGTGACCATAGGATTTGTATGGGATGCTGAGCAGTCTGATCTTACGGATGATGTCATTCGTTCACTTGGCCCACGTTTGAACCTGTGTGGGGTAAGAGCACCAACTTCATCATCATCCACATCATACTGTAAAGAGTGATTTGCCAGTCGACACAGATTTGGTCTAACAATTGTATATTCTCTCAACTTTTATAATGTGTGGTGATAATGTACAAAAAAATACAGGTCAGGAAGAAAAGAGCTATCAAACCACACACATACATTTTATTCTCATGGGATTTAGCATCTGCCCGAGAGAAATATGCAGAGATCAAACTTCAATTTGCTCTCTTTCAGCTTTTCAACCGTGTCACTGATGAAAATGCCAAACGGAGTGAGCTACATCTGGTGGGGATGATCTGTTTTTCGAGTAAACACTACTCAGCTTTTGCCTATCACACCAAATCTTCAAAATGGATGTTTTTTGATGATGCTACTGTGAAGGAGGTTAGGAACTCTGCTACTAATCTGCTTTATCCCAAAAGTACCTGTTACTGTCGGTTACATGCTCTTATATCACACTTTTCTGTTTCCCAGATTGGATCCAAATGGAAAGATGTTGCGTCTAAATGTATCAGGGGACATTTCCAGCCACTTCTTCTATTTTATACTAATCCTGAGGGAAGTCCAGTGTCTAATGAAGATGCACCAAGACAAACTACAATGTGTCCCCGGTACAAAGCCCAAGTAAATGGTGATGTGACAAGTAAGACAATTCTCCTGTTTTTCTGCCCATCTAATCCAAGAACTTCTCACAGTAAGACATTTTTGGAAAGCAAATTCTGATATATTTAGATATAGAAGTTTCACAGTAGCATTGATACGTTATCTAACAATGTGACAGATACAAAAAATGCTGTTGTTCTTTTTACTACCAATTTGAACATAGCTGTAGTGCACGGTGTATTAAAAACAACCACCACAGCAGCATAACTGCATAAGTAAAGTAAAGTGTTTACAATAAAATTACAAACTTTTTTCCTCTGAAAAGTGAGAATTATAAAACTGCAATCCACTCCAGTTCATAATTTCCAATATCAGGAAGTCTTGTCATTCATTACTGCTTATTAAACACAAACCATGAAATCACTCAAGTTTGGATTGTATATATGACAACAACTGCTTGTTTTTCAGATGATTAATTACTTAATTTAGAATGTGATCTGAATCAAAAAAATAATCCACCATAAACTCCACAGTCACAGAAAAAAAAAAAAAAGTTATTTGTGTCAGAGTGGATTAACTTGTTTTTCTCATGGCTATTGGCCTGCAATTAAAAAAGTATGGTTTGTTTATTTTTTGGAAGCTGTATCCTTTTTAATTAAAGCTTTGTGTCAGGTACACACACACACATGCACACACACACAAGTGACGCGTCCGAGGTGTTTGATCCTTGGAATAAATATAGAGCTTACAAACAACAGAAACCTAATTATGGCTTGGCCTACATTTCCCTACTTTGTAAAACCCACTAAACTATCCTAAAATTACATTTTTCTGGAGTATGCAAGTAGACATCCCTTCCAGAAAGGGAAGTATGACTGTGTCACTGTAACAAAGGTGGTAAGTTAATTTCAGGCAGCTAATATTCAAGTCATTCCTCACAACATTTTCTTTCTCAAAGGTGCACATTTATTTATAAAAGTCATCATGCGCTATATTAGCTCCACAAAAGAGGTATTGTTTTCACTTTCTGTTAATTTTTTCAGCAAAATTATGCTGAATATAGAATATTCTATAGAATTTTGTCTCTGAAGCCGTTCACTGTTATGTTGTTTGAGGTGGTCTGCAATCTCTGGCAGCACTTCTAGTTGTATAGCGATCATAAAAATTAAGATTAGTTATTGTAATTTGCCAGGGAATTCGGGGTGTAATGTGTAGTGGTACTGATAATGATAAATAAGAGCATGATAGGGATTACAATCCTGATGAATTTTAATTTCTCTAATAATTTATTCACAAAAAAATCTATTATTATCAGAAACAATTTTTCTGAAAGTATCATTAAGTGAAATTAAATGTCAAACAATGCCAGAACTATTGACAAAAACGATGTCACACACAAATTAAAGTTATGGTTTGCATTGGGATTGAGGGTGTGTTGTTAAACCGTGGCCAGAGAGATTGTCCTGCCCTGTGTGCTGGCTTGAACTTGACATGAGGATGATGCCTCTGTTGCACGCAGATTACCACCCACGCCTCCCTCCCTAATCCCTGCTCCTGTGGCCAAGCGCACTCATGCTCCTGCTCCACAGTTCTCACTCCTCCCCTAGACATTTCCGATGTTTGCCCCCATTAATTTATCTCATTTTTTTGTTTTTTTTTGGCAATGGCACCTTGCCCATTTAGATGGATTGTTCGGCGTTAGTGTAGTGGCCAGACACTTTGACTGGCATGGGATGGGATTCTTGTTTTTATGAAAATAAATGTAAGTAATTGATATTTTTTTGATCAAGCATGGTTCAGATTGAAACGTGTTGCATTACTATAATCTCATTTGTTTAATTGTTTTAAGTCTTACTGAAGTGCTGTTAATTTTCATTACAGTTTCCATATCTTTTGGTTCATGTTATTCACTTTTTACAACTATTAAAGACAACAGCCCTTTTGTATTATACTACAGTTGCTTGGCAGTGGCAGTTGGCTAAATATCGTATCCTTCTTCAGTGGAACTGTTGTACTTAAACGTCAGCATTAGGTTACAATACATTTGAACATCCATAATACTACAGCTTACTAACTGCAGTTACTCACTGCTGTTGTAACATCCAGCAACCATGCATTTGCACACAGATTTATTTAGTACTTTATACTAGTCACCTGTTTCTTATTTATTATGCAGTCACATAATTATTTACTGTAGATCTTGACAACAATATGAAGCATTGTGCTGTACTAATTGCATAAAAAGACAGATATGAAGAAGGAACACAATGAAGCAGAAGTTGTTCCAACATGACAATGCAATAATGCAATAAGGAGTTGAGATATAAACCTCAGCGACTGTGGCAGCTGTTAGGTAAATGTGCTGATTTGGAGGCAGATGTTCGCAGTTCGTTGCGGCCGTTTCTCACAGTGACCTGCTTGCTAGAGGCAAAGAGACACAATGTGTAAGAAGTAGTGTATTTGAACATGCATGGTGCACTGGCATCTGTTCTAAGGTAATGAATTGTTTTTTGTTTTTTCTGCATTTACAGAAAAGATGCAAGGTGAAAATATCTGCCAAAATATCTATAATATCTGCACTGGATAATGAGTGACTGGGTGAGAGAGCTGAAAGTAAAACATGGGTTTCTCAAGCTCGAGGCGTGCAGTACACAGCACACCATAAATTAGTTTGAAAAGTGGCAGAGCTATCCGATGGCTAAACACCTCGGGGAAACTCATGTTGGGAAATTTTATGTTGTACCTCAAAAAGATCACTAATGTACACGGTTATGTCTTACACTAATTGTTTTTCAAGTTCATTGATGTCTTGAAAAAATGTAGGGCCAAATAACGATCAACTGTAACTATTTGGTTCACTGATGTCAGCAGGCCTGAGAAAAAATGCTACTTAAGAACCAGAAAATAAATCATGCATTTAAAAAACATCAAGTGTAATTTTCTGCGTTAAAAGCACAACTACTGATCTGCCATTTCATTTTTTTTTCTCAGTGAAACCTCCCCTTGGCAGTCCTAACAAATTCCAGGAAGCTTTCATGGAGAATTTGCAGAGGACAAGTGAAACGTTGAAAAAGGACAGAGGGCATCGGAGAACTGACCCATCACAACACAAAGGTAGAGCTTTGTGTCATCATCATAGGTATAGGGGGAACACTGATATTACAGAGGCAAAAACAAAGACATACAGTATGTCACAAGATGTTGTAAATAGTAACTCTATAGTCTTTGTCTTCTTTGTGCAGAGATGGCACATGCAAGATCTTCATCTCCTCCAGAGAATGGTCTGAGGCCTCTTGCAGACCAAAAATTAAAAGCCCATCAACGCACTGAGAAGTCAACAAACCATTTAAGCAGAGGATCTCAGGAGCCACGTGGACAGTCCTTGGCTATACAGGGTGTTGGGCATAGCCAGAAAAACACCTCCCCAAGTCGCTATGATCAGGATAGCTGTCAGGAGCAATGGGAAAAAGGGGGAAGTGGTGGAAGCCGTAATAAATCAAAGTCCACTTGGAGACCCATTCGGGAGGTGTTAAATGTTGACACTGTGCTGAATGAACTGGAGCAGCGCCGTCAACAGCAGCACGACAGCCCACGGCGCAGTAAGCCTTCATCCCAGGAAAGGAGGGACACTGAACCGAGTCGAGACCGTGAGAGGGATTATGTACGAACCAGAGACGATCGAAAGCAGAAGTGTTTAATGACAATTTATGAGGATGAGCAGAGGCATGAGACCGAGAGCCACAGCTCTGTAGAGTCAGAGAGCAGGGCCAACCAACAGAGGGGCAGCAGGCTTAAGGGTGGCCCTAAGACACTTCTACGAAGTGACACCTGGACCATTCAGAGAACAGAGTCTGGCTATGAGAGCAGCGATAGACTCAGCAGTGGCTCCACTAATCCTGACTCACCTGGGGTAGATGGCTTTGCTCTTAGAGACCAGAGATCAACACCAGAGACACAGTTGCAAAGGTAAGACACAATTATACAGAAGTATCCCAATTGCTCGGGATACTTCTGTATAATGACAAATGGAGGTGTGGTAACGGTCTGATTTTACTGCTTTTCAGCCTATTCCCATGCTAATTTGGTAGAAACTAAAAAGATCCTGTTCGTTTTGATTGTTTATATCAGCAGCAGTCCAAATTTAATTGTATCTAAAATACTGTCCTATAACAACTATATACAGAAACAATAAAACTTTTTTTGTTTTGTATGTTTTCAAGTAAGGGTATTATATTAACTGATGAAGCACATGCTTTTCTTCTATAGGTTTTTACCAGTTTGGTATTTTGTCAACTTACGTTGTGTTTTATGTGGAATTGGAAAATAAATTACTTCATCTCATTGCAAATGAATTCCTGAGATGTAATGAACATGGCTGATAATATACTCCAATATTAATAAGTGAATGATAGACACCAGGGGTGTTTTTTTTTTTTTTTTAGTAATTATTAAAGTTTTAAGTGGTTACTGAGCTGCAGCTGTAATGTGCACTTAAAATGCACTTTAAGTAAGTGTAAAGGGATGGGGTAACAAGTTAAGATATGTTATATCTTCATAAAAATACATATATGCTACTTTAATGCCCTGTGTAACACACAGGAATAAACAGACAATATGTCAGACAGTGAATTTTTTTTTTCTTGTTGATGTGGGTTATGCTGAGTATTTTTACAATTACTTGCATTAACTGACAAATCAGCTTGAAAAACAAACTTAATTTTAATCTTTTACTTCTAGCCAGCTGCATCAAAAGGGAGATGATACAAAATCAAATACGATGTCCTCACCGTCATACAATGGTAAGTAGCGCACCAATATTTAGTCTTGCACACCACAACCTGTTACCTAGTTTAGAAATATTGAATTTTTTTTTTGTCTTTGGATTGTAATACATGATTGTAATGTGGTTTACGTTGTAGCCTGATGCTGTATATGGCAAAATGTGATGTGAAAAGTTATACTCTGGCAAGTTCACATCAACCTAAAAGCCACACAATTAAAGCAAGAACAACAAGAATAGAATTAGATACCAACAACAAAAGTAAGATGAAAAGAAGGTGAAAATCATGACTTTTATAAAAGAACGTGTCTCTGCTAACAGCAAAGAGGTATCTCCAGGAATAGAAGATTTACAAAGTTAAGATTTCAGTCCTTGTGGATCCAGTATGTAATTATAAAATACACACACTAGGTTACACACAATGTATATTTATGCAGGATTCGTATGTCCTACAAAATCTGTGTAAGGAAGGTTATTATTTTTTGCAGTATGCAAGTAGGTGCCTGGCACAGGAGAGGAATTTCCAAAACAGTTTTTCCAGTTTTTCTTGTTTCCCTCTTTGTAGATATTTGTTACTATCTGTATTCTCTTAGCCTTAAAAAACAAACAGATTAAATGTGATTCACCTCTTCTGCTGATAATGTGAAAGTAATTGAAGATTGATTAATGTCTGAGTTGATTTCTGAGCTTGTTCTGGTTTGTCCAACCTCTTCACCCAGTCAGTCAAGCAGAGCCATTAATCTGATATTAATCCCACAAAGCTTGCTGAGATAGCACAGCTGGACATGACTGCTGGCATTGTCATAAATGTCTTTCTGTTTCATGCACTACTCTGAGTCTGCTGCACTTGATACTTTATCGAGGCTATGTGCATCTAGAGCCAGTGTTTCCAACCGGCAGCTTTTATCCTTGCATGGACCTCTCCAGGGCAACAGCAAAGGAAAAAAATAACACATCTATTTTTAAAGGGAAAGAATTCAGCACAACACTCCCTCTTGCTGTGCTGGTGCATGGAGCAAGCACACTGACTGGTTCATCCAGCTGTGGGAAAGTCTAGTGAGATTAACACTCTGCTGCTGCCACCTTGTGTTCTGAGAGGGCAACAGTTTATCACTCAGATGTGAAGGCCCCTCCATCCTTTGCGTAGTTTCTGCCTTTAATTAATTATGTGAGTGTGCATGTGTGTATGTGTGTGCATGCCTGCAGATGCTTGCTTCAGAATTAGTGAAGAAGATTAGGGCAAAGTGAAAAAACAGTAGATGATCTTGAATAATAATCTCAGAATTCAGAGAAAAATAAATCTGAATTATGAGATTAAAGTCCAAAATCTGCGATTGAGACAAATTCTGACTTTATTCTCTGGATTCTGAGTTAAATCTTACAATTCTGAGAAAATTAATACCGCACGCAAATCTGTTTTTCACTAAGTCTGTTTTTCACTCTACTTCTCTTCCCGAGATTGTTTTTTTAGGGCAGGTGTCTTGCCAATTGTTAATAAAAGTTATTATGAATTTGTATCTTCTGTCATAATTTAGAAGATTTCTCAATAGTATGTCACAAGAGCAATTTTGTGCATTTATACATATAATTTAATTCAGGTCAGAAAAAATACTTTACCTTTTTAAAGTAATTACAGTAGTTAATTATGACACTAGAGCAGACCTGTCTAAAAGTATGACTGCTATGCAGATTATATTCTCATTTTTTAAATTGTCCCTTTTTCTGTCTTTATGATCACCTTTATTTTATATTTTATAGGTAAACATCAACCCAAACCTCAGGGAAAGAACCATGACCAAGTTTCACATTCACATCTAAAGTGCAGTCCAAGTTCAAGGTAGTGTCTTCTATTTTAAATTATATGAAAATTGTTCCAATATGTGCATTTAAGAATGCATCACACAGTATTGTATTCAAGTATTCCCAATACACTAGAATAATCAATACCATTATTCCCAAGTATAAACACCTCTCTCTTTTTTATAGACGGAAATCAAAGTACACTTGTAGCACCTCCAGGAAAGCAGTGTCTTCAGAGAGGGACTCTGCGGGTTCTGATAACAGGCAGAGTGATCAGCAGGAGCTGACAAACTGCAGAGAAAGTACAGCCCTAAGGCACATCACAAAAACCAGCAGCTCAGAATGGAACAGCTCTGATGATCTTGCTCTCTCTGAGCCTGAGGAAAGAGGATGCACTTACCGCTGCAGCAACAGCGAGGCAGTCGCTCCTGATTCCCAGTGTCCTCATATAACCTTGCCATACCACCCCCACAGCAATGTGACTACAGAACCTCTTCAGCTGAACAATCAGCATCAGCTTGGCACGACAGTGTCACCTCACCTTCGACCCACCCAGCGGATCTCTCCTCACCAAGGCGAAACAAGCCATGCCGTGTTTCGTCCAAGGATGCTTCAAGAACCCTATCCATCGACTCCTCGCCTTTCATCCACAAACTACATTAGTCCTCACAGGAAGCCTGACATGTCGGGCCTCCAAACCTTCTCAGATGCAAGCTCCAAGTCGGGCTCTGACCCAGAGAGGAGTACCCCATCTTCATGTGAAAGTGAGGAAAGACTCACTGGATGCAGAGTGGAGCAAGCAGTGCCAGCTCAAGAGGTTTCTCTAACAACATACTTTAATGTGGATAACTGTATGACAGAAACGTACCGTCTCAAGTACCACAACCAGAGACCTCTTGTCCTCTCTGCCACAATGCCACGGACAGTGGTTGCAAATGAGCGCAGAGATACCAGCCACACACTTCCCACTGACACACACTCACAAGATGTGCCAAAAGCAAGACCTGAAACAAGTGAGCCTCTGTCATTATGGTTGCAAACCTGAATGTACTGTCGGGCTTTATTTACTGTTTAAATTCAACCATCAGAGATTCTGCTATACTGTTTTTACTGTAGTAGTTATTCCTTTAGCATCTCTGGTTGTTTTATGTGGCACAACAACTAGCAGGTTGCTGTATTAAAGTACTTTATGATTTTGATTTACATGATTTCTGCATCAATAATGAAGCCCCTTGACTCATCAAGTATTTAATTTGTTTTAATTCTTTTGAATCCATGATTACTTTTCAAGTTAATTTTTAAGATTAACTTCCCCCTTCCGCCATGCATGCATTGATCGCACAATACAACATTGCATATTACCCTGATGGAAGGTTTTATTTATATCCCCCACTACTTAAAAGATAGTTTAGTCAGTCATATCTGTTGTATTCTCTGTTTTGATGTAAATGCATACAAAGGAAAGCTTTGTAAAACATAACTTCCTTTTTTTTTATCTTTACAGGCCATAATAGCAATAAACCCACAGCAAAATGGAACCCAGTGTCAGCCAAGGGACTGGATGAACGTGGTTTTTTATGACTGTCCAATTGGTAAGTTGTGTTTACAAGAATGGACAATGGTCAATGGAGTACTAACTGGATGCCAAAGAGTTTAGAAAATAGAAAGATATTCTGAATCCCACCATCTCCAACTTGAGCAGAATTTATTTATGCAAGCTAGTCACATAAGTAAAACCTATTTCTAAATACTGTTACACATAGTTTGACAGATCGACTATTCCGTATAGTGTCTTCCATTGTCATGCAGCATTGCTGCAAGAAGATTTAGTTTAAACCAAAATCTAGACTGCACAAATGGTTTTTTGATCACAGTGTGTCAAATTTAAATGTTTATTTTTTTATTTATACAGTAGTTTTGCTGAAGTGCTGATGAGTTGAAGTTACCAATACATGTAAAGACAGGTGTGACAGATTATGGTGAAAAGCCATCAGATTAATTGTACTGTGGTTTGTACAGTAATTATACAAAGGTGAATGAAATGTGATAACAAATCACAACATAAAGGTAAAAGGTACATTAAAGATACTTAATCAGATTATGATGTCATTCTATACAACAAAATAAACCCTTCAACAGCAGGTATAAGGGAGTTCATTTCATTACTCCAAAGGAGTGTGAATTAATAAGATTGGAAATATTGTTCTAGGCAGCTTACTGACTTTATGCACATTGAGGGCTTTGGGTCACCAGGGAACAGATGTTGCAACATTCAATTCAGTTACTGATTTACTTGTTATCATTTATCAGTTCTTTTACAACATTTATGTGTTAATGAATGACTGTGGGCTGCCCCATAACAGTCAGCCTCCTTTTGGCTATAAAAACCTGTCCATGAACGTTCTTGTTAATTTGTTGTTTCAAATGATTTTATTAATTTCCCCCAAAAAGTACAGGTAGATTTCATGCCATAATTCATAAGTAAAAGAGTAACAGACTATGTTTAGGTTCTGTCATTTATAAAGCCTATAATTTGTTGGCAATGACGTTCTGTAGCTGGGGCAGCCCAAAGGCTATTCAGCAGGTCACAATATACAATCATATACACTTGTGTATTCTACCTTCAATTGTGCTGGTTCTTGTAATCCTTTTTTGTAATTCAGTGATGTCAAATTGTATTTTTTCAGTCTTCCTCTAAAGTAGAAAGATTTAAACAGGTCTGTATTTGCAGGTATTTTCATAAAGATGCCAATACACTTAATATGCCTCTCTGATATTATTACTGACCATACAACTCAACACACAAGTATTCTTGTTAATAAGATTAATGTCCTGAAACCTGCATGTGGCCTTTACAATGTCTCTCTAGCTGTGTGTACAGCATAAGCATGAGCATGAAAATACTGGACTGTGAGTCCAACAGACATAAATTCTATTGGATTTTACTTGTAATAAAATATAAACATTTTGTACTAAAATTGATTTGGGAATATTTTAGCACTTGATGATATTCTATTCTCTTGCTCATGCCAGAACACATACTTTTATTTATGCATCCATTGTAAATATAAACGTATGATGCAAGCAATACGCTGGAAAATGACTGTCCAAGACATACTATGCATTTGTTAAAAGTTACCTTAAGATTATGTTGAAAGCAGACTTTTTTTAAAGCTTTGTAGTCTGTATATCAGACATTCCTGAGAACACATAAAAATCAGCATTTTCTCAATTTTGAAATATTAATCTTTTGTGTTTACAAAAATACCAAGTCTTTCCCAAAACATCCTGCCATTTATACGTACGTGTTTTCATCTGCTTTTAATTTTTTTGTCACTGCACATACACAGTTATATACAGTCACTATATTTGCATGTGTTCTGTTTTGAGTTGTCTGACAAAGATTTAAGTATGTGCGTGTTTGTAATCACACCTAACGTAATCTAAGCATCTACTCACATTTTTCATTGTGTTTCATTATATTTATTAATTGAAACTTTAAACTCGAGACAGAAGGCATCTTCTAATGATCTTTCAATTATATACAGCTACACATGCCTTTGAGCAAGGTGAATGGGCTGTAGTAAATTTATTCCATTTTTTTTACTGTCATTTTATCTCACTATATAAAGAAATCAATAGGACTAAGTTATTGGATTGGATGAGACTGGGTTGAGCATATTAACCAGGTTATCTTAATATTGTCTCACTTGCAAAGTATTTTTGTGGTTTGTTATGTGACTAATATTTTATCTACAGTATTTTTCCTGTTAATTATTTTCTGTATCTGTACAAAAAATGGATTTTATTTTACATCCTGAACTTTGTGTCTTCAGTTGTATTAAGAGTGCCTTGGGATTTTCAGTGTAAAGTTTGTGTGTGTGTGTGTGTGTGTGTGTGTGAAATCACACTTATGGAATAAAGGAGATGAATGAAATAGATGGAGGATTTCAAGTAAAACTTTTGAATATGCAATGCAAATAGTGACATATCTGATGACAATCCTCTGTGTGCACCATTGTACTTTGTTTGTGTGTGTGTGTGTGTGTGTGTGTGTGTGTGTGAGTGGTAGAGGTAGGGGTTTGTTGCCAGTTCTAATCTTCTTTAAAGCCCTTTCAGACTTGGAAGCTACAGCCTCTGTGGCAAGCAGCAAACTCAGCGGTTCGCTCTTCATCCAGCTTCAATTGGCAAGTTTGACATGTTCAAATGTCATCAGCAGAAAGTAGGGCAGTCAGTGCTTGTAAGTGGCAAGTGCATCACACCTCCTGGGTGGCAAAGCTGGCTGCTTCTAAGTTTGAAGGACCCATAATAACAAAGTTATCTTGGGTACTTATCTTGGGTTATTGTATCTGTGCACTTGGAAAATGAAGCACCAATAATCTGTAGCCTTCAGTTGAAGGCCCTATTTACTCTAGAAGCCCATTTGATGAAAGGTCTTTCTGTTACATAACATCACAGCTGGCATTACATCATTTAGTATCTTTTATCTCGAGCTACATGTAACGAGTCAGAACCTAATTACATTGTACTGCATCAACACTCAAGAACAAAAGAGAACTTTCCATTTTATGTCACTCATTTTATCTGATATGGCCTGATGCGAAGGCCTCACTGAATCCCATTGTCATATCTGTATGTGGTTAGGATTCGGCCCGACATTACTGCTGAACTGAGTTGTTGGTGCTTCAGTGATTGACTTCATGACTTGCTTAAGTACAGACTAATTTAAAGAAACATGTAAAATCTGTCTACACTTTATATTTTTGTAGATTATATATATATTTATTTTTATTCATTATTGAATAAAGTTTAAATTATTGTATCACTCGAAAATCTGTCATTTTAATGCGTCTTCTTTTAATTCACATAAACCTCTGCTGATTCTCACTGAAAATGACACACACAAGAGAACACAGGCAGTTACAGTATGGCTTTATTACTGCAAGTATCAAAATCCAGTGCAATTCCAATAAACTGTATTGACAGTACGAGTAGTGCTCAGATTATGTTGGTAGAAGTAGTTGATAATTTAACACAATACTGTATGTAATCCTGTACTCAAACATCTGTGATCTAACACCTCTTGAAAATCCTCTTTGCGTCCACTCCTTCATAGTTGTAGCTCTGTTAGAGAGGAATGATAACAGAAATCATGCTTCTGCCAGGTACTACATCATTTCATAGTTCTGCATTCGGCTGAATAATTGAGATGATTTATTACACTTGAGGTCCTTGACCATAATGTATTAACAAATATAAATGAGTAAAGACACAGACATCAGATTTTGACTGGTGTATCTAAAGTATATTGTAGTAATGATGCAATGATTCATAAGAAAGTGACAACTTGGATATCAAATAAACATAAAGTCAGTCAACAAGTACTGTGGGGATTTTTAGTGCCCGAATTTGCATAGATAAAAATTCATCCTACCTGTATGAGTTCATCTCCTTGGACAATTCTGGTTGTTGTCAGCTGCTTTCCATTGTCCTTTCTGATGAAAACCCCCTTCATCATGTCTCCCTCTATGCTCCATGAGCCCTGTAGGGTATAATTTGAGACTTAGTCATGACGTGAGTACTGGGTGGAAAAATCCCTGCAGAAGTGCAAGGGCAGGCTGTGCTGGTAGACAGTTCTATAGCGGTGACTGCCCGTTGTAGTGGGCACATGGTTTATCACAATAAAAGTCAAACCTTGTTTTCTCAGCTAACAAATGACCTTTTGTTGCAGCTCAAAAATTCTAATTCTACAATGAGTGAAATACTCAGCCCATTGCTATGTGTGAAGATAATAATAACAAGTATGATGATAGGGGACCAATCTTGTAAAGCATTGTTTCTGAGCAATTAACGGTACCACTAGATGCCACTTTTGCTTACTGATAGTTCTGTTCCATCTGCAAGGCTGTACTCAAAGGTGACCCCCAGGGTGAAGTCTATTTCCAGGTTGCGGAAATTACTGCTCTCCTTGACATGAAACTTGTCTCCAGTCTGTTCGATGGTTATCTTGAGGTTGTCGTGACTGGCCAGCTTCCTCTTCACCATGTTAATTCCTGTCAACAGACCACTTGAACATGTTCAATAGGTTCTGAACAATTACAGGAAGTATTGTCAGGATGTAATCACTTTTCGTGTGCATGCATTACAAAAGGTAGTTCCTTGGTTGGTGTCAGGGGTGAGTAGGTATAAAAGGCAAATCACAAATCAGCCAAATGTACAGAAGGTCATCATTCACTTGAGACCATAGTGCCAATTTTTATTTTTCCAAAGTCTTCTATGTAAGTGTTTAAAGAGTTGGTATAATAATTTATGATTTGAAAAATGAATGCACCATTTAAAAAGTTTTGAAATTTAAATTTTGCTCTATTATCAGTTTGTTGCATGATTAATAATAATGACATTCTAACTAAGACACAGCTAAATAAGATGTGACACAGTGCACTTTATCACTGCTCTATCAACTGTCTTATCAGCTCTTGATAATATTTATGTAATCTTTTAGTGCTTTCAGTCATCTTTTTACTCTAACATAGTAATGATACTACAATGTTCCTAGTATTGCACAAAAACACAGAAACATAGAACAGCATAGACATTAGAAACAGTCTAAAGCAGATTAACAGCAATTTGACATCACTCACCCATTTGTTCCATGAATTTCTCATAGTTCTCATTGCGATCAATTTTCCAGGAGCCGTTGAAAGTCATTGTGGCTGTGGTGGGTGAACGGTACAACTCTACAGCATGGAGTGTCTAACTCAAAGTCTGCCGCTCCTTTTAAACCACACACTCTCTTATCTCGTCATCAATCTGAATGCTGATGTGGCCGTTTAAAGCTCATGTTTTCGCAAGGCAATATCCAGCACTGCAGCTGATTGGGCAACACCATGGTTTTGAATAAAGAGAACTGTACCATGCCCAATAAACTATGCCAAATGGCCCTGTATTCTTTTTGAATAACAGAACTGTCAGCATCCTGCTATACCTGTATCCCTGTTTACAAAGGGTGTTGGTCCTTGCTCAGCCACATTGACAGCATTAAATGCATGAAAAGACATGCACTGAATTATCCCACTCTATAACGGTCATACACAAATTATGGTTCGAAATTTAAGTTGGAGCGAAATAAACTGTTGAAAACCGCTGAAACATATTTCAGCAGCTTTGACTTTAAATTTGACTGTAATTATGCTAAACCTCTTGTCACTCAGACAAGAAATTGCTTTGCCCTTAATGTAATTGCTCCATACAATTACTGCCATGATCACTTGATAATGTTTTCCTAACAAAACTTTGATCTTAATCTGTCCATTGTTAATAAATGAGACCTTTGATTTTTGAAGTTAATATTAAACAAACACTAATTTACACAGTCTTTATTTGCAACTCATTGCGTGTCATAAAGATCAACTCAAATGAATATGATGTTTTTTATGGTCTCTCTGAGTAAACACAAAGCTCATGCCAGTGAGAAGCAGTTTTTTTAGTGTCTCTTTGTTTCTGGTTTGGGTGTTTAAGATTTATGTGTTACAACAGAACGACAGACAATTTAGTAATACCAAACTAACTGAAGTGTCAAAATGTCAATGACATATTTCTCTTAAGCAGAAGAAAATAAAAAAGCGGCACATAAAAAAGAACATATTGAACATCCCTGCCAAAGTCTAACAAAGAAATTAATAAAACATGCACAACATGCAAATTCTCTCTTATCTGAAGTTCCTCCTCATCAATATGTGGCACGAGATCTTTGTCTGACCTTCACCTCCACATCAGTGAATCTGCCTCTTATCACAAAAACGATTATAAAATCTACTACGACTGCAGTGATGAAATTGATGGATGAGCTTGGCACATACTTGATTAGGGCCCACTGAAGCTAATCTTTAACACAATTATATCACACAAAGCTGTTGTAAGTGTCAGCAGTGACATTACATGCAAAACGGTGAGACGGTTAAGTGTATGAGCTTAACAAATTACTTGGCATTCAGCATTATTTCACTCATTACCCATCTGTTTGAGAGTTAATTTTAAGATTTTATGAATTACAATCACATTTTGTCATACGGCAGGAAACATAAGTGTCTTTAATAATAGCCCAGTTCCTTTGAGGTTTTTCAATAAATCACCACACAAGAGCAGGGCTATAAAATTTTTACACTGTGCTTAAATGACTTGAATCACTTTTATATGTCAAATAAAAGTGTAACTGTAAAAAGACCTGTTGTCCCTGCAGCCCTCACTATTCAATTAGAGTGTGTTCCTGGTCATCTCCACTCTTTTAGCTCTGATTTAGTCACAACCAACTCCTGAGACATATGTAGGATTATTTGGATTTGTGTGTCTGGCCACCTGGTAAATTGTAAATCCACTCCAGTTGTCTAGTTGAGCTGGTCCGCCGTTGCCATCTTGTTTGACCCCGTGTATTTCCGGGCTAATCCAGAAGTGGGCAAACCGGCGGGAGGGAGTCGAGACCGGTCCAGACAAACGAAGTGGTGTGTAGAGCCGAGACCTCGCCTGTTGACTGTGGTAAGCACACGATACCATTAGCATCGTTAGCTCAGCCATAGCTCGAAGGCTAACCCAAGTCCTCTGCTGGCTAATTGGCTAGTTAGCAAGCTAAGATAACAGGTGAGCGCCTAGCTGCTAATTAGCGCTAAAATATAAGTAAAAATGAGACTAAGATTTAACTCACCTCAAATTACAACAGCACAGACTCTTTTAAGTCAATTAACCGCACAACAAGCCAAATTATTGGTCGGATATTTGCAGGAAAAATCCTCCAAACGGCCGATAAGTGGCTGAAATTAGCTGAAGTGACGCCGAGCAGACAGGACTGTGAGGCGCATACACTCTCAGTGAAACATTATATGATTTTATATGACTTGTATATCAGTTGTCAAGAACTCAAATTGTTGGGTTGTAAGTCAGTGAGAATTGACTAGTTTTTGAGGCCAGTCTCAATTGGCCTGTCCAGGCCTCACAGTTTTTGGCGCTTCCGTGTTGCCGTCATTTAAAAATCCCGGGCGCTTGATGCCAATTAGCGTGAGACCCCAGACAGGGCGAGACGGGCGTCTTTTTAATTTAATTTAATCTATGCACCACAGTTTTTGTTGTTGTTGTTGTTGTTGTTGTTTATAAAAACAAGGGGGGTCGCGGTGGAAGAGAGGAAGGTGAGGCACAAGTTAAAAGGGACGGGTGCGCACATGTGCTCTGAAAACAACAGGAAGTTAGTTGTCGTGTTGTTGTTGTTGTTTTGTGGCCGCTCACCATCATCGTCCTCAGTTGCTGCAGGGGCAAATAAAGTAGCCCAACTTAATGTTTTGCAGCAATCTTACTACATCTCAGACAAATCTGAGCACACAAATAGGTTACACATACTTTAGGTTCAGTGTGACTCAAAGTTTCTGAGGTTATCGTTACTTTTATTTCCTTAAGTCTAATGTTCATAAATCATGGGAAAAAGATGATCCCTTTAACTGCAGAACTTGCCAGAGTATCATCACGTGTTAAGTTTTCTTCAAAGTATTTATTGACAGTTCTCTGTACATACAATAGCAAATAACAAATGGGAACTATTAATAATGGATTTGGTGTTATTAAGTCCTTAATGCCAAAATGTAAGCAAAATATATTCTAAAGTGGTGCTTGATTTGTAGTTCACAGTTCTGAGATAACATTATACTCCTGTGAAAGACAGAGCGTATGATGTGTCTTTAATAAACACTGGAGGAAACACAACAAAAAGTTGACTTACATGTAGAGTTGCATAGAGAATATTGTGCAAAATGTTGAAGCATTAACTTCAAGTCAGGATGCTTTCAAAAATAACGGTGTTAAGTTTTCATTTATAGTTTAATGCAATAGGCAGTTCCTCTCTGTACACCTGTACACAGTTGTCCAAGGTATTTGGCAGATTGCCATAGCTCCTCTGCTGATATATGCTTAGTCAGTGTTTTCTGTGTTTTCATGAGATCAGCACTCTAGATCCCTTGTTGCAAAGTCCTTATTCTTCCTGTCTCTGGTTCCATGGCTGGTTCCTGGGACAATTAAAGAAGGACCCCAGTTCCAGCCTGACATGTCTTCACATGGGTTCAAATTAGGAGAAACAGCCCCAGTCAAAACTTTTTATACAGTAATGCAAACGGGAGCTCATCCTGATTGGATAAAGAGAACCACAGAAAAGTAAAAGCCAAGTTTAAAAAAGGGACAAAAGTAAAAACTCAGATTTTAGTGAACATAATAACAGGTGTGTTAGATATGCACTGTGACTGGTTGGAGACATTTCTTTATATTTGTAATGCTGTGACCGGCCACTAGAGAGAGCACTTCACAAAAGAATCTACATTCTCAAAGTTACCAATGCTCTAACACTGGTGTCCCAGACTTTCACTTAATTACAACACTACCTTCAAAGAAAGTTACAACCAGCACTGATTTTTTTTTCTTCTTTCTATTCATCTGTAAATATGCTGCTTGACAACAAAGTATGTACAGTAGAAAGGAAAATATCAAGTATCCAGCAATTCTCAAGTCTGTTTTTATTAGTTAGCCTCAGAACAAATACATTATTCAAATAAAACGATTGTGTCATACAACCACAAAAATGCACTCGTACAGTACAAGAGGCATCGGTTTGTGTCTTGCACAAGAAGCTGGATTTGTTGGAGAGGATGTATTCCTGTGGGGTGCAATAATAATGAATTTTAAAAAATGTGACAAAGTACAATACATGCACACATGTGAAATTAATCAAAGACATAAAGCAACAAGTTTTACTTTAATTATAAATATGATGGAGGCACATACAGTAGTTTCATCCATAATTAAATGTACTATATTTTTTCTTTTTTAAAGGTGATCAATACATTTAGACTAAAGAATTTGTACAAAATAAATACAAAGTAACATGTTTTACAATAAATAAGCATCTCTTTAAGAATATCTCAACTACGTACAGTAGAACTGAAAATATTACTCAATATTATTTAATAGAAGTGCACAAAATGTGTGTGCAATAAGTGAAGAAGTGCAATAAATAAAAGTAGTGTGTAGTGTGAATTTTTAATTATTTGACTAGCTTATGTCTCAAATAACTAAAGAACATGGTGATATAAATCTATATAAATACAACACTATTTCTTTCAATGGTCTGGATGCCAGTGTAATATGTTCAGTGTAAAATCTATATCTCACATCCAATTAACAAATATGGGTCCCTCAAATAGTGACTAATGTAATGGCACTGACATTATACTAAGCTGAAGTATTTTTTTCCTTTTCACTCCAAAGCAGGTGTGAACACGTGTATTATACTCACATGTCAATTCTTTTAATTTAAATCAAGAATTGTAATTATAATGACAATGGTTAAAAAAAATACTGTATTTTATTCATCCAAAGTGGAATAAGTTATTTTGGCAGACAGAGTAAAGCCTATAGAGTCTCAGTATTTTTGGCAGGTTTCAGAACAAATACAGAATGACAAAATTAGCAAATAAAAAAAAATTAAGATTGATGGGAAATGGTTTTCTTATCAAATATGTTATAAAACAACAATGTGAGTGTACTTCATCTAAAACACTATCAAAATTGAATGTATCATATACTGTATCACTAACCATATTGTGTGTACCAAAAAAACTAAAAATATATATACTGAGGTCATGGCAGATCACGGTCAAGCAGAAAATAAGTAGGGAGAGAAATGAAACAGGTTCATATTCACTTAAAAAACTGTGGTTTATATTAAAAGTATCTGCAGATCTGTGGATAAATTATCACTCTTGATACAGTTGATCCAACTCATCTTTGCCTCAAATTTCCCCTGAAGGTTTAATTAGATGACACTTGTCACATTTTAGTGTTGAATAGTTAAGTTTTAACTGTATTGGACTCTGTGTCAGTGGGCTTCCTGGACAAAAACCACACTTTCATCGGCTCCTTCTTTCCTTTCATGGTGACGGGGCCCCGATACTCCAAATGAAACTGAGGGTCAGCGTTCTCCGCAGACTGCAAACACCTGGAATAAAATGTCAACACCATCACAAATCACTGTTCGGCCCTGGGTGATTTCTTATCTCACTCGTTCTAAATGTAAGATTTTTCTGTCAACAAAGAACATCCAATAGTTCATGTGTAAACCTAGCACTGTATGTTTTAAATAGCTTCCTACAACTTCTTATACACATTGCTAATCTGCTGTAATAGTGTTAAAACAAGATGTAAAGCTCCTTCAGACCCACCTAATTTCTCTACAACCAGGTATTTCAACTTACCGATATGTATATTCAGAGACATTTATTTTTCCCTTTTCACCGGTAGTTTCAGTACGACTTGTGAGGTTGACTGTATTCCCAAAAAGGCAATATCTTGGCATCCTCTGGCCAATCACCCCAGTGACCACTTCTCCTGTGTGGATCCCAATAGTAATCTGTTAAAACATGAGAATAAAAAAGGGATGCTCTTCATACAAATGTTGGTTAAAATTTTCTCAAAGTACATAAATGTGCCAAACATATCCCTACTTCTTGTCAAATACTGGCAAAATTAACCTTAAATATTTATTTGAAGATTGTCATTAGGTTATCATTAGTTATCTGTGTTAAATTCATTATTTAAAGCAGCACATGACACCTGATCTATCTATTTCAAAACTACACCAACAAAAGCACAGTTGAGTTTGAGAAAAACTATCCTGGCATTTGAATAACCCTCTGTAAATGCTAAAACAAGGACTAAGTAGATGGTTTGTGCTCCATAGAGAGCAAGATAAAACAAAACATGTAAGCAGCTGCCCAACTGAATGCTACTCTTAGTTTGTTGGCACAAAATCTTAACGCTATTGTCTGAAAAGGTGTGACATTTGGTGGGTGGATGTAAGGTTAACTTTGCCAGAAATCAATCCATGCACAAAATTAGATTTTTTTTAGCCTTTAGTTTTGCAATAGACTATCAATTCCAAGAGCAGCCCCAGGCAATTTACGGACTAATATTTACACTTGAACTCGTAGGCACTTCAGTGCTTATTTTCTTCAGAAACTGAACACGTGGTGAGTGTCTGGGACAAATTAGTATCTATATTTAGCCACAGGATCGTGAGATGATTTGAGTCTGTTTCTGCTACTAAACCGGACTCCTCTTCAGCCAGTGCCATGTCCCAAAATAAACAACCTTTTGTTAAGCAGACGTGATTTTCCAAAGTTAGGTCTCAACAGTCATTGATACAATAACAATCTCGAACAGTCGGTTAAACAAAAGTCTGCTGCTTTTTCTCCAACTTTACACTGCTTATTACTTCACTGTGGAAATATGTCCAGATGCACAGATATCAATCAGCAAAAAATCGCTCAAGGCTAAAGACTTGGTCATACTAGTTTAAAGCAGTATTTGTCAGTTCGGCAAAATGGTCTAACACTCAACATTTTAATGTGAAGTTTCAAGGCGTAAGACTAACTGAGCTCCATCAAGACCAAATTCTCTTTGTTAAAATAACAGATGCATTGTTTTAAAAAAAAAAAAAAAAAAAAAAAGCAAAATAATTAAATATGTGATATAAAGCAGTATGAAAATCACAACATGTGCCAAACACAGCCAGAAAAAATAATCACCAAAGAGAAACTATCCGGCAGTGATATAAAAGACACTTGGAGTACAGAACGGGGATCGGAAAAATCAAAGTACTGCTGATTAGCATTCATGTACAATGCGCACACAAATATATATAATAAATAAATATATATAAATATTGTGTGGAGAGTTAATAAAAATAAATGTTGATGCTTAAACTTTAACATTAACAGTGAAAGATTCTCAGTTTTCCTGAAATAACTGCCTATTTAAATTTATCGCATCTGTATTTTTGCTAATTTTCCAGTTTTTATTGAATTTTTCATATTGCCATATTTTCCATACTCTCCATGCACCACAGTCTTTGTCACTGCGTCTACTGTGGGGCACAGACAGCAATAAGCTGCCTCCATAATAAGCATCACCCGGAGGAGATGATGTACAGGATGCCTGTGCTTTCCCCGCCTCCTCCACCAATTCAAACCAAAAGTGCTGCAGAACCATTGACACCGTCTTTAAAACTGAAACATAAACATACTTTGAGTCACTGAATTAATTTCATAAGGTGCAAAAGGTCTTTTTCTTCACTTCTCACCATAACTGTGTTTTCCTTGCAGCTACATTTATTTTTTAGGTGTGAAGTGTAAAACGGGATCACCCTAACAGTTAATGGGTATAGCTGAAATATATATAAAAAATATATATGTATAAAACTAGCATAGCTGGTGTACCATCTGTCCAACCTACAAATAGTAGTACATGTTTGACAACCTGATTTAGCACAGTTTCTATCCTAGAAACCTCTTCTGAAGCCTAAGATTCATATCATACCTGTACTGGTTCATCATCCACTTTGACTTGTCCAGCGATCTCCATCATATCAAGAGCGAGGTGGCAGATTGACTTGGCGTGGTGTGTGCACGGCTCAGGCAGGCCACTCACTGTCATGTACTTATCACCCACTGTTTCCACCTGTATGAAGAAAAACATTTCGTAATTCTTAACATGAATGATACCATAACCTGTTGTATTTCTGCTTTACTTTCATTTCATTTTGTAAAATCATCTGTTGCCTCAAAAAGAGTTCTTGAATGCACTTGTGAGGCTAGAAATAAACTGAAACACCCTGAGATAAACACTTAAACACTTACATCAGCTTTAAGACATTTGGGGCCTCTTTGAGCTGTGCTAAAACCCTAGGACCACCAAGCCATTCAGCCTGTAGAGTAAATATTACTTCTTTTGGTGACCCAGTGCCTGAAGCCGATCCCCTGGAAGTGCTGAGGTCTGTTTGACTTCTTAAAGTGCATTCTTGTCTGAGAGCCTGGGGTGTAAATCTGCTGCACGAGGCCTATAAAATGGTGCAGTCCCTCTGTAAAACTTCAGTGTTTAGAAGTTGGTACTACTCTTCTTATGGTGAAAAACTCAAGTCAATTGATATAAATACACCTTTACTGACATGTACGTGCAGAATTGCATAACATTATTCAGTCAGGTGGATTCACTCATGCATTTAAGCTGGAGAACCAACCACAAATATGGTAGATAATGACATTTAAATTCTTAATTTCAGACAAAACAATTGTGGTCTTTAGTGCACTTTGTTTCAGTATCACTTTGCTGCATAGAGCCAATCCTTACTGAAAGAAATTTACAAATATACATGATATACTGTCATAGTACAATTCTTGCTTCCAACCTTGTATACGTAAGGGTTCTTGCGAGAGTCTGTCAAGATGTCAAAACGTGTGTAAACATCATTGAGCAGGTTGACTATCTTGATGGCTCCCTCGGCCGAGGCATGCTTGCTGCAGAAGGCATTAAATCCTACAATGCCACTGAAGAGGATGGTCACATTGTCGTAGCGTTTTGCCGGAACAGGCCGTTTGTGCCGCAGCTCGTTGGCAACAGATGGCGGCAGAACAGAGTAGAGTAATCTAAAAGGAAGAAGAGAAACAAACATTTTGAGCTAAAAGTATAGTTGTGGTATACCCAAGCAGCAGAGTAATGGTCTGGGGCTGCCAGACTCAAGTCCATTCTTTGGATCAGCATTTTATTTGCTCACCCACCACCTTTTGGTCATTTTGCTATGCAAGCTGCTCTCAGATGGGAGGGTGGTGTTTCTATGGTAACTGGTTAGATCATGGCTGTCTGTTAAAAGCAAAATACCTTCCATGATGCATCATGTATACGTGCCTATAGATTATTTGGGCATAGTAGATAAGACTGTACATAATTATCTATAGCATCTTTAACGATTCACATTCAAGGGTTGAAAGAGTGTTTTCTCTTGAGGTTAAAAGCAGCAAAAACTGTTGTTTTTGTGATTAGAAAACATAGTGTTGTAAAGCTCTGAAATGCATCAACAGTGCAGCAGCACTTTTCTTAAATATTTAGAGAGGAGCCATGAATTCTTATCAATGGTCAGAGCCCAGGGCACACTGCTAGCAGAGAATGGTGAGAATGATAATATAGGGTTCCAACAGGAGAGTGAAAGTCTCTTCCTATGAGAAGATACAGCAGGCTTAAAAAAAAGACCACACTCCACCTCTGTGCTCCTCTCCAGCTGTCACCCACTGCTGTGCCAAATTACTATGACAGGCCCTTTTCTGAAAGCCAGAGTCAAAACTAGTGGAGTGTCTTCAGGGACTGAAGCGTAGCTTTGGCAAATATCAGTATGGCTATAACAATAAATTCTGACCCTACGTGGGCCTACTGTGATGTAGCCTTAACATAACCTCAACAGACTGAGACTTTCCTTGTCTTTGTCTTGTCTTTTCTCTTTCTTCAGTGTTATTTGTCTAAAGTCCGTTCATAACAGGGAATGCGTAACCATTTATTTTTCTGTTGAAGGAGGATGACACCACTACTATACATGTATTGAGATTGAGGTTGACTCATAACCTACACATAATTACAGATTGTGTATATTATTATTATACATAAATATGACTGTAATACACAATTTTCTCAGAATGTATTAGAAGGATAAGTTTGTAAACACTTTGTGTTTACAAATTTGGGTGTGAATGATAAAACTAGGTTATTACTTTGATCCATACCCTCTGAACTAGCACAAGAGAAATCTGAGGGGTTACAATATGCATATGTGTGTGTAAGTATGCATTTCTCTCATCTATGTCTACTTTGTCAAATATTGGGAAATTAAACCATCTGAGATGGTAAAAATTATTCTTATCCTTCGATGATCATTTCTAAGCTATTTATATTATGTGTGTTTCGAATAACTCTACAGTGTGTCTGTAGGTTAAATTTAAAACTAAAAAAGGAAGAACATCTATACAATCAAACCTATCTGTCTTTTTCTTCTCATCCTCCAAGGCCCGGAGTGTGTGCTGCAGGCGATCTGTCAATATCTCCAGCTCTTGGGTCAGTTTGTACTCCTCACGAAACTGCTCACCCAGCAACACCAGGTCACGTGTAGCGTCATGTAACGGGATGTCACTCAGGTACAGCCCCCTTCGTGTAAGATCATCCAAGTTCATGACACTAAACACAAAAATAGAGAAGAGGTAAACAAAGAGAGGAGAAAATCAGTCAAATACTGCTTCATTATTGTTGGTGCAATGGTAATTTTCACAAGGAAATAGCTTGAAATGTTTGATTTGTGTCTGTAGTAGCAGGAACAATGCAGACTTGTGTCTTGTTCTTGCTCATATAAAGAATGAGCATAAATTAAAGAGAGCATAATATAAGAACTGCCAAATCGCCATCTTCCTTTGGGGGCTGAGCAGACTATCTCCAGATAAATGTGCTTCTTGTAGCATGAGGTCAGGCACACCATGTTGTATGATACCTCTCTGGTCAGGTGAATGAGCATGCTCCTCTGTTTCAGCTCCTGTTATTTTCTGTCAGGTGGCAACCTTTTGTGAAAACACCGATCTTGTCCTCAGCAAAGTGTTTTCGATCTGTGACGACAAGATCTCTTGAAACCCTGCTCTCCTGTGTCCAGTATATCACTGGAAATGTCTGATTGTTTATAGTAAGGCCACAGAGGTTAATGGAGTTTACAACAGAAGAACTTACATAATTACCAGTTCCCCGGTTTCTTTATCCCTTTATAAGGTTGTTTTCTCTTGCCATGTGCCTGCACATATGTATATGTTTATAAAACAAAAATACATTTGATTTGATTTGATCTTATATTGATCTTGCTTAATTGGATTTCCGGTGACATGTTTCCTAAAATTCATATTCATTTTCTTTCTGTAGCAGCATTTGCTGTACATGCACATACCACTGTAAATATGTTGTTTTAAAAGACACATACATGCATAGCCATAGCCTGCGTAGCCAATGCTAGATACTGTTTAGTAGGAACAGGAATAATAAGTAACTTATTCCTCTGTGCCACCCATTACAGTCCAAAACTAATGAAGCACTCCACCAATTTAACATCAGTTTACTTGCCATAACAATTACTACTTATCCTGTGAAAACAGTAACATAAGATGTTCTGTTTCACTCTGTGATATATTCCTTCAATAGTCTGAACATGAGCACTATAGTTTATTTTCAGTCAGTATCACATAAACTGCCCTGCGGCTTTAAATACTTGCAGAAACATTAACCTGCATCTAAATTCACTCCTCTTTGGGTAATATTCGGCTCAAAATTAAAGTGCGTTACACAACTCCTCTCTAGTGTGCCATGCTCTATTCATGAAATATTTTGGGCTAAATCGCTTTTATCAGGGTGTTGACTGAGGCTTTTTCCAGTGTCCTTATAATCATTACACTGATCAATCCTGTGATCAATATGTGATCCTGTGTGTGTGTGTGTCTGTGTGTGTGTGATGGAGCAAATTTGACTGATTTGGTTTTGAAAAGAGTAGCCTGAAGAATTAGGTTGAAAGAATACAGAAAGTAAATTGGTGGATATTGAACCTTTTTACCCGTTGATGGGTTAAGACGAAAAAGTGCTGTTTGAGAATATTGTAACATATGATGTCATACTCTGTAGTTTGTAATTTTGGTGAAACTCTGGAGCAATCACATTTTGTAAATAGAACAGTAGTATTTTTGAAGAAAAGAAAAGCAGTAATGTTTTGTATATGTGGTACCTAGCTCGCACTGCTCTGTGACTCACTGTTTTGTGGATGCTCAAAAAAGTTAGGAGATGTTTGCTTTTATATAATTACTGACAAAGTATACATTTGTGACAAAGTTGTGAAGATTTAGGTCTTCACAATAAACAACCTTTGGGCTGAACATCAGAGTTGGGAACAAAAAATACTGAGATGAGCAAAATCACATCAGCGATAACCTTCCAGCATATTATCAATAAACAAAAACAAAACACACAACTTAATTTTACTTTAAATTGTGCTTTATGGATATAGTGGCCTGTAAGTATATAGATGTTTTGGTGTGTATATTAAGCGTATCCTTCTGTCAGGACAGACTGTGGGTTTACCTGGGTGAGCAAAGAAAAAGGATGTTCTCCGCCTCTGGCAAGTAAATCATCTGTCCTTTCAATCTCAGACAGCTGATCTCCACCCCCGTCAGCTCATCCTCGTTCTCTACAGTCTCCACATTCAGCAGGCCCTCCTGTCAGGATTACATCACACTTATGAATATTTCATTGCATGTTCTTCTCTAAATCTGTCTCAAAACTGGGCACCAGTTCAGCTCACTCTTTATTTTTAAATCTCTCCATTTCTTTTCCCTTTAAAGTGCATCATTTACCACTAGATAGCATTAGTTCAGATTTTATGTGTAACTCCTTTTTCTTATATCATGGCTAATGTAAGAAGTACACACTCTAATTTCTCACTAAGATCACAAGCTCACAATTTGCTTCACTGTCCTTCTCCTGTCCTTTCGCAGTTCCTCAATTTGACATTTAGACCATTGCACTTTTACATCAATATAAAATTCTACATATGAATTTCTTTGATTAATTGCTCATGCTCAATGATCTCTGCATGCAAACAATTTCACCATAACAGTACTGATGAAACCCACAGAGTCAAATATTATGCAGCATCTAAAAATATCAGAGAGCTCATCAATATTAATATAGAGAACTATAAACACATTGTGTCATGTACAATCAAACCATGTTTTGATCATTTAAACTTGGGTCTGTTTCAGTGTTTTTTGCCTCCTGGAGAAGTATTTGAACATAACAAAAGTAGTGATGTGATCAGCCACCTACACTATTGTGCTTGTCATATCTACCTTACTTCGCAGAACGAAGACAGTGTTGATGTGGGAAAGGATGCCATGAAAACTGAAGTCAATGTGAGGACGGACCAAAGAAAAAACTGAAGGGAGGATACAGGTACCAGGCTGGAGCTGGGGAATGAAATAAAAATATGCCCATTTCAGTCAAAAAGATTTGTTTATCTGTGCAATTAATTACCACAGTATTCACTGTGAAACACGCTTTAGATATAATTAGATGCAGAAGTGCACCTGTGGCAGGACTCGATAAATGGCGTTCCCACATTGTGTGAGCATCAGGTCCTTGTCAAACATGAGGTGGAAAGGGAAGGCCTTGCAAAAGGTGTATGGACTGATCCGAGTCTCCTGCGTTCCATTTTCCTCGAAGCCATCCAGGTCCTCATAGAAAGCCTCCTCCTCTGAGTCCTTCTCCTCAATGAGGAACTTGATGTGGTCGCACTCCTCACTTTTTGGTTGGATCATCTGTATTAGATGAAATAAATTACATAATTGATTGAAGTTAATCGCGTCTATATTGTGGCACATGGTAGTGGCAATACAACATTTTTAATTGTTTATTTCACCTTTGCAATATTTGTGTCACTAATATTATCTCATTAATATTACTATCAATCACAAGTCTTTCATTATAAAATTAGGAGGGTATAAAATGACATTATTCTGTGGATTTATGGGCATAAGGTGTGCTGACGTCAAGCTGCTGTCTCTGCACCCTGTTGCCACAGCAACAGTGGCTAATATTTCCAGAAATTGGGTGTCACATTTGGAGCATCTGCCATTTTCTGTTCTTTCATTACACACACAATTGCTGAAAAATATTATCCTTGTCTGTACAATATGATTAGGTTTGAGAGAAAATGTCACTCACTTATGAAACAAAGAGGAAACTCCAGCCAAAGTACAGTAGATGTTTGAGAACATAATGCACTCACTGGTGTAGATTACAGACTGTAATTTGTTGGCTGAATATTAACATACAAATATAGATACCAATGACAGTTTGACATCTTGATGTTCCAAGTCTTTTCACTAGTTCAGACAAAATCTAATGTGGTTGAGCAAATGAGGCAAGGTAAAACAAATCATGAATCTCTCCTCAGGATTAATTATCTATAAAATATGCAGTTGATGGCCAATTTAAATTCAGCAACAGCTAGTCAAAGTTGAAATAAAATTATTAAAGAAAAAACTCCCCAAAAGATTCTCAACACCTCCAAGCTAGAGACTCTATAACTTAGATCTAAAAATATCCTCTGACTCACAGACATTAGCCAAAACCTCACTGCTGAACTGCAGTTGTCACGGCGAAGCACTGTTCCCATTTTGGATATTTTGGAACTTTCTGTTGTTAAATCTCCACTTTAAAACCTTTTCAATTATATTCTGAGACACAAATTTACACATCTTGACACAAAGGATTACAGGGACTAAAAGGCTTCATAGAATGTTGTACCATAAATTAGAGATAAACTGTGAGAAAAAGTCATCTCCATTCATCACTGGAAGCAGAGAGAGCCAGAGCTGTGGGTTCACTGTGCACAAAAAAGGAACAAAAACAGCAAAGCAGACCTTCATCTCTATCTCTGTTCCGTGGATTTGCTGAGCTACAGTTTTAATGATGCCGATCACAATGTCTTGCAGGCCTTCTCGCTCCGAGTAGTAGTGAAGAATCAGATTGTTCCCCTTCTCGGCATCAGTGCAGCGAAATGAGGGAGCCCTCATCCCGGGATAAATAGTGCCCAGGTGGTCATGTAGCGCATCCAAATTCTGAAAATTTTGATTAAAGATAAAATATGCAACATTCAATCACAGCACATTTAATTAAAACCTGGCTAAGGTACAAAGACATTAAAAGGGCACTCCCATTGTTTACTGTCACATTTTTGTAATGATGAGGGACTTGTAAAAAGTAGCTTTAAAAAATTTAATGTTTAAAATAGAGACAGTAGAGGGTGAGATGCCCTGACTTTTAGTTCCTTGTATGAGTCAAGCTCCAAAAATACTGCATCCTAGATATCGCATTATCAAACACAATAGCATTTTTATTTTGACCTTCTTGCACAGTTCATTGCTACATTAGCATAACACACCCAGATCTCCAGTCAAACTGTCATAGGTTTACTTGCATTGTGGGTAATTTAGGTGCCAGGTTTTAACATGGAGGAATAATGCATGGACTAAAAAGTTGTATCTCATTCTGCTACATCAATTTTTATCTTTTTTTTTTTTTTTAAATGTACACTCTGAGTCCAACGATGTAGAAGAAACGTAATGATAAATCAGAGCAGTCCTCGTAAAAAAAATCCACCCAGCTGCCGAACCACAAAAGAGAGAGCCTACCTGCAGGAATTCACGAACATTTGACCCCAACACTCGCAAGATGGTGTCATATCCTGACTCCTGGCAAAATTCAAAAAACATCTTCCCAAACATCTGCAAGATGTCACCTGCATTTATCTCTGAAATACAGGATAGAGCTTATTAATAGTTTAGCTTGTGATACAGGTTGCAATTATGTCATGAAGCTCCATTTGTAATATATATTACATTTAATGTTTTCATTTACAGTAATAAAAAATGTTGTCACTCACTGAGAACTTTACTTGCAGCCGCAACTAGATCATATGTTTTGGCATCATCATATATGATCCGAACCAGGAACTGACCCTCAATATCAAGCTGAGCCTCCCTCCTGGAAACAAGGTGAGGCTGTTACTCATGAGCCACAGCAAATGTTAAAGCAGAAGTTAACAATCATTGCAGGCAACTTCTTCAGACAACTAATGGCTTCGCCTTTTTGTTTTCTATTGCTGCATGATTCACAGAGGGATTTCTGTTTACAGTAACAAGTCAATAACAACTGTTCTTATTTCTTATATAGTTCTTATGCTCTTATTTATGGCCAGTCAGTGAGAGCTCTCTTAAAAAGTTTCAAAACTACACTGTGAAAGTAGTGTAGTGAAAGAGTAGAGATAATCAGATTTGGATCAACTGCATAGTGCAATTTGCTATTTATACCATTGACAATCCAATTTTTAAAAAAACATGAAAAACCTTAATGAGAAGCTGATTACTACTGTTTAACTGAAAAAACAAAAATGATTTACAGGCCTGACCAGTGAGCGCCATTTTATCAGAACCTGTAACAGCTGAGAAAACATACCAAGCCTTGAAAGAAAATAAGAATTCATTCCTAGATCACTCAGCTCATCAAGTCTGAAAACAGACCAAACCTGATAAATTGTGCATTAAATAACAATGAGTTACATTAGGAGATGCTGCACAACTATATAGTTCTTTTGTGGTGGCTGGAGAATGGCCACATTGAAAACATTTACACAAGGCCACTGCTGCTGTTTTTTTTTTTTTTTTTTTTTCCCCCTTCTTTCCTTTTTAGGCAAGTTCAGGTCGAGGGCAGTTAAGACTACAAATGAAAAATAAACTTGGATTGAACCAAACTATTTGACATGCTGAAAAAAATGACATGTTGACATGAGGAAAGGAATTACTACAATTGTCCGCAAAGTTGTAACTGTAAGCAACATTGCTCTAAATAAACACATTTTAAGTGGGATCTTCTCTGTGAGGGGATTTCATTTATTGTTTGTTGGACTGTAGTGTGGTGCGTTCTACATAATACATATTATTCATACTCAATATGCACAGTAATTATAACGTTTTCATAAATGAAGCAAAAAAAAAAAAAAAATGCTGTTTCCAGCTTTGTGACAGTGCACTTTTAGATAACAACAATGGATTTTGAATTATTAATTTAA
Source organism: Rachycentron canadum (assembly GCA_038496675.1). Classification (NCBI taxonomy): domain Eukaryota; kingdom Metazoa; phylum Chordata; class Actinopteri; order Carangiformes; family Rachycentridae; genus Rachycentron; species Rachycentron canadum. Next base: position 11,072,033 of record CM076650.1, on the reverse strand, counting down.
CTTACAATGTTAAATAATTCTGTCAATCCATGAAGGGACACGTTATGCTTAAAGTTTAAGTAAGTGTAAAACTCCAAATACTTTTCACTTAACAGTGACATCATTGCGTCGGCTTGAAGAGTGCAACTTTTAGGTACTTCACTTGACTACTTTAATCTTATGCTATTTCAAATTTTTACTCTGCTCCATTCCATAATGAAATAGTGAACTTTTTAAATCCACTACATTTATCTAACAACATTAAAAAAACAGCAGCTTTACGCTAGTTACCTTGCAATTTTTTTTCCAAAGAAACAAGAAAATAGAAATGAGTTCCACATCAACCAGCAACAACATTAAAATGTTAGTTATATATTAGTAACAAATCAAAAATGATAATACAGTACACACAGAGCCCAGTTTCTGCACAAGTACTGAGGATATTTTTAAGCACATTTTGCTGATCAGACATGAATATTGTCACTTTTAATACAGGAGCATTAATAAAGCTACTTCTAGTTCAGTGAGGGAGGTAAATACTTATTTCGCCAATGCTGCCTTTCCAGGCTACAATCATAGGAGTGAATGACTAAAAGAGAAGTTGCTGTCAAACAGAATTTTAAACATGAGATTTTTTATTCTACTAAGTTTGTCTGAGTTTCAGTGTGAGGCTGCAGAGGATGAAAGTTAATCATTACAGGAAAAGCAAATGTCTGTATCTCTGCTGGCAACACACTGACATAGTGTGATCTGAAAGTAAACTAGCTGTAGAGTAGGCCTGTGTTGTATCCTTGTTGTGGTTTGGTTGGCCGCTGTGTGTAACCTATGAAACCAACCAACGGAGCTGAATAGTAAACACATGATCCCACAAACTCACTTGATGTCTTCCCACACTTCCGGGCCATAATTCCTTAAAACCAGGAGCTCCAAGGCGTGATTCACAAAACCATACTGTGGATTTATGGAAAACACGAGCAACGTAAATATTATTTCATGCAAACAGTTTTTCATCAAACACACATGGACACTGGATTTTACGCCTCAAAACACATTTGCAACCCGTATCATAGGCTTAAAATAAACCCGCGTGTAGTTTTAATTCAACTACTGTTATTTTACAGTAGACTATATACATATTATAGTGTAACGGCTAAATAGTAGTCTAGTAACAGGAAATGTCTAATGCGTCGCGCCGCGTCAATAACAGCCTATTTTACCAGCGTTAAACCGCAATACAAACTCGGTAATTACATACCATGGTGACAGCTGCTCTTCCTTTTCTCTTATTTTTAAGCAAAAACCGTTGAATCTGACACAACCTTCATCGTTTGGTACAGATGCTGAGTGTCTCTGCGTCCATTCCCCGTTTCTTCCCTCAGGAAGTGAATGGCAGCGCGTCTGGCCAATAGCAGACGAGAGACGGTCTTACGTAAGCCATTCTCGACCAATGAGAGCAAGCTGTCCAACTGATGCTGGAGGAGCTAAAACCTCGCACTCTGACACTTAATACGCAAAAAGTATTTTCTTTCAAAAATATATCCTATATATGAGAAATATATAACATATATATCAACATATATCGTATTTTGTTACTTAAAATGACTTACATATTACCAATGAATATAAAGAGGCTAAATATGTGTATGTATACAGGAATGTATATATGTATGTATGTATGCAGCCTGACCCATTAATTAAACTGAAACTGATGGGGTTTTTTTCCCCGGGAAAAGTAGTAATGCCTGTCACATAATTGCAGGTAGTAAATTTAAGAAAATAGAAATGTAAACAATTACATTTAAATTGTAATTAAGTACATTACATAAGGAAAATAAACTTAGATACTTTCCACCATTGCATATCTTGTCATCATAGTTTGTATCTATAGCCCAATCCAACATTGTAAATCTTCTGTATCGTGGAATACTCTATATTGTAAAGGCAGTCACTTAAGTCTGTTAATATCAATATTTATTGCACTTTGATTACAATAATGATTAAAGCACATCATTATGAGTGATAGTAGAACATTCATTGTATTCTTGTGTCATATGCCCCTTTATGGGAAAGTAGTGCTATGATACTCAAGTAATAAATACAGTATAAACATGTGTACAGTGAGGAAAAAGTAAAAATACATTACTTATAGTAAGAAAATTGGATCTTGGAATGCTTTATATGTAGTAAATGGAGGTTTAAGTTACATATTCTTACAAATATATACTGAGTTAGAATCACGTACCCCTGGAAGAAATTACTGACATATAAATTCATATTGAACTAGAACTAAAGAAAAGAAAGCTGGTGAAAATAACAGAAAAACAGTTTGACACTAACATCTGTGATCCTACCTGACTCTGCCTGCCATTAATCCATTCAATATTATAATATTTCATTCAGCTTTATTCTTCTTTAGCCATATTCTTTGTCATGAAATTCAATTTGAATCTCGATTCCCTCTCCCATCCCATTAGGCAATGTGATTTAGCAGGTACCTGATCTGGACAGATGTTAATGGACGAATAGATATTTACAGACAACAACCTTGACAAGAGCGATCACTCTGATTAACAACATCACATTGAGAATCAACATCCAGAATGTATTTCTCTACCATATCTACATTATGGAAGATGATATATTCAAATTTCCTCTCAGATCTGCAAATCAAAGATGAATAACTTTAAACAACAAAATGTACTTCTTAAGTGATATTTTTGTCTCAAAATCTTTCATTGACAGTCTGTGGTGGGAGCTTGAAAACAATTTAGAGAGATGACTCATTCTGATAGAAAAATTAGGAAGTGAGCATTAATTTTCACTACAACTGTAAAATAGATAATTGTACAGAGGCAAGGCTCATGTTTGACAGCAAACTGACATCTCTGTAAGCTGTAAGAGTTGATAGAGAGAGACTGATAGACAATATAATCAATAGCTAAATAACCCAAAATAAAATATACATGGTGTTTGCACTGTATTCACTCAATACATTTATATTTCTTTATAACTAATGCTTCTGGGCTGTGCAGCAGCCTGACTTCCTCTCAGAGTCAGTTTTGAAGGAGAAGGCCTCCAAAAAGTAACAAACACCAGGGATGTCTTCTGGGAAGTTGGCCGGAAGCTCCTGTCTGCTCCTGGGAACAAAGACAAACTCTGGGCGATCCTTCAGCAATCTGGGACAAAGCGCACACAAATTAAACATGAATCTAAAAACATTGTGGCAAATTACACAAGAAAAAAAGTTTCCTGACTAGAGCACTTTGTTTTGTTTTTCTCTACAACAATCACTTGTACTTGTTTTTTGAGTCAGGGCATATGTTTCTATGATAGTTGTGAAGAGTTATTATTAAGCTATTTTTATTAAAATTATCATTGTGGTTAATGATAAAACCACAACATATAAGTTGCATTTGCAGAGTTGCATCACCTGTGGGTTGTAGGGCTGATATTGATTTTTCTTGGTTGGCTACAGGATTCAAACTTGTTGGCCAGTGTGACATTGTTCCCAAAAAGGCAGTAGCGTGGCATCTTCACCCCTACTACACCAGCCAGAACTGAGCCCGTGTGGAGGCCAATACGCATCTGGAAAAAACATTCAGCACAAATCAGAACTGGACCCAACTCGCTTACACTGTATGAGCATAGAGTTGGTATTGCTATCAGTATAGCTCCTGAATAATCCTACTGTGCACATGATGAAATCAATAGCCGACTTTTAAAGGGTAACTCTGGTGATAGTCCATATTTTTTATTGTTAACAAACTTCACAAAAGTCAAAATTTTATTTAAATCATAGCAAACACTGTCCTACTGCTATAAACACTCAGCAGCACACCAAATCTGCAGTTAAAAACAGTCCCCAACCAATACTTAATTTACTCCTGTTTAAAGGTAGTTGGCATTTATGAGTAGGTCCACATTTTGTTTGTATCTGCCATTTGCATGAAGCTACTATGCTCATCCACAGTTGCTGGTGGTAATGTCTGAACAAATGGAGGAGTGTGCCCACAAATGCAGTGAAGAAGAAAAGCAACTAATCATGAATGTGCAGTAAGTGATGTATGAGAACACCTTAAAAACTCAACTTTGCATATTTAAATGGAAGGAAATCAGTTATCAGTGGGAGTTAATGGATTTGGGAATGGGAGTATACAGACTATCATGTTGGTTTTGATCTTTTCATGGGATTTTTGTGGCAGCAACACCATACCATCGATCTACTTTGTAGTCAAATGTCTGAGGATGCCTTAAAACTTGTGATGAATAAACTTTCAGTCACTTTTGCATTCAGTCTGACAGAGAAACCACAATTTCCTTTCAAATGGAAAACATTAATATGAAAACTCTCTTGGATTGTTGTTATGTAATTATAATGAAAGAGGAGTATTACAGTATGCAGTACTTGACCCTCACCTGTATTGGGTCTCCAGTTGGTGTCATGACTTCATCTGAAAGCTCCATCATCTTTAAGGCCATGAGTGCAATTTGGACAGCGTGAGTCTCACTCTCCTTGTGTAGGCCACCAGCTACACAATACGCATCACCAATGGTCTCCACCTGAACACAGTGGAGGATCATTACAATGAGTTTTAACCAATCAAACGAGACAGAAAAAAGAAGCTGTTTGTGTCCCCTTCCACCCAAAGTCAAGGGCTCCCTTAACTTGATTAAATATGTGCTTTCCCATGAAGACAATGGACCCTGAAGGGAATGACAAATGTGATCTCTGATTAAGAATCTGACGTGCTCTTCATCTTGCAGTACAAGACAGAGGAGAAGAAACACGGAGTAATAAAACTTAAATTGTAATAGTGGTTGATCCCTGGTCATATTAAAAAGTCCAGAAGCGTTTTGTCTTCCTATTCTTCGCCTTTGTACGTGTAAATCTGGACAGCAAAGCACTCAGCAGCTATGTGGCAGAGACAAAGTGAAACTATTTTTAGACTCATACATGTGGAGTGGAAACAGGGTCCTGAAGGAACCTCTGACTTCCTAGCGTTTTACGAGATATTTGTCAAATACACTGCTCTGTCTGTTATACTTCCATGACACTTTGATTACATTATCCAACCTCCCTGTAGATTAACAGTCCCTGGCAGACACTGGGGCAGTTGAGTTACAGTGGGTCCCTTCAGTCCTTTGGAATTTATAATTGTTAAACATTTTATTAAAAATTAAAATCTGTGAAGGCATTTAATGAAAATTATTCACCTTAACACACCTTAGGCTAGTACCTGACATAAGGTATTGCACATTTTTTGTCAAAAGAAAAAAAAAGATCTGATTTTGAATCTGTCAGTCACTATAGCATTATACTTTTTAATTCTTAAGTTTTTGAAAGGTGTTTATTTCGATGTAAACAGCTACAGCAGTCTTTATTTTAGCTACCGACTGAGGCATGGAGGACACTGAGGTCATGTGCTCTGGGATTTAGGGGGTTTAATGATGAATTTACTCATGTTGGTTCTTCTATATCTACATGAAATATCTCAATATCTCAATATCTCAAAATGTGACTGTTTTTAGGCAAAACAAAAAGTTAAACTAAGAAAATAAGAAAATATAACTATTTCAATAAGTTAAAATATCAAGGACTTAGTATTCTCTAGTGCTGTTACTCACTTTTTATGCTTGTCTGCAGAGAGATGCATTGAGATGCATCTAAATATTTTGGAGACAAAATGTACAGAAAATATGACTGAATTATTAAACTAAAAAATAAAATCTGAAATTTTATATTTTATATTTTCTGTTATTTGCTATACGCTTGAGAGAAAAATTTTGAATATGTTTAACTTCTAACAGCAGCTTCACTGACTTTAGGGAGGTATGTCCTTCCAGTATGTTCCATTAACCTACCTTATAAACATCAAGCTCCCCACAGTGGTGGTCAAACCTGGTGTACAATTCATTGAGCATGGTGATCACTTGCATTGGGGTACAGAGGGAGCACACAGCCGTGAAGCCCACAATGTCAGAGAAGAGCATTGTAACCCTTTCAAACTTCTTGGCCTGAACCGTTTGTCCCTGCCATAGCTGTTGTGCCACAGTGCCAGGGAAAATGGAGAAGAGGAGGTCCACTGTCTTCTTCTTCTCCTCCTCCAGTGCTTGGTGAGCATGCTCCAAGGCTGCCTTGGCCTTCCCCAGACGCTTCTTCAAACCGTCCTGGGCTTTGGCCTGTTCACCAACCAGAACTACATCACGCAGTGCGTTATGGATAGGGATGTCTGACAAGTAGAGGCCGCGGCCTGTTAGCTCCTCCAGCTTATCCACACATGGTGAGCCCAGGAACAAGATGGCATTGGACTCTGAAACGTAGATCATCTGACCTTTAAGGTCCATGAGCTGAAAGGAAAATCATATGATGAGAAAAGTTCATTTACTGGAAAGCTAGTTTGAATTAGGGTTGAACTGTCCTCACAGCTAAATGGCAGAATATGTAGAGCACATACTGTTGCAAAAGACAAATTTTTTTAAATGGACTACAGAATTAAGAAAAAAAACAACAAAATATATAAAGGATGTTTTAAAATAAGCATTGTACACATACATAAACTCCCTCAAGGCATGTTGGAATTTAAACCTTAGAGAAAAGAAAAGCAAACTGGCTGTTTGCATGGTATTTATGAAACAGCAGCTGTATGCAGCTGTCTGTCAGTAAACAAAGCCAAAAGGTTTATTTATGTTCCAGTGGAGCACAAATTCAGACTAGTTAATTATTAGATGAATTGTCTTGACATTTGGTACAGACATAGATTCCTCTTAAGGGATGAATCCTAGTGACTTCTGTGACCCCTTGACCTTTCACCTCGGACCACCATGAGATTAACATTTCAGAGTTATAACAACAGTTATAACAACAGTAGCTATAGGGAGAAATACAACTCCAGAAGTAGTTTGAAGATTGCAACATAATTAATTTTGAATGTGCTACTTCCGTTGACATTTCAGTCATGTTTGTGGATAGTGGACTTGTCAAAGGATTGATACGGTGTCTACTCTAGGTGGACAAGATTGAGACACTTTCTTTCTGTTCATAGATTACAGATCTTTTTTTTTTTTTCTATTTTTTTTTTTTTAACTGGACTCTGTGGACAATAAAAGTTAAGGTGAAACTACCACTGGTGGACTGGTGTTGTAGTAAATAGCAAAGCCTCTCTGACCAAATGTCATCAGCCATTACACCACTGACTCACTGACACTTTTTTCTTGTCATGACGACCAATGGCAGTGCACCCTTACATAAATAGCACAAGCATAGCTGTGCCTTTGATGGATGAAATGGTTTGACATTTGCTTCTGATCTCCATTGGGGGTATAATCTTGATCTCTACCTCAGGCCAAGTGCACCACTAATAAGCCCAACTGCTTATAAACAGCCTGATTTATTTATTTATTTTTTTACCTCTATTTACTCGATTTAATTTTAACAGAGTGATCAGAAGACCTCATTAGTTGCTGACACCACTTTCCAATTTATATCTCGCGGACATTACAACATACCTTCCCTGTGTTGTCTGTGGTGGAGCCTCCATGCTTGATTCGAATGATAAACTGCGTGTTTAGCATAGTCAGAATACCCTGAAAGGTACATTTGATCTGGGGAGAGACAATAGAGAAGTGTTCTTGGAAGGTAGCAGACCGCCTCAATCCATCCTTTCTGGTCAGTCTCTTCCTGAGCCCATGTCCTATTTGAACCAGAACCAAGTCCTGGTCCAGGATCAGATGGAAAGGGAAAATGGTGGAGAACAGAGTGGTAGGAAGGGTCCCAGCTGAGGTAGCCCGCAGCGGACTGGGGCTCAGATTTTTTGCATCCTTAACAACAACTGTGTATAGAAGACTGGGCTGGGGGCTGGACTGCAAGATGCTGTCTTTAGCACTGGGGGGGTCCATCAACACATCCACAGTGGTGTGATACAGCAAGCGGGCAGCAGCTTTGATGACTCCAGGGAAAAAGAGCTGAGTGGTCGGGTGGGGGTTGAAGAAGTAGACAGTAAGCAGACCCGGATCCTTGTCTAAGCACAGAACCGAAGGTTCGTTTACATAATCTTCTCTGTCCGGGTTGGGCAGCGTGCTGCTCTGCTTCAACAAGACATTGAAGCTGTTGAGGAAGTCGTGGAGAGCTCCTCCAACCACCTTTAAAATGTGTCTGTCCTCCTCATAACACATGTTGAAGAGCTCCTCGCCAAGAGAAACTTTCAGAGCTTCCATTGGGATTGCTGCCAGATACATGAAGGGAAACAGGTGAAGATGGGAAGCCCACAATATCCAGAATTTTAAAATGAAAATGACATGTTTTGCACAATGAATTTCAGATTTGACATTACCTGTTTTGGTTGAGTAAATGTTTATCATTTCCACTAAATGCTCCGGTTCATCACTGCAGCTCTGATTGCCTGTGCAGCAAATTCTTGGACTGGAGAGACAATAAACATTGAGACACACAAACCAGAGCTCGGTGGACTATACTGTTCATTTACCGGAAAACAGATTGGTAGAGCTGCAGCTTTCTTTTAGTTTCACGATCTTTTAATCTGTCAAATGTTCAGTTTAGTCAGAAAAAGTGAATAATGTTCCAGCCCAGGTTGATATCTTCAAATGTCTTACTTTGTCTGACCAACAGTTCAAAACTAAAGGTAATTTACTGACATAAAAAAAGGGGAAAAAACACATTTAAGAAGAAGCTACGAATTTATTTTTAAATCAACAATTGAAATAGTTGCATTTTCATTTGCGCTATATATCAGACTATGAATATGTTGATAAAAGTATTGAGAATTTCTGCTTGATATAGTTATAGTCATGTGTTTTCAGCAGATGTGTAAGGGTTGACTCTATCTCCAGGTATCCATAGCAGCCTGAGTCTGCATCAGGCCTTACTGATGTTCTCATTAGTATCAGTGTAGTAAAGAGAGTAGCAGAGGAAATAAGGAATCTTGAAGCAAATAGAGGGTCAAATGAGGCTGTGGCATCTTAGTATCATTTCAGCTATGATTGTAATACATGCCATGGTGTAGTAGTGGCAGTGTAGGCCTATAATTTACAGTAGCTGTAGTGGTAATTGTGGCAGTCTAGAAGGAGCATTGTTGCTATTTGTTATTGATGTCTTGAAAAAAAAACAACAAAAAACACGTTACCTTTCAGGATCTCTGGCGTGATCTGATAGTCTCATCATTCGATGGAGAGCAGTGTGCAGTCTTTGAAACTGTGACAAAGTGTTCACCAAGTTAAAGGTCATCGCCTGGTAAGACTTAAAAGCCGCTTTAATTACAGAGGCATCGTTAAAATAAAGACAGCAGTATCACCACATCCCTGTCTCAAGTCAATAAACACACACTGCGCGGATGCGTAAAAACCGACGTGCGGCAAACCAACCGCTGCAGAGTCAAATTAATGCCATTTATTTGGTTATCATTTATGCAAACAAAGCATGTTAGTGGCATGAAGTGAATTAACATATGCGTTTTTTCTTACTCACCTCAGGGCATGCTAATTTTCGGATGCTCTCCCCAAGTGTGTGCAGGTTAACTTTGGCTCTGCTTGTCTTCTGCCGAGGGAGACCCTCACCTATTTTTCCATGCACGTCCTTAGAAATAGGCAATAAATCCGCGTCGTCAGCTGAGCGCTCCTCTGAGTCTCCGAGCTCATTATTGTTGGCGCTGCTGGAGAATGGACACTCTCCGGATATCTTCAGTTCTTTCAGCTTCGCGCAGAACATCTTGCCCGCTGTAATCTCTCCCGGCTCTTCTCTCTTATCTAATTTCGGAGGGAGACAGTCCTGGTCGAGCAGCTGCGGTCTCTGGGAGAAATGCCATCATCTGGTGTGCTCATCCAGGATGTAGCTCTCCTCCTCGCAGACCGCTGATTCAAATGATCCGCACCAAAGCAGGAGACCACATACAAAATTCATTGAAAAATGCATGGGCAACTATCCTTACCAAAGCCAATGAGAAACTGGAGAGAAAAGGAGCACTAGGCCAATCCATGCGCAAGCGGGGCTGGTGGAGCTGAACAACCTATCAGCAATGAGAAATTATTTCCAGGCGACTCCACGCATGCAACGGACTTTTCTTTTTTTTCCTTTTTTTTTCTCCCTTTTTTTTTTTTTTTAAATTTAGATCAGTGTTTGGACCGAGTCCTGCCTAATGAAACTGTTCCCCCATAAACTAACCGCGCGTCTATTATATTCCCATAAGGACTCCCAGTGTGCGTGCCTGTATTGCCAAGTGTGTTTTCGTATTGCTGTTTTCCCCACTATGTTCTTACGAAACACTCATCATTATACACCCTGACTGTAAAGTGACACCTGTCTGATGTTTAAGATCGTAAATAATAAGGCTTCCTCACCAAGTTGTGCTTATTTAGGGCAGAAAGGCTCAAACATCAGGTTCACAAGGTCTCCTCTGTGAGAGAGAGGGACTTGTCCAGCCACAGTCCTGCTCCTCTGTTCCCTTTCCTGGCTTCTGAACAGGTGAAGCACAGCGTGTTCCCTCATCGTCGATGTTCTGTATGGCTGCAGTTAATTATTTTCATTGACAATCAATTTGTTCAAGTCAATTAGATGTTTGTTGAAGGAAATGTTAAGAAATTGTGAAAACCGTCCATCCCAAAACCTCAGAGCCCAAGGTAATGTCTTCAGAGTAGTCTACTTGTTTCTAAACCCAGAGGACATAAAGTCAGTTGTTGCATCAACTGTTGCTTGAGGAGTGAAAAGGTTTTATGAAGCATTTTCTGGCTTCAGAGAGAGAAGATGAACGGCTTCAAATGAGATCAGGTGAGTCAGCACCGGTCCTTGGTTGAATATCTGACCAAACTGTTGGCAGTGGAGTTGAGTTTTGGGTAACGTAGGTAATGTAGCAGCTTGTGACAAGAATAGTTGGAATAAAAACAGAAGCTATCCCTTTTCAAAATTTTGAAAATTGTCCACCGTGAGTCCCACGTCAGTGAAGTCCTGTGCAGGTCTGTTGTCTGTAGTTGCAAGATGTTCTGTTTTGCATGGCTTGAATTATGTATGGCCATATTTATGAGCATCTTATTAGCATTGTGATATTATTAGTTGTAGTTACTAACTAACACTGTCCTGCGTGTGTTTGCTGTGTCACACAAGCATTTTATTGATTTTAACTACTTCTACTTTTAAACTACTTCTGTTAATATTTTATTCAGATTCATGTTATGTTTCCAAAAAGTCTACGTCATATCCTGCTGCATCATGCTGTTCTTCATGGCTAATGTGTGTATAATGTGGTTGTTAACATTTGGATTTTGTTATATTGCTTTGCTTGGTTAGAATTACTGAACAGTGGATGTTTTATTATTTGCTGCTTCAACATTTTACTGTTTACTGTTATGCTTCAATCTTAACACTGTGTTTCTGTCATTTCCCCTTTGGCATTTTACCCTATTTTCATATCATTGGTTTTAGAATTTCTTGCCAAAAAATCTCACTTAAAAAACCTTCGGTAAGATAACCCAGGAACATTTGGGGTTTTTTTTTTTGTTTTTTTTAAAAAATTATATCTGTAATATTAGCATGTTTCATGCCAAAATTCAGGTCAAAAGTACAGCACTGCCGGAGATAAGGCACTTGACTTAGTGCAGGAAAATACTTTGTTTTTGATGCACCTCAGTGAGTAGATGTTGTGGCAATGTTGGTGGAATAGGAACTCCACCATCATTGTTTAATCAAGAATTCAGTTATTGCAAACAAAAGTGTTGTGATATGATGGTTGGCTTGATTTTTTTTTGTGTGCCCAGTGTGAAGGTCATAAACATTGTGAGACCTCATCACACATGCGTCAGTAGCTAGTCTGTTGCACCTATTCCACATATAGACTCCACCTTGACATTTCTGGTAAATTTGATGTAGGCTACACGTATAAAGGACCTAAAATATGTAGACATAAGAAACGGTTCTTACACTGCTTGTTGGCCTTGTTTGGTCTGGAAAAAATGTAACTGTCTAACATAATAAATCCATTTCAGAGCTTAAATAATGAACAGCTTTGTCATTTGGGAGTTGGAGTCATTTCTCACAGGATAACTCTAGATTGGCACACTGCTTACGCTGGCTGCCTTTCAACAACAAGGGCCAGGATGTCACTCCCACATAATAACAAAAAGCCTATAGGATCGAGACTAAAGGGGATCCCTATCATTTAGCAGCAGATGTGGATAGGACAATTGGTATGTTACTCATTGAACTGTTGTTTTCTCACTATGCTGACAAATGATCTTTTTAAAGCATTTGTGTATGCTATTCTATCTATTGTGTGTTATCCAAATGCAAGGCCCTGTCAAACAAGCCCAGTATTAAAGGCCAGCTCAAGGCACTGACATTTTAGAGGTTAAATTAAAGGGGACTTATTCTTTTCACAAGCACATTTACTTGAAAGCATGCCTTGTTAACCAAATGAATCAGTTAGACTGTCAATTTTATTGATATTGTACAATAACACAAATGACAAATTTGCCTTGGAACTTGAAACTGCACAGCATACAACATCCTCTTTTCCTTGGATTCTCAAATTGAATATAATAAATAATAAAGTTACAACACCAGGACCCAGAGGAGATAGCACCAGCTGCACTGGCATGAACAAACCTCTTTGCCATGATTATCTACAACATGGACCTTCTAATCTGTGCCCAGGTCAGACAGTGAATTAAGATTCAGGACCAAAAAGTCTCGCTGTTGCAGACACTTGGATTTGCTTTGTGTCCTATTGTTACTCTCGTACTCTTTCAAGTGTAAAAACGAGAGTGCAACTGGAGCTGAAAGAAAAAACGGTAGGCTCTAAAGCATCTGTCCTACAAAATAAGCAGCGCTGACCCACACCGCAGTCAGGACTGCGTTATGTTGAACCATTTCTCTCTCTCTCTCTCTCTCTTAGTCCTCAAAGACCATTTCAGTAACTGAGGGAAGCAGAAAAAGTCAGCAAACATGTCTGATAGACAGATTAGGAGAATATGGGCCCCTGCACAGACAGGTAAAAGGCTCTGGACCCCTCCAATATATGACCCCTGGACCAACAGAGACACAAAATAACTGCAAATTTGTGGTCCATTTTAGATGGTCATTTTGTGTGTCTTTGTAGCCAATTTTGTCTCTTCCATCACTTTGAGCCTCCAGATAGTTGTTTTTTGTGTTTTTGTGGTCATTTTGAGTATCTTTGTGATCATTTTGTGTGTCCTTGTAGTCGTTTTGTGTAATTTTATGGGGAATTTCAGTTTCAGTTTTTGTATACTTTGTTTGCTACAATCTAAAAATATTCACACTGTGTATAAAAGTGCATCATATTGTATAAACTGATCATATAGTACAAAAACTCATAATCTTTTATTATTAGTAACTATAGTTGTGCAATGTAGCAGATTAGAAGCATGAAGTACAGGACAAATACTTTAACTGTGTTTAATTACAGTGACTGAGTAAATTTAGTTAGTTTCATTGCAAAGGTTAAATTGGGCACAATGTTGAACTCACTTCTTGTTTCATTGAACTATTTGTCTCTGAAGTTGTCCTGGGGTGAACCCATTAGCAATGGGGAATGTCTGAGGACCAGGATCCAGAGCTCATGCCTCAGTAGGAGACCAATGATGTGAAGCTAAGGTCATTTGATATCCAGAGGCAAAAGATGTGGATGTTACATCAAGATATTTCAATGGGTCACACTGTTCCAGTTTTTATGGTTAATTACCCCCAAGTTCTCTGCTGTTTGTGAAGAAGATTACATTATTTTTAATGACAATAAAATAAAATACACAAATTCAAACATCAGGAGCAGACATGCTGCATAAGGTCAATTTAGCATATCACAGTTTTAATTGTTTTTGTCTCTTTCTTACACACACACACACACACACACACACACACACACACACACACACACACACACAGACACACACACAGACACACAGACATGTATAGTATAAATTACTTTTACTTAGCTACTTAAAAAACATATGGCTTAAATTTATTTGACAGAGACTTTGCTTGATGATCACTCCTGATGTTTAAACTCACGATTTAACTATCCCTACTTTATTGGGAAACAACATTTATAGGCTGCTTTTTGTCCAAATGAATATTAGGCTTTAGAAGTCTGACTTAAACAAATCAAGTGAATATCTGACAAACGTCATCTTTTTGGTATAAAATCCCTCTTTGTATTTCCCCTGTGTCCTTCTTGATGATAAAGGGAATGTTGCACTAAAAGGCTGAAATGTTTAAAGATGGCCTCTTGATTTCTCTAATTCATGGTTAAAACCTCATGTCATCTTAAGATAAACTTTGAGATACATTTTGTCACAGAAGGACTCTCCCATCACATCCCATTACATTCAAAGTGCATGAAGAAGGAATCTTTTAATGGTCAGTTTGAACAGGAGGTACGATTACAGCAAGACAAATCTCTTTTGGTGTTCATATGGGAGCACCTGACCACAGACACAATTGTAAACCTATCCATAAAAAAAAAAAACAACAAAAAAAAAA
>CM076650.1:11044683-11057154 GCA_038496675.1 Rachycentron canadum | reverse complement strand
ATATATATATATATATATATCACTCATAATTATTACATCATGTTGGCTAAATAAAATAAAAATACAAACTTATCCACAGAAGACTGCAATAATACATATTAAATGTGTAATAAAAGCTGAGGTGAGTTGTTCCCACGAATAGTCCACTTTAACATCAAACAAATATTCTTTGTTATTGAAGCTACTGTTGCTACACCCTACCATCCATAATTTTTTACAAATATTAAACAGCCAAATGAATCCAAAAAAACACTTTGCCTGTGTCCATATGACTAATGTACATTTATAATGTGAGTTTAAGCTCCTGCTATTCATTTAGTCCCTGCACGCACTCTTCCCAAGATCCCAACTCCATGTTTATGATATGCAGAGAGATAGCTAATCTCATCACAAATCAAGCCCAGAACACTAAGTCCACAGGAACTTAAGAGCCATGACCTCAGATACTTACAATGTATATACACTCAGTTTCACAAGAGAAGTTTTTTTTTTTTGGCAGATCCTAACATTCAGGCTCATAAAGCCCTCTAATACATACATACATACCTTAAAACTTATTTGGTAATGTTGCATTTTAGTACACTTGTAAATCAAAAACTGGCCCACAAAACGAATTGGCACATCAGATAAACTTATGTTTGAAAATAAACTGACTTCCATGAAAGTTTTTCTGATAAGTATAAAATATAGTGACGTCATTTCATCAAACTAATGCTTCAGTCCAACTGTTGGGCCTGTTAAATCTTCTACATTCAGACAATTTTTTAAATGCTTAGGATATAAGCAAATAAAAAAAAAAAAAAAAAAAAAAAAGCAGTTCCAGTTTCCAGTTCCTTTTTTAACACATTAAGATCTCACTCAAGCGGTAAATACATACCGTTATCTGATTTGTACTTACTACAGGTGTAGCCTTTGATTATTGTTATTATTTTTCTAAGCTTATTGAGCTCAAAGTTGTTTTTAGAGAGATATAAAGTATCCTTGTCTAAGCCTCTCTAAACCTGTTTCCACACATCCCGCCTGCCTTTGCATGCATGGCTGCCATGTAATAGCCTGCAGCCAACAGGCAATGTACCAAGAAACAGGTTTTACTGATTTAACAATTGTGATTAATTGCAATCCCTTTGAGTTATTTATTCCTGTTAGATAGATAATTAAACAATTAAAATAATGAATGTAAAGATAGAAATGAAAGAATGTTGATGCATGTTTTTAAGTGTTGTGTAAGATGGGTCATATGGGCACTGATGCTGGAATAATTAGATATAGGATGCCTCACTAAAGGCGAACACACTTAATACCGTACAAACAGCACCACCACAGGAGATTTTACATGACACTCATTAGGAGTGAACGGTATAACTGGAGACTCTCTCGTGCCAATAGTAGGGTTTTTTTTAAAAATTTTTTTATCATTGGTTTAATCCAAATATATGACAAACCTTTTCTCCATGAAGTGTTTAACATTCCAGCATTTTGTATTTCCTTCCCTAAGTCTCTTAAAAATTGAATTATGGTAGTAACTATCACAAGAGAGGAACAAAAGAGGAACAAAAAAGATTTGTCTCACTGTTGTTTGCTCAAATACTGTGTGATGCAGGATATTGGTGTTGGATATCTATAGACCAACAGTAAATTATTTAACTACTTAATTAAGCTGAGTGGATCGCATTTGGGTTGATTTGGCACAGAAGATGGATCGCCAATGCAATTCTACTGAGAAATGAGTAACAGAAACAAGGCTGGAAAATAAGGCTATGTGTAGTGGAGCGGTGGGACTAAATCTCCGGGACCCTGGCGTGGAGAGGGGCCCTAAAAGGTTGAGATAGTTTCCGTTTAACCGGAAAATAGAATACCAAAAATTTACGTGGTACCCTGAATGTAACATGAGTGGGCGTGGCCAGTGAGGCCCAATAGGATGGAGCAGCCAGAGCCACGTACAACAAACATGTCAGCCTCCAGTGCGTGGATAGTGGATTAACGTTACCTGACTGAACCTCGCCATGGTAAGTTCACCGATACACGACATTAGCGCCATGTAATGTATCCTAGTGTCTGTCAGCACCGACTGTTAGATGACAGCGGCTCCTCGGCTCTTAAATAGTAAATAACAGTAAGCAAATAAGAAAACAAAAGGGTCCAGTGACTGTTATGACCTCCGTCAGCCGGTTATCTCTCAGCCTCCTAACTTTCCTTGTCTCACCTCCAGGTTTTTGTGAACTCGCCTCCCTCCCACACCGAGACCATCCTTCGTGTCAGAGGGCGGCTGGAGCTCAAATGTCAGCTGGACAGCACAGACGGTACAACATGAAATACACTGCACATAAACCAGGGTTTCTGTGTTTTTACGCCCTGCCGCTTTCTTCTAGTGGGATACTGTAACAAATCAACTGCATGGGGGGTCTTAAAGTCCTTTATTTAAGTTATGCAGCCCCTATAGCAGAACAAGGCCTGCATGAAAAAAAGTCTATTAGCAGTGAAGTACACTTGAAGTATTTGTGTGGTCTTTGTAACTGGTATCTGATTCTGTTGAACTATTATTGTTAATCGCGGTGCATCAATGCACAGTCAGCATCTCACTGCTGGAGTCAGTTTTAAAAATTAGATACACAGCCAGGTTGTTTAGTTGTTTAGCTGGTTCAGGGATCAATACATCTGAGATGTCATCAGACTAACAGAAGAAAGAGTTCTGCTGCACAAACATGTATTTATCTTTTCAGATTTTTTTTTTTTTTTTTTTGGTGAGATATTGGATTATTTTACCGTGTTTGGGCATCACACAGTTATTTAAATGGAAGCATGTGAAATGTTTAGAGGGGTAATCACTACTTTGAATACCTGCTTAGCAATTCATAGACATCTGATATGTGATGCGGGTCCCAATTGGACCCAAAAGGGAAGTTAGCTGTCAGATAAATGTAGTGGAGTAAAAAGTATGTTTTTCTCTGAAATGAGGAACTACATAGTGACCAAAAATGGGAATATATCAATATTTATCAACATTTTACTTGAATACAGTATTTCAGTAAATGCACTACTGTTACTTTACACCACTGGCCGTTAGCACACAGTCTTTGAATCATTTGAAAACCATGGTCTTTAATGTGCTCCTACATCAGCCTACACTTTTCTAGGACGGCTCTCCAATGGGTTTTAGAAGCTAGCTGCAGGAATTTAGGCCTGTATTGTTGACATTTTTGGATGAAGTTGAGGTTGTGGGTTGGGGCCTCTGTGCATGTCAAGTTTTTTTGCACCACATTCAGGAAACCATTTCCTCATGGGCCTGGTTTTATGCACAAGAGCATTGTTATATTGAAACAATTCAAACCATTGCCTCAAAGTTTGAAATACATACTATTCTCTAATAATAATTTTATGCAGCGATTAAGACTTCCTTTAAATTAGCTGAGTTGGCTGTTTGTTCTAGCCCAAACAAAGTGCCTCAAATCATCCTTTCATCCATTTTCTATACCATTTATCTGTGCAGGGTTGTAGGGGGGCTGGAGCAAATCTTAACTGATACTGGTGGACTGGCAGTCCATTGCAGGACCAACATATACGGACAAACAATTATTCACACTCACATTCACACCTACTGGCAATTTAGAGTCACCAATTAACCTAAATATGCACGTCTGTGGGTGGAACCTGGAGTACCCAGAGGGAACCCACACAGGCACAGGGAGAACATACGAACTCTACACATAAAGTCCCCAGCCTTTAGCTCCCTAACCTCAAACCAAAAGTACACAAAAGTGATGTCTAATATTGTCTGTTTCTCTCTCTGTCAGTGTTGCTGATGCACAAGGTGATCTCTGGAACATTTAAGACCCTCCGGTCCCAGGTGAAATCTGAATCCTGTGTTTTCACAGTCTGTGACAGTCCTGTTATTATATGGCCAAACAAAGGTGTTAATGCAACGCCTGAAGAAATAACACCAAACACACTGTGTGAAGATATACATCAGTGGATACAGTGAGTCAGTTAAATGTTTTGTTGATATTGTGGGTTTCTCTCTGTTGTTTTTTTTTTCTATTGGTAAGCTGAGTAATTCACATTTTTTGGCTTCAGGGCAGATGAGCAGGAAAGCTTTGGCAAGAAATCTGGAAAAAAGAAAAACAAAAAAAGTTCTGCATTGGTAAGTTTGTAATAAGGAGATGGATGTGGGAGTGTCAAGACAGAAATAGCAGTTTTTGTGCTGTTTGTCTCAGTAGGCAGTCAGAAATGTTGCTGGAACAGTGCAACACACTATTTTTTTCTTCATTGTGTGTACCAAAAGGTTTTTACTATCTATAGCAATTCAGCAGTTTTCCACATTGAAACAGTATAGCTTGGGATATTTAGCAATGATTTATCATGTTTATGTTGTGTGTTTATGTCATTATACTTTTATTTAGAGTGTAATAGACCTTCACTTGATGATGGAGGTGACAAAACCAGGCCCTCTCCCAGCACCCATCCTCAGCAGAACAATGCAGAGCTCCCACTTCCTGTCAACAACTCTGCCCATGGACTGTGTTGTCCTTACCAGCTGTAATGACACAATCAAAGAGTATGTCTTATTTGGAAAAAAAAAAAAAAAAAAAAATCTGATTCTGAACTGCAGAGTAAACTCTGTAAACTGATGTTGATGTTAAACTGGTCATGGACTCAATATCAGTCATAGTATTCCTCAATCTTTCTGTAAATGATTTTTATTCTGGTGTTGCAGTGCCTGTGAGCGCTTGATGGAGGCACTAACCCATCAGCTGTGTGAAATGGAGAAAGTGACCTTGCAACACATGAAAGGGACCAAACTGCTGGTCCCTGAACCACTCCACTTTCTTCTTCCCGAGCCAAAAGGACTAGTGACCGTAGTTTACCCCGCAGGAGTACCTGACAGCCAACTAGAGACACAGCGTAAGGTAAGAACTGAACTCAGCTTCTTTGAAAGCTTAAGTGAATTGGGAAGTAACATGTAAATTTGCTGATATTATTAAGAGTTAATTAAGAGTTAAACTTTGAAACCATTTTAATCACTCAAATATAAAGGAAGGTTGAGTTTCTTAAT
The DNA here is from genome assembly GCA_038496675.1 of Rachycentron canadum. Classification (NCBI taxonomy): domain Eukaryota; kingdom Metazoa; phylum Chordata; class Actinopteri; order Carangiformes; family Rachycentridae; genus Rachycentron; species Rachycentron canadum. Next base: position 11,052,104 of record CM076650.1, on the reverse strand, counting down.
TTTATCCTCTAGTTTTTCCAAGCTTCTTGCACTGACATTATCCACTATTATTAATTTCACACAAAATCTTTATTTGCAGGAATTGCATCAACAGTTTGAACTACCAGAGGATAGGCCTTATTTTAGAAGAGCCAATGCATACCATTTTCCCAATGAGCCCTATAGAGATGGTTATCTCCGAAACCCTCATCTGGTCCTCACACATCCTACCTTGGATGATGGAAAGGTGTGGTAATTACCATATTAAAGCCTGTTAGACTTTGTCTTCTCTTTTCAAAATTGTTACTGAGATGTACTAGGAATAGTAAACTAGATTTGTCTGTCTTATATTTTTTTTTATTTCAAGGTGTACTTGGTCCAAGGGCTCTACAGCTATCACCACTACATGCAGGACCGTATGGATGACAATGGCTGGGGCTGCGCTTACCGCTCCCTGCAGACCATCTGCTCCTGGTTCCAGCAGCAAGGCTATGTAGAGCGCCCTGTGCCCACTCACAAAGAGATCCAACAGGTAGTGCTTCTCTGAATGTGGTCCTAATACAATAGAGGGTTTATTTTCATTTTCATATCAACAATGTCCAATGTTTGGATCACTATTTTCCAGGCTTTAGTGGATGTTGGAGACAAGCAGGTGTCATTTGTGGGATCCCGTCAGTGGATTGGATCCATTGAGGTTCAGGCTGTTCTAAACCAGCTGCTTGGGGTGACTTCCAAGATTATGTTTGTGAGGTCTGATTACATGCCTGATAGCACCTTGTGTATGATACTATTTCTGTGAAGGTTTTGGATTTATCTCATGACCCATGTCTGTGTACCTTTCAGTCAAGGATCTGAGTTGGCATCCAAAGGCAGAGAACTGGCCAACCACTTCCTTAATGAAGGGACCCCCATCATGATTGGTGAGCTGAATGTCAGATTATTATTACATGCATTTTGGACTTTAAACATAATCAACTTGCAAAAACAATTATGGTTAAACTTATTGAACCGTAACAACATTGGTATATATACCTTTTGTAAGATTATTATTATTATTATTATTCACAATGATTAGATGAAAAACAGTAATGCTTATTTTATAAATTCATTTCTTTGATTAGTATCGACTGTCTATATTAATAGACTGTAATTAACTGGGTAAAAAAACACTTTTGAACTAATTGTCTGTTGCTGAATTAGTGACTGAGGAACTGAGCATTTTCAAAGGTCCACTTTAATTATGGCTAATGAAGAAATGCAAATCTTTGCTTGCAATCAGAATGAAAGGTTTGTTAAAAAAAAAAAAGTTGGTCTTGTGTTTCAGGAGGGGGAGTTTTAGCTCACACTATTCTGGGTGTGTCATGGAGTGAGACCACTGGGCAGATCCGTTATCTCATCCTAGATCCACATTACACAGGAGCAGAGGACCTACAAGTTATCACAGACAAGGTGAATGTTATGTGCATTCAAATTAGGTGCATTCCTCAGTGTGAATTAAGACTTATCATATACAGCGTTGACCTCGGTGCATGTTTTATCTTTCTTAGGGTTGGTGTGGCTGGAAAGGACCAGATTTTTGGGATCAAACAGCATATTATAATCTCTGTCTTCCCCAGAAGCCAAAGATCATCTGAGTTCTTACAAGCTTTCAGGGTGGACAATGTTTTTGTATTGGTAAATAGTATGGAAAACTATAACCTGTTTGTTTTATAGGAAAGTGTCCAATTTATGGAACTTGTAATTAACCTTTAATATTTTTGTTAAATCCTACATAAAATATTGTCTTGCCAACAAAGACACAATTAGATATAGATGTTTTTTTTTTATTAAATGGAGAAATTAATCATGGCTTTACTTTCAGTACTTGCTATTATTCAATATGACAAAGTCAGATAAAACTAAATAGACAAATTTATTTTGAAGATAAGTACAATATGCTTCAAGGTCAACGACCAAATCCACCATCACTGTTGCAAAACATGGTCCTTTTGCATGTGGTTGATGCACCAGCTGTTGGACACCTTTTCTGCTGTACCTTATGATTTGCAAATTACTTTAAAAATTATCAAATAGTATAATATATTCTATTTTGTCCTCAGTTTTCCTTTATTTTTCAAATGTTTTAATGTTATGGAAAATTGATTTGCATCTATTTTTGATTGATTAATTGTTTTCAAGTAAAAATGTCAAAGGGATTTCTGTGATTTGATGCTTTTCTTTGCTGTTTATGATAGTAGATTAAAAATGTTTGGTTTTTGGACTAAAAAAAGAAATCTTTATGCTTTGTTAAATTATAGTGGGCCATTTTCAATGTTTTTATTATTTTATTATCTATTTAATTGATAATACAGAACAGATGATGCCTCTTGGATGAGGGGCAAAACATCTCCATCTACAATGAGAGGTGGTATTGACCATAACTGTTTAACCGTAATTTAAAAAATTAGATATTGAATATACATATGATAATCTTGTGAGGGCAGGACTTTTGGGTGGTTTATCTATCAGCTCATCTGGTTGCCTTTTCATTGTACATTAAGTGTAATTGTTTTTTTGTACACTTCTCTTAAAGACTCTCTCTCCACCTCCCTTTCCCAGTATTTGAGTCTAAATAATTTAGCAAAAAAAAAGACAAAACACGCAATAAACGGTAATAATATTAATAAACTAATATTTATTTAATTGTAGATTTAATTAGACTTTTCAAATTTTCTTTAGATATTGTGATAAAACACCAAGTCCAGTTCTCCTCAAGTCATCTTTTCTTGGATAACCATGACCTAGATGACTGAGAACCTTCAGACATTTAGTCAATAAAATAATTAATTGACATACATATAACAACCAAATAACACGCCTTAAACACATACTGGACAAGTGTCTTTTTGTTATTGGTATCCATGTTTAAGGATTATGGATTTGTATTCATTTGTAAACCTGTAGCCTGTATGAGAGAAGATAAAAGTGGGGAGGAACACGTAATATGTGTTATGTATTTTATATATTTGCAAGATAATGAATAACACAAATTCTAGGTTTGATGTTGACCCCCTATGGACATTTTATGAATCCCAGGCTACTTTGTTCTCCACTGCCTATTGGTAAACAATCATTCTCTGAGTTTCAACAGTTCTCAGAGTCATATGGATGATTTTATCTTCTCACCAGCAGACATAAAGAAATATGAACTTTATAAAAGCCCAAAAAAACTTTTGTCACTCTGTGATTTTTTTTTAATTCATGGGTTAATTGTATATAAGTATAGGACTGTCACATAAGTACCTCCATTCAGTCCCCATCTCTACCCATCCTGCATTGGCATGTAAATTCAATGACAGTGACCAGACAGGTTTATATGATAAATTCCCCCTAGTACTATTGTCCTAGGACACCGGCATTTCATTAGAGTGTGTCACTTCTAGGTCTAACTATGTTATTAAGAGAAAACCCGTGACAAATTGTAATTTCAGGGGACGCGCCTTCAGATAATCCCCTTTCTTGTTCATGGAGATGCACTAGGGGGAGCAGTTGATTTGACATAATAGATCCCCACTAAAAAAAAAAAAATTAAATGACCTCCCCTCTACTCCTCCACAGTTTCTGTCCCCTAATATTTTTAATAGATTTATATTTGTACATTTTCTGCAAAGGCAAATCACTGCAATCTGCAAGTTTTTTTCTTAATACAATAGCTGCTTAGTGGCAAAATTATATAAAAGTGTTGATCACTTAAGAATTGCTCAAAGAAATAAATGTACAAAAACCTATAGCATTCTGATTGTTAAGCAGAATCACCAAATTATAATCAACAACTCATAATCTTTTCATTAATGTTGGCTCTTTTCATTTCAACCAAGAAACCATCTGGGAAATTATAGCCTTATGTGAAATTAACTTTAACATTACACTGTTAGATTACCTCTATAGTGATAGAAGAATTTTTACATTCAACCCTCTTTTCATTGAATATAAAGCACAACTACAACACAATTACTCTTCTTTTTCTTCTTGTTCTTGTTGTTATTATTGTTGCTGTTGTTGGAGATTGAAATCCACAACTTTTCATTCAATGACATTCATCAGAAGTTTAATAGGCAACCAGCACTGTATAAGTATAATTTGATTTTTATTGAGGCTGTGCATTTTTCTGAAAACACCGAGGACATAACGAAAAATAATTTTAGCTGAAACTTTAAAGCTATTGTTTATTTATTTGTGTTTATTTCTTGAGGTTTTGTTCTGTTAATATGAAACTAGGAAACAACACTTTGGGCGCGACGTTGCTGCAGCGCAACCGTTGCCAGGAAGTGACGTTGCGTAGTTACTAGGCACCATGTCACGCTCACGGCATCCAGCTGTAGGAGCCCGCTAAAGAAAACTTGGCTTGTAAGGCAGGTTTGCGGTTTGTTTATTCGTCTTCTCAGCGGATTATATCTTCTCTAAAGAAGCAAATGCAAGTGTAACGCGAAACGCCGTTTGTCGTGTGACCCTTCGTGAGGTAAGATGCGGTTGTCATGCAGCTAAAGCTAGCTAACTTCAACGTATAGTTGGAGCAATTGGTTTGGCTAGCTAGCGACTGACAACAAAGTATTCAGTATACGTTGTAGGTTTAAACGATACTCTGTCTACATGAATAACTGTTATGTACTGGGTGGAGAAAAGTGTCTTTATAAACCGTAAATCGTCATTACCGTGGCTGGTCTGTCCAACATCCCATGCTAAATTTGCTTGTGATGCCAAAGGCCTATGCGTTAAATATTGATAGACTATATTTTTAGGTGACATATCTTGAAGAATCGTGCCAGTGTGTTTACAGGTTTTAGCTCATCGACTATAAATCGCGTACAGTATACGATCAAGCATTTTTGCAAACTACTCTCAAATGCATCTAAAAGAGTTATATATTTTAAGATATATGTTTCCAACAGCTATTGGTTTCCATTTATGTATGTATAGCTTGCAAATGTATAGTATAAGTATATGTCATTTGCAGTAAACGTAGTGAAGCATAAAAAACAATTTAAACAATTAAATTATCTTAACATTTCACTATCCTACAGGTTCAGTGTTTGGGGGCAGGCTGCCATGTTCAACCCCAGTGAACTAGAAGGTGAAGTGGATCATTCGTTTTTTGATAGTGACTGTGATGATGACACTATCAGCAGAGATAGAGGGAAAAACTTGGAGAGCTCACCAGCACATGAGAGGATTCATGCAAAACAGACTGAAAAAACAAAAGAGTGTTTGACTGATGGAGCAAAAAAACATCTGAAGCAAGTGAAGACCCACAGAAGCAGGGTGGGAAGGAAAGAGAATAGTCACCAATCAAAGGAAGAAGAGAGCAGAAGGGCATCCAATGTATCATCTGTTGCCTCTATGTCACATAAAGTCACCAATAATAGCAGTGATAGCAGTGAGGATGATCATAATTTATACTCTAAAAAGTCCAGTGGAACATTTATGGCTTTGTTGGCTAAAGGTGGAGAGATACATGATAAGGATGTGTACAGCCAGAGCCCTAATGAGACCGAAGAAGAAGCATTACCGTCCAGTGCCAAACACTTAAAATCAAAAAGGAGAAACAAACAGATTAGAAATTGGCGCACACGAAGTCCACTCCCCACCTCAACCAAAGTCAGTGTAGACACAGACTCAGAAAGCACTTCTAGCAGTAGTAGTGGGAGAAGCAGTTTTGGATCCCCTGCCTTTCCCAAACCCAAGAAGTCTTCTTTTACCCCTGGAGAGAGGAGGGCTAGAGTGAGCTCATCAGGATGTCAGGATTTGCCTGCCAGTCGTGCAGAGGAGTCGGATGATACAGTGACAGACGTGAGCCCCCTCTCCTCCCCTGACATCAGCCCTCTGCAGTCGTTGGACCTGAACCATACAGAGGCTGAGGAGGGAAGCCTTAAAGAGCAGCAGCAGGAGCAGCAGCATGAGAGTGTGCCCCCCAGTGGCCTCATCAATATACACCCAGAAGAGGACTCAGATGAGGACGTGGATGAGTGTGAGTGAAGCTATGACATTCTTTGTCTGATAATTAAAGACAAGAATGGAATATTATTTCTCTGTTTATTTCTCTATACCAGTGGTCCCCAGCCTTTTTGAATTGGGGAAGTATTGAGTATGTGAAATAAAAAATTTGAGGAAAAAAAAAAAAGAGACCTATTTAAGGGGTTGCGACTCCTAAATTGGAATCCAGTGCTCCATACTGTAACTGGTTGTTTACATTATTTATTGTATATGTTTTGAAATATACAAAATCCCGTTTACACTACAATATTGCCAAAAACATGACATATTGAGAAATAATATTCACCAGATTTCCTCTTCAAGTTCACTTAAATAAAACAAAGCCTTAAAACCAAGCCTTTTCTCTTCTGAGACCTCACCTGTATTTTTGAATAGCTAATAGTAATGTATCTGAGTACCTTCTTTTCATCAAACAGGCTCTCTCAGTTCGGAGAGTCAATTTGAAGGTAAACTGGTCTTCCACTGTCCTGGAGGGAGAAACAGGAAGAACTACTCATTCACCAATGATGAGGTCCGGCGTATAGATCGAGAGAACCAGCGACTTCTTCGGGAGCTGTCACGCCTTTCTCCAGGGTCCAGACCAGAAAGTGCAGCAGGGAAGAAAACCAACATGGCCAGTAACTCGCCTCTCATTCGCCTCTCTCACAGTGCACTCAACAGGCAGCGGGAACAGCAACGCATCGAGAGGGAGAACCTGGTGAGTTTTGCTCCTTGGTTCGATACTTGATCATTTACTTATTTTTAGCTATTAATCTATCTATTTCTAAAGCAGTATTACCATTCGTGGCAGCATCTCGTTGGGAAATCATTGCTTGGTTTGTCTTTTCTTTTCAAACCTTTTTAGCATTATTTGCACGTTTTCCTATTTATTTGTGTCCAACAGAATTAATTTTCCTGGGATAATCATCAGTTGGCAGTTCCTGGCAGTTGGGGAGAATATGATCTAGGGAAGGTGATAGGGAACGCATGGATTGGATAGCTTTCACTATCTAGCATCAAATCTGAGGACAGTGTGGGGCAAAATGTGTGCTTTTGAGTGTTAAGGTAACTTTTGTGCCCAAGAAGTAAATCACATATGTAGTCCAAGACCATTTTTAAGCTTTGCTATGAAAATTTAGGCTGATCCTCACTAGCAACAAAAGAACAAAATTCAATTTCATTCCTAACGGTCTCCTGCAAAGGGAGACCTTTATAAATACTCTTGTCCCTGGTTTACTTTCATCATTAAGAATATATTGTAGTCTGTTAATTTTTCTGTCTGCTGTTTTATTAGCGTAGCATTTAATTTTTACAGAATCTTTTAAAAGAAAGTTTTAGTCAGTCTGTGTGCACATTACAACATCATGTTGTGACAATGTGTGTGTTTGTGTGTGTATATATATATATATATATATATATATATATATATATAC
>CM076650.1:11028232-11044289 GCA_038496675.1 Rachycentron canadum | reverse complement strand
ATATATATATATATATATATATATATATATATGTATGTATGTATGTATTCTTAAATATATATATATATATTTAAGAATACTAGTTAGAGAGCCACTAGTAGGTTGGTTTGGGTTGTCAGTCTGAGAGTGTCACCCCTGAAAGCAGACACGGATGGACTGGGACAGATGGCAGCAGGTGGCAAGCTAAGCAGCACCACAGAGTGACATTTAATTCAATGATAGTTCAGCCTCTGCAGCCTCAGCCTCTCACTTCATACGTTAACTATGTTTGGCCACATGATAATAAAATACAGCAGTGTTTACAAAAGATTCTGATTATAATTGGGTTTACCATTTTCAGACAACAGTAATAGCAGCAGGGTGTAACTGTTATTTTGTGAGAACAGAAAGCTTACATTCCTTTATTTTACTTATGTCTCTTATCATTACTTATTAGACAGCTTTCATTATTATTTTTATTATTATTATTATTATTGTTGTCAGGGAATATGTTCCACTCACTTTCAGCACAGACAGTTCTCCCTCTTGATTCCATCTCTCCACGTTGTCAGGGGTGCTTTTCCCCTTCTCTATTCTTAGAGTAGACTAAGTAATTGAATCTGCCGTGTGATCAGTCTACCCACCCTGCTCATCACACATTTAAGACACCCCATTTGTCCTGCATAAGTAGAACTAGTTATACCATGTATTTCAAGATTGATCAGTTGCACTATATATAGTTAATTTTCCACCCAAGTAATGATATTAATATAGAGGGAAGACATTTTAAATTATTCCCACATTGGAAAAGCAGTAGGTGACCAGTCTCTTGGCAATTACAGTAGAAATCAGTTGTGCCTTTTTATGACCTCTGGAGAATTTATGAACTTAAGTAGAAGAGTCTGAGATTTTTGCTAGTTGCATTGCTTCGTGTGGAGTTTTTGCTTACTATTGGATTTGAACCACAGCATGCATGTGGGAGTGTGACTGCATGTGTGACATTCAGCCACTTGCCTACACTATTTTTCTTCATGCTATTTGGTCCTGTATGCTGTGAAGCCCCAGATATGTTTCTGTTTTGAGCCTTTAATTAGGATTTGGGGAATAGAGACTACTTTGTGCTTCATTTCTGAATCCAGTGTTTATTTTATTTTATTAATCATAGAAACATTTTTAAATGCTATTATGTGTGTTGTATATTGTGGGGCTTGGTAACTGGTATAGAAAACAGTGAATTACTCAATAGATCACATGCTACAGTAGCTCTGCTTGTGAGGCTCTGCATGTTCAGGCTTTATGACTAAATTAGGGATACACAATGTCAGAGGCACTGAAGACTTGAGTTAGGAGCACACAGATACACTGTATCTGTACTGTAGTAATGTAATGTTTCAGGCACTAACTAAAAACTTCAAAAATATTGCTGTGAATAATTTTATTTATCAGTTAATGAAGTGAAGTAAATAGGAAAAACTAATTCCGGTACATTTTTGGTGTAAAAACCTTTTGCCAGTTCTCCTTTGTACACTTGTGCCCACTTTTCAAGGTACTTTGCTGTAGGTTGTTCCAAACATCTTTACAACAGTTCTTCTGTGGATTTAGGCTGTCACAGTCTCTCTTCATGTAAACCCAGACTGACTCCATGGTGTTCAGATCATGGCTCTGTGTGGGTCAGAGCACTGTTGCAGGACGTTCCTGTTCTCATGTTCGTGGTTTTGTCATCATTCTGCAGAATGAGTTTGGGGCTGATGACCTGTCCCTCATACAATTTTTTTACAGAGTACTGCGTTTTGAAGCACTCTATACTCAAAATTAAAAGCATGATTGATAACTTTACCAACAATACTTTTGAACTGACCTTCTGTACGCCTACCTCTTTTTAGACTGAAAAATATGACTTGGAGTAGGTTCTCAAAATGTGAGAAAAGTTGTGATTTTTGCAGGCTTTCCTGAAGAGACTGGAGTCTGTCAAGCCTACACCCGGCCTGAGACGCTCAGAGCAACTCGCAGACTACCAACGACAAGTCGGATACCTGGGAGCTCCTGCATACCCCATGAGTGAGATCACTTCAAATACAAAGAGGCCTACTAGCAGGCCGAATTCGGGTAGGTGATTTTGTTACAAACAAAACCTACATGTTTTCAAATAATTTATATGACAACATGGAAATTCAATACCTTAACATACATGGTCTTCTGCCACACATTATGTCAGATAGATTAAATAAAAATCATATGCCTTCTTGTCCATATGTCCAAACATTTACACATTTCATTTGTACAATGAAAATATGGGGCCATAAAATGTGGATTAGCACTTGAAAACAAGCCCACTTGTGAGGTAACTGCACAGCATTAGGTACCTGTGCACCCAACCCTCACTTAAAATTGTGATTCAGTTGTGATAAGAACACCTACAGAGGTGTGTATAGTCATTTTGTAGCAGGCTGGTGGTGTTTAAAGGTGATGGTTTAATCGAGGTAAACAAAGAGGACCAGTATGTGGCACTGTGCTCTGTAGCACTGCTCAGATTGGAAGCATATTTATCACACAGCTGACCTGCTACCTTCAGGTGGCTACAGAGGTTTAATTAACAGATGGAGAGGGCTAAAGCAGCTGCTGATGACTGATACTGGTAAGAAACACCCACTAATTCATAGATCAATAACAACATAACCATCAATAACTGACACTTCACTGATGTTTCTGCTCTTATCACATTAAAACTTCTTAATGTTGGTTTAAATAACTGTACTGCTTATTACTGTACTGAGTATTTTGGTAATCTTCTTAGATAATTTTATTCCATTTTGTGTAAAATTAATTTCTTTGCTAGGTTCAAGAGTCAAAGTTTAAATTGTCTGCCGTTGGGAGACAATAAAACACAGTTTTGCCTTTGTGTGTGTTTACCTGCACTGTATCTGTTTGTTGTGGCTTAAATGTAAATAACAGTTTGATGTACTTAAATATGTGATGGTAAGCCTGCAGTCAGAGTATATCTTCTGTCGCCCATGCCATCAGGTCCCAGGTCATCCAGTTCCACTCAGCACAGCTCTAGACCAGTTTCCACCACCATGGACTCCAGCAGCACATCTGTACCCAGGTCAAAAAAACTGAGTGCAGCCCGACCAGCCTGGTGCTAAAAGCACTGCTGTTTTCAGACACCTAATCCACTAAGAAGCACATCGCTGGTTCCTTTAACAAAAACGTCAACTGTCAAAGGTACGAAGTTCACAGGATCTTTTTTTTTTTTTTTTTTTTAAGCCTGCCTTTAATTAAGTTTATCATCCATTCAGTGACTATGTTGTCATGATTATAAAGAAGATGGGCTTTTTTCTGCTCCTCAGTGATGAAATATAGCGAGTCATGCTCTGGGCTCAAAGTTATTGTAATGCATTCAAATAGTTCAACTGTGGCTTCTGGATACTGTAGTAAGTCTTTACAGTTAGCTTGCTTTATATTTGAAGAAAATATTGCCTTTCTCCAACAGTCATGTTAAAATTGTATAATTAATAATTCATCGCTTATTATTTCATTAAATGACATTTCAAATAAATCTATTTTTATTTTAAATCTGCAGTTTTTTGTTTGCAGCCCTCATTGCATTTGTACAATTTAAGATGCACTAGAGAATAATTCTATTTATTTATTTATTTATTTATTTATTTTTAATGAAAATGTTACTTGAAAGTGGATTTATTCATTTATTTTGGCATGTGTGATCTATTTACAAATTTAAATATTGGAATGATGGACATTAAATCAGTGTCTATAATATTTTCTAATAAAAATCCCTCATAACCATTTTGAACCAATTGGACACATGCCACACACAAAAAGATGATTCTTGAATCATTGTTGGTTAAGAAGCTGTACACTAAACTACTCAGTGTATTTCTGTGGTACTCACGACTTTGAATATATTTGAAAAGGTTGTTTACGTGAGCAGAAGTGCTGTGGTTCAAGCTCTTCTGCCTCTTCGTGCTTGATTTCCTTTATTGACAGTGCAGGTGTCAGAGTTGGTCAAATAACATATATATACAGATGTTGCCATTCTGGATAGTTTGATAGAATCACATATTTTGTTTTAACTTAATTGTTTAATTTTCTAAATAGTTTCAATGGACACACTTTGACATGTCACAGTAATGAAAGCGTAGGTGTTATGAGGACTGAGTTCTGTTTAGCTACATGCACCTATACATACATGCTGGCTCACTGTCACTCTGTTATGGCTGGGACACTTAAATAACAGTCTCTTCTAATCTTATTAGTAACAACTGTGCTTTTCCTACTATGACAAGTCAAAATGTGAAAGACCTGTTTCAGCGTGAAAGGGAGGTTGCTGTGACAACAGTGCATACATCAAACAGACTGGACTATTAGACTAATAAATCTTTATTCTTAATAAAATAATGTATGAGGTGGGTCAGAGTGGTCACAACATAACAACACATGGGCCTCAGCAACTGTTTTTACAGACTGACTAACACGAGGAGCACTTGCATCATCACAACATATCCACTGAACCGCCGGTTTGACTTTGCCACTGAAGGTTTGTGCCTTTTGGCACGTCGTAGATGGGATATATACAGATTTCTGAGGAGGCTGTTAACCCAGGTCAAGTTTACCTTCCTTCCCAGGGCTGTTGCTGAAGAGCAGATGCCCACATTTGTAATTCACCACAAGCTGTTATCACAAGAATTAAGACTTAAACAAAGCGAAGGGTTTCCTTTGGGACTGTGAGATTAGAAAGTTTAGTATGTGTACTTCTTGATCTCGTCGTACAACACCAACACAAAGGCACCACCCATGCCTCTGATCACGTTGGACCAGGCACCCTTGAAGAAGGCTCTTGATCCCTCGTCCTTAAGGATCTTCCTCCAGCAGTCGAGTGTGCCCTTGTACATGATATCCGCTGTGGAAAATTGAGACATATGTTGTGATGCGTGATTCCCATGGACACGTGCGTAATATGCGCCGGTTTGACCAAACCAATCGAGTCCATCACTGATGCTCACCTCCTTTGCGCCCAGACTGCATCATCATCCGACGCCTGACGGTGTCGAAGGGGTACGAGACAAGACCAGCGGCAGCGGTGACGGTCTGGGCTATCATCCAGCTCACGACGATGTGCGTGTTCTTGGGATCTGGCAGCATGCCTGTATGAGGGACAGGTCATTTGTTCCACATAAGAAATACACACATGCAATGTCAACCACACGTTTAAGTTCAGGTCGAACAGATGCGCGCACCTTTGGCTGTGTCGAAGCATCCGAAGTAAGCCGCCCTGTAGATGATAATCCCCTGAACTGACACGTTGAACCCGAGGTAAAGACCCTTGAGACCATCGGTCTTGAAGATTTTGGCGATGCAGTTTCCAAGACCGGTGAACTCTCTCTCAGCTGCGCCCTTACCGATATCGGCAGCGAGTCTTGTTCTGGCGAAGTCAAGTGGATAGACGAAGCAGAGCGAAGTCGCACCGGCGGCACCACCAGATGCCAAGTTGCCAGCGAAGTAACGCCAGAACTGTGTTTTTTGATCCACTCCACCGAGGAAGATCTTCTTGTACTTGTCTTTGAAGGCGAAGTTGAGGGCTTGGGTGGGGAAGTAACGGATCACATTGGCCAGGTTGCCTCTCCAGAAGGAAAGAAAGCCCTGTTCCTTCGGGATCCTATACACACAGTCCATGATCCCCTTGTACTGTGTCTCTGCAGTGATTTGTTTGCTGGCATGTTGGACCTACGAGCAAAGACAGTTAATGTTTATTAAAAAAAAAAAAAAAAAAAAAAAAGACGCGCACCCAATAGTGTGATGGATTCCCGAGGAAATCTTTGTGCAAACAACTTCGTTTTGCCTCATTTTCTATCAACAGGATTTTTTCTTCGGTAGTTTACATTTTGATAACATTTTGTATTTACATAAACTCTAGTCTGTGATTCATATTCTCCGTTCATGCATTCTGTACTGTAGTTGTAGCAGCAGCCCTCAGGCCCTCTCCTGTCACTTGAGAATCGGCTGTGTATTAGATTACACACTCCAAGTTAAATTTAGCAATTCACTTTCACTAAATATTACTGCGGTCATCTGTTGTAATGGAGTAATAATTAATTAAAAAACGTACAGGCAACATAAAAAAAAAATTGTATGGCTTTTTTATCAAACACACATTAAGGGGCTCTTGCCATCATCACCATCATGGCAGCAGCATTGCGAAGACCCTGCGTAAAACCATCTCCACGTTGACGCAGGACCTCTCACGTGCCCCTTGACATTACGCACCAGATCAAATGAACCTACTCCGTGCACTATTAGACTTTTCTTTCATTACAATAGATTCCACTTTTACAATTTGGCGTTTGGTTTCCCTGCTACCCAGAAATTACGCACACTTTTACGCACAAAACAGTGGGCATGCGCTCATGCTGTGGTTTGGTTTGGTTCAATTACTTTACCTGCAGCAACAACTTGACTCTCTCAATAGGTGCGACAGCTGTTTTGGAGATGGCAGCGGCAATGCCACCAGCCAAAAAGTCCTTCATGAAACTAACCACCGCGTCCGACATGGTTGGATGTTTCTTGTGCAAACCTGAGACCCTTCACTGTTCCAAACCTCACCAAGGTCCTCAAGGAAACCCAACGCCCCTTCAAGTGGACGGGGCTCCTCCATCTGTCCTAATATATCAGAGCCATTTATCGCGAGAATTTTGAGTGACGGATTTGCATTTTGTCAAACAGATGAACGAGGTTGAATAAATATCCGAGGTTGAAGGTCAAGGCGTGCGCCATGTTCATACCCACTGCCATGTCCAAGCCGGGGACGTTTAAAGGACACAATCTGTGTAATTTGAATTCTATTAAAACAAAGATTCACGTCTACCCTTATCTAATCCTCATGATGGTAATTTTGAAATAATCCTGCTGGTGAACAATCTTTTCATCCACGATCCAAACATACACTTGTCGGGCCAAGTGAGTTTCTAGGACCCTTCAAATGAAATTAAGGAACCGTGTAGATGCATCTAAAAAGGGAATCAAGTCAGGTTTTTCACATTTTAATAATTCTTCAGTGTTTTAGACAGTTTTTAACATTTCACAGCATATGTGTGATTTGACCCCGAAAAATACACACGGACTCGAGCACAGTGATTTCCTTCATTTGATTATTTCACACGCAAACATGTTTTAGGCTTCTTACTGAAGGCAAACATAAAGACGATTTTCAATAAACCAAGCGGGGATGTCACTTTAGGTATTAAAATAACCTGCTGATTGTGGGTCAAAGGTCAGGAGCTGGGGGAACTTTTTAAATAAGTAAAATAAGTTGAAAACATTTAGTTGAATCACTACCCAGAACTTGCTGTTTAATGTATTATAAAGCAGCAGTCTTTTCATCTAAGCATGGACAGTTTTGCTGCACATCCATTTTCGGCACCTGTTGGCAACTTGCAGCCAGTCAGCAGGAGATTAGACACAGTAAGAACAAGAAAAACTATTTGTTTTTTGTTTTTTCAAAGGGAATGTGCCTCTAGAAAACTTGTGTATATAGTTTTTGTCAATTTTGTTGTGAAATATCGCACCGGAAATCTGATTCTCACTGACCCAAGACTTGAGATATCACAAGATCAGAGAGGAAAGCGCAATTTGATCCAAACTGGTAAACTGGCCAACTTGGCTTGGTTTTGTTCCACTCAAGAGATGTTGGACATAACGTACTACAGCCCCCAGGTCGATTCCAAGACTCCATTCATATAATTACAAAACTTTCACCTTTCACTTGACTGTCAAGATTTTTTCAATAACAGTTAGGCCCATTAAAAAGGCACTTCTATATAAACAAAACCGACAGTAACAATAGCCTCAAAGTCATTAGCCTACAGCCAAATCAGCAAAATGGTTTAAAGGTTTCTTACAACGAAAGTGAAAATATAATCAAATAGGTGAAGCTGATGTCTTTGAGGTTTGTCTTCTCCTCAGGACTGAAACCACCCCACCCCCATGACCACTTGGTGGCGGTCTTTGACCGTGTGGCTTCATAGGCAAACTAATAGGTTTGAAATGTTCCTCAATCAGATAATATCAAACTGGTAAAACTTAGTATTATTATTATTAATTGCTACCTAATTATAACATATAAATACTAGCAAGGCAGCAAAGCTAGGTTAGAGAGTATTCCTCTAATCTTAGACATTATTACCCATGATTTTTATACAGCTGATGCTATTTTATTTTGTTCTTATAGATGATTCATAATTATAATTACATTAAACTATATATATTGTAAATGGTTGGTATCCTGTCTCTTACAGGATGACAACAACTTTCTTCTCTTCTCATAATCCATTTTAGTCTAGACAGACTGAATTGTGGTAATTGAGTCTACCATGTACTGTGGTTCTAGCAGGCAGATCTTCCAGTCTCCATGCTGCTGTGTTGTGGTGTCTGGATTGTTCAGTGGGTGGCACTAGAGAGCTGGGTTACATTCGAGAGCATCACTAACCTTCCCAATGAGCAACTGTGGTGCCCAGTGAAACAGGTGCTTTTCTCCTTTACTCCACCCTGCACAAAAAACAATGCAAATAATGCACCACTTTACTTGTTCCCCACAGGGAAACACTCTTAAGTAGCTCCAACCAGCCAGGTCAGAGGTCAGGCTAAGCTCCAGGGCCGCAACCTCAGAGCTGGTTAGGGATTCAGCATGTTCGTGGTCTTGTTGCCTTCAGTAAGGCAGGTGCTTGCTGACACAGAAGCTTGCACCTGCTTTTTAACTAGAAAAAGTCATACTCACAGCACGCAGATTTAGTCTTATAAAGCTACTTTTTTTAAATTCACATCTTTCTCTCCTAAGCCATCTTCATTCTGAGCTGTGATTGATAACCCAATTTTATACCTTGGTTTAAACCTCATTTTGAAGCAAACTGTCAGTTATCCCTCAAATGAAATATGGCAATGTGAAATTCACTCACTTCTTTAATTCTCTGGACTGCACTCACAGTTGATATGTTTATAACCACTTTGTTGATATTGATGATGTAGGGTGAGGAGTGAGGAGTTTTGCAGCTACAAATTTTCTCCTCATACAATTCTGTGTTATTATTAGGAATAATTATTTATATAAATATTTTTTTGTAAAACTCACCACCAGATTCACTCATGTATAACTATTACCTAAAATTATTTGGGACTATTTGCATGGCCAGATGAGACTTTGCCATGTAGCTGGTTGGGTTAGAAAATTTGCTTTTTGTATTATTTCCAGAAAATTGTTTAATTCCATGTTTCATGCTGTTGAAACTCTTTTTGTACTGTTATTTAAATCTGATCTAGATTTGCAAAAGTCGTTGCTCAGTAACCTTGGATCTTGGAGGTTGAGGGAGGGGTCATGGAGGGGGTGTGGGCTTGGATTTGCATTTTGAGTATGAAGAGCTGCAGGTGTCAGACAGTTAGACCCCCCCACCACACACATAAACATGCACACACGCATACACAAAGCCGTTCCGCACGGCTCTTACACCAATACAGTCACTGATTTTATATGTTAAGAAGCAACTGTGAAAAGCATCTTTTTCTTCTTCTGATCCCCTACTGTCTATCTCAGACCAGTAGAGACTCGAAGATAATGGAGATTATGAACGTCAGACAGGGTTAAAACCACAGATATTAGGGTCAAAACTCATCAGCATGAGATGACTGATTGCTTCTGACTCCAACAGTTTCAGACAAAGAGACACTTTAGATAATTTAGATAACTTTATTTGGTTCATCTCAAATTTAGTACGTTAGTGCTACAAAGAATATTTCTATGATGCCCAAGTTCAGTTTTTGTTGACATTGTGAAATATAAGTTTTAGATTTAAGATCAAATTAGTGTTGTGGTTGTACTGGATTGTATTATATTCAGATGTGTTTCTAGTATCTTCATTTGTGTAAATGGTGAGAACAAAAACCTTTCACTGTGACCTTAGTGATAAACATGTGAATGATGAATGTGTAAAGAACTAACATCAATGTGTTTAGTCATCTATTTATACTTTTCCTACGCTGACCGTGGCACTGTGTGTGCAATGTCCATTGGTTCCTATTGAGACATAAATCTTTAAAAACCAGTTTCATCTAATTTCCCGATACAGCTGGGCACATAGTTTTGAGCAGACATTACTGAAACAGAAGTTAATAGTGCATTTGTTGAGAACTATCTTCTTTCTGCTGTGGATTAATACACATTTGCTGCACTTGTGAGTAGTGAGAATTACTCTATTAAAGTACGTACTATTGAAAATAAACCATCATGCTCATGTACATTGTAATGTAGTAACATGTCACATGTCACCTAACGTAACATTTAATAGCTAATATTAGCATCAGGGAATAGTTTTTGTACAAAAAAACAAATCTATGGCACAGACGAATAAACTACATACTAATATACAAATAAACAATATTCTACATTATACACAACATTATGTGTTTCTGTTATAAATGATAAATATAAGCAGCATTATCCTGCAGATTTTACACAGGGATATATATTAAGAAAAGCTTAGCTTCTCCCTAAGAGATGATCACGTTGGCTGTTTATACCCCCACAAGTCTTGATCCCATGAGTCTCCTGTTTAAAGTCACTATACTACAATCCTCTTGCCTCAAATCCAACAGGCTGGGGTGCACACTGAGTTCTCCTCAGCAGACAGAGAGACTGAGCTCTCCAGGGCTCAGGGGGAAAGAGATTATTTAAGTGTTTCCCCTCTCTTCTCTTTGGTGGCATTATTGGCTGTTGGCCTGTTTTCATTAACGTTAAAGAGGCTGACTGAGGACAATATGAGTCAAAGGAACACGCGAGGCTGTGTGGGTAAAAAAAAGAGAGAAAAAGAGAAAGACAGCATCATGCAGCTGACGTTTCTCACCCGCAGTCAGGGCAGTGCCCATGGCAGAGCAGACAAGGTAGACAAACACACACTGCTGTGGAGAAGGAGGAGAAATCCCCATGACCAATCAGGAAGACCTGGAGACACACAGTCAGTGGGGGACGAAGGGATGGACATGGCGGGAGAGGGGGTGGAGGGTGAGAGGAAGAGAGAAAAGAAGAGGTTCAAGAGAAACAGGGGTGATGTGAAAATGGGAATACGAATATGTGAGCAGATGTGGGACTGAGGAAAGAAAGAGAGAGAAAGTGGGTGCTAGGAGTAAGAAGTCTGAGGTTGGAGGGTGGGAGTTAGCGTTTGAGTGACAGTTGTTATCATCAAAAAAAAAAAAAAACTGACATCATCTCACACAGTGTAAATACACCATAAAGTATATACCTGAAAATATCAAAAAGACACTTTTGTTTCCCATAATAATAGACTAGACTTATCTTTCTACAGCATTGCATCTAACTCAAGACATCCCACAAATAATATCTACAATTGCATAGACTTAGGTATTTGATGCTTTTATAGTTAAAATTTGTGGACAGTGCAGACTCTCAGTGTTTGCACTTCAGCACTGGCATTAGGACTGAGAGACAGCTGAGCAGGCAAGCAAAAGATTCACAGATTAAGTTCCCTAGATTGGATAAATTACACAAAGTAAACTTTGCCTTCAGTTCATTGTCAGGGTTTAGGGGCCCTGTAGAGCACAATAATTGGGATCAGTCCAAATAAACGACACATGGTTTGTGTGTGTGTCTGTGTAGATAAGATAAATGTAGATACATGGTATTGATTCCCCTACCTCTTAATAAATTAAATTAGTATATTTAGGGGTTAATAATATTTGCTTTAATAGTTTCCTTTGAGAAGAGACATTGAGTAAATGATACATGTTTATTCTTGATTGTTGTAATATCATTGCTCCTTTAGTTATATTCAGAAGCCCTTCTACACATTCTTTTGTAAATACAGGTAAAATCATTTAAACGAACCATATATCAATGCATACAATGTGCAGAGATGAAGTATTAGGTTTTATTCAACAAGGATATCAAAATATCATTCATGATGGAAAAGAAGCCACAGGAATTGAGAACCCCCACAACACATTATTACCAAAGCTCTGACGCTGTGACGTCTCTTCAACCTCTTGCTATGTTGTTTTCCATATACACCGAAGTGTAGAAATCTTTTAAACAGCGGCACTCATCTCTCACTCATGATAAAAGAATTCCACTTGGGCTGCTGTTCGCTCAAGAAAACCTAATCAATTCAGTGCAGTAATATACTTGTAGCACCCTCAAGATGATGGTTCCTCACACACAAGTGTGTGAACTTCATTTATCCATTCTTCAGTTTTCTTGGAAAGACAACAACCTCTTCAAACCTCAGGGCCATTTAAAACAGATTCTGAACCCTCCTAATGCCCCTAAGTCCCAAATTAACAGAGTAATTTTAGCTGTGAAATAATCTCATCTTGAATTAAGAGTTTGTAACGAGGAACACTTTGTCACACAGTTTGTCAAGAGTTTAACCTGGAGTCTATTGTGCGACACCTCTGGTATGTATGTAAATGTATTAGTCTCTCA
Source organism: Rachycentron canadum (assembly GCA_038496675.1). Lineage (NCBI taxonomy): Eukaryota > Metazoa > Chordata > Actinopteri > Carangiformes > Rachycentridae > Rachycentron > Rachycentron canadum. Next base: position 11,031,811 of record CM076650.1, on the reverse strand, counting down.
AGGGTGTTAAGTTGTAGAGAGCTGCTGCACCTTTTTCCCTTGGTTCATCAAAAAGGGATGACTTCACCCAATTACACACAGGAAAACTTTACACACATAATGGTCAGAGAATATCAGTCATGTCCATCATCATTAGAGTATGATGATACTTGATAAATATTTTGAATGAATTTAAAATGACTGCAGCATGAAGTGCAGATCAACCACTCCCTACATGGAGTAGCCCTACACAAGGAACTAAATGATAGAAACACCTTCAAATACCCCCAGTTGAAATAAGGTTACAACTAAGGGTTATTTTCATTCATCAATTATTTTTTCAATTACTTGATTGATGATTTTGTTATATATCAGAAATGGCTTTCACTAAGTCAGGGACCAAGTGGAAACCTTCCAAAAAAAGTTTTGTTTCAATTGACTGACTGATGTAGCAGTTGCTTCATCAGAAAACCTAAATATCAAAGCAAACAGAGCAGAGAAAATCCTCATGTATGACCAGCCACAAGATCCACACTAGAAGTCAGGTTACTCATTGGGCTCTTCATGGCCCAGGCTCCAGATTGTCTCTTAGAGTTGCATTTGCTGACAGGAATGATCTGACTGAAGAGCTCATTCACCCTTTAAGCATCTTTTTAAAACTAACCTTTTACTTATTATATATTATATCAACAGTTTTTATTTTTATGCTTTATACCACATTTCACACGTTACATTTTCATTTGTGATCGTGATGACAAAAAAATCATTGTAAAAGTGGCTTAAATATGATATTATTATATGTAATTCTCCCCTAAATATAATTCAATAAGTCATGGATAGTTTGGATTAGTGTTTCCCTGGTCAGATCTAGAACAGATCCATATTTGCATTTTCTATAATTATACTATGACTAAAATGTTTGCCAGATATTTTTACTACATCTCAGGTAGGTGAAAACTTTGGTTATACATCAGTTTAATTGATTTCTTCACACTTCACACACTTAATGTAAGGATGAAATCAATGAAAAAAAACCATTAAATGTCACAAGAGTTCAGCAAAATGTCTCTATGCTCATATTGTCTTTGTTGAAAGGCGGCACAAGATTATCTGAAAACCTTAAAAGTAGATTAGTTTTTTTCTTTTTTTTGCTTAACACCTTTGATAAATCAATTTGTTTTGATTGCAGATTCTGTGTCAGTGTGTGTGTGTGTGTGCGTGCGTGCGTGCATGGATGTGTGTTGTGTGCTTGTGTGTTAGTGACAATGCATCGCTGACCCTTTGATTAGGGATAAGTCGATGGTTGTGCGTCCATCTTGATTTGATGGCTGGGGAGAGGGCTGATTGACCCCGTGACCTTTCTGTGTGGGACAACGGTCCTCGGTGTCCGGAGCTCCTGTCAGCGGGTTAATGAGCGACGGCTGCTCAGGGCATGCTGGGCCTCGGCTAAGTGACCGAGCCGGATGACCACCCTCTGCTCTGACCCTTACGCCTCTCTACGGCCATCAGTTTAACACCCCCTCCTCCACTTCCACCCAGTGCCCGTCCATCCCCCGCCTCAGACAGAGAAGCCAAGACTCTCACTTGAGCTCAGGTTTGTACAGCTGTTCCACATGGTCAATAACGGAAATGCTCACCACCCATTTCCTAGTGCCAGTCTGGGAAGAAGCCATCCTTTCATCTCAGTTTAATACAATATTGACAACAGACATTTACGCATGAATGAATGTCAAATATGGCACCAAATGTAATTTAAACAACATTTTAAAGTGATGAATGAATTTTGTTTTCTATTCTGAAACATATTTAGACACAAAACTATATGTTTTTTTTAATGAGCATTGGACCGAGTAAAAAATAAATATATCATAACAAAATATAGCAAATACACAGCAAACAAAAAGCTTATTATAAACACCAATTATACTGAAATAATTTGACAAATGCACAGCTCTAAACATTAAAAAACAAGTATGTTATTCTCTTTTATTGTATTAAAGGTTGTTGGGTCAACAGGTGGTTTAGTTTTTCCTTTGCCTTTATCTTCTACTTGAATCTTTAAACTTTTCTTGTCTTGTGTTAACTTCTCCTAGTCAGCAGATTTGGCCTATGATGCAACAGCCTTCTTTCTCGGTGCACGTGAAGTCTCGGGGCCTCACCACAGCGAGCAAAAGCGCAGCTGAAAGCAGCCCATCCCAGTGTTGGACGTTTGTTAAAGTGAACAGGGTAATGAATTTTAAACTGCTATAGTAACAGCTCTCAGACATGTGGTTTTAGTGTGTGAGCATGGGTGAGTGGGTGGGCGTGTGTGTGTGTGCGGTTGGGATTTGCAATTTGTGTCTGTGTCTATGTATCTGTATGAATGCAGGGGGATATGTGCATAAATGGGGGTGGGGGCTGGGAGTCAGACTCTGTGTATGTGTGAGTTTATGTGCTGAGGATAAAGACCTAGCAAACCAGCCTGGCTTAGTTGACAGGTGACAAGGGTTGTTTTGAATGGGGATTTTGTAATACCAACAGTGAGGAAAAAGCCGGGGTACCAAGGGACTTCTGAAAAGAGAGAAAGAGGACTTTTCTTCTGGCAGTGAAGGAAGAGAGAAAAGGCCATGAAGGCTTCTAGGGACTTAAGGATCCCACTAATCAAACTGCTCCATCGTCTAGCACACTCATTTTTATTCAAAACGTAGAAATGCTAAATCATTCCAATCGGATTGATCCCTGTGTCAGTGCCTGTGTGGTATTTTCATTCTCGTCTCTCTGCCGTGTCCTCAACTTTGACATATCAGTCAAGCAAGGACAGGGCTGTTACAAAGAGGACTGGTCCAGAGGCAGCCTAATGGTTAAGAAGTGGCATTTTAAATGTTGTTTGTAAATTTGCATAAATTAACTGGGCCCTCTTGAAACAAGCTGCTTCAAAATGCTTTGTCTTTGAAAGTTTTTAATCCAAAATTTGGCAGAAGAAAAGCTTGTGTGGATGCAGTGAAGTGGTTTGACTTTAATTTACTGTGTGATATTTGTCTATTATTTCATTGTGAATGATATTATGAACCAGATTCTCACTAATCCACAAAACAAATACACCACAGTCCTGCCATAATCTCTGGATATTTATTTTTCAGTTAGTGTCAGCTTGTTTTCCTTTTTCCAGAATAATTCTTCAAACACAAATAAACGACAAAACTGTAGTATACAATACACTGCATTTCAAAGTTTTCAGGTCAGCGTATGTGTGTGGTTGTACGTAGGGATCATATTGAAGGGTGCACTCTGCCTTTTGTACTTATCACTCAGCTCAGCTTCTGAAAACAGTTGCATGTCGTCCGTGGAGGAGCTTTTTTAAGTCTAGGAAATCTGTGCCAAGAGTTACACTTCCTTGGGCCTCGCAAAAAAAAATTCCGCAAATAAAAAGCTGTAACAATCTACCAGGATGGGAGGATCTAACAAAAACATGCTAAAGCATGATGTTATGTTGCTGGACTCCCCCTTGAAGGACAGCCATGCATTGATCCTAAAAAAGGAGTTACTCAACATTTTGTACCATATCTACAGTGTTGTTATATATATATATATATATATATATATATATATATATATATATAT
>CM076650.1:11010229-11028118 GCA_038496675.1 Rachycentron canadum | reverse complement strand
TCAGCTCAGCTTCTGAAAACAGTTGCATGTCGTCCGTGGAGGAGCTTTTTTAAGTCTAGGAAATCTGTGCCAAGAGTTACACTTCCTTGGGCCTCGCAAAAAAAAATTCCGCAAATAAAAAGCTGTAACAATCTACCAGGATGGGAGGATCTAACAAAAACATGCTAAAGCATGATGTTATGTTGCTGGACTCCCCCTTGAAGGACAGCCATGCATTGATCCTAAAAAAGGAGTTACTCAACATTTTGTACCATATCTACAGTGTTGTTATATATATATATATATATATATATATATATATATATGCCTTCTATCCTTGCTTAGTAAAATACTGAACAAATGTTCCCATACTAACAATTTACCAACTGAATTACTTTATCAATGACATAGTTCTATGATTGTATGGTGGGATATTCTCTGTTTTTCCTTCATTGTTAATATGAACAATTAGATAAAGACAGCAAATAAATGAACAGCTTAAGAAATGAATTGTATAGTAAAAAATGTTTATCTGTAAATAAAAAGCAAGCATTATTTGGACCTTTGAACTACATACCATAGGTAGCAGGGACTAATGCATAATTGTTCTCTGTATGACAGCACTGTAGCATTTTACTTTAACCCTTGTGTTTTATTGACATCATCCTTGTTTTCTCATTTCTGAGGATCCCACAGAGCCCACTTTGTGAAAATGATATCAACTATTCCTTCTAATTTCCTTTGAAAATAACTTTGATTTTTTTTTTCCTTTTCTTATGACCTTATGACCAATTATAGAAGTAGTACACTTTCCTTTTACCATAAACTGAGCTTCTTATATAATGTAATATTGGCTTTATATGAATAAAATATCATGAACTAGGTCATTGCTTAGAGCCACGGTCCCGTCCAAGCTGGCACAAGAGAAATCTATGGGGCTACAAGATGATTAACAAGTTATTTGTCAAAAAGCCATCAAGGGCATGGCTTGTTGGCAAATAATCTGTCATCTTGAATTCAGAATACAGGAATACATAGTATGAATACAGGAATATATAGTATGTGATCTCACATTATGATTTACCCGTATTTCAAGGTTTCACCTTTTACAAGCATACTGTTACTGAATTCAAATAAGAGACTTGGTTATTCACCATATTTTACCGCTGAAGTCTCTGAGAGCTGAGACAGAAGTAATTTATCATTTTTTGTAGCAGAAATATGAACGATTTCATTATTTCAAAATCACATTTATAGGCAACTCTCTTTGAATTATTAAAAGTCCTAAATTATTCAGCCTGTATAACAAGGTCAAGTACATTTTTCAAGCTGTTAAAGACCCCCCAAATGTTAGGTTTATGCAAATAGATGATATGATGCATTCAGAAACTAATGTTATTTAATGTTAATCCGTGTACCTATTAATTTGATGCACATCATTGCTTTTTGAAATAATGTCCTGTGATTACACTCTGAGCTCCCCTGAGTGTGTTCACCTCAGTAACATCAGAGTGGATTAGTGGCAGGAGTGAACACAGAAATTGGTAATGGTATTTAAAAGAGACAAGTTTTGAGGGTTAAACACCCCTGCTGTGACCCAGCCTGTCCAACGGAGAACATTTACCCAGGCAAACAGTGGCCTCTCCCCCATCTCCCTCCCCCACCTCCACCTCCACCCCACCACTCCCACTATCACCCCAGGAATAAAAAGAGGAGCACTGACTCAACTCTCATCCTTTCCACCACCGTCCAGAATTAAATCATGAAATCATTTAGTGTTTGTGTGGTCTTCCCTGGCTACGAGGAGAAAGGATGGACAGGGCAGAGAGAGAGAGGAGCTCGAGTCAGTGTGTGGGAACCACATAGGGAGAAATCCCTGCCTGATCCTGGCCAAGACACTTTGTTTTTCTTCCCTCCGTTCCCACCCCTTGCCTCCCTCTCTTTCTCTCCATCCATTTTTGGGTTTTCATTTTTATTCATAGGTTGATCGGGGTGGAGGGAAGGGTGTCAAAAAAGCAGGGGGCAGTTTGTGTGTGTGTTCGTGTCTATGTCTGTGTGTGTATAGCAGGAAGGGATTGTTAGTCGGCTGATGCCAGTGGATGTAGGTGCAGGCCTGCCAACAATAGCCACAGTGTTGTTTGGGTAGTTGCGTCCAGGACTCTTGGACATTCTTCCCATGTCAGTATAATCACTACTGGGAGGTAGCTCCATTACGGATTACCATATCATTAATAGTATCCATGACTTTTGTTCAAAGGCTACTTGTGTAATGTTGCCTTGTGGATGACGGCTAATCCGCTGAGCTGCAGCTGTAGGAAAGAAGAGGGGTAGATCCCACCATCAGTTTCTCTCTCTGCCTCACACGCACATATAGACACACATGCATGCACACACACACACAACTCCCCACATGCAAACACATATAGAGGCATCTCCCTGTCCAGGCCCACGGGGATCAGGCCACTGAAAGACAGATACAAACAACAGTCAAATACAAAGTTCCCCCCATAGAGAAAAAGAAACATCCATTCTACACTTCCCAACTGATCCCCTCCTTAAAGCCAAAGACCAACCCCCCACCTCCCCCCTTTCTCTCCCCTCTCCTCCCCGATCCCTGAGTTGGCTCTCGTCCTCCCATTAAAGCCCCTCCGCTCTTCAGTGCAGCCCTCCTCTCAGATGGTGGGCCAGATTAGGAGGGGAACAATAACAGTTTTCAATGTAAAATGTGCATCTTGTTAGTCCTTTTTCTCTCCTCTCCTATCATATGATGGGGAGAGAAAGGGAGAAGGGTAAGCGGCCATTCAGAAAGTTATCTGTGGGTGTCTTCTCTCCACAAATGCTGGCTTGTTCTGTGGCTGTTTTTAATCCTCCCATTCCTCTCTCAACTCCTGGATTGTAGCAGAAAAAGCTTTTTTTTTTTGGAAACTTCTTTTTTTGTTTTTGTTTTTTTTTTTTATCAGCCAGTTTCTATAGGGGTTGACCTCAGCTGATGTAAAGTTTCAAATATTTGTATCTTTATGGATTTCTCCATCACACTAATAATAATAAATATAATAAGTCTGTTCTGTTTTTGTAATGATTTTAGGTTAAAACACTGGGGAAAAAATTGAGAACATTAAATAAGACCTTATCATACAAATTTCTTTTAGAAAAAAATACTTTTTAACCTCTTGTTTATCAGTAAGAGCAGAGGATGTTTTTGAAACCAAGTATGTGCTACTGTTTTTCATACCTTTTGAAATCAGATCATAAAAGTAAATGGGATAAACACAAAAACCAGGTGTATTATCTTTAGAAAAAGGGTGTACTAAAGATATGTACATTTATTCCGAGTGGATATTGTAAAGTGAGGAGAGGACTCACTTCACATACATTCATGTCTGATACCAAACAAGGTCAAATTGAATCTTTCTATGCATGGGATCAGTTTAGTTGTTGTTGCTTTGAATGGATCCCAGCCCAAGAGTCACCCCCGTTTTTGGCATGTTGGCAGGGAGAACTGCCAACTCTGAGTGCAGCAGATACCTCTGAATGATGCACTCTAAAGCCCTTGTTTGTTTTGCTAATGGGCATTAATGTTGGGTATAAAAACACTCCTTTGTGTGTGTGTGTGTGTCTGTGTGTGTGTCTGTGTGTGTGTCTGTGTGTGTTGGCCTCATACTAATCGCAGGAGTTGAGCGGAGGCAGTCATAAAAACAATGTCAAAAGATATTTGACAAAAACACTTTAAACTCTTCTCCTGTAAGATTGTAAGATACGGTTTCAAAGCCACGGAACTGACTTGTTTGTCAACTATTGCTTTAATTCATTTACCCATGTTCTTGCCTTCATCTCCACAGGCCTACCAGCAGACATCTTGGGAGATCAGTTGGGAAGAACATGTACAGTAAGTATAAACACCTCAGTTGCTATGTAAAAAACTGTCAAGTCAAATCAAGCACAACCGAACAGTAGATTCATCTTATCTTTTGGAATGGCTCATTATAGGATGTTCACTTTTTACAATGTTAGGAACTTTCACGACTGTCATCAAGTTTTAACATCAACTTTTGTTAATTTTGTTGGATGTTGGTTGAACAAAATATTGTTGATGGGTTTTATTGTGAAAGTGTGTTGAAAGTGTGGAAAAAGACATAATTTTGAACCTACAAACAAACAAGAAAATGAAACTCTCGCATTGGAGCCTTGTGCACAGAAAAAAATAAACCTACTGAAATATTTCCACATATTCAGCACAAACATTACAGAGACAGCAGAACATGTTGTTTCACTTGGTAAACTGAATCCAGACACTGTGTCCCTCATGCACCAGCAAATTGTTATGAGTGTGAAAGACTAGAGTCATGAGTGCACCCTGGTGGCCCAAAAGTTCAAGACAATGTTCACAGCTTGAGTCCAGCTGGAAACATTTGTGACCATCCTCTTCTCTCACTCCTTATTTTCTATCATCTCATTATTGATGGCCAAAATGCCCCAACCCTTGTCCCCCTCAGAAAAAACCTTAAAAATCTGAATTATGGACAACTGTCTTGTTGTTATCTAACTCAGTCTGGGAGAAAACACTTTTATTTTTTCATCATCGCCAGTATCTCTAGCAAACACATATACACACCTTAAAACATCCACAAGCTATTAAGAATTTGGTAGAATATGTTATTGTGGTGCTGCAGTTGTAACTATTTTTGAAATGTTAACAAAACTCTGTGCAACTGCATCAAAAAGATTTTTTTTCTGGCACCTCAGTCTGCCTCACTGGGTGAATGACATTTTTTATTTCCAACAGATTGCCTTATGTAGCTGTTGTTCCCATAGTCTGTGTTGTGTTGCTTCGTGTTCTTGGTGTTGGACATGGGTGCCCTGCTGTGAAGGTCACAGTGAGGTCAGTAAGGGTATGACCACTTCGCCCACCATCATGATGACCACAACCATAGCTGCTGCTAAATTGTAAAATGAAAGGAAACATTTGTTAAATTTATAATGTTGTGTTTTTGTACGTTCCCTTCACATTCTCTCGTTGGCTCTCTTCTAAGTGTTTAAATGTCTTTCTTTGGTTCTACGTCATCTGCTTTTATACTAATGCTGCCCCTCCCTCGAAAAACTCTTTCAGTTAAAAATGAAAGCACTCAGTCACACTATCAACATTCACACGAGAAAATTTATTTGCTGGATCTCATTCAGTTTGGCCAAATGCAGTCACTTGAGATGAAGTCTCTGACACTCACTGGCTGCCAATCTCATTTCTGCTTTATTTCTTTCTCTGGATTGGTTACTCAGATCATGACCTCAGAGGGTGACCTGTGCAGCCCCAGGGTCCCCCCTCGCTGGCCCTACGCTGGCCCCCGGACGCAGCTAAATACAGAGGAGCGGCCGTCATCTTGCCGGACAAAAGGGCGAACATACCATGCTCACCCCTCATGAGTCCAGCCAAGCGCACAGGGAGCACATTAGGACCTCTGGGTTTTATTTACCCTTTCTTTTTAGCCCTGCAAAGAGTCGACTGGGGCGTCAAGTTTGTCAGGTGCCTCAGCTGTGACCGTCTGACCACATCACACACACACGGCTTTTCAGATTCCCAAAGTGCTTCATGTTGCATTCTCCTGATTCACGTTGTCAGTTTTCATATTCTCCACATGCCACTGAAGCGTTATGTTCGAGAAAGATTTCTGGCAGGAATGAATCATCCGTGGTTACAACATAAAGGCTTTCTCAAAGAAAACCTTACACGTGAATGCAGCCTCACAAGCCCGAGAGTGACTGAAGCTGAAAGGACGGCTCCCACTCTTGACCGAATCCCATGATGGAAATTCAGTGCTGTTGGAGGTCTTTGGCTCTGCTTGTACAACCGAGGAGAAAGAGATGAGTTAACTGTGGAGCAGGGAAATAAAAAAGTGAGAGGAGCTTACAACTCAACAGGCCAACTGAATTGTTTCCGTTTTCTAATCAGGAAAGAATGTCTCACTAAATTTTGCTCATTCATGCTTGGCCAGAGAAGAAGAAACTGTTATTATGAACATCAGTTAAAAAAATGAATGGTCTCCTTCACTCACATTACTAACAAGCCAATAGTTTTGTTTATAATTGCCCAGGTTTTGAGGAGATAAAATCAATGCTCTTTCTACCACCTTGTGATGAAAAAATACTTATTACTGATGGAATAAGGTGTAGTACCTTGTTGAGGTGGTACCTATTTTAACTGCCTCATAACACTGTTTTATTATTCTAACAAACAGATAAAAAGCCTCACCTCACAATATTGTTGTACTAAAAATAATAATCAGTAAATTTACTTTACTATCAGATTAATGTAAAAAGCACAATATTTCTTTCTGAAATGTAGTGGAGAAGTAATATAAGTAGTATATAGTGGAAATTAGTTTTTTATTTGCATTACAACATTCGGGTTTCTGCCTCCTGCCTTAGGTTGATGAAATTTATTTTAAAGAAATTCCTTTATTAAAGATTTAAGAACAACCTTTCTGACCTGAAACAGTTGTTACGCAGGATAAACTGCAGGTGCCACAGTCAAATACTTTGACTGCGTACTGGGTATTTTACTGGTAGGAAGTAATTCCAGTGAAAATGTATAAAATAGAAAGAGTAGAGTGAGATCTGCATTTTCAAATTGACTACTTCAAATCAGAGAGAGTTATTTATTAGTTAATATCAACTGCACATGTTAAGGGACTTAGAATTCATTTTGGATCATCCATAAACATTCAGAGATTTAAAACATCACAGTTTACAATCTTATAAAAAATGAAGCTGTAAAATGAGAAGAGTCCGCCATTTGGTTGTACGCAGTAATAACATGTTTTACATTTTATAAATTTGATTTCTGATATAAATCATGTTTTTAAAAACATTAATTTTTAATAGAATAAATGACAGAAAAATTAGGCAAATATCCTTTTTAGGGCTTTCTTTAAAATTCTTTTAAATATGAATAATTTATTGATGTTGTCAAAGTTAATGCCATTAGTCTTTAACAAAAAGGTTAAAACATAAATTATGCCACTCTATTGGAGACGTCTTGTGAAATTACTCACATGGTGTTTTGCCTCCTCTTTTACTCATACTCCCTTTATAAACACACACAGGAACTGGAATGTATGGTGCTCTTTGTCTAACTACCATGCAAAATTACCTGATTTATCTCAAGCACTTTCTGATGTCACACTGTCTGTGCTTGTGACAAAAGTGTCCCTTGTTGTGGCACACCAGATAACCAGACCCACCCTCATGAAACTCACAGCACCAACCTAAAACACGCTTTCTCAACCTTTTGTCCCCCTAAAACAAAGAACTGCACTTTCTCTTGGCAAATGATGCCTTAATTGTGCAAGTTAACAAGCTTGCTCTTTTTTTCCCATGAATAACAAAGAGTTTGGTCTAATTTTGTTTCTTTTTGTCTTTTTTTTTTTTCTTCTTTAACTCGCGGCTCTCTTCTATAGTTTGTTGTTGCACGCTTGTTGGGCTGTTCCCATGCTGCTCTCTGCCTCGATATTTCTCAGATCTGCAAAACTTCACAACGGAAAAAAAGACAAGCAGGAAAAGCTACGAAATTGAGGGCGTGACTGAAATGATGGTCCACAGTGGGATATTTTGTACAGTATTCATTATGTTTTCATTTATATCGGAGATGTCTTTGACCCTTCCAGGCTCTGCCTCCTTTAAAACACTGCCTCTTTTATCACTCTATTCATTTTTGGCTCAAATATCTCAGTTCTAAATGGAGGTAGTGTTGAATAGGACATCTCCATGGATTTGCATAATCTGATGCCATTGCTGGTGAGCACATACAGGGTTGTGCCAAGTGTAAAAAGGTGAAGCCCTCATCCCTTGGCAGGGGGCAGAGATGACTATGGAAAGTTCTCCTACAGCGAATGATTTTATAGCAGATGTATTTGACTTCATTCATCAACATCATTCTATTTAAATCCCATCTTAGCAAAATATAAGGAGGTCGCATGGAAAACAAACAAAAAAAAAATTCATTTTCTAAGTTACTCTTCATAAACATCAAACCTTCCCCATTAAAAAAAAACACACACCATCAGATCAGATATTGCCACATTTGTGCTCTATCCAGAATCACTCCCAGACAATCAAAAGGCATTGATATGTTGTTGTTTTTTTTTTTTCATTCTTTCTCTCCTAACAGACTCCATTCATGTCTGCTCTCCTCTTACAGTGCCCGTCATTCTTCAGACATCGCTGGTGCCAAGGCAGTAGGATTGCTGCCTCTCTCTGATGGGAAACTGTTGCTTATGTGCTGGGTTGGCTGCCAAGTTTTGGCATTATTGGTGAGGGGAGGAGGGGGAGGAAGAGAAGGCAGGAGGAGGGGTGGGGGGTAGGGGGGTGTACAGAAAGGGGGCCCTTTAAACCCTGTGAGATAGTGGTATCTGTTGTGGGAATGATCTTCATCCCTTTCCCCCCTATTCTTAGCACTCTCGCTGTTCTGTTTCTCTCACTTTCTTCTTCTTTCCCTCTGTCTCACCACCATCCTCCCCCTTCACCTCCCTCCTCCCTGCTCTCTGTCTCTGTCTTTTCATGCTGTAGATCAGACGACCATCCTGAGGTGAGCCGGCAGAGATCTGATGCCACTGGAGCACTTTGATTACCCACCAGACTGAGTGACTGTTGGATTTCTCACAGCTTGTGTACTTCTTTGGCTTCGCTCCCAAAGCATCACTGTAACTCTCCTACACACACACACACACACACACACACACACACACACACACACACACACACACACACAAACAGAGGTAACACAAACACACCACACTGGTAAAAGAAAGAACATTTGTTGTTCTACGTTTAGAGTCTCAGCTTAAATGTAAATGTAAATGTAAAAAGCCTGACTTTAGTGCTCCTATGGGTGCAAATATCAAATCACTACTAATGGATCCCTCTTTAAGCTACAGCACTAGTTTGCAATGTTTTTGGCTCGTGATCCCTTAAATTGACAGTTTTGGGAAATATGTTGTTTGCTGTCTTGCAGTGAGCTGAGGTGAAAAGACTGACTCACTTATCTACCCATTAAATATTTAACTATACAGCTTTGCATGGCATGATTAGAAACAGGGCTAACAGTTACTCTCACCAAAGGTGACAAAATCCACCTATAAAGCCCAGTAATTAATATATTCGGTCTTCTTATATCTTAACCAACATCTAAACACAACAATGTGCTGTGTTCAGAGGGGTTCAGTGTGCCAGACTGCTTCTTGGCATTAGCAAGAATATGGTTTCCCTCTGTTTCCAGTCTTTGTGCTAAGCTCAGCTAATCAGCTGCTGGCTGCAGAAAGCAAATGAGTTTATTTGCAAAAATGTTAAACTATTCTTTTAAATATTAAACTATGTCTGACCAGACATTTTAGGCTCCATGGGTGAGGAACAGTTTTCCCTCTCAGATTATTTCTAGGCATAAAGTCACCAATATTATGTTATATGTGTTTGTGGTCTTTAGCAAGATCATCATACAACACATTATGAAGTACGTTTAAATAAGATGAGATGTTTCCTGTTGCTATGCACTTTAGGTGTAGATGCAACTGTGCCAATAATCCCTACCATGCCGTAGTTGAGTCATAAAAATGCCATTTTCTTAGAACAATAAAAAGAAAAATAGTTAAGAAAAGTGAGAATTTTTTTTTTCTAATGACATTTCAGAGAATCTCTTAAATAAGGCTGCTGCACTAGAATGAAGACAAACAAAATGTGACACCAGTAAACACTTGAAATAGATTGATTTACATCAGATGAAATTTGACAGAACACTTAAAGATCACTGCAGAGATCATGTGACCCCTGAGATTTATCTTGGGAAACCCTTGGGGTGGTTCTGACCCCCAGGATTTGAACCAGTAAAATATTTGTATACATGTTCTCCAGGGAACACATGGCCATGCACATACTGTGTGTACACAAATACAGAGTTTGCTCAAAACCCACAAACAGTAAATCACACCAACACAGGAACACTATCTAGTAGTTATTCATTATAGTCCTAATGATGTGATGATAAAAAACATTTTTATTTAAACACAATTATACCTCTGTCGGTGGGATAAATTTTCAAAATCATTCAGTTTTTCATTTATAATTTGTAAACTGTTACTGTAAAGTTACATGGCAGAAATTATGCTTTGGCTGTTTTCCTGCCAGTGAAAGTTTCAATCTTGAAGTTAATGTAACAATAACACAAGTGAAGTCAATTCCTCCATAAAAGATATGAGACGATATGATACAATAAGACTGTATCTCATTCACAGACATGAAGAGATGCATCACTAACTTAAACAAAAACTTCAAAAGACTACAATACTACATGTCTTATAAGCATCTACTTTAAATAAACAATGCATGAAAAAAACTAAATAGAAGTAACTAAAAATGTATGTATGCAGTATATAATACATACACCAATATAAACATTGACTGTTTTGTGCCAGACAAAAATGTTTGGGGCTTAAATTACAGTTATTCTGTAAAATATTGAAAAAATCTGCTACAATTATATTATCTTTTACTGAGTCTTTAACTTATTCCCATCATTGCGCATGTTTCAGTCAGATGAGGAAACTTGTTTTCTCTTCATAAACTTGCCTGACTTCATGCTCATCAAAGTAAAAATGTAAGATGTGAGTGCAATTGTACTTTTCTTTGACAATCCACTGATGAATAATTTTTCAACAGAGCAGATTGTTAATGTTCAGCATGTGATATTAATGCGAAAGATAAATAATCTCCAACTGAAGCTTTACCACCGTGGCTCAGTTTACATGACAATAAATAGTGTGAAGTCCTTTTTTATCGCTGCTCAATTTATTATTATTCATGTGATGTGCTGAGGCTAAATCTTTCTCATCTGGCTGCACATGAGTCTTTTTTTCCCCTGTTTAGTGTCAGGATTAAAACCAATATTGGGGCTGTAGAGATCCAAGTATTCATTTAAAGCCTTTTCTCTTTTATCTTATTGTCACTTTTCCATCTGCGTGGCCACTGTTTTTTTAATTTCTTTCATTTGCCCTCTTGTTGCTTGTTCTTTTGGTCAGGGGCCGGTTAATGTGGGTTTATCCAACCATCCAGGCGATTAATGTGGGCTTATCCATGCATCCGTCATCTACCCATCCATCCGGAAACCACTCTCAGATCCATCCTATCTGTCCAACATGTAAGCAATGTTATGAGGACACCTATGACACACCTTACTTTCCTTTCTCTTAGTCTAATGCCAGGTACAGAAGCCTAAAATGACACAGGAGAGAGAAGTGTGCAATGATTTTAGTTTTGCTTCTAAAGGAAACTGGTAGAAAAGGTGTTTTCTTGTGCTCCTGTCAGAGAGAAACTTTGATTTCATGGTGTTGATTATTTTTCTTCGTAATCACTCAAGGATGAAGCATAAGGACGCAGAGATTGTTCTCCTTTCACATGCACCACAATGGGGCTCCTTGGTTTTTTCAAGAAAGGAAACAACAAGGAGTTTCCCCTCTTCTCTTTCTGTCTTACCTCTTTTTTTTTCTACAATCCAACCCTACACGACTCACTTGAAGAAAGACAGGAGGAGCCTGAAAGCAGTTTAACACAATAATTTATTGCCCAAAACAGTTCTCTTTTGATCAGTGTGATTCCTTATTCTGTGGGATGAGTATCTGACTGGTCCTGATATGTTCCTCCTTCTCAAAGTGGGGAAAAACTTTGAGCCCTTCTGAGCAGGTTCATTTTTTCTAATGGTTCGAAGAAAGAAGAAAATTTTTACTTAAATCATTAAGAAATGCCAACTTTTAACTATGGTGGATCTCTCTTCATTGCATAACATCCCATTTTGATCCTAATAAATAGTTCGCCTCATTTGCCTAAATATATGGAAATAGTACAACTTGGCTAAAACTTCAGAGGGGACAACTTTCTTGACATTACAAATATGTGATGTTCTTGAATCAAATGTCAGATTTGAATTTCAAGGAAGAGGAAACGTTGGATGAATCAATGGTTTTGTTAAGTGAGGTTTGTTTAACTTAAATCGGGCTCATGTCTGCCCCCTGGAACCTGCTGTGTCACCCATTAAACCCACAGATCGTCCCTTTAACAGGTCTGTGCAACACAGAAAAAAAAGTCTTATCACATGTTCTTTAAAGCTGGAAGAAATCCTGCACCTTCTGGAGCTTCTTTTGATAAAGACTGAGCCCAGTTTTCAGTTTCCAAATGTTTCTTATTCACTCCAAACTGTCATAATTTACAAAATAACCTTTGTTTCATTTTATTTTTCAAAAAAATCTAAAGCTCTTGTATAGTTGGTAACTAGTTTTGTGTATATTTTTGTTCTTCAGCAAGTTTTCTCTCCCCTTATCTTTTAAAAATAATGTTTTCCAAACACTGTATTATTACAAGGAGGCAACAGGTTCGTACTTTCTTATAGTTTTAGTGATCTTTACGCACTGAGAGTGGCGCTGAGCCTCCAAAGAAATGCGTAAATGATAACAACACCGCTTTAGTCAGAAATATTTATTCACAACATGTACATAATCTATTTCCATCATTCGCAGTCATATAAATAAAAAATTACAACAAAACATAGCGCATCTATTTACATGGCGTGTTGCGCACTGTGCAAACTAAACGTGTTTGCGTGCGTGTGGCCGATGAAATTGAAATAGTGGTGATCGAGTCCCTGCACCGGTGACAAGTATCCACCGTGTTGTTGTGTGTGCGCAGAGAGCGGCACTGTCGGGTAGGAGATGCCCGGGCTGCGGGCCGAGCTGTGCCAGGAGAAGTGTCCCGGTGGACTCTGCTGGTACACGGAGTCAGTCGGACTGTGGCCTTGGTGCTCCGGGGAGGAGTGCAGCTGGCCTAGGAAGTCAGTGGTTTCCGGCATCGAGCCGACAGAGCCGAACACAGGCTCGGTGACCACACGGGACTTGGACTGTAAGAAGGCAAGAATCCGTGCGTACTTGATGTCTTTGGTTTCAGCTCTGTCTTCTGTGGTCAGGTAGTGCACTAGGTTCTTCATACACTCGTGGTATCCGTAGTGGAAGTAGTTTGCAAACTCAGCAAGAAGTTCACCTGGAATGAAGCAAGCAGCAGTTACAACTCTGCCTCGATGAAATGATAAACAATTCTGACAGTTTGTGTTTTCATGGTCTGATCTCGGTGCGTAAAAGGTGAACTCAAAGTTCACTAATTCAAATTTGGCTCCTTAACTAAAAGAAAGTTGAGCTAGAAATTGTCCACATATAATATTTAACCCAGAAATATCTGCAGCCAGCTAAAGAAAGGGCGTTTGAGTTTTCTGAAAGAACACTGTGGTTGGATGCGCAAAGGAAAGAAGCTGCGGGAAAAGTTCACTGACCTTTTTCTCTCCCACGGGGGAAATCCGCTGAGTGCAGAGCTCGCAGATACTGAACTGTCATTTCTAGGATTTCAGCCTTTTCCAGTTTCCCAGAGTTCTGCAAAAAAACATTCAAATCCAACATTATAAAATGTTTGCATGGGCATTTTAACAGTAACTGGACTCGCTAATAGGCAAACACATACATATATTTGCTAGAAAAAATCTTAATATTGGATAAAAAAAAATTATAAATCGCGCAATCAAATATCAGACATTTTATAATACCTGTTTTGCCAGTGCCATCGGCACCGTTTTTCCCAGTTCGTTCAGGCAGCGGTTGATGCGGTCTCGTCTCCGTTTCTCGATGACTTTGTGAGAGATGGGAGTTCTCTGTAAAAACAGGGAGATACATCATGACCACACGGGCTTTCGCTTACAGTTATTAGTCGAATTAGTCGGAAACACACAATAGCCAATCGAAGTTACATTTCATGGAGCGACGACACCATTTGAAACAGATGAATGAGGTCTAAACACTAACTCCCGGGGACTTTTGCGCGCCGCGCGCTGTGCCCTCTGCTCCAGAGCGCGCGGCGGACATCTGCGCACCGGACAGTTTGTTTACTGCTGAGGTCCCGATAGACACAGTCAACACGTCGTTTATGGAAATGTTTAGGAAATTGTACGTGTTTGTAACGTAGTTAACTACGTTACTGTTTCCAAATGCTGCATAAATGTCTGATGGGCTCTTTTACATCAATAAAGCGCCTTTAGTGTTTGCCACAAGCTGGTGCTCAGTAGATTTCTATTCCACTAGTGTAAAAATGACTCCAAATAGTAGTTTGAAAAAATTTCTTGAAAAATGTGAAGTAAAACAATTCCATAATGTAACTCAAAAGTGTTAAAAGTATCTTGTTGCCCCCCCCCCAAAAAAAAAAAAAAAATCAGTCCTTAAAATGCAGAGCGCACAATGAGCGCGTACCTTCCTGTCTTTCATTTTAGATGCCATCGACGAAATTCTGACAAACGTCTCAAAATGAGTTCAGTTGGAAGTTGGAGAGATGTGTTCCTCTGGCAGGAGATGAAGCGGACTGAGGTTTGAGGGAAAGGCTGGCCCTTATAAAGGGACCATCCAAGGAATTCTGGCATTCATGGTGTAAATTATTCCATGGGATTAGAACCATGCATTCGGTAAATGTGTGCATTTAGGATCAGTTAAAGAAATAGTAAAAATCCAAAGCCATGGGCTAGCAGGGGGGCAAACCTGCTTTGTTAATCCACGTGGCTGTTCAAAAGACACGTGATTACTTTCGGAATATTATTTGCATAGTAACAACCCAGGCGGGAAATAAGAACTGAGCGTTGGGATCGCCTGATCCGGCGGGGCGCACAGTGCGCACTGAAAACAAAGCCGGCGAAAAAAGAAACCCTCTTTCTTCCAACTCGCGTTTCTCACACGATCGCCTGTTTACAAATCCCAGCAAGCGATCTTAACTCTCATCCAAGCCCGGTCCGAATTTTAAGGCCTGTCCAGTGTCATTAGAGTAATTAAGTAAGCCTTTAATAGGCTGTTCCGCCAAGTTCAGGGGAGATCTTTTGGAGACTGAGTCCCCCCCGTTTGTTCTCGGCGTTTCTCACACGACTTGGTGACACGTCCATCTTTTATGAGAGATGGCAAGCTTTTTGTTTACATTCTTTATTTTGTTGGACTCCTCGGCAGGTGTGTGATTAGCCCTGGCACACGAGCGTCGTCTGCGTCAAGGCCAGCGTCTCCAGCAGCCTCTGGCACACGAGGGTTACCCACCACTGGAGACTCTTTGGAGAGGCTCAATTTGTATCCTATTATCCTATAAGAAAATGTCTATTCAGACGAATGAATAGTTTCATTGGCCTAAATTTTAATAATGCTGTGAAAGAAAGGGAGAAATAAAGAAGAATGCAGCTGGTGTGAACGCGCATTATTCCCCGTCACCTGCAAGATGGGTAGCCTGGAGACCCCTATTCATTTGCCTAATTTCGGTCAACTTAACAAACTTTGGGAGAAATTATACTGCCATTGTTATGAAGGGTGAAGCTTTCTGATCGAATTAACAGCATGTTTTGATCCGGTAAATGTCATTAGAAAGAAAGAAACAATCGCGTTTAAAGGGGCCTGGGTAATGCGCCAAGTGGAGACGCCAAAGCGCAAAGTGCACAAAGGGTGCTAGTAAATGCCACAGGGGACTTTTGTACCCTCACATTGCTGAAGTTTTTCCCCCCAAACAAAGGGCATTATTTTATACTTGAATACATTTCATACAACAATTGGCTGTTTTCTTCAAACATATTTTCACAGCAAGGTTAACAACAGGTTTATTGTGTGCGCTCCTTCTCACAGATTCACACTGCTCTCATGCGCCAAAACAGTTTGCTCCGATTCTTTTTTTGTTTTGTTTTGTCACTGAGAACGTTTTAATCTCGAAACCTTCACCGTGCTTGGATATATTTGATCCTGTGAGCGATGTCGACGAATAAAAAGCAGCGGAGATTGAGAAAGAAAAGCTCACAAGACATCTGAGGCGTTTGGAGCGTTTTTAGAGCACCATGGAGAGAAAAGCGCGAGCGAGCGGGACGGGGGCATAAAATCCAATTACTTGACTGTGCAGTTTTTAACACTTTTTATGTGTTTGTCCTTTGAAATATGGAGGGACATGTGCGCTGTTGGGTTTTCAAATAACTGAATTAAATACTGGAAGTTTTTGCTGACGGATTTTGTAACGCCAAGTGATGCGCCAAAACTTACCCAAATGATGCGCAGGACTTTTCTTTAGTTTCTTAACAGCTTAACAGTCAATTGTTTCTTTCCGCGTTGTATACGTGCTCTGACAACTATCTAATTCATTAAATAAACATTTAACATCGGGGAGCTTCTGAGCAAAGCCACCTTTTTTTTTATCTCAATATATTTTAGCAACCTCGGTGACTTGGTGCCATCATTGCTGTGATTTAAAATCGTCTTCTCGCTTGGTGGCCGCTTTAGAAGCAATATTCAATCTAAACTTTAAAAACAAGCTGATATCAAATGCTGGAGTTTGACTGAATTAACCAGAGTGGCTGTGACCTCTGCGCAAGCAAAGACAAATGAAGCCCAAGTATTCTGAGGTGAATGTGAATGTCTGACAACATTTTGATTGCATTCATCAAATTGATAGTAATAGCGCAGTACAAAGGCAGATCTCAAGGCATGATGGGTCACTGGTGGGCTCTGATGAGAAAAGACTATCCCTTGTGGGAAAAACAATTATGGATAGAACCAGGAAAGAACATTTATAACCGCAAAAAAATGACATTACATATCTATAATAAAAGATCAAATCAGCGTGATGGACTTTAGGTTAGACTGATACACCAGCCCATATGAACAGTTGTTCTCCTCCGGCACCTGACTGAACATAACCACGACAGGGATTCCCTCAAACTTCATCTGTGACATTTTAACGCACTTTGTTACAAATCAGTCTTTATTTCCATTTCATCACAGTTAGAATAAGGCAGTGAAATTATTCCAGCATGAAGCCAACACTCCTGCACACAACAGAACCATGATTTGCACCTTACAACATGATATCTGACAAATGTTTTTGCAGAATCACTGTGAATATTCAGCGTTTTATTAAGGATGAGCATAAAGTGTATGTTTCTATTGTTCCAGTTTATTGTTTGAATCGTTTCTGCCGCCTATTGGCAGCCCCCTAACCGCGCACTAATTCGCAGGCACACTTCTTAAATACACAGAGCCCGTGTTCTTGTGAGAAAGTGGTAGTAAGTTGTCTGTCTGACGTGTCTCCGGTTCGTTCTCTGATCCCCAGTGTTATATCAGTGGAACATCTGTACACCAGCCCGTTACAGGAAAACACAAACAAGCCTCCAGCCATGAAGCCTGATTAGTGACAGTGGCTCAGTGTGGAGCAGCAGCAGCAGCAGCAGCAGCAGCAGCAGCAGAGTCTGAGTGTGTTGTCAGGCGCTGCGCTCTGACCCGTGGTGACCTCTGAGGGTCCCCGACACTAAATTCTTTGGCTTGGTGCGCCACCCTCAGCCTGAACTGCAGCAGTTCACACGGTCCCCATTCAGGCCGTGGAAATGATCTAAGCTGAGTTCAGACTACATGGTTCAGCAGCTACAGGCCCCTTTGAGAAACAAACAGCGGCCGTTTTAGCAAAGGTTTAAAAACATGCGAGCAAATGTGTTTTGTATTCATCTCACGAAATTTGCAGTTATGCTGTGAAGCAGTGGTGGTCCAGAAGGTAAAAGACGGACAAATCGCTGTAAACGCCTCGAATCCATATATTTATCACTGATATTGTGTCTTGGGAGATGAACCATGAAATAACTCGTATATAGTCACATTTTATCATTTCAGCTTATTACAGGCTGGAATAATGATATATAATATTAAATACCTTAAATGTTTCATTTCTCCACTGACCCGTGATAATTTCATGTTCAAGAGGAAGTTTTCCCACACTGTCAGTTTTTTCAGTTTTTTTTTTTTAAATAATAATTTGGACTCTTTAAAAGTATATATATATATATAT
>CM076650.1:10937485-11000244 GCA_038496675.1 Rachycentron canadum | reverse complement strand
TATATATATATATATATATATATATAATGTGTGTGTGTCTGCAGATTATACTTCGAAACCAAGAGGTCTTTGAGGAACCCAGTGGCCCAGAAGGAACAGAAACCTGTCTTTAGTTACTTTCTGTTCTCTCATGACAGGGGCAAACACTTTACAATTTTACAACAAACATCTTCACTAATTGCTGATACACAAAGAAGACATATAATGTTAATACTAAAGATGCTTGTTTTCCAATAGGTTTGCTGTCAGTAAACCCATATATTGATTAATCTGCAACTGCAACATTACGCATATTTGCGTGGCAGCCAAGCGAAAGCTACTTCAGAGATTTAAAAGTATCCTTGTCAAAATGGGATTACAATGTGTGTGTTTGAGTGCTCCATGTGCTTATCCTCCACTGGTAAGGCTGTAATAATGAGCTTAAATCATCTGACCTGATGCTCAACACCCTCCCTAACTGATTATCAGCTCAGTGTCACACTTTTTTTCTTGGTAACTTCCTGTCTGTGGTTTGGGGTGACTTGTTCAAAACTGAGGGTCTGTAGGCTGCTCTGGAGCAGCCTGCAGTCTAATGCTCTTCATGCTCTGTGTCAAATGAACCAGTTGCCCTCTCCTCCTCTTTTTTTCCAGTGTCATGTGTGGGGTGACTAGAGAGCTGGCTCTGCCATTGGCTTGTCATCTTCCCAGGCCAAGTATGGAGAGAGAGGTGGTGGTGGAGGAGGGGGGAGTGGTGGTGCTGCTGGTGGTGGTACCTTTTGCCTCAAACAACTCTCATCTGAGCATAACACCACTGGCATGTGCCTGCTGTTGGCCATCTGACTGCGACAAACACATGCATAGTGAAACTGCAATTAACACACATTTCCATAATAAATTGTACTTTTTTTTTTTTTCAAAATTTAAAAACTTCACAACATATGTCAAAAGCAAATGATTTTACAACAAATATGTGTTAATATGCCCAAATTTGTAGAACCATCAGTAGAAATGAAAAATAATCATAATGATTTATTTATTTATTATTATTGGTTAAATTTCTGTTCAGGATTTCAGTCAGGGTCAGCAACATGTAGAGAGTGTAGATTGCAATAGATGTTCCTCAATATTTGTCCATGTTGGAAATGTTACAAATCAATGAACAGGACAACAGCGAGGTTAGATTGGGTTTTTGTATTAATTTGATAAAGTACCTTGATTTGACCTGACCTGACTCATGTATCGATAAATACCAGATAACATCCAGAAAATTTAAATTAATGACATACATGACATATTTCATTATGGGGTTTAGATTAAGATTTTATCCACATGACCCGCCACTAATTTTCAGCATTGTAAGACATGTTTCTATTTTTCTATTATGTAGATCCAGTGTAGGGGATTCATTCACAGCCGGTTACACTTAGTTCACTCAGCAGACAGGACAGAGGACAAATGTGTACATTTACATAGAATGTATCTCACATTTCCCACAGTTTACACTTGTGTCTACAGTTGAAAATGTGGTAAGATGAGATGTAGATTATCTCAACTTTAGTGTGTTAACTGGAAATGAAAACTTATCCATCTCAGACTCCAAGGAATCTGCACAAATGCTCGCTGTTGTGTATGTGTGTGTTTGTTGTCAGTGTTGGCGTCCAGATACTGTGGGATACCGGTATAAAACATTTGTCAACATTCCTATCATGTTAAATACACAGACTTTCTTGCCATTTGTGTGCAATTCTTCGTTCGACTAGTTTCAGAAATTCGGACGCTCGGCAACATAAGAAGTGCACACACTATGTCCAGATAATGTATGATAAGGTGTCGTTCTTGAATAAACATCACTGAAAAATGATTCAATCGCTCAGATCTGTTCCTTCTGAGCCCGTCCTTCATTATATCAACATTACACATAGTCACATGAGTTTTAACTGATATGTTTCTCTCAGAACAAAATGCTCATGGAAGTAGATATGTTTAGATATCAATGTCAAGTAGCAAATGAATATTAATATATCAATCTGGTACTTGAATTGCTCTGTGAATGGCTACCAGTGTATCAGGCGTCTGTGTTTCTGTTTGAAAGGGGCGTGTTTCGGCTATTCATAGTTGTGAGAACCTCTGAGGTCTATTAGAGGTCAGTGTGAGTCCCTCTAATAGCGACTGCTGCAGCACAGGGCTAAGCTACACATCTCCACCTTTGGACAGAGTCTCTACCTTCCTCATATAAACACTGTGAGTAGAGAGAATTATTTTTATCTTAGTTCAGCATTAATCTTGTGAAAAATCCCTTTAACTGCTTTTAAGACTGTCCTGGAGAGGAGATGGAAATGGTCTGATCATTGCTAGTCTTTCATTGTAGCTAATAGTAACACCTGTAACATTTAGTGGAATTTAATGTAAAGTTTAATGTGGAGTTTTTATTTTTTAAATTTTTTTTTTCATAGAGGACAAACAAAACCACACAGCCTTGATTATTCCTATTGGTACTTTTTCTTTGGATATCTGAACACAAAAACTAAGGGGATCTACAATGACCTAATTTGTGGACAACTTCTTGCATTAAAGTTGTAATTATAGGCTAACAAAATGTAATTTCTACTTTTCTACTGCACTTTGTCCCAGTTGGCACCAGTCCCATATGTCATGGGCTTGGTGTTTATAAAAGAAGTAGGTGAGAAGTCAATTGTTACCTCTGTGGCGGCTGTTCACTCATTCATTCACCTACAGGGCTGATTCTTTCCAATCTAGAGGTCAAATGAGCTGAACGCTCATAGATATGGAGCCACCCACTCTGATATTAAACATTAAGTGTCCAGAGAGTGATTTATTAATTAATGTATTCTCATATTCGAGTGTAATGACTGAAAAATAATTGCTAGTTAGATATATTAGTCTGGGAGATTTATTTCCTGCCACATTTACATGAATTATAAGTCAGACAGGTTCAATGGTTTAATTCTGGCCGGCAGTCGTATTAATATTTTAGCAGAACAGAGACGTATATATCCAGCGCTTTGAAGACTGAGATCTCAGCCCAGTCAGCGTCACATCCTTCCACAAATTAGCAATATAGTCCTCAGTGCAGTGTGTGTGCAGTGGCTGCAGTCGTGTCCTTATCATCTCCTTGGAGGCTGGTGATGTGAAAATATGTGTGGAGTCATATTTCCTTCCTGTGTCTTTGTTTCCAAGTGCACAGCTGTTGAGTTGGATAGCACATCTTCTGTTTGTTCCTTTTGAATACAATATTTGTGGAAGTGCTGAGCAGAAACAAACGCGCTGTTCTAAGTTTTGATTTGTTTGGATTCATTTGGTGATAAATGAATGTCCAGAAAAATAAATTCATGGTGCACACATTTCTTTTGTAGTTTTTAGAGATTTAGGTTTTTTTTTTCCTATACAATGATAATCGGTTATCAAAATAATTTTGTTTTATTGATGAATTGAAAACTATTTTCTAATGATTGCAGTTGTATATATGCACATCACCCCCCTCTCTCTTCCCCTCTATATACCTTCACTGTTAAAGTGAAATAAAAACAAAACAAAAAAAACATTTCAAGTTGAGTTAATGTAAAGGAAAAAGAAGTATTATTCACTTGTGACTAAATGGATGCAGACAGTAGTAAATTGCCTCTGAATGGGACCACTATGCTTCATCTTCAGTTTGAGTGGATCTCATGTTGACACGTAATGCTCTAAAACAAAAGACCCTTTGATAGAAAGATGAAATACTACATCCTCTTTTTCCAACACATCCTTAGTGAACTCTGTAGGAAAGCATTAAACACAAACACCCCCTGACAGTTTCCTTTGAAAATATTTGGATTTTATTTCGAAATAGTTTGGATCATTACAATAAAACAGCTCTTTTCTGATGAACACAGAGTATTTATTAGTATTTCTTCTGCACTCTGCAAACTGAATTTCCCCCTCTCTGGTGTCCTGAAGGGTCAGTGCAGAACAGACATGCAGGCTCAGGAAGTCCTGAGACAGCTGCGCATTCCAGAGCTGGATGATGTTCGGCAGTACGTGCGCGGCATGCCCACCAACGCGCTCATGGGCATGGGCGCGTTCGCTGCCATCACCACCTACTGGTTTGCCACCCGGCCAAAAGCCCTCAAACCGCCCTGTGACCTCAGTCTGCAGTCAGTGGAAATACAAGTAGGTGATCTGTATCTGTATATATCAAATGTCCTAAACGCAACACAAAATAACTGTCTTGTAATGTTGTGTGTTAGAGGAATAACAGAGGCATGACATAACTACTAGAACCAAAAAAAGCTAGACAGCAGATCTCACTCAGCAGGAATGTCAATTGGTTCTTCTCCAGGAACTGAATCACAGCTGATGTTGGTGCAGTTCTTCAGGGGACTTGCTCTGAAATCCTCACTTCTCTTCACATTTAAGAAGCTAAAAAAAAATTCTAGCAGTTTGTCTCAGAGTTAAAGCAGGCTGTGCTGATGAACTAGGCTTTGTTGTTATGGTGTCAATTTCATATTAGACATCCTTTGTCACAGTTTATATGTTGGAGAATAAATTATTTGCCAAATCTTCATTCAAGTCCTTTTATTTTTCAGACTCTATGAGGGGCTTAGAACTGATCTATGAAGGACTAATATAGTTTTATACTAATTAATATATTAAGTCCTAATAAAGCAACTAAAAATCTTATAAAAGCTGCAAGTAACCATGATTTCTAATTTTATGAAATTTCAAAAAATGAAGAAAAAAATGCACAATATAACAGAAAAGATTAAAACAGACATAAAATGAAGTTTACAACAGTCTGATTAACAAAATTATTACCATAACTCTGTATGTAATATACATGACCTGCGCAAACTATTGCTTCCGTTTTCACAATATTTTCCAGGCACAAACTACAGGATCCATGTTTGTGTGGTAGGTTTGGTCCATACTGGTCATAACCTTTAGATTTTTGTCTTCATAGGGTGGAGAACGTGCACGAAGATCCATACTGAACAATAGTGACATAAACATGACATACTACTACAGTGATGCACGCACGATGTACGAGGTGTTCCAGCGGGGACTCAGAGTTTCGAGTGAGTGCTGAGCTTGTATCAGTAAAACATGAGAGTCCCTGAAGATTTACGTTCACTATTAAAGGATTATTTATTTACTCCTGCAGATAATGGACCTTGTCTAGGATCAAGAAAACCAAACCAGCCATACGAGTGGCAGTCTTACAAAGAGGTGAGACGCAGACTATGGGAATATGAATCTAGCATTTTACTCTTTCACAATGCACGACTGCAGTACAGTTTTTGTTTTGTTCCACGTAGGTGGCAGACAGAGCAGAGCAGATTGGCTCCGCTCTCCTTCACCGAGGACACTCTCATACAGAAGACAAGTTCATTGGTATTTTTTCCCAGAACAGGCCGGAGGTAAATTAAACTCTACTGGATTTGAACCTTTTCAGTAGTATTCCCTATTATTCTGGCATTGACTCTTGCTGTAGCCAAATTATCTGTATTTAATGACAATATAATGGAAATAAAATGTGTCACTTGCAAAGTTATTGCTCAAGAATTTGATAGTATTTGTTAGTGATGATGATTTTTTTTTTTTTTTTTTAGTGGACCATTTCAGAGCTGGCCTGCTATACATACTCCTTGGTGGCAGTACCACTGTACGACACACTTGGCACAGAGGCCATAGCCTATATTATTGAGAAAGGTACACAAGCGGGCACCTTCCCATATTAACCACGCACCACCTGCACCTGTGCTTTAGATCAAGGACGCTGATACAAACTCACTGATTAATTCTGCTGCATCTGTTTTTCAGCTGCCATCGCAACCGTGATCTGCGATGTGCCTGAAAAGGCTCGGATGGTTCTGGAGTGTGTCAGCGGGAAAGGCCGAACAGTGAAGACAATAGTACTCATGGAGGCGTTTGATGGCGACCTGCTGGCCCTTGGACAGAAGTGTGGCATTGAGATCTTGAGTTTGAAGGACTTTGAGGTCAGAACAAGAACCAAATCATCATATCTTTTTTATGTATCTTTTCGGTGCTTGTATCGATGAAACATATCTGCAACCATCAAGAGATGTTTGTGAAAACTAGCTGAGCCTCTTATGGTTGTTACATGAGCCACACTGTCAGTCACTCATGTTCTGGCCCAACTAAATGGAAAGTAGTCCCTGAGGTGCTGTGCCTTTGAAGCATGATTATCTTCAGCACTTCCTGTCGACACACTAAAACTCACTGTACGTTTTGTGTATATTCCAGGCCTTGGGTAAAGCAAACCACCAGACACCAGTGGTGAGTAGGAACAGTATGCTGTTGATAAAAACAAAAAAGGCTCTTTATTTTTATTGAGAATTAGCTTTTGAGCTTGGAGCATTCACAGAATTTGCTACCACCAACCAACTTTGCACTTTTCTGAATTCATCCTCATACACACTCCTAATGCAGTCACAGTTCAGGCTTCATGTGCATTAGTGGAGATCTGTGCTCTGATTGCAGCCCCCAAAACCAGAGGACCTCGCCCTTATCTGCTTTACGTCTGGAACCACAGGTAATTACACAAATTGTTTCAGATTTAACCTTTTCAGATTTTTTTGGTCACGTGTAACCATAAGCTTTAATTGCTTTTCAGGAAACCCGAAAGGTGCAATGCTTACTCACGGAAATGTAATCTCCAACACTGCAGCTTTCATTAGAGTAACAGAGGTAAACAAATACTAGCTTCTCAGTGCTGACCCTCAAGATACAGTAATAATGCACATCTGAATCCAGTCCTTTTTTTTTTTTTTTTTTTTTTCAAGGATACTTATATTTCTTTTCCTTCAGAAATATCCCTTTACACTCTTTACTCATTTAAGCAAGGGTGTAATTTCCTTTGGCATCTTTTGGCATAAAGTTGCCTGACATTTTCATTCACTCATCAAAACCTTTCTAGACAGTGCTGCTGTATTTTAAATGGGACAAGTCACCCTCAGTTATCTCTGCATGCTCACAGTAATACGTTTCATCAGAGAGTGATTTCTAGACTATGTATGCCCCAGTCTTTGCGTCTCAGGCGACAAGGAAGCACCCCTTATCTTGGTGGAGGCGGTTGGGGCCTGCAGACAAGACTCAGGGCTGAAAAAAAGTACTTCACCTTTTTATTACTACTAATATTGTATATAAATGAATACAACCTTGTTTTCTGACCCTTGACTAAATTGTGCTTCTCAAATTTTGAAACCAATCCTACAGTCCACCTCACATTCATTAGATCCGGATCAAATAAAATATGAGCATCATTTGTTTGAAGGACTTGCTTAAACTCCAAAAATCCTATCTGACTCTTTGACAATTTCTTGTCCTCCTCTTCATCCCCGTCTATGCTGTTGTCCAGGGCTCACTCAAGCCCACTTCTAAAGATGTGCTCATCTCCTTCCTCCCTTTGGCCCATATGTTTGAGAGGGTGGTGGAGGTACAGTACGCCATGCTTGACCTGCAAACGTGCATGTTTTGCTTTGTGTGTCCTCTGCAGGTACACTGCATGCTGAACCTCCATGACATTCATGTATCCTATCTCCCTCTAGCTCACATGTTTGAGAGGGTTGTACAGGTATGTTTTTGGACTTGTTCACCTTCAGATTTGATAAGAATCATATTGTATCATAATTCCAGAGCCTTTTGAAAGTGGCTGTATCATTTAGTAAAAAGATGAGAAAGTATGTGGGGATATTAATAGCACCAGTGCTCTTGCTTTTTCACGTTCATTTAAATCTTCTGTGCAGTTGCTTTCTGTTGCTGTGAGTCCCCTCTAACTTAACTTCTGCATCTTTGATTACATCACAATACATTTTGAGCAACAACTGAAATTCAAGAACTAAACACTCTCAAGTATCAACTGTTGCAATCAAATGTCAAACTCTTAGTCTTAATTACTTTAATTACTTACTTCCATATTTAAATAATTCTGTTCATTTTTGGCTTCAACAGTTCTTGCGCAACTGCTTTGTGTTGAGACAAGTTAAACACTTGAGAACTTTGAAAAGAAAAATGTTGTATATAAAAAAGAAAAGTATACCCCTCAAAGAGACATTGAATAAAATGCGACTGTTATCAGTCGTGAAGCTTGAGTATGAAGTTGGTGTCAAAGTGCCCAAAGACGTGTGAAGCTGTCTGTGGTGTTAAGAGGAATATTCTAGTGCATTTGTTTTTCATGTGTAAGCAGCCTTTGAGTTTATTGGTAATATAGAGCTCCTAAATGTTAAATAGTCAGCATTGTGTTTGAATAACAAACAAAAGTGCAGTGTGTCTAAGTCCAATAATGACATTGCCTTGTGACTGAAACTTTACACTGATTGAATAAGCTGCTGTCTCTTCATCAGGGAGTCATCCTCATCCACGGGGCTCGAATCGGCTACTTCCAAGGGGACATTCGACTTTTAATGGATGATTTAAAAACGCTGCGACCAACAGTCTTCCCTGTGGTCCCACGTCTCCTCAACCGCATGTTTGACAAGGTCAGATTCTGGATCTAATGTTACTGATTTGCTACTTTCTTTTCACATTTTCTCAGAAACATTCTTCTGTGTGACAATACTTTATGTATTAATTGCCCACTTTTCTAGTCTTGTGTCTGCTGCCTTGTTTAATAAAATATGTTTCTCTAATATGAACTTCTCTATAGGTGTTTAGTCAAGCCAATACACCGCTGAAGAAATGGCTGCTGGATTTCGCCTTCAGGAGGAAGGAGGCAGAGCTGAAAAATGGAGTGGTCAGAAAGGACAGCATGTGGGACAAACTCATCTTCAAAAAAGTACAGGTAAATCTGACACGTCTTACAAATCATCGCAAGCATCTTGATTTAAAAAAAAAAAAAAAAAAAAAAAACTCTGTTACTCATCTCAGTCTCACTGTTTGGTTTGACACTCTGCAGGCCAGTCTGGGCGGTCGTGTGAGACTCATGATTACAGGAGCTGCACCGGTGTCACCAACCATCCTGACGTTCCTGCGAGCTGCTCTGGGCTGTCAGGTGATGCACAATAACATGCTACTAATTGTTTGGCAATTTTTATGTCTATGAATGTCATGTTGTCAATGTCATGTTTTTTTTTTTGGCTACAGTTTTATGAAGGCTATGGTCAAACTGAATGTACAGCTGGGTGCACCATGTCAATGCCTGGAGACTGGACAGCAGGTAAAACTGCTGCATTTGTCCATTTATTTCCTCATTTCTTTCAACCATGTGACTGAGCTGTAACTGATCTGTGTCTTCAGGTCATGTTGGGCCTCCTCTGCCCTGCAACGTTGTCAAACTGGTGGATGTGGCAGAAATGAATTACCTGGCAGCCAATGGAGAAGGAGAGGTGAGAGGATCTGCTTCATTATCAATCACACAATGGCTGAAGAAGGAATATTTATTTGCTTTATGTTATTATACAACAAACAATTTGTAGAATTTGACTTACAAGATAATGAAGGTGTTATTTAAGTAACGCAACAACAAAACCACAGAATTAAAAAAAAAAAAAAAAAAAGTATTTATATATAAATAAGGGTCACTTTGTATTTTGGTGCCATATTCCTTCATCACACTGAATATTGCCAGTGCATTTTATTCTAAAGCAGCAGCATGTCAGACAGAGTTAGGTAAAGTGCTTCTCACACTGTCTAATAGGACCATAAACATCTTTTCCACAGCTTGTGTGTGTGCTTGTGTGTGTGTGTGTGTGTGTGACAACTTCATTGTCACTGTACTAGCAACTGCCTCACCAGGACTGCCTTTAAGGCCAGACTGCTCAGGAGTGTGCAGGGTTATCCCCATTTGAATAAGACAAATATTTTGCAGTTAATTTCCCTTGTCACAAAGAAGTTGTGGTTAAGGGAGGTTAAAGATGAAAAACATAACTAAAACTAGGATGTTTCTTATCCAGATATTTTACAAATAAGGATAGAAATAATAAAACATGGAAATGTTTGTGTGCTAGAGGGTTAAAACTAATCAATATTTTTTACTTGTTATCTGTCATTCCAGGTGTGTGTCAAAGGACCAAATGTTTTCCAGGGATACCTGAAGGACCCTGAGAAAACAGCTGAGGCAATCGACAAGGATGGATGGCTGCACACCGGAGACATTGGGAAATGGCTTCCTGTAAGCAAAGCATGCTGAGTGGAAACTTTCAGCTAAAAATCTGATAATCATTATGGTTATGTCAAATGGTACAGCATCATGACTTTCTCTTCTTGTTTGTGGCAGAATGGCAGTCTCAAGATCATTGACAGGAAGAAGCACATTTTCAAGCTGGCACAGGGAGAATACATCGCTCCCGAGAAAATAGAGACCATCTATAATCGCAGTGATCCAGTGGCGCAGATATTTGTACATGGTGACAGTTTACAGGTCAGTAACTTAATAATCTTACTAACTTACTCAAACTTGCATTGAAGAAGCTAAGCCACATTTTTTAATACTTGTTTGATAATTTTCAGCAGTTGATCTTCATGTTATCTGGGTTGTATTTTTAAGGCATGTCTGGTGGGGATAGTGGTGACTGATCCAGACTTCCTGCCTATTTGGGCCAAGAAAAAGGGAATTGAAGGATCCTACTCTGAACTGTGCAAAAGCAAGGTGAGATTTATTACCAACAGCAATCCAAACATGCAGGCCTTTCTCTGTTCATGCCTAACATTGCTCTGTCTGTCTGTAGGAGGTGAAGAATGCTATACTGGAGGACATCCTGAAGCTCGGCAAAGAAGCAGGACTCAAGTCTTTTGAACAGGTGACTGCTGCCGTGTTTGACCTGATAAAAACATTCTGCTTTTTTCAGTTTGCAGCAGTTTGGCCCAGGAACAGCCACATTTATCATCTTTGAATATCTTTCAATAATTTCTATTTCTAAACTTCAAATTAGAGCTAAAATGTTCAGTCAGCAAATCAACCTCATTGACCAAATAAATCAACTATTTTTGTTGTTTTCCCCCAAAAAAATACCATAGTTGCAAAATTTTAAAATAACTGAAGATCTTGGGTTTTTGACTGTTGCATATCACTGGTTTTGGACAGGAAATTATCAATCAATAACGATAATCATTAGTTGCAGCACTATATGAATAATTATTTTCACTTCTTCTTCTGCAGGTGAGAGATATTGCATTACACTCTGAGATGTTTTCTGTTCAGAACGGTCTCCTGACACCCACTCTGAAGGCGAAGAGGGCTGAGCTCCGGAGCCGCTTCAGAGAACAGATTGATGAACTTTATGCCAAAATTAAGATCTA
This sequence comes from Rachycentron canadum, assembly GCA_038496675.1. NCBI lineage: Eukaryota > Metazoa > Chordata > Actinopteri > Carangiformes > Rachycentridae > Rachycentron > Rachycentron canadum. Next base: position 10,989,009 of record CM076650.1, on the reverse strand, counting down.
AACTGGGCTCAAGGAGTTATGTAGGAAGGTGACAATCATTAAGTGCGCACAACCAGAACCAAATGCTCTAGTGATGAGGATTTTCCTTGGCTTTTCTGCCAGTGATAGTCTTCACAAATTTGTGGAGCCTTTTTTTTTTTTTTTTTTTAAATTAAATGAACTGGATAAGGAATCTCAGATTGAAGTGTCAGCGCCACTTTAATTAACGATTGTACAGCTGGATTTTGCCTGCTGCTACTGGCTAAATTGTTGGTCCCAGAACATCTCATGTGTTACTGGTATAAATCATAGAAGGGTGAGGGGGGGAAAAAAAAAAACTAACACACAAAGGGGAAATGTGACTTGCTCATGCCTTAACTGCCAATACATCTGAAGGTCCAGCCTCTGCAAACATTTGTCAGGTTAAATTCTTGAGAGTTGGGAAGAAATCTTATAAATATGCTTTTGCCACAGTGACGAATATTGTCTATTTATATACCAGACTATTTAAAGTTTTGGTTGTCTATTTAAGCTGTAAATAGATCTGCTGAAAATGTATATGCAGAGTATTGTGCCTGATATTCGCTGTATTAATTCCCTGCATTCCCATGTTTCTCAGTGCTGACTAAAAAACCTGTTCTTGTGCACAATTTAGTTGATGGCCTTCTGGGACTCATGTTGCTCGTCAGACATTTTGTGCTTTTCTTTGATTGTTTGTTTGATTTTAACAATGTGTGGAAAATATTGAATGTTACAAAATTTGTGCAGTCCCTCCTTTCGAATTTCAGTGCCACAAGCTGCAGGATAAAAAAAGTGTATTATATCATTTGTGTGATACACAAATGTTTAGGGGAAATATGTAGTAACACTGGCATTGCATTTAGATAAGAGGGAGTCAGTTTTACAAAATTTATTCCGGGTTCTTACAGTATCAGTCTAGTGAGAAATGGCACTTCAGCTATTTAATACACAGGCTTGTTGTTGTTTTTGTCAGTTGTTTTTGCTGAATTGTGACAGTTATGCACATCTTATGTCAAGGACTCCTTGACAGTTCAAGCCATATTGTCATTGCATTTGTTAAGATATGAAAAGGGCAACAGTGCAGTTTTTGTTGGCGTTACAAGTACAGTATCTATATTTTTTAACTGTACCAAATAAAGATCATCTTTCAGAACTGTTAAGTTTGTCTTTTGTGATGCAAAATATATTTATGATAGATCCCTAAAAGGCCAATGTTTTGGTAGCCAGGAAGCCATGTTTGTTTTGTTATATTTGCCAATAAAGTGCATTAATACATGTTAGTATTGCTTTACTTTCAGTCCTATTTACCCTACTTAATAAAAAGTTTACATTTAATAATTGCTTTAAAATAGTTGTTAGAACATTTTAAGTGTTTATTAATGAATGGTTATTGTGGTAATCTGATTGTAACTTCTGTGAAGTCACATTTTAATTACAGCCGAGTTTTACTATATTGTCATTCATTATCTGTTAATACAGCAGCCTCTACTGTGGCTGCCTACAGGAGTTGTTGGACAAAAAACTAAACTATGTAGAAACAAATACATTGTGTTCAAAACCCATTTACTATGTGTATTTATACTGCATATAAGGAGGACTTAAAGTGTTAATTGGACATTTGATGCTGTTGTACAGCAAGATAACATTACCTTCTACTGGGAATCAAACTCTGCCATGCAACTGAGCAGAAGCTGATCAGAGATCTCCCGACTGGTTTGTTCAAAGTCGTCCAGGCTCTTTAAATAGTCTCGATCATCCTGTCCATCTCCCCAGACATCAGCAGATTCTTCCTCTGGACACACAGTGCTCTGTGGTGCCTGGTTCACTGCCTGGCTGGGTTCAATGTTGCCATCATCATCCATTAGGTAAGCCTGGTCCTCCTCATCCTGTTGAGGAACACGCAACATTAACATAAGCTGCACCATGTTGTGTAGGACACCATGAATTTCAACGAGCAGAATTCAGCTGAGTCAGTCAAGATGGTTGAAATAAAGCAAACCGACCAGGGTCATGATGTAGCTGACGCAGATCTCCTGTGGCAGTGGGTAACCTGTGACAGGAGAAATGCTGATCTTAGACAGGCTGCAATTTATCACCTCACAGACATTACCTGCCCTGGAGTTACTTTAAATATATAAAAAGACTTTTACGGTCATAACATACTTGAGGATCTAAAGTTCCTGCAGTCAGGGTCGTGACACTTCTGATACCACACTTCTTCTTTGAGATCCACAACAATCCTACAGAGGAGAATCAGACCAAGTAAGACAAGTGGAGCACACTCAAAGACCAAACACAGGTCATGAAACATACTTAACGTACATAATGTTGTTACTTTTATGGAACCTTGCCACATTTTCACACCAGCGGTATTTGACAATGTCATAAACAAGTAGTTGTTCTGCGACAAAGTAGTTCCAGCGCCTGATGCCTATTGAGGTAAACATAAGAGACACCAAAGTTATTGTGTACGCTGTGATGAAGGACAGTGTAAAGACATACACACACTCTGCAACTTATCAAATGTCCATAGCAACATCTACGATGACAAGGAGCTGGGCAATATGAGAGAAAAGAGAAATTCCACAATATTATGGACTATATGCCACATTCTTTCTGCATTATATGGTAATTTGCACGTAACATTTCTTGTCCGTTTCCGTGTAGAGGACGATCAAACACTTTCTCAGCTACAACAGTAAAAGCACTGAATTTTCTCTCAATTCACTTTAAAGCAGCTTTTGAAACAAAATAAACACAAACACACAAACATGTGTAGGTCTGAACCAATCAACCAACCAGTTGCTCAACATTCATCTATTGTGCTACTGCCAAATATTAGTGCTTCCAGTTTATCAGATCTCTGTGAACTGATCTTTGGGTTTTGAACTCTTGGTCAGGCTAAAAAAAGACATGAAGTCATCACCATGGGCCTTGAGACTTTGTGACAGATATATTTCTGTTTTCTGATATTTTGTAAGCCAAAATGTATTGCTTAGTTGAGAAAAATAACCAGTAAATTAACTGATAATGAAAATGATCAATAGTTGCTGCCCCAGATCGCAAACTAAATATGCAAATGTTTTGATTAATGGCACATCCTGTACAAGCTCCAAGACTTACTTCCTTGTATTCCATCCTTTCTAACCACCTTTAGAACAAAGTTGTCCACTTCTTGATGAGGGGACATCACACAGCCAGAAAGCAAGCCTGCAAGTAATGCATGGAATGCAAAAAAGTCACATAAACTTAACAATTTATGTTTCATTTAATTTATGTTAAATTGTTAAGGTAAAATGTTGATACACTGACTGATTATATAATACAGAGAGAAGCTTTTGACATCACTTTAGTCTTACTTTGATTTGGGGGTGATCCCTGCTGACAATGAGGACTCCAGGTCTTGGATTCCTTTGTTTCTGGGATGTCCCACATAAGAATCCTCTGACCTGTGAAGCTGATGGTATACAGCAATAACCTTTAATGCTGTGGTTTAATTACATCAGACAGAAAATTCTTCAAGATTAGCCGTTGTACCTCACATTACAGACCAAGGAAGCCAAGAATACACTTTCCTCCACAGAGATCCCCCTCTCAGGTTTACAAATGAACTGGTTGTCATCTGCCACAGTGAATGCAGCATTCTTTCCCACTTTTGAGGACTTGTAAAGGCGGAAATTTCTGTTCTTGGTGTAAACACCTACATTGTAGCCATTGTAGTTAATATTCATACAAAAACATAAACATAAAAGGTGATGAATTTATTTAATCCAAGAAAGTGTATGTATATGAAACAAGGTAAAATTGAAGCTTGTGGTTCTTCTCACCAAGATCAACAAAGAGACAGTCTTGGCCATCCTTGTTTTTCACCTTAAGGAAGTTAAGGTTGGTCTCCTCCTGCTTACGCCTCTTGGTTTGTGGACTTTCAGCCACCTCACCCGTTTGTGCTGCCTTCCCCTCAGGAACAGCAGGTGTCCTGCTGCCAGTAAATGATTGAGTTACAAGTTAAACATAGTGATGACAGTACAGAAATTAAAATATGTGTTCTCACAATTCTTAAATACAAACCGTGTTTCACTGTTTTCTGCCACTAAATTCATGCCAGCATCCAGACAACTTCCACGTTTGGCTTTGCTCAGAACTGGTTTGAGAGCTGCGTGGATAAACCTACCTAAAAAAAAATAAAATAAAATAAAAGAATAAATTACATCTGGGAACAAACCAAAACAAAAGCTCTTGTTTGCCTTCATGTAAGACTAAACCTACCAACATGTATGTTGTCTTTGAAAGCTGCATTTTGGAGATTAAAGATGAGATGTTGACTGAACTTCTCTTCTGTGCTGGAGTCAAGACTCAAGACATTTTTTGCAGAGCATTCAATCCCATAAACCTCCATTAGCTTGTCACAGACATACTGTCAACAAACAAAACAGACAGGTAAATTCCTGCATCCTTAAGGTAAGAAAGTAACAGAAGAAACTTCACATCTGTTATATGAATCCAGGTGATCCTTATATCCATAGATCCACATGAGTTTCTAGTGTTCAGAGGAAAGTCTTTACTCTTATCTTTTTTAGAAATTAGAGGACAAAGTATTATGTAGTATTATTGAGACATGAAAGATATAAAGGAAACAGGTGGGTTCAAGTGACAGGGGACATTATTTTGGCTCTTTGTATTTTAATTCTCTCTTTATTTTGTTGTCATTAATGTTCCTATAGTCACTATTTGTTTATTATATGAAATGTTTGGCTTATTAATCGATAAACTCAGCAACTGAATCATTATCTTTATGTAAAGCAAGCTGCTCAATAACAAAATGTTTGAACAGACGGTAGAAGGATAAATTGTGAACAAAGACAGAAAAATGTGCCCCACCTGGATGAGAGACGCCACCATAGTTTTCCCATCAGCTCCTTTGTTTGAGGGCTTGTGGAACTCCAAGTCAAAGTAAAGCTTACAAACAGCATCCTCTGGGATCACCTCATAGCAGTGCATCAAGGACTGAGTGTAAGTCCTGAAAAGATATTAAGAGATAAACCCCTTCAGATTTATTCATGTTTTCAACATCATAAAAGAAAATTCCCCTCAATTTGCAATGTAGGGTAATAGTTACCTGTAGTAATGCCACAATTCACTGTAACTAGTAACCAGGTAGATCCGTTGACCTAGACTTGTCTTTTCTTTTTCAAGTGCAAAAACATGAACCGCCTAGAGTAAGCAGGTTACAAACGACAAATGTAAGTATTTTTTCCTGATAAAGCAGAAAATGACTTGCTATGCAGGATGAAAAAAAAAAAAAAAATACAGACTAAAGAGATAGTCCAGCATCAGCAAAGCCTTGTTACCTCTTTACAGCTCTGAGCGAAGCTGATAGCCAGACATTGACGAGGGAAGAGCCTCCAGATGGAGGAAGGCTGACATGGCAGCAGTCGAGGTTTGTAGCGTGTGGCCAGAGGATTGAGCTGGAAAGACTGAGCGAGCTGCTCAACCTTTTTCAGCCGGTCCTCCCACTTACTCATCCTCAAATACTTGTTAACCACTTATATGAGACCCTTTATTGCACCAACAGGGCAACTTGTTCATCATTTGTCCACCTTGAAAGTGAGGTCAACGATCAGCTGTGGAGCTGGTAGAGAAACTCAGAGAGTTGCTCAAAGAGACATCAATAGAATTGATTGTCTTCCCATTCTTCCTTCTGAAAAAAGTATTATACATAAAAACAAAACAGACCAAACAGTCAAATAAATCTCTCTCTCTCAATCGTTAATTATCCTGCAATGTGTATGTTTTTATTATTTTGTTTAAACTTTTAATATTGTTATCTCTTCGTTTTTAACTATATCATTTACTGTACAGCTCCTCATTACCCTGGTTTTAAAAGGTGTTCGATAAGTAAAGTTTGCTTACTGACTTAATGAAGTACAGAGTATTCTTCCAAGTAGAAATCCAAACTTTAACACCGTGTTTGGAAAAAAAAGTCATTTTAATGTATGTTGTTGTGTACAGTTCTTTTCACTTCACACAATCAGCAAAACGTATCTGCAACACCGACTTGGGAGGTTTTTTTCTACACTTTGGAAATAAATTTCCTTGATAACATACTTTTACTTGAGTGACTTATACTTGTAATAGAGCACTTTTAGAGTTAATTTTGCAGCAACGTGGTGTCATTACGTTGGGTTTACTCACCATTAGTTGAGATGCAGTGATAAAACAGCTTTATTATCGGTGTGTTCATGTCCAGCAGTTGAAACGGAAACATAAACACATGGTCACTGCTTCCTGATTTCTTTTTGGCGCGTACGGAACCGGAAGTAGTGCTATTTCCGGTCTCCAAATACAGTCGTGTGGTCGTGTCAAACAACAATATAACAATAATAATAATAATAATAATAATAATAATAATAATAATAATAATTTTATTCCAACTTGTTCTGTTTATGATACAAGAAAGTGTAATCCAGCGTTTTTTTTAAAAGAAAAGCACAGGATACGTATTGTGTCAGAATATGTCTGAACACGATTAACATTTCCGGATAATTTATTTTCAAAATGAAAGCCCCCTCACTGGAAATAAGTTTATGGAGGGATGTAAAAAAAAAAAAAAAAAAAAAGAAACGAACGTAAGCGAAATGTAAATATTACAGCACAAATATGCCACACATAACTGTAATAATAAAAAAAAAACAAAGCTGTATGGTGAGGGAGGAGTATTGTTGTACACAAGCTAGTGCTGAATACAGTATTTATTTTTTCATGTCATAGTTTCCTCAAAAAGACAAGAGGTCAAAAACAAGTCTTTGAAATGGAATTTGAATTTAAGTTGAATTCACTTTTTTCACTGCTGCTGGTGAATTATTTGAAACAGTTCTCCTGAGCTGTCTCCAGTGACAGAGCCTTTTACAGTGAAACGTTGTCCTGTAGGCCACTGGCTGCAGGGGCACCATTACTTACTGTATATCTACATTTGAGGGTGAGAAATATCAATGTTTACATTCAAAATCGTGTTATTTCATGTCATTGAGATGGTTAAATAGGTCTATTACAGCACCCATTAGCCTCAGACATAGTTGCAACAGAGAAGATGGCCAGTCAGTTGAACTCAAGACACTTTTATGCTGAGAATAAACACACAGCACCATAGTTGAAAGTTCACCCAGAATTGAAGAGAAATGTAAAAGTTAACTAATATAACCTGTCGCAGCATCATCTTCAGCTTGCATATGCTGTCAGAGGTGCAGGAAACTGAATTGCAAGTTCTGTGATTGGGCATTTTTGAAAAATGCAATTTTGAAGTCATAGTTAATGTCTACTTCAAAGGTTAGATCTACACGGTACCTTTGATTAGTTTATGGATCATTTGTACCAATGATTTAACAGGGAGAACAAATATATACACACACACGCTCACACAAACACACACAAACATTTGTATGCCTGATTTCTGTAATGTGTTATCTTCATGTAAAGGAGTGATAAGAAAACAAAGTAAATGCATTTCTACAAAAACATACAGCAGAATTTTACTTGAGCTACATGCATGTCATGGCCCCTATGTCAAACTCATGACACTACAGTTTTTTTCCTAATCCAAATCAAACTTAATTATAATTTAACAAAGATATTTCAGATTCCATTTGCAGACCCATAACTGCAGCCACATACTACTGTTATCCTGACAGTATTTGATATTGTTAATCCAGGGTCCCTCCCCCTGTTCCTTCCGCTCTACTATCAGGGTCTATGATCAGGCCAGTGCTCTGAAAAAAGGAACTCTAGCAGACAAACACTGTACCAGTGAAGAAGGACGAATGGAAGGAATTGAGAGGAGATCTGGACATTGAAAATCTGCTGCCCCAATTTCTAGGGAATACCAAGGATCATTGTCATCAGGTGAGTAGTACTGATCTAGCTATTATTATGCAAATTATTTCTATTCTAAATGCAATATATGAATGATTTGAAGATATAAGCAGCATCAAGGGAAGTCAAGCCATTTGGACAAAAGGAGATGAAAGTTTTTATTCACAGTTAGCTTAATGTTCCAAATAAATGTTTCTGCTCAGTTTGGTATGTATAACTGTTTTTTAACTATTTATTCTTAAGAAAAATTCAAATGAACCTGAATGGACAACCACCACACTTTGGTTGACTGGACCAAAAAGTATGGTGCATTTTTACTCATGGAGCTCTGGAAGATACCCCTACCTCTATACCCACTACATTTGTCAAACTCAGACTTCTGAACTGTCATATTAATGTCACTTCAGACAAAATGTAATAGTTAAATAGTTAAAATTCTTTTAATGGCCAGTTTAAACAGGGGGGATGATTCAGTAAGAAAAAATATTTCAGTGTTTAAAAAAAGCATGTGAGTATCTACATATGAGAAAGAAAGAAAGAAAGAAAGAAAGAAAGAAAGAAAGAAAGAAAGGAAGGAAGGAAGGAAGAAAGAAAGAAAGAAAGGAAGGAAGGAACATTAATGTGGAATTATTTTGTTTGCTTCAGCAACTAATTAACAACAGCTTACATGAGTAACTGCAACTTCCAGTGGAATGAGGTTTCCTTCCACAGGAAAGGAAAAGGAGCTGCCTTTTGCGATAACTTGTCATAGATATGTTCTACAGAGACTTATCACACCCCTGCAGTTTGCAGTACACAGACTTGATTTTTTGTTTGTTTTTGTTGTACTCCCACAAATCAAATTTTCATCATATGCTTTGCATTTTAGTTTTGAAAGTTTTGTCATATTAATTTGTTATAGTGTGTGGTTGCGTGTTTGTGTGTGTGTGTGGGGAGAGGGGGGGAGGGGGTTGCTATCTTCCAACGTCAGAAAACTGATAAAAGCAGACTGAGCACTGGAAAACAAACCAGACCATCCCATTCCTGTGTGTCATGGATTTTTTTATTCAAGTTTGGTCCTGCAGTGCATTTCTCTCCTTTCCGTTCCAGTTGTCTGTGTAGAGACAAGAAGAAGAATCTCTTTAAAATGGAGGACAGAAGAAAACTGCTTCTAGCTGTGATTGTTTTCACAGCTCTCTCCAACATAGTAAGTATAATTATTCTTATAAAAAGTTATTAAAACGTATGTTACATTATGAAAAATAATTCTCTTGAAATTCTGTTTTATTTTCCATACTCCATTAATGCAGTATACAGAACAACTGGACATGGCCCCAGATGCTGTTGATGACCTGTATGATACCTGCAAAGAAGAGGCCATGAGGGTTATCAAATCAGGGCTCTTAGGACAAGAGCTAGATAGAAATGAGGACTTTAAGAAAATCTGGAATGGCAATACCCAGTGTTCACAGCAGACGCCAGGAAGATTAAAAGAACAGGCTGTTGCAGTTTCAACATATGTTAATGCGAACCAAGAGTTTAAAGGAGTGTTCAACAGTGCAGTGAAGACAATGGATGCAAATGTTACAACCTATGAAAAAAACTTCCATTTTAAGTCTCTTCACTTCCTGCTCATGACTTCCATGATGAAACAGCTACACAACTGCAAGACAGTGTTTTTTTTCCAAGATAAAGAATACAATGAAAAAGTTGGCTCAAAAGTGAGATTTGGAATATTCAAAGAAGCTGTGGAAAACTTTACTACTCTAAAGAAATTTGAAGATTTGGAGGGGTCAGTCGTCTTTAACGTCACTTCGTGCTTTTATGTCAACCTGAAGGACAACAATTGCACTAAAAAAGCGGATAACAACATCTTGCTATCTCCAGATGAGGTGTTCACTGTGGAGAGTGTAAATTCTAATGAAGATGATAGTTACACTGAGGTCATTTTGAATCATTCAGAGGTCAAGAGCTTTCAGACCTGCTACATTTCATGGTAAGAAACACTTTCTGAAATGAAAAATGTTTTGAATTTGAGTTGTGAGGTTGTATTGTCTCAAAACTTAATTTAAAGAAGAATTGCTTGGTGTCAAATATTTGTAATAGATGAAGAGACCACATAGTAATATCTGTCTGTATGTGAATTTGAGATGCTCTTCACCTAAAACAGTCCCCTGAAGTTCCAAGCACATGTAATGGAGAATGATTGGACAGTCAGAGGACACTGTTTAGTGATCTTTTAGTGAAACTGTAAAAAATTAGGAAAAAAAAACAGGATCTTCTTATTCACTTGGCAAGTTATTAGACATGACTGATGTGCTGATAACCTTATCAAATTTTATTGGGGCATATGGGGTTATATTCAGTTTCTGTCGACAGATTTGAAACTTTGACAGAAAATGTTCTCTTCATGTAAGACCATCTTGTCCGCACTACAAAGTAGATAGATAAGAAAATATTTTTCTTTTAATATTTTGATATTACAATATATTCATCTTTATCTTTGTCTGTCTCTCTAGGTCTCCAGCTCGCGTCCCCAACATGTTCCTTGTGTTGGTGCTTGTGGCTTTATCTCTTTTTTTCTTGAACTACTGAACAAAAACAATTAGTGTCTGAGACTGCTGAGCCATTAAAATTAAAAAAAGACTGCTTTGTTTTTTTCAATGAAAAACAGTATTTCCGTTATGGTCACCAGTTAAGGTAGCTCAAGCTTTTTTTTTTTTTTTTTTATTACTTAAACTGATATCCTGTGTACTTAATGCATATCAGCAATATTTACTCATAGCAATGTTTCTTCAATGAGCTTATCATTTTTTAAAAGCTAAGTGACTACACCCTTGCTGGGGAATGTATATGGAGGTGAGAAGAAAGAGAATGGAGCTAGAGGAAGGTGGGGGTGGACACAAGCAAGACAGGAACTGAGCATGTTGCTGGGCATGGTTGGCGTCTTATGTCACTTGGGTACATAAGGGTACATAATTTCTGCTAATAATATAAGCTTTGAGACAGTTTACTTTATTATTACTTTATTTTAAAGTTATCATGAAATTATTACTTACATAATCAAAAAAAGTGGTTAACCTGCTCCTGTCTTACCTTAGAGTTTTTACACAGCAATGTATGTATGCTTTCTGATCTGACACCACTATCACTACAAATAAAAAGGCAACAAAATTTTTGGTTCACAGAGACAATATTACTTTTTATAGTCATTTCACATATTCACATATTGCAAGAATAAAGTAAAATGTGTGCAACAATGGGTGTTTGAGTCTGCATCAAATATCTGAATATCATAACATACATGTACATACACTGTACAATAAAACAGCTACATACATTAAAAATGGCAAATGTTTTCTCTAACTAAGAGAAACAGGGAGACCAACAGTGCTGCAATTATTGAAGGCATTCACTGAGTAATGATCTGATGGCATTAAATACGCTACAGAATTCAATCAAACAAATACTGCTGTGTTATATAATTTCCTGCTGCATGAAACATTAAACAAATAGGATTTAAAAATGAAAAGCAGCTTAACAAATAATAATACAATGTGTGACAAGTGAATGAACGCAGTGGGTCAACCAAACAGAAATGTCACTTATGGTTTAGGTATTTATCTTCTTAAGAGAGATGTCTCCAAGAAGAATATGAAATCGTGGACTTTTGTATGACTCAAAATATAAAAAAAGAAAATATATAAATATAATATAATCATTCAGACATTTTAAACACCTTGGCTCAAACCATAGGGCATGTTTTATCATGGTTTTATCTATTTACACAAAGAAACCCACTTTCATACAAAATAACAAAAAAATTCAAAATAACTGCAGCATTTTACAATCAATGAAATCAATGAACCTTTAAACTAAACATTTCAAATAAAACAAATGCATGCCAATGACTTAAATGATAAAAATGATCAATTACCAATATTAGTGAAAATTATCTCTTCCCACAGAGACATTTCAGAGGCACAAAACAGCTAAAATCAACTGTGCACAAGGTGGTTGGTTAAGTCCAGGGGCTTTCTATTAGCACCCCATCAGGATAAAGATGGGCTATCTGCCACCCGACTAGTAGCTACAAATTAAGTCTGTTTCATTAGCTTGTATTTCTTTTTTTACTAATTACTAATTACTAATTGGCACTGTTAGTAAACTATCACTGAATTACTTGACAAATAGGAAAATTAAATAATTCCAAGGCAAGTTCAGCAGTTACAAGGATTGAATTATTTCTATGCAGGTTTATGGACATGTTTTTTCTTTTTTTCTTTTTTTTTGCCATTCACATCAGAGACAATGATATCCTCTCTCTCTAATACTCTAAGTATTATGGTTTCTGATTAAAGGAGATGAAATAACATGTCAAAAAGCTTAGTGAGTACTCACTTGGAGTGGAGGCAACTAACTATCTTTGTCATTGGGTTCAGAGTTGAGTCTTGACCTATTTTCACGAGAACAACTGCTCTTATCTTTGCTGAGGATGCTGGTATCGACCTGAGAGAGTGTGCACATGCTGCTCTGGTGACCTGGGCGAAGTCTTGCATTTTGGAGCTGTAGCTCATCGTAGCTTGAGACCCGCACGAAAGGACACCAGCGGAAAACCTGCTTGAAACCAGCACGGAACCTGCAGCGAAATCAAACCCTAAGGTGCTGTGTTCATATACAGTACTTACATGTATTTCTTTGGTTGTGGTATGTTTTTACTCACCTGTTGTTGAGGCAGCAGTAAATGATGGGGTTGTACATGGTGGAGCTCATTGCCAGCCACAGCACTGACAGATAAACCTGCTGGATGTACTTCCATTTGCTTAGATGCTTGATGAGACCCGTCACAATGAAGTAGACATGATAGGGTAGCCAGCAGAGGGCAAAGGTCACCACTACGATGATCATCATCTTCACCACCTGCAAGAGAAAAGATAGAAATGTAAAAGTACACCAATGGGTGAAAAGAAGAAGAAATTTTGACATGTTACAATAAAAGTAAAGGGGTATACAGTATAATTAATGATGGCTGAATTCCATTTAGCTACTTCAGTTTCAGGTCCTGTTTTTGTACATCTTGGCTCACTGTCACACTGTCATGACTTACTGAGAGCTGTACTATTAACAACTGAGACATTGTTAATATCATCACTAACCCATGTGATTTTTTCTACTCTGCTGAAAGAAAACGGCTATTTTACATTCATTATATTTCTATTTTTACGCATAAACAGTGCTGCATCCACAGGCGTGCTGATCATTATGAGGTACAACCTATATTCTCTATATTCTATATATTCTCCTCTAACTCAGCAGAATTCAATATAAACATAGAGCAGGTAATATATTTTTGCAGTTATGTTCAAGCTGTTGTGCTACACTGATAAATATGTTTATTTAATAAATGTAAAAGCAACATAAACCCAGATTGCAAATAAATTCTGCCATTTGGCTGCCATTTGAAGAGAGGGAAAGGTCAGTGATGACACACCAGACGCAGCAGGGTCCAGGTAGGACAGATGAGAGAGGCTCTGAACTCATTAGAGTGCTGCAGCACAATGCAGAGCTGTGGGTGGTTAAAGAGGAGCAGGTGACTATTATACCATCAGCAGTTCATGTGCAAAACTGTGATAACAGTGACTTCCTCTCATGGATGGAATCCCATCATCACGAGCCTTTGAATCAAGCCGGACATCGTCTTGTAGCTTTGTTTCATGATATTTAAAAATCTCTTTGATCTTCCTCAGCTCAATTTTTTACAGAAATTGATAGTTTTTTTTTTAATGAAGCCCTCAAAGAGATTGAAAATGCCAAATTTGCACTTGTTGCTGTCTCTATTTCTGTCTACTGAATAGGTGTGTGTGTGTGTGTGTGTGTGTATGTGTATGTGTGTGTGTGTGTGTGTGTGTGTGTGTGTGTGTGTATGTGTGTATGTGTATGTGTGTGTTCATGGCATCAAAAAAAAAAGAAGAAACAACACAAAAAATGTTAATCTAAGTCTGAGGGGAAAACTTCTCTAGTTAGTCTTATTTTGCAGTTTATATTTTTGCTTACTTCTTCCCTGTGAGTTTATGGGATGAATTAGTTTAATTAGGAAATCGATCACTGTAATTTGGTCAATGATAAAAAAAAAAAAAAAATTAGTGGTCTACAGATTAGAATTTTTTTTTTCCATCCATAAAACCTTAACATGTCTAACTGGCATATTTGTTGCACTTTCTTATATGATGTCCTGCACTTATTTAATAGATGTATTTTTTAATACTTACACCGAGGCTCTACTGCACTGAAGCTTTACTGATATCCCTCATTGTAAGTCGCTTTGCATAAAAGTAATGTAAATGTAATTTGATATTTATTGATAATTTGTATTATTTGGCATTAATCCCAGAGCTGTCTCAATAGATGCTCGTCATGACAGCTGTGATGACCTTAATCCCTGTTCAACCCGACCCTCACAGTGGCTGCTGATAAACTCACTGTACAGTCTGCGTGGCTGCTGATGCCAAACAACAGTAAAACAAATGCTTCTGGATGCTTTCTTCCTAATCTCAGCTCCAGCTGCAACAAGCTGTGTATTTTGGCACATGACAACATAAAGTGTGCTCGCACTGATACATCTGCTCTGTATGTGGTTTGGAGTCAATTAAGAATTAATTAGAATTACAAGAGAAAGTGAATCCCCCTCACAGTACTGAACTAATGTTATGTGCTGCGCTGCACGACACATTTTACTGATCTCAGCTGTTCATTCTCATGTTTATTACACTGATCATTGATTTTAATTGCCTGTGTGATGTGTTTCGCCTCCATCTGAAACAGAGGTCTTCCCCAACATACGAAGCCTTTATATAAAGTTGTGGACTGGCGGCTCTGCTGCTGGGAGATTATAGTGCAATAATAAAAGGAGAATCCATTAAAGTGTTTTTTCTTGTTAGACGTTAAGATGTTAAGGTTTTGTTGTTATTCTTGTAACCATTTATTTATTGTCTTTACTTCCTGCAAAAAGGGAGCCAGCTTGAAAAGTCTTTGTGAGTCTTTTCTGTGATGTTTTTGTTTCACTATCCCTACTTTCCTTTTGTCCATGGGTAGATACTTTCGAACAAAATGGTTTGAACCTTGAGTCCTTGATCAGCCTTCATGTTTTATGACACTTATACTCATAGACTACCAGGGGAGTAGAAACATTTTATTATAGCTGTGCCACAAAACTTAACCTGGTTGATACTCAATATCTGAAGAAAATGCTTATGTACATGTGCAACACTCCAAAAACACAAACTAGATAAATACAGACAGTGCAAAGATAAATGTGGTGTTCATACCTTCCGTTTGGCTCTGAGCTGCCCGTGATAGTTATCAGATGAATCTCCAGGGATCTCCCCTCCCCACAGAGTCACTCCCACAATGGTGTAAGTGATGCCCATCACCACTAAAGGCAGCAGGTAGACCAGAACTGTCACTATGATATGATACCTGCACCAAGCGAAGAAACAAATTGCCAGTATGTTTTAATATAATGACAAACATGGTCTGAAATTCATGGTGGACACAATCACATGATGCACAGACAAATGCAAATGTAAGAACTAAAATTACAGCTCAGCTTTGCTATGATAAACCTGACATGAGCAAGAACAAAGATTGTTGTCAGTGATTCTGAAGTCTCACATGAAGGGGTCATTGGCCATACGGGGCCAGGCCACATAGCACAGGGTCCTGTGGGGCAGAGCTTTAGTGGTGGAGAAGTAGCAGAGAGGAAAGGCCAGAACCACGGCTAGACTCCAGATACAGACGATGACTCCCATGGTGGCTTTTGCTGACAGACGAGGTTTCAGAGGGTGGATGATAGCCATGTACCTATAGGACAGATAAGGTCATGAGCCGACCAATAAAAGCAAATGCAGACATGAGAAAAATATCAGTTTCCACTGGTTGAGTTTGATGCAGTTATAACTATTATTTTTGCTATATCAACAAATTGTTGAATAAGATATGGTAGTAGCTTAAGAAAATGTCACAAAAGTATTTTGAAATCACAGCACTAAAAAAAAAAAAATCTCCATCATTACTGTTACTACTTAGCTATAGATATAGATGTGTCCAGCATGAAGGCCCTGGATTAGCTGCACACTTTTCATTAAAGTTGTGCATTTAATATTGTGGGTAATAATGTGGTTAATATTAATTTTCAAGTCAAAACGCAGCAAAAATTAATAACAATAATATTCATAACATCAACATTTGTTTGTTGTGTGCAATTTAACCCTCTATCAACACATATGTCAAATCATGTACTTTTCATCGCAGACCTGTCTTAAAAATGAAACGTGGCTCAAACACTTAATGCAGACTGTTGTTTACTTAAATAAGCAAAATTCGTTGAACTTTAATTTTCTTTGTGAATAAATTACTGTTGGATTTGGATTTGTATGATGCGGAGGCACAAGGGTAATTAAAACTTAACATAAAATATTATATGAGGAAAAAACCCCACTTCCATGCCTACTGTACGATATTAACTTCCCCACTCAGTGATACCTGTCGATGGCTAACGCGGTCATGGAGTAGATGCTGGCGAACACAGCAGTGACAGGGAAGAAGTTGTGAAACCTGCAGTACACTTCTCCAAAGTACCACTCCCCATGAGCCGCGTAGATGAAGTTGACGAGTGTGTTGAAAGCCGCCGTCGACACATCAGAGAAAGCCAAGTTCAGCAGGAAATAGTTGGTCACGGTCCTCATCCGCTTGTGCGCCAGAATGATCCAAATCACTATCAAGTTCCCGAAAACAGCCACTGCGAGCACGGAGCTGTAAGCGACCGACCACAGCGCGATGCGCCACGCCGGCTGCACGAACTGGTTGGTCAGGTTTCTGGTTGAATTGGACCCAATCCGCTCAGAGGCCATCACTAAAGTCTCCCCAGCCGGATCCGTGTCAGCCCGATGCTGCA
This sequence comes from Rachycentron canadum, assembly GCA_038496675.1. Lineage (NCBI taxonomy): Eukaryota > Metazoa > Chordata > Actinopteri > Carangiformes > Rachycentridae > Rachycentron > Rachycentron canadum. The sequence continues at coordinate 10,972,211 of CM076650.1, read as the reverse complement.
AGGCAACATAAATCACTTTGGCACCTCTGATGCGCAACAGAGGCGCAAGAATGTCAACATGTGACCAGTGAGACAGAGAGTGGTCCTGATACAGCCACTCCCTGCCATCACTCCCAGAGAGGAGACTGAGAGTGAAAACATATACAAGGATTTTTATTCTTTTAATCTGATAGAGTCACCGATCGGATAAAATTACCAGACACTACTAAGCTGATGTGAGCGATTATAAAATCAAGCGAATACTTGATTCTGTTCCTTCCTCACATGAGATAAGGAAGTTTTTTTGTTTGTTTGTTTTTTAAAATCTTAAGTAGGTTTGTCTCACAAATCTGAATTAACGTGTCTGTAGAAGACATCCACTGGTTTTGGCGTCTAGGTCCGTCTCCCTCAACCTGAGATACACATCTGATCAACAGGTACCTGAACAACAAGTGTGGGTCATTATTAGCCCATGAGACTATTTGATTCTGTTCCTGTTCTGGTAATGAGCTCCTCATAACTATATTTCAGTCCAGAGATGAAGCCATCATGTCCTGCATTAGTGCTGCCGAAGCCTTGGATCAATCTGAGTGTGATACAGTTAATCCTTAATAGCAGCAGCATGAAAACCAAAGCTTATAGCATCAGGATTTTTATGCAGGTTTGTCTGCATTATCTAACCATAAGCTCAGCGAAACAGGCCATTAAGTGATGGACATAAGGAAAAGTCTTTTGCTCACTATTTCTAAATGTTTCTCAGTGCCTCTTTGTGTCTAAATTGTCAGCCTTTTTCTATAAAATATGCAGACTTTGTTTTCTCTCTGTGGGCTGAACTGACTCATGGCAAGAGGTTAAGTTTCACTCAAAAAAATAAAAAAACAAGACAGTGGGGCACAAGAAGAAAAGGCTTTTAGCATAAAGAATGCTACATCCCACCGTATCACTTATGCTGCTCAAAACGTGATAGAAATAAAAACATTTGCAATTATATTGTCTTGTTTGAAAGTCTAATTGTGCCGATTCATTGAAACGTGAGGGTGGGGGCTGTATTTATATTAGACTTTTAGAATAAATGTAGCCAGGCCAACAAAATGATAAACATATTTTCTCACAAAATTCGATTTTTAAGTATCGATAAGCTTTGGAAACATTTTTGCCCTTACAATTTCGAGCAAATATAACTGAAAAGTCAACTGATCGTGTTTCTGCAGTTTTAAAAGTTCTTCAGGATTTAAAATTGTAGCTATGGCCCTGCTGCGAAGCCTCACATACAAGACCTGCTCAGAGATTTAACAGATAGTAAAATCATAATCCAGACTGGAGCCATTGAAGGCATCTGTCTCATAGAGAAAATACCCAATTAATGTGTTTCACTCCTGCTGGTTACAACTGCAGTGAGCCTAAAATGCACCTGCTGCACTTGTTTTTATGAGCTGCATTGTACAGTGTGTTTCTTCACTTCCATGCTCTTATTGTCATTTCTGTCCTCTATAGTTTGAAAACATTGGAGACATATTAATGGATGTGTGTAGACTGGTAGAGTTTGAGTTTATGGGTCATTCTCTACAAAGCATACAAACATTGATAAGATGGGCACAATGTGACTGAGACCATGGGAAGGTCAAAATGTTTCCTCTCAGCAAGACCTCATTAACCAGAGGTCACCTTCATTTGGGCCACTCCCTATAGCTCAAATGTCACTTTTCAAATCTCTTCTAAACACGCCCTGTCCTCCATACTAAAAAGGTCACAAGCTATTAAGTAACAGCCAATAACATCATTAGCTGCATCCAAAATTATTTTTCCTCTTTCTTATATGAATAATTCAAGTATCATTTAATCACAAAGAGGGTAACAGTAGGGGCGATGAGTGTGTGTAACAGGATGAAAATGAAATCTGTGTAAAGCAAACAACAGTGAAATTGACTAATAAGAGGGGATTGGTTTAATACCGGAGTCAAGTCAATACAATCCTGTGGATGTTTTGAATCATTTCATGTCCTTAATAACACTACTAACAGTGCGTAAACTGAAATGACACACTGCTTATGTTTAAATCCACTCCACTAATTTCAAATAATTGCAAGTGCAATTTAATTTGTTCATTTGAAATGAAGTTATGTCTAAACTAGAAACACAGCTTTCCAGGACTTAACTGCTGGTTAATTGAATGGTTTGCATCTTACTCTCAGCTCAACAGCAGTAATAGTTTCACATTGTCATGGATTTATTGTTGCGTTTGAAAACTACACAAACTGGTGTGCAACCCTATATAGGTACCTGGTCTCATGATGTCCATAGACAGTGGGTCAGTTAAACACAAATGTAATAGTTTTGAAAAGGTGAACTTATCTCTGAGTGTTTTTGTGAAAAATTTTGGTGCAGGCAGAAAAATACTTCATCAACCTATTTCACAGCATCAGTTGTGGAAAGTTAGTAAGTTAGTTGCACATCAACTACCTACTCCACCACCTCTGAAATGTGTTCTGTGTGGCATTATACCAGTGTTTAATCTTTAAACCTTTTTGTCTTGTATAAACAGCACCAACAACACCAGGACCTTGAAATGATTACAGATTTTTATGAGCAGTTAAACATTTTCCCTTTAAATCCCCTGAGATTTATCTACCTGAGTTGTAAACCACTGGAGTAAACTAAAGAACTAGAGTTAAAACTATCAACCAGCTACAACAGGAAAATGCTGTTTGATGCACCAGTATTAACAATCTAATAACTTCATATAACAATATTTCAGTCATTTTTCTGCAGAACAAGTTTAACTGGATGCATTTAAAGGTAATAATCGACCTTTAAATCGACCTTTACCTTTAAATGCAGGACTTTTACTTGTATTGAAGTATTTTTACGTGATGGTACTTTGATGGTTAACATGCATTTTCCACCACTGCACAACACTGGGAAAGGTTTTCAGACAAATAATCAATTCAGTGTATTTAAATCACATTGAACTGCAGTGAGTTAAAAAAACAAAACAAAAAAACAACAAAAAAACAAATCAACCAACAAAACATAGTGGTCCTTTAAACACACCTCAAACTATTGCACATGCTGTACGTCGATCCATAGAGAATGGCATTAATAGTAATGCTCATTTTAACTTCAGTAAATGTTCACTGAATTTGAAATCTCCCCCTTTAACACCACCCAGTGGTGGCATCAGAATGATCTGGTTCAGATCTGGGGACACTGAGACTAAATCAACTAAAAACAACAAATACACGGTGCCAAGTTTCACTGATAATGTCTCTTTTTTTTTTTTTTATAAACAGGAAAGTATGCCATCAGAACTATTTGAAGGGTGATTTAATCACATAAAACTGTGCATATAGTAGCAGGAAGTTGTTGTCAGATATTGACTGCATATATGTGTTTGATCCCAGCTCAGTCTGTTAAACGGTCCTGGTTAGCGTTGATGCTATTTTTATCAAGTGAGATATAGATACATTATTATAAGATGATTTCCTTTACACTGTTTCTAGTATAGGATCAGATACAACATAAAGAACTCAGCTGAAATTACAAACCATGTGACAGTTCAGTTAGAATAATAAAGCAGGTAAATAATTTTTTGCCTTGTGTAATATTTTATTTTTGTACCTTAAATAAGTCCAGTCCTTTTGTCAGTTTGTGAGTCATATATGAATTATTCAGAAAGAAATTAGGACACAGTGATATGCAAAGGTTATATTAATTATTCAGCCAGTAGTCAGTATTGTAATTCTTGTATTCTTTGTTGTGTTTGTTTACTGACTGACATGCAAAATAAGGCTGTCAAATGCAAATGATTTAAAAAAAATTTAATAATTTAAACTACAAACTTGGATACATATTGTGGATAAAAATAAGGGACAAAACAGTACAATTGTGTTTGGACTGTTTTTTAAATAATAACTTTAATTATAACTATTTAATGAAATATATTATGATACTCAATTGAAGGTCAAATATTGAGAGGTCAAAGGTCAACAGAGAGTGAGGGAGTAAGGGCTGGACAAAGACATCTGTCCCCTCTGTCTTTCAGTTTTTCACTTCATTGATGTGAACTGAGAGAAAGAGCAGGATGAGAGACTGGATAACAGAATGAAAGAGTGAGAGAGAGGAAGCAGCTTATGAAGTGACTAATCCGACAGGATTACATGTCTAAATGGAGTTTAGGAATTCTCTTGAGAGGGAGAGAGAGAGAGTGAGAGCGAGACCGGAAGGCCTATGTGGAAAGGAAAGACATTAAAGATGTGAGGTAATTAACATTTTAACATTTAATAGATTAGTGATTCCCAACCTAAGCCTCAAAACTGTTTTGTGTTGTTTTTTTTTTGTGATATATTGGATAGTTTTAATCTTGAAACCTTGAACCTTTATTAAAAATATATATGAGGAATACATGATGATGAAGAAGTGATGAAACTCACAGACTCCTGACACTTGTGATGACGGGTCACCTGTAGACACTGCCTCACTTTAAGAAGTCACAAGCAAAAATAAAAAAAAAAATGGGAATGGGAAAGACAGCACCGGATCAGGAGAGATGAGTAGAAACACAGGATTGACCACCAGCAAAGAACATAAATTCAAAATGTTTGCATGGAGTTGCTGCAATAAAACTTATACAGTATATACAACATATTTGAAACTGATGTGCATAAGCTGGTTAAACCAAAGTAAATGTAAAAAACTGCTGTTCTTAGACTTACTTGTAGTCAACATACATTTACACCAGTTGTACCGGTGTAAAAGGAGAATCTTTTGCTGTCAACCTGTCACTTTATTATTAGGATGTTTGTCTTTGTTCACAAAACATAAAGCATTAAACCCACTCCAAACTAAAAGCTACAACAACTGATCATTATTATTAATTACTCTTTGATAATCCATTACATCATTTATATTCTTGTAAATTCTCTAAGTGTTCCAGTGTAGCAGCTATGAAGAGCCCATCTCTCTAAGCAAAGGCTCTTGGGTAGCATTAGTGAAGCAATGGCATGCAGTCTTGCTGATGTTGTTGTTTTGTTGTTGTTGTTGGTGGTGGTGGTGGTGGTGGTGGTACCACAGCCCACAGAGCACTCCTGCTGGTTTGGTAGAAAATAACAGACAGCAAATTCCTGTTACATCACATATTGTTTAACTGCTTGAAATCTGATCTGAAGAAATAGAGGTGGGAGGGAGGGCCCTAGGAAAGAGCAAGGAACACATAGAAATAGGGCAACCAGCTGTAAGCAAACCAGTCTGCATTTGTACATGGTCTGTTTTGTTAGTTGTCCACGTATGTAAAAGGTTTATGTGTGGAAAGTAGCTTGTGTTGTGCCGGCACTGCTGCACTTGCAGGTTATATAATACTGCATTACTTCCCTGATACGACTTGTCATCTAAGTTCAAAGGTTGCTCGAGTTCAGTGGTTGAAGAGCAAGACTGATTTTTGACAGTCAGGTAAGACCACGCAGCCTTCAGTATCATTTCTTGCTTGTGCTGTAGTTTGTTTTTGCAGTTGATTCAAGTTAATGTTTTTGTTGTTGTGCGGAACATGTAACTTGAGCAGTACAGCGCATTGCTCCCATGCAGGACAGGAGTCAGCAGGTCAAGTGAAATAAAAAAATGCCCTATTTTCAAATTAATTTCTCAATTTGTTAATTTGTGGTTGTGCAACAGACCTCAGTATGAAGGCAGCTGTGCCTGGGACCATGTAACTTCAGGTCCAATAATGTGCAATCTGCAAAATGTAGCAGAGTCTTTTGATGAGGGTATAAAGCTTTGTCATTATTTTGTGTTTCTTTTTCATTGATTATATTGTGTGGTATAACAATAAGTTTTGATCCATCAAATCACTATTTCATTTAGTTGTATTCTGGAAACTGCACAACTTTGTGTCTATTAGTTTCTACTGTCCTATTATTTACCACAGATTTAAATTTCTAGCTACTGTATTTGAACATCTTGAATAAGTGTCTCTTGGTTCGTGTTTGATGTAACTTACCTGACCTCAGGCACTAAGCACAGCAGGATCAAATTACCTTCAACAGACACCAGACTGCCAGGTTTGAAAAAATGCTGTAATTCCACTAGTTAAAAACAGAATGGAAGATAAAGGTGAAAATACTTAAACGTTTGCATGCTGGTAGCACGCTAAAACACTGATTTAATTTACCCAAAATCAAATGGTTAAAAAATATTTGTCATTTGTCAAACATTTTATCACAAAGACAGAAGGTTTGATATGATTATTCAATATACAATAAAAATTCCTTTAAATCACATCAGAAATGTCAAATGTTTGTTTGTATTTACTGTTTTACTTTAAAGTCCATTCAAATTCAAGGACTCAACTGGAATTTAAAAGCTAAAAAAAAATCATCAAGCAGTTTTCAAAGGAGTTCTTAGGTTTTCTTGTCTTCTCAGTGTTTCATGCTCACTCACAAATTAGGCCGCAGTGATTGTGCAGCAACATGTTGAAACACAACAATCTGAAAAGCTGCTTTAACAACACCCAACATCAATTATTATGTCTATATCTGCTTACAAAGTTTATTTGTAGATGAACAACTCTTCTGTGACCTCTTTTAATGTGTCAAAGACAGAGTTAGTCACTCATTAATTTAAATGACTCAATGACCCGCATCCACTACAACCTTTGCACATTTTACCCCAGTTTCTGACCAAAACCTGATGTCAACATTAAGTCATGGGCTACTCTCATCTGTTTGCTTCATGGATAATATTGGCTTTGTCAAAGGGTTTTGGCAGACTTTAAGACACATTGACTTTACTTATGAACCTGCTAACTTCCTCAATGTTTAAATGGAAGATGTCTAAAAGAAACAGAAAGAAAACAAAACAGTCTTTGTTATTCCTATTGACAGATGGAGTGCATCACTTCCCTGCCACTGTCCCGTTTAGCGATTTGTGGTGGCACCCATGGCAATGAGATGTCAGGGGTGTACATGGTGAGAGAAATGCAGAAGCAAAAGGTAGAAAAGGCTGGATCTATTTCTGTGACCACTGTTCTATCAAACCCACGTGCTGTGGACGCCTGCAAAAGATACACAGATACAGATCTCAACCGCTGTTTCACAAACACTTTGCTAAGGTAAGTTGAAAAAGTTGTTGCAGAATTGAAAATGAAGGTTCAACTGAAACTGGAAACTGCTAGACAAGAGTGCATGTAAGAGAAAAGTCTTTACTGTATCTTCTGGCCTCCAGTACCCCGATAACAGATTCAACACCGTATGAATTGAGGCGAGCCCAGGAGCTGAATTCTCAGCTTGGGCCCAAAGGAAGTGAAAAGGCCGTGGATCTGCTCTGTGATATCCACAACACCACTGCCAACATGGGACTGTGCCTCATCTTTTACACCTTGGACTGGATCACCCTGCACATTTACAAATACATACAGGTACAAGCTTCACTCATTCAAGACAAATGACTTCAGGGAATAAAGAGCATAAAGTGATGGAACTGCAGTTCTCATAATGCATTTCTTTAAATTGAAATATATTCAATTGAATACTGCATTTTAGGTGATCTTAATGTTCAGGCAAATAAGTTACAGTCAGGCCATTTGTACAGTGAGATTTATAATGGAGGAATCATTGTCATTATCATATTAATGTCATCATCAAGTATCACAGTTTTTGTTTCCTTTTTTTTTTTTGGTTTATGTAGGAATACAAGCATTATTGCACTTTTAAGTTCCTACCTGTTCCTCTTAGAAAATTACATTAAGAAAGCAAATTTGAATCATTGGATTTTGGATTTTACACTTTAAACCACTCTCAGCTGGTCTCTTCTTCTCTGACTACTGCTATCTTACCTGGATTTGTTTTTAGCATGGGACTAGCTCCCATGCTAGTGGCTCACAGCTCCTGTCCTCTATGGCATCCTCCAGGGGTAAATCTTAGGTCCCACCCTTTTCTCCCTTTACATGCTCCCCTTGGGTGACATCATACGTAACCATAATGTTTTACTGTCTATCTATCGTACAATTTTATCTTTATCTTATCCTGTATCCACAAACCCATAATTCCTTAGAAGACATTAAACAGTGTATTTCAATTTTCTGCAGCTCAGTGACTCCAAATCTGAGGTCATTCTCATTGCCCTCATTTATGTTAGGGCTCAGATTCATATCAACCTCCTTCATCCATCCTTTATTATTATTATTATTTGTATTGATAGCCTGACTGACTCTGACCAGGATAAGTGGGACTTTGTCGAAGTTGAACATGAAAAAGTCTAATGCTATGCTAGCAGCTCTTTGAAGCTACATAGTGGAGGTAAAGAAAGCTAATGTCAGCATGTTATTCTACTCACAATTATTAATACTGACAGGTTGATGCCAAGCAGGTATAATGCTTACCACGTTCACCTTCTTAGTTCAGCATGTTAGCACACAATGGTCATCTGTGCACGTATTTCAAGTTGTGGTGGACTGACCAATCCATTTTTATTTGCTTCTGTTTCAGCCATCTTTGTCAGACTTAAGCTCTGCCATGTACCAGCATTTCGTCAGTTGCCTTGTTTATGTTTATGTATGGACTCAGGTCAAATCAAATCTGGTCCTGTGATTAAAGTATATCTGTAATTCACTCATTTCCATCATGAAGCAGTATATATGTGCTGTATGCAGGTTAAAGCTCACAGGGCTGTATTGAAGCATGCTGTGCTGTGAATAGTTGATCTGTTTGCTTTTCAGAGCAAGATTACCTCTGTGCCTGTGAGAGCAATCCAGCTGGACCTACCCATCGCTGAGGCTTACTCCTTAGACTCATTGGGCAAACATGGCTTCTGTAAGTGTGTGTACTGAGTTTTTTCTAAATTATTGAATTGAGTAAACCATTAGATTTTGGCATTGTTTATCTTGTTCTCTGCAGCAATTGAGGTTGGCCCACAACCAAATGGTGTGCTCAGAGCTGATATCTTTAACATGGTGAAAGAGGCGGTGGACGTCACCATAGATTGGCTTCAGCTATTCAATTCTGGTAAGAAACAAACAACCACTGATATTTAACAAGCAGAATCACACCAATTGTTGACACATACAAAAAAATAATGCTCTTAAAGTTTAAGACTCGCGGCTGTCTTGGAATTGCTGCATTATCCATGGTTTTGAAAAGTGCTATTTATTATTATTATAAGTCTTAAGTTTAGCCATTTACCTCTAGTGGTATCTGACCATGATAATTTTGGTATTATCTGACCAGATTTTGAGATATCTGCCTCTGAGATTTGTAAGTCCAACCTGTAATAAAACCTAAGAAGCAGGCATCGCAAAACCAGGTAGAATTAAACCACAACTATCTACAATGTTTTTTTTAAATTTAGTTGCCCTTTTTAAGTGACTTGGTAACTGTGTAGCCATGAGCCATTAACATTACTATCCTTTGACAACAGGAAGTACTTTTGAAGGAGGCGAAGTTGAAGCATTTGTTTTCACAAAGAGTGTAGACTACCCAAGGGATCCAACAACCAGTGAGCTTACTGCGGCCATTCACCCCCAACTACAGGTACAGGACATCTGGGAATCACACACAGGCCTTCACTTAAAGAAAGAGACTGACATTTTAAGTAATAAGCTTATTTTCTTTCTTTCCAAGAGTTAAATGAGAAGATTTAGATTACTCTTATATCAGTATATCAAATAGAAAACCAGGAGCTGGAGCCTGTGTGTGTGAGGGAGAAAGAGATTGTCAGGGAACCTCAATGATAAGCTTTAGAGGTATCTTTACATTTACTATATATATTAACCACCCATTGAACCAATACTACATTCAGTAGTTCCTTTGCACATTTACATGCTTAAATAAATACCTGATTTGGGAAACATTTAAGGTCACATTTGCATGCAAAAATGGTTCTGCTGCATAATGACTCACCTGTTATCCTCTGTCTGCCTCTAGGATAATGACTTCAAGCTTCTCCAACGGGGTGACCCCATATTCCTGTCATTTTCTGGGGAGACAGTGAAACACGAGGGAGAAGAACTCTACCCTTTCTTTGTCAATGAATGTGCCTACTATGAGAAGAAGATTGCCTTCCATTTAGCTCAAAAGATCACTCTGACCTTACCGTCCATTGGTGTGAAGAAGGACTGATAGCAGAGAGAGAACGAGACCAGTGTATACTGTAGCAATTCTAAATTACAACCTAATATAGAATATGGACAGTAGTGTCATAGTCTCAAAAGATTCATTAGGTAATACACAAACACATGCAATAACGTTTAAATTTTCTGCAGGTACTGGACACAATGATGTGATTACCTCTTTATAATTAAATGCAATAAAGCAGCCAGGTAACAATACTACCTCTGTGCGGCTTCTGCACTACAGTTGTTGTTGCTGAAGTACTTGATTAAATGTTGTTGCACAGGTTAAAAAATTAAATTTAATTAAAATTGTTCACCTCTTGCATATTGACTCGGATTCATTTTTCTGAGGATGCTGTTTTCTTTGCAAAGTGGCAACATTCACATTAAACAAGTAGTGTATTTTGGCTTTATGATTTTACAGATATTGGACCCCGAAGGGGCTCAAAGTTTTAATTCTGCCAGCATGAATTATAACTGTAAAATCATAAAACGTGTATTTAATTTCTATATAACTACACTGTGGGAACTAACTAAATAATAATAATAATATGTCAACAAATGTCTAATTTAATAATACAGTGTGCTTCAGAACACATAAAACATTTACAAAAACCACACATCAGAAGTGTAACAAAACATTGTGATACAAAAATCACAATTTGTATTCTGGTGCTGGTACAATGAGTAATTTGGGATTTTAACACAAAAAAGTAGTAACATCATTCACTTTCCACAAATGTATAAAGATGTAGTTTCCGTGTTACTTACCAATAAATAATTTAGCAAATTCAATTGTAGTTCAAAGTCTCACTAACAAACATCTGAAAGAAAATTGAGCAATTGATTGAAAAGCTACATTTGACTGTGAAACTAGTTACATAACAGGTACAGGGAACTAACTGTGGGATTAAGTTGTTTTAAACTCCATCACCACAAAACGTTAAACAGCAGTGGTATAATTTGGAACTGACACATTCAAATTCAGATGTTACAAAGAGATCAAGGTTTCGCTCGAGTGCCATCCAATCAGTTCAGTTTTTTCAACATTCAGATTAACTGTGTCAATTAACATTAGATCTATAAACAAGGATCACAATGGAAGATGAGTGGTTACATTTTTAGTGAGTGACATTTAGTCAACACATACCACAGACAGAAATCAACAATTACCACAGATGATGGAAATGTCATCATAAAAGGCATGCACAGAAAAAGGCCCGTTATTTAAGATTATGCAAAATTAGAACTGAGCAAAAAACATCCAAAATTAAAAACTATAGTCTTGAGTAATATATCACATGCACTATGGGAGAATGGACATCCTGACTAAGATGATTGCAGGTGTGTCTATTTGCAACAGTGCGTGTTTTAGACTGGTTTAAGGACAATGTGGTGAGCAGCTTTTGAAGCAATGGCAACGGAAAAGAAGGCAATGAAGTACTGCACAGCAACACAGTTAACCTGAACTGGGTTCCCCAACGTCTGAGAGTTAAAATATATTAAGAACATGCTTTGGGTAGGATACAGTTTAGAGATGCTAAAAAAAAAAAAAGAAAAAAAGAAAAAAAAAAAAAAAAGACAAATGTAAAATAACAACTTGAAGATATTTATGAGCACTTATGATGATTAGCTGCAATCTAGTTTAGTTTATTCCTGCCTTAAGATCTGGGATTTTATGTAATTGTTTTTATATCTAAAATATTGTTACTGAAGAGGCGTTATGGTCACTTCATTCATTTCACCTCCTTTATTAAGACAAAAGACGTGTAATGAAGTCCTCAGACTAGAGGGCTGTTTTGAGGTACCGCACACTGTTGTTGGAGTAGTCCCCCTGTCTTTTATGCGACCCTGTAAGCAGTCATTCGGGTATAATTCTTGCGGTGACTCCTGGCTGCCCATAGGAACAAAGCAGCTGCCATCATCTGCAGAGGGAAGGAGATGAGGGCGAGGTAGAGGGACCAGCCCAGCGAGCCTTCAACCCCTTCTGGTGGTGTGGAGTACTGATGGAGTAAATCCACCCCCGCCAGGAAACAGCAGACAGTGCCCAGAGAGCATAGACCTGAAGAGCAGCAGTAGAAACTGCATGAATTTATATGCTGTGTCAAGTCGGATCCAAAAAAAAAAAAAAGAAAAAAGAAAAAGTAATTTAACATTTACACACACACACACACACACACACACACACACACACACACACACACGGTTTCATTCACACACCACATCATAGCAGAGGCACTCCACCTTGTCTGAAAAGAAAACTGCTTTGATCATCAGAAGAAATGATTACAGATTACAGTTTTGTGAAATCTCAACATTAACCTTCCTGAGAAAAAGAACAGAGGCCACAAACTTAATGAGCAAAGTGACATGATTATAAGCTACAAATTAACAGGCCCTGAAGTGTTTTTCACATTAAAAGTAAACACTAGTGGCTGTGCACTAGTAGAGCTTCCATTGAGTTAATCCCTTTGTGATGAGAAAAATAACATGACATGAGTCAGGATCAGGATCTTCATACACCTTTGAAACGAACAACTGTTGATTGATGGTTTCTGTGACAGTTAAAATCCAAGCAGTCGCAGCAGAGTCAGAGTCAGGATAATAAGAAAACATGCATTTTTAAATTCCTCAGTTAGGAAAAGTAAAGGAAAATGGATTAATCACAGTCACAGTCTGGTCAGAATCTTAAATCTCACCTCACAAACAGAATCATCACAGCTGATCAAACACCAGAGTAAAGTTAGTTTGAAGTTTGATTATGAATGACCAGCTGGACACACACTTTCAGACAGTCTCTGTTGGAGTGCACTTTAAGTGTTGCGCACCAGGAAAGTTACACCAATTTTTAGCTGCAGCCCCCAGTACGGAAATTGTAAAGGTGTGGGAGAAGGAGTTTCAGACGTTGTTCATTGTGACACCTCAAGGGACGAAAGCACTGGTGGTATAGATACAAATACCTGCGCCAATTGGTTTCTATATGAACCCGGTCACTGGTGTTGTCCTGACCCACGTTATCATAGTCGATGTGTGAGAATACGCCACTTCCGCATCTGTTCTGTTGCTGAGACGTCATCACTCCAGAAAAGCTGCGATTTTTATCCCGTTCACTCCCCCAGTCGGCACATGTATGTTTACAAGCAAGTCTGCTTGACTGACAGTTCATCACAAAGGCTGATTTTTGCATAAACCTAATTTTGTATTTTCCCTCATTTCCTGTTAATGAAGCTGCTGAAACAACTATTGCTTATGGTTTAAAAAGTGGTTCTGTAATATCCAGAAGTTTCTCTCACCTGCTAGAAGATGGAGCACCCCCACACCCAAGGTAGGGGTGAAGCTGCGGCACAGGCAGGCGCAGACCCCAACAAGGCCACTCAGGAATACCAAGGCCAGAGAGACCAATGGCAGGAGAAACTGACATCTCCAGAGGTCTGCACAAGACAGAAATATTAACAGGATTAACTCTCAAAACCTACATACAAAAAAATCTAAGGTTCAAAGATGGCAGGTGTATGTAGAAGATACGGAAGGAAATGCTTTTACCATAAAAAATGTTGGGTGAATTGGGTGAAAACTGAAACACGATAAACTAAAACACAATCACAAGATGGTAGACTTACATGTTCTCAGTAGATCTTCCTCGTCACTGCTGTGGTTTTTGTACTTTAGAGTAAACTGCTGAGGAAGAGTGAAGCTCACGCACTGGGTCTCCATTTTGGGATCTAAAGACAGAGAGCACAAATCATAGAGTTGCCTTGATCATTTACTAATATGTCAGATATAATGTTAAAGTTGGCAATATGATGATGTCCCATAAACCACGAAACCATCTCTACCATGATACCAATTCCCATACTTTAAGTTTGGGTTTCTGTAAATACAGACTAATAATCTCATACTTGTTTTATTATTACATTAATCTATTTTAGTTAAGATCATATAATACAGCAGGGTCATTGAGCCCATTGCAATAAATGGCACAAAGCTATTGTTAAATCAGGTTGTTTTGTCTATAATGAGCTTGGCACATGATGTGATGTTGCCAATTTAACCATAATATTCATCTTAAATTTCCCTTTTCCAATCTTGTATTTTAGCTATTTTGAAGCTACAACATACATACATTTTTACTACTTCCACATTATGTTACATTTGGTTAATCATTAAAAAATAGTGAAAAATGGCAATCACTATTAATATTTGAAGAGTTCAAAGGGGCTTCTTCAAATATTTGGTTTGACCAATATCTGTTCAACACAACCAACAAATCCTGCCATTTGAGGATCTGGAACCTAGAATTGTGTTGCATTTTTTTCATTTAATTTTAGTTTGACATTTACTGAAATTATTAACTGATTATGAAAACAGTTGCAGATTAGTTTTATGCCAATTAAGTAATAAAATAATCGACTACTCCCAGTAAGTCAACTCTATGTATTTGGGCAAATTTCAAATAAAATGCTGTGAAAAAGAGGAATGCCTGTCTGTACAACAAGAACTTATAATGGCAGATCTACTGAAAGGGTCCATACCTGGCTCTTTAAACCAGAGTGACAGGCTGGGCACCTGGATGCACCTCCACCACAGTCCCAGAGTGCCGTTGAGCCGGAACATAGCGGCAGTGTAGGTCTCATCATACTCTGCATTGATGAACTTGTCTCTGAGCTCGGAGGCGTTGCTGCCATCACGTTTGATGGGCGGACTGCTGTACTGGTACCAGTGCTGAGTCCCCACAGCCACAGACAGGTACACAGTGGCCAACAGGCTCAGCACCGAGCCGATGACCAGAGCTGTAGCATACCGATTATCTACCATGGTCTACGGGAAAACAGCTCGTTTGGAGCTTGTGTCTACAATAGGAAACGTGTTCACAGATAAATAAAAATCAAATAAATACATACAAATAGTTTGGCTTTCACTCCTGCTGTGTGAAGGAGCCTGGGCCGTATGGTTAGAAATGATGTTTCCACTTGGTGTTTTGGCACCACGGCATATCTGTTAACTGTCGTCAATCAGTATGACAGTGCCACACTATCCTAGCATTGTATTTGGTTTAATCGTTTCACTTTTGTTACATTTTGAGTCACGTACACGGAAACGCTCCTCACGACCTGTCGAAAGAATCATAAAAAACAGAGGTTGTCGTTCATCCCATTCAAAGACAATTGCTGTCATGCGTGTGGTTTTGTTTAACTTTTTTTTTTTTAATAAGCTACAAATGACAACAACGAGTGCCTCTAATCGTATGGGAATGTAGTAACGCCTTCATATCGCTAGTGACAACAACAGAGAAAGCTCCTTCTTCGGGTTATAGCTAGCTAGCTAGGAAGCTAACTCATCATAGTTAGCTACGGCTAGCGGCACAATTACCGAGACATTTAGCTGAGAACTAAACATTGGATATTTTTATATTCAATGTATTTATTTTACCTCATATCTGAACAATACGCCCGAATATTAGCGTGAACGTCGGCATTCATTAGATTTCCCACAGGCCTCCGCCCTCTTCCTCGCTGTTGATAAGTTTTCCCTTTCTTTTTCTTCTTCGTTGGTTTGATCGGCGCTCGGCTCGTTAGGCCCATTACCGCCTCCTTGTGGTACAACATGAGCACCACATGTCTAGTTTGATAAAATATTGCTACACGGAGTGATAAAAAGAATTAATAAAAAGAATTTATACAGCACATTTCTTAACAAAATTATAAAGTGTTTTATTAAAAAAAAGTACCACCTGAGAAGATCATCATTGTCCTTATATTAAAATCCTGACTTCCAGCCTTGATGTGGAACTATCGAGGAGCCACCTATACCAGCTAGAGCAATAAATCAGCTCTAGAGGATATCAGCTGACATTGAAACATAACAGCAAAAAATATGTTGATGTATTTCAAAGCCGTCTCACCTTTACATACTTTGTCCATTATAGAGAACCGAGGAGTTTACTTTTCAGCCATAAAATGTCCTGTTCAATGCAAAAAACTACTACATGGAATCTTTATTAAAGGTTTATGTTATGGTTATATTACATAATTTTAAAAATGATTAAATTTATATTGGCCAATATACCATCATAGGCTATATTTCCTATATCTCACTGTTCAAGTTAAAATGACTTGTTGAGTTGAAGCTGAACCTTCTTTCCTAAATCTGTTTCAAAATGTTTATCTTGGCCATGCATTTATTTCCAGCTTGGAGATTGCCATCATCTACTGTCAGTCAAAATGCTTGCTTCATTATTTAAATTCAATCAATCAATCAAGCTCACATCAAACCTGAAGAACATCCAGGATTTTCTGTCTTTCTTTCCTTAGGATATCCCTTCCTTAGTGTTTGTCATCAAGTAAATACACCGGTAAAGACCACATATAGGCATTACAGTACAAAGACCACTGATATATCTAAAAAAATAAAATAAAATCTTGCCAAAAAACATTACTTCACAAGTGTTTCACAAGATTTTTATTCTTTGTAATGGAAGGCATATGCTTGACAGTTATTAAAATCATCCACATTATATGAAAAGTCATTTAAAAATTATTATAAGATACAAATCAACAGTCCCTGGCAAGTTTTCACATTAAAGTAATTAGTTGCTGTGCACTCGTTTAGTTTTCATTGCATTATCCCTTTGTGAAGAGAAAATAATATAATCAGTGAGGTAGCAAGACCCACAGTTTATGTGATGGTAAAATGTTGTATTTGGCTAAACACATTTCAAAGAGACACATTCAATCACTGATGCAAAATCCCATATTAATCAACTTTCATATACTACAGCTCTTTATGTCAAATTTAAATTATATAATAAGTGCTGCTATGGGACTGTACATCAGTGAGCAGTGCAAATTGATTCACTTTGTGCAGCATTGATCATTATCATTACAACCAATTCTCTTTAGTAAACGGGACCGTTTGTGGTGAGGTGACTGTTGCATTAAGGATGGGAGTGTTCGTAAACTCAACAGTGCATGGTCCTGAGCTGCAGGGAGCCTGTTCCAGCTCCAGGACAGTCACATTGTTAGGTGCAGCTGTGCTGAGGATGTTGGCAGGAACGAAAAGTGTCACCTGAGGGCCTCGAGCTGGCCAGTAACGTCCTAAATTGAAGCCATTAATCCAGACCTGGCCCTGAAAAACACAAATTTAGAGACAGATTAATTTGTTGATTTTCATGTGCTTTCAGAATACATCTTAATCTTTTTAAATGACCAAAACAAGACTAAATATCCTGTATGGAGCACATGCCTTCCTCCATTTGGGCAGTTTGATGTAGGTGTCCTGAGGAAGGTCTGGGATACCACCAGGAATAGTGAAGCTGCCCCTGTAGAAGGCTGGAGGGGCGAGAGCAGCAGGCTGAGGAGGATCTGTTAGTGTAGACTCTTTCTCCCAAAGGAGGCCCTGGCTGACTGCTTCATCTATACTGAGACTATACATGGTCCAGCCAGTGAGTGTGTCTTTCCCCAGAGTCAGGTTGGACACCAAACCCTGTGACAAGAAGACAATGGACAGCAGAGAGAGAGTGCAGACCAAGGGAGCACTAGGTTAGGAAATGACCCATTACTTCTCGCACTTATTAGTCACACCTACACCCCAGCTTGTCATGTATTACAGGGGTTTTATATAAAAAACAGGGGTTATATATTCTTACTCTTATAAATTCTTACTGTTCTCAAACACAAATAAAACTTTGTGATAGTTCACATACACCTATATTTCAACACACAGACAATAACTTTGAGGTGAGGGAAAAAAAACCTTAAAGTCATTGATCCCTTTTCCATAGTTGATTCGGCCCATGTTCTCCACCAATATGTCCACTTGACTGCCAGCCTTTGCAGTCACATTCACAGTTATGGCTTTGTTCCTTTCAAGAATCCCTACAGCCACCTTGAGGAGAAATCGGCAGAGTTATATGGACAGCATTTTTATAATGTGTTTTTCTAAGGTACTTTATATGTTTTTGTGTTCATTGTTGTCTAAACACAATCAACCACAAGAACTTGTGGTCTAAATAGTCTAAATAATATGGTCTTAAATTAGTAAAATGATGATGGTGCCATGAAGACATTTTGCATTGTATTATTTATGCGTTTAGGTTTAATAGTCAGTGATGAGGACTTAATTTTTATATCTGATAAAGAAATAATCAAGTCCAAAGGCAGACTCACTCCATCCACGGACACATACGCTCTATCGTGGACTCCGTTCAGTGGGGATGACAGTGGAGTTGGCGTGCTGCAGGTAACAGGTATAGTAGTTCTGTAGAGAACATAACCAAAAGCCTAAAGGACAGAGGGGAAAAAGAAAAGATTATCACTGGTAAACTCGAAAAAGAAAAATCTGCTTTACAGTTTTTTATTACACAAAAACAAAGACTACCTGGTTCAACTCAATGAAGGTCTGAGGATAAATGCTTTTGACTGGACTGGAGAAAGACAGTTTTTCTAAGGCATCTGATATTGTCTGGAGCTATGGTGGAAGAAATAAATAAAAAATGAATTCTTTGATGTGGTTTAAAAAGCAAATGATTTAATAAGTTAAAATACAGATAGTTCACAGAAACAGTGTCATCTGAGAACCTACCTTCTTCATACCAACAGCCCCATATGCATACTTTGGAGTTGTTGGTGGTATCGGTCCTTCTGGTATGTTACGGTACTATTGTGGGACAACACATTTACTTCATTGAGGTCAAATGTTTTATACTCTTTGGTTTATAACATCCTTTAAGTTTACTATTACTGGCAAAAAGAAGAGACTGCAAAAAAACGGTGGTCTCTACTAGTATATGTACATACCATTTTGATCACCTCACGGATGGCAAAGTACTTTTCTGTGAGGTCTCCTGCTTCTGTGAGCGGAGCATCATAGTCGTAACTTGTGGGCTGAGAGCCATATGGCTCATTGGCACCTGAGAGTATTAAGGGGCAAACAGAGGGTGAGTCAACACAAGTTCCTTTGAGTCACTCCCAACCAAACCAGTCTGTGCAATTGCACTCACCATTCCAGTATCCAAAGTTTGTTCCTCCAATGAACATGTACCTGTGAGGAGACAGTTTAACAACTTCAAAATACAACAGAGGACAAGGGCCACTGGCCACTTTTTCCATTCTCTGTGATTGGTGATCTTTTTTCACAGTTAACTTATTGGAGAGGAGACGGTGGGGCAAACTGGCATCACATCCTCTAACATAATATTTAATTGATAGGGTCTGCCTGACCTATCAGAGGATTCAAGTTCCAAAATTATTCCAGCTCCAAAAAAACAGAGGAACACAGAAAAGATTATACTTATATATACCTATATTATTCCAGGATGATAATGAATATTCCATGTCAATATGTTTTAACCTATTTATTATCTATTTTAAAAATTGACTTTCCAAAATGATTCTGTTAGTAGCCAAAAAGTCTATATTGTTCCTCTCTGGCCTCAGTTGTCCAGCTGTACACCCCAGCAAGCAAACAACACGTGGTGAGAGGTGTTCTCAATATCTATTGACATTGAATTTAACATTTCTGTCTAGAAGAACTAGATCGCTGGTCTGAGTATGAATCGCATACCTGCTGTGTAACTACATCTTTATCTCCCAGCAGAAGTGCATCTAAACATCTCTCAGAAATCTGTAGACTCACAAGTTGACATTTGCTCCCATAGCCAGCATTTTATTCAGAGACTTGGCCACTGCAGCAGATGACACGACAGAGTGAGGTGTTCCCCAGTGGTCCAGCCAGCCGGTGTAATATTCAGAGTTCACCTGATGATAAAAGAAGCAAATGATAATCATCCAAAAGAAAATACTGTGTTTTCACAACCAGAAATTACAAATGCAGCAAGGGAAACATTTACCAAAGGTCCATGAGGTTCAGCGTGTCTCTGTGCATCAAAGGCAGCTGTTATATTTGCACCTAGAAGAATGAGCAAACAAAGCAACTTCCTCATGACTTCTAACTAAATAAAATGTGAAAATGACTCAATGCAGATAAAAATGTCTACAACTCATAAAAAGGGTTTATCTTAGTAAAACACGGATTATTAAAACATGTGACCTGAAATATCTTGTCAAACTGCTGAAGGGAGATTATGTTTGTGACACATACCAGGCCCAAAGTCAACAGTGGCATAGAGATCTTGTATTGAGCCACACTTAAGATAATTCAGCCCAGCCCCATCTGTGGTGAAGAGCACCACCTCCTGGCCCAAGTAAAGCCGAAAGAGCTTGGTCAGGTGACGCAGGTAGTTGTAGTCACAAGCGAAGTAACTGCCATATTCATTTTCGACCTGGAAAACAAAGGCACATTAGGAGAATTGTTTTTTTTTTTTTTTTTTTATGTTGACAAAAGAACTGAGATGTGACGCAATGAACAACAACATACACAAACTGACTCACTTGCACAGTGATGATAGGACCACCGTTCTGATACAGATAAGGCTTAATTATAGGCAGTAACTTCCCCATCCACTTATCTATTGCTGCAATGTAATCTGAAAAACACAAATAATAAGGTTGCACATACTGCAGCAAACCATGCCCCATGTTTACCTTTGATTCATACCTGGATCTGTAGACCGCAGGACAATGTTTTTCTTATTGAGGAGCCAGGCAGGCAAGCCACCCTGTTTGACACAATAAGACAAATGACCGTATCAGATAGAGTCTACATGCAACTGCAATTCAGGTGATCACTGGACCTAAAAACTTACCATATTTAAGTAAGTAAGTATTCAAGACTTGTATACTTGAAAATCAGAGGTAAAAAGTAAACATATGGCTATTAGTTTGTGCATAGTGGACAAAAATGACTTGTGAAATGAAATTCATTGTTTCCTCTAAGCTTCTCATTTCTCTGTATAGATATGAAACAAATAGAAAATGAAGTAACTGTAGAGGAAGTGGCACTGGCACTGTAAACTAAGACTTTTACAATCCTTAAAATTTCCTAATTGGCTTTGAATGCCCTTAAACATCAATCTCTATGTATTTTCTAATGGTTGTACTCACCATGTCCCACTCTGCACATATGTATGGCCCCGGCCGAAGGATGACCAGTAAACCAATATCATGTGCCAGCTGAAGGAAATGTTCCACATCCCTGTCTCCACTAAAATTGAAATGACCTGGCAAGTCTTCGTGGTAGTTCCAGGGAATGTACCTTTAAAATTAATACAAAGCACAACAACACAATGTTCTTCATTCAACATTTTGTGCAAATTAGAATCAAACTTCACTAGAATAACCTGCTAATTGCCAAATGTCCAAAGTTTATGTAATCAAAGCAAACAATAAGACAAATAAGACAATAGTAAGAGCCGGCACATTGTTATGATCAAGTGCTAATATCAGCCATTAGCACACATCATTCTTAATAGCCCTATCAAAGTCTTGCCTGTTATTCGATGTGCAGCTCACAGATCCCCAAACTCTCATTCTAGTGAATTTAATTCCAGCAGATATATAATATAACAAATGATGACTTCGCTCACCCACATTTCTTACTTCCTTTCTGGTTTTGCTTTCGTATTGAAGTAAGTTGCAACATGACAGAGCAGCCCTCAAGTAAAACAACAAACCAACAACTTCAGGGAGTGAAGTAAAGATTGGACCTACATCTGGATGGCATTCAGTCCTGCCATGTACATTTTGAGGAGTCGATCTTTCCAGTAGATTCTGGGGATCCTACTATAGTGGATGCTTCCTGATATGTAACGAAACTTTTCCCCATCTTTCTGAAAGCAGTCACCCTGGTAATCGATGCTGAATGAACGAGGTGCACCGAGCTGCAGATTAAAAGAATGCAATGTCAAGTTTTTGCAGTGGTCATTGCAAGAATAAAGATGCTTTTATGGTGTCCCATTTTTATGGCACAGGGCTGACATGTCAGCTGATTTTATGATGTACTTTAAAAAAAAAAAAAAAAAAAAAAAAAAAAAAAGGCACCTGAGATTGTCTACTAAAGGTTGTGGATAGCATGTCAACGTAGGCAACTCAGTAAGACATCAGCATTTTTGACAATATTGTCACATTAAGGGTGTTTTTAAAAGCCTGATCAGTAGTGTGGTCCATCTAACACAAATACACATACACTGAAAAGTTTGACTAACAAATGGGCTTTGTTTTATTCAACCTTAAGCACCATCAAAAAGCAATAATAACTTTTTATAAAAAAAAAAAAAAACAACTCCACGTTAACCCCAAAGCTCTAATTTTTATATGTTAGTGTTTAAATGCCAGTGTTTAGATGCCAGTCAGACTAAGATTGACTCCGAAGGGTGTGATTTAAAGTGTGATGGAGAAGATTTAAACCTAATCTGTGGCTGTGGGGCTGCAGCTGAGCACAAAACCTGGATCAACTCGGAGGTACTCACTGATTGTCCAAACAGCAGCAGCAGCAGCAGCAGCAGCAGTCGTCTGGCTGCAGCTCCGGGCAGAGACATCACGGCTCCGGCTCTTTTCTCTCTCTTTCTCTGCCCCGTTTCAAGCGCAGGACCAAGTTGGTGTAACTTTACATGCGGCGAGTTTGTTGCAGCACTTCCTTCCCTGAGTGCACTGCGGTGTTTAAAACGAGTCTGGCATCATGAGTTGCGGAAGTAAAGTCACGTGACACTGTCGTGTCGAAGGGCTGTAAATAAAAAAAAAAAACAATGGGTTGTGTACTTTGTACTGAATTAAATATAGTTTCTAAAAGTCTCAAAATAAAACAAAAAAAATAAAAAGTGAAAATAGTTCAATAATAACAATAACAACAATAATAACAATAATAATAATAATAAAAAATAATAGTAGCAGTCTAATGGCGAAATGAATCCAATGGCAGCAGCGAGAAAGATGGCGTCCATGCTGCAGATGGGAGCTAAACCTCCAGAGCTGCAGGGGGCGACACTGCGCTCCCCGCCCGGTCACCGTCCCGTATTGAAGCGGAAATAGAGAAACGTACACATCGCAGGCGGTGGTCACACGTGGGTACAGCAGTTTTTTTTTAAGAGTAATGTGGTGTTGTCAGCTCTAATAGAAAACATGTCGAGAAGGCAGAGAGTTATTCCAGAAGAAAACACCGCGTCTGAAGTGGGACACACGGAGGAGGAGGAAGTCCAGGACCCGCCGCCGGAGACCAGACGGACCCGCAGCGGGCGCACGGTGCGCGCTCCTGCCGCGCTGTTAAGCTCCGAAGCCCCCGTGAGGACTCCCAGCCGGAGGACCAGGAGGTCCGTGCTCCAGGAGCTGCCGGCGGTGGAGGAGAAAAACACGGAGGAGCCCGAGCGGAAACCCGAGAGCGCGTCCGAGCAGAAGCCCAGTATGCCCGCGGAGCCGGAACCGTCAGAGTCAGCAGACGGAGCCGACGTTACCGACAGCGGGGACGGTCCTCTGTCCCGGCCTGCGCCGACAGAAACGACCCCGGCCGGTTCGGAGACCGTGCCACAGAAGAAGCCCCGTCTGGTTCCGGGTGGGACCCAGAGTCCGGTCATCCCGCTGGGAAAACCGAAATCTGGAAGAGTGTGGAAAGACCGCAACAAGCAGAGGTGAAGACAAAACACGGAGCCGTTTCACAAGCATCAGTCCTGTCTGGGTTTCAGAGATGTGTGAATGAACTTTTGTGACATTAGGCCGTTTACACACAACCTGCATCATGTTGCAGGTATTTTTGAGTGTGTTCATTGGAAAAGCAGCTTCATGACCAAAAGCACCGAAATCCCCTTTCAGTCATCAAGTCATGTTAATATCAGTAAAGGTTAATATCAGAGTCAACTATTGATTATGTTAGTTTGTTATTAAGATGTTATTTTATTTTCGTCTCTTACAAAAACTCTCCATGGGTTATATGGATAATCAGGAAGACAAAGCATTGTTAGAAAGCCTTGTCAGGTAAATGTGATTTTTATTTGCCCTCAGGTTCTCTGCATTGGTAAGAGATAAACCACTGTGCTCCTCCTGGGAAAAGAAGATGCAGGCCAAGCGAGAAAAGGAGCTGGTGAAACAGTATTCTTTGCAGCTGAAAGAGGAGAAAACCAAACAGAAAGAGGTAAACTAACGCTGTGCGATGCGGCGCTGCCTGACCACTGTAATATGAAAGCTTTTCAAAACACCTGCTGACCCTTTGTTTTCTTTCTGCCTGCCTAGGAAAAAAGGAAAAGGAGAGAAGACAACTTGAAACGACGTGCAGAGAATGAACGCAAAGCCGAGATTGTGCAAGTGGTGCGTCAACTGTTGTTCATTCAAATGCCGCCCAGATAAATAATGAAACACTATAGGAGACCTTCACACAGACACACACACACACCAGCTCTGAATTTCTCCATACTGTCTACAGAATATAAAGACATACACTTCATGACACAGGGTTCACATTGTACCACATTTGAACAATACGAACATAGAGGCCTAAATTTTGAGTGACTGCTGTAAAGTAGTGAAGAGAAGAGATGGTGGTATAAACCGTAAATCAAAAGCTGATATGTAACAGCTGATAGATCAGCAGCTGATCAACAGCTGATCAGAGGTTTTCACAGGTTTATTTCAGTTTTTGTAATACCAAGTAATAATCAAAGCTATAAACTTCTGTCAGTTAGCCGTAACTACAATTTAGTGCAATACAAAGAGACATGATGAAGATAAAAAACATAAGCACAAACAATCTGACCTCCTGTTTATTCTCTCTCATCTCACGTGTCACAGATCCGAAACACAGCGAAGATCAAGAGGATGAAGAAGAAGCAACTCAGAAAAATAGAGAAGAGAGACACGTTGGCTCTGCTGCAGAAGTCACAGAAGCAGAGTGGAAAAGCCAAAGGGCAAAAAAACAACAATGCTGACAAAGATTTAACTTGAAGACTGAGAAAATAAAAACCCATTTGTTGAGTACTTGGCCTGAAAGTCTTTTATCTGGACGTCTGAAGCACGATCAGATGCGTTTCTCTCAGATGACACATTTACATGTTAGCACCAAAAAAAAAAAAAAAAGATCTAATTTCAAAAACAGAAGGTGTGATGGCTGCCAGTCAGCTGGGCAATAAGGTAATCCTCTCAAAATGAAAAGTCGACTTCTTCGCTTGTTATCTTCTCATTAACTTTGCAACTTTCTTTCACTTTTGTTTGAGTTTTTACTCTACACTTATAATAATTAAAAAAAACATAAGACTAAGAGGTGCTGACTTCTGTGGCACTGAAGTGGAGAAAGTTTGTAAATGGTACTATAGAGTGACAAAGCCTTCATCTTCAGTTAATGTAAAGCACAACTGAAGAAAAGATCAATCAAATCTGATTCATTCTCTTGTGTTTATGTTAAGAATATATATTCTGGACAGATTTTTTCACTTCTAAAATCTACTTTTGTCTGATCTATTGGGCTGTTGGTAAAATTGAATTACTCTTCCCCTGCAGTAAGGACACACAACACAAGACCACACAAGATACTGTTGGTTGTTAATCACTAAAGGCATTTGTGGTACATTAAGAAAAATCAGCACTTGAGTGGAAGCAGGACCTTTATTCTGATAAGTAAGTTTCTCTTTGACAGATATACTGAGAGGCAGCTCCTAAGCTTATAATGTAAAATGTACAGAGTAAGGAAAAAGGAATTTGACTCATATAAACAAATGAATATAACAGATTTCACCTGTTGTGTGTGGTGGGCCAGGTTCATACCCTCATGATCACACACACACACACACACCAGGTGATACTTCCTGGAAACACAAAAGTCATCAAGGCATCAACTTTATATATTTGCACAAAGCACTAATACACTAATTAATGTAAAACAGATTTTTCGTGCTGACAACATTGAAATTGAATTGAGAGCAATTCATCATAAAAGGATGAGGATAAAGTTGTTTAGTTCAGTTTCAGTGGTCAGGTGGGCTCCTGACTATTGTTTAAAGACAGACTTGAAGTCCTTCATCACTCTCTTTAAGTTTGTTATGTGTGTAAACCAAAAACAACTGATTCATCTTTTATCCAAACATGACAAACATTTGCTGCTAGCAGCCACTCAAATGAGAGGATTTAATGCTTTTCTTTGTCAGCGAGTAAACTTTGAGTTTTGGACTGTGGGACAATACTTTGGGAAACTGTGACGTTATTTTCCACTTATCACTGATATTTTACTGACGAAAACAATCAGTTAATAGAGAAAACGATTAGAGGATTTATCAACAGAGAAAATAGGCATGAATTGCAGCCCTAATTTCTAATCTTGTGCTTTCCACAGAACTAGTGTGTGGGAGTTTTGGGTGGGACACTGTGTTATGAGTCATTGTCATGGGACCAAGTGACTACAGAAGAAACAGGAACACATTTGAAAATTTTTTTAAGGTTTTCAATACACATTTGATTTGTGAAGAAAAGAAGAAATTCAGTATTTCACTTCAGTATTTCATATGTTCAACATGATTCTATTACATATGAGGTTGACTGAAATTACCACATCACAAACACATGAATCAAGTACAATTATTTCATACCACTACTAAAATAGGAAATGCCTCAGATACAGGCTAAAATACTGGTCAGGTATTGGTGCCTGATATAAGTACACAAGTCTATTCACAGTTCTGATAGCACTCAATTTATTCATAAACTCTTCACATCTGGATAAAACTGCAGTTTTATCCAGATGCCTACTCAAGAAGTTATGCTGGGCAGCCATCGGCAACTATTGTTTTATGGTGGTGAAAGAAAAATAATTATATCTTATATCTGGTAAATAATCATGTCAGCCATTCACAAAATGTGGGTAATCTGGCAACATGTGACACTAAAAAGACAACGTGTGCAGCATTCAACTTGAGCTATGCCACACAAGAATGATAGCGATTATATCACAACCAGGGTTATTAGTATACAGCTCTATAAAAACGTTTTAATATCTATGCAACAATTTATGATTATCATTCTGTGGGAATTAAATTCTGATTAACAACATACTGTTATAGGTCATGATGACAAATAACTTGATGGTGCAACATCTATGTAAACGAATGCATCATGGAAACATAGTTCCAGTCTCCACTCTTTCTGGTTCCACCCAAGATAGCAGAGTAAACTTGGAGAACAGGTTGCCTACAAATGCACCCTGCCTTTTCCCCACATTTATTCTCATTCCAAGGACTTTACATGGCACATTCATTGTTGTAGTACCACCTAAGCCTTAGCACAAATAATTCAAAATTGTCAAAAACACAGTGCTGTCTTTGTGTCACACAGCCAGACAACACCTTCAGCTCGTCACTGGCCTGTTTGCTTTGTAAATCCTTTCTGTTGTAGCAGGATCATCTGACATGCTTTAAAATGCACAGTAAACAGAGTGATTTGTTACATTTAGTTGAGTAATGCAGATGATTCCCTTTCACACCATATTTCTCGTCTGTTGTTCGCCATATAAAAGCTGTTGCAAACTCAGGGGTCAAGTTAAATCTGAGAAAGAAGCGTTAACGTCACAACTCAAGGTGGCCACAGAAATAAAATCCAGAGAAGTTTGTAAGTAGTTGTGCATCTTTTTCTGTTACTGTTTTAAGAAATACACCTGAGAAATCTCAATTTCACCTGCTTGTTAAACGTAAGAATTTTTTCTTTGACCAAATAAGAAGACATTTTCATTTTTATTTTAGTTTTGAAAGAGAAAAAAATGCTTCTGATCATTGTGATACAACTGCTGATCATTGGTAAGTAAAAAAAGTTATTCATGTTAGAGCTGTCACTTTTAGAAAAAAATGGTCACGGTCCTCTCGTATACTGATGCTTTGTTAATTGATTAATAGCATCAGCAAATGCTCAGACCACAACTGCACCACCTACAACATCTGCAGCAGCCACAACAACTGCTGGTGCTACCACAACTGCTGGTGCCACGACCACTGCTGGTGCTACCACGACTGCTGGTGCCACAACCACTGCTGGTGCTACCACGACTGCTGGTGCCACGACCACTGCTGGTGCTACCACGACTGCTGGTGCCACGACCACGGCTGGTGCCACAACCACTGCTGGTGCCACGACCACTGCTGGTGTCACAACCACTGCTGGTGCCACGACCACTGCTGGTGCTACCACGACTGCTGGTGCCACGACTACTGCTGGTGTCACAACCACTGCTGGTGCCACGACCACTGCTGGTGCCACGACCACTGCTGGTGCCACGACTACTGCTGGTGTCACAACCACTGCTGGTGCCACGACCACTGCTGGTGCCATGACCACTGCTGGTGCCACCACGACTGCTGGTGCCATGACCACTGCTGGTGCCACGACCACTGCTGGTGCCACCACGACTGCTGGTGCCACGACCACTGCTGGTGCCACCACGACTGCTGGTGCAACCACAACATCTAATTCTGTGACCACAAATGCAGCAGCATCAACAACACTCATAACGACAAACACCACTACCACTAACACTGCTGCTGCACATGTTGGGACCCTGTACACCAGCACTCTGGTTTTCTGTCACCTCAGCATTGTTCTTTTTAAGCTCTTCCTTATGTTGTGAATTGTTTGAACTGTCTTGATCTAGTTTTATTGTTACTCACATATTATTTAATTTATGTTCTACAACCAAACAAATCATAAAGCACTCCCGTCGATAGGATTAAAAAATCTAGATGATACAAAGTGTTGAAATGACATTGAAAGTGCATTATTTATTTTTAGTAACTATCTGCCTTAAGTTGAAGGCCATTAAAAATAGGTTGTTATTTGTTATTTTGGATATATCTAATTAAAAACCACATCCACATCCTACCAAGTCACTATTTGTGTCTTCCTAGCTAAGTAATTACAAAATGTCATTTTCCAATTTGTTTCCTTATAATGTTTTTTTTTTTTTTCAGGCAGTGAGTTTTTTGATTAATGACCTTAAATGCATACATCAAAATAGCTTCTTGAGACTGATGGTTTC
The DNA here is from genome assembly GCA_038496675.1 of Rachycentron canadum. NCBI lineage: Eukaryota > Metazoa > Chordata > Actinopteri > Carangiformes > Rachycentridae > Rachycentron > Rachycentron canadum. The sequence goes on along the minus strand of CM076650.1, from coordinate 10,943,248 downwards.
AGAAAAATAAAATGAAAATATCGGTCATACTCATTTCTGTATGTGTAAGTACATAAGTGACTTGTTTCTTCCAACACAGACACAAAATAGATAAACCCTGCCTACAGGTCAAGTGTACAACGTACAAGGTTTAACCCAGAGTTAGCTTTATTAGTTCCAGAAAACATTCACTTCTCTTGTGCTGAAATTGTTTGTGGCTTGATGTGTAGGTGACTTAGTTAGTGGTTAATCTAATTAAACACACATTTAGTTAGAAATATGCGCTATACATCACTGTTCCTTCTACTTTTATATGTAGCTAAGTGGGTTTGCATGAAGTTCCCAATAATTGATGCACACTAGTTTGACCCCAAACATATCCAGTGAACTCTCTAGAGGAAATTAATTAAGTGAACACCAGTTAACTGTTAGAGGAGAACAAGAACATTAAAACACATTAATACACCATAAACAAAGTGCAAAACATATATGTAAACATAGAGTACAACTGCAAGCCTTCTTTACACCAAGGCTCCCTGATATCATGTGAGGCTCCTCAGTCACAAGAATTAAGGTGTGAATGGGTGTGAAACCTCCTGCAAAGGTGTAGTTTGTCATACTGTAAGTCACTGATCTTCGAATGACACTGAGTGGACAGGCAACATATTTTATGCAGACTAAAGTTTACAGGTCTTTGGGAGTACCACAGTGCATGTGGAAAAAGTAATATATAAATATAATATATAATGTAATACAATATAATATATAACATAAAACTAACTAAATATATTATTATAGTTTGGTTATAGAGAAATAGCTGTGAAAAATCTGATCACAGCATCAACTACAGGAATAACCAAGTTTATAATGGCCGACCGTGGAAGGCAATTTAATGCCTGTTTCAGGAAAAGAAAAGTATGATGGAAATTCTGAATGAATTGCTTATTATCATATGACATTTACATAGTACTTCCTATCAGTGAATAACTAATAATTTCAAATGATATCATTGAAAATATAGCCATTGTAGCTGAAAGTAGTTAAAAATACAATTCACTACGAAAAACAAAAATAGTTTGTATAACTTAATACACTGTTTATCAGGTCTCTATCCGCTCTGTCACCACTGCTCATGCTAAAATCACCATTAGCAGCTAATGTCTCTCAAGTCACTTGTTGATCACAGAAGTAATTTAAAAACACCTATTGTTAATCTGAAGGTATTTCCAGAGTCCTACAAGACTCTTCTAATTACTTGTATGAAAAATTATTGTGCCCGACAAAGATTTTTACCAATTTCCCAAGTTTAAGAATGAAAAAGTTAGTGGCTGAATTGCATAATGGGTAAAATAAACTAAAATTAACAGTGTTATATTTGTATAACACTCTATTGGTGGTGGTGCTCACAATAATGTGGGATCCCTGATTACATATATGCCTAAAGGGCCTTTATAGAGTTATTGTAGAGTGGAGAGGCTGCCTGTAGTTTCAGGTTTCACATGTTGATGGACCAGGGAACGGTAGCTTAACTTCACGTTATCACCACCAGATGTCTCCATTATTTCAATATTGTCTCATGGGGGAGAATTGAAAATTACATTTACAAGTAAAGAGCTTTTCAATTATGTGGCTTGTTGACACATCTTATTTTCCAAAGCGTGGCCTCAAGGAAATGTTAATATGACAGATATAGACAAAGCAATGCAAATAATTTGAAAGGATGCAACTTACCCACAAGATGGTGGTATTACACAAGCGTTACGGATCCCTCTGGCCAATTTCAGGACACTTCTTTAAGAGTATATTTGTATTTCTTGTATAAGAGAGTATATTTGCTAAGCTTGTGAGTTTATCTGATATGACTCCATAAGTGAATCAGATGGCTTTGTAAAGGATTCAGACGCCTTCACTTCTCACAATCCTGTTATAAATTTAATTTAAAATGTTTTAGATTACATTTTTTTGAAGTTGAATGTTTACTTCATCAAAAAATTTAAAATAAAGTGTCTCGTTGAGCATTTTGTGTCAGACTTGGGATCTGAATGCTTTCCAAAACTACTGTTTCACTAGAAAAGTAGCATCTTATCCACTTATAGATTTATTTTATAGACTTCATCATAATCAAGACATTTTGAACATGTATGAAAGGACAAACACTGAAATCTTTCCAAAACTTGGAAATTTTATTTACAGTTCAAGTCAGTCACATGCAACATTTTCTTAAAATGAATAAACATGAAATTAGCAAAAACAAGAAAAGAAAAAAGAAAATTATTTTCTCCAAAAAAGCAATATACAAAAATAGAGCTTACAAATACTGTACAGCAATTGTCTCCAAAAATATTCTGCTGCAGAATTCTTAGTTTTACATACAATGTCTGTGAGAGTCCACAAACGTAATCAGTGTTAACAAAAAGGGGGGTGTGAGGGCAGAGGGTGTACTCAGGTACACTGGCAAAGGTGGGAGGGTTTATTTGGACAAAGTGGGGGAAGTTATTTGTGAGCTGGAAGGACAAGAGAGCTACAGAGGAATAAATAACATACCGTACAAACAAGAAGAAAATTCACTTCAGGGAGGCAGTGATAGAGTATCCTAAATGGTCCGGTTGCTAAAACCAACCATGGAAATAGAATGAAACCCCTCATCTATAAGGGGAAGTGTATCAATTTTCTATTTTTGTTTTTTTGATAAAATTGAGTTTTGTCATATTCATTCATTTGATTGCATCTTGTCTATTTATAATGGAGTTCACTGCACTGAGCACTGACGTCAATGGTGATTTCACTGCTGGGAAGCCATTTATTATTATATTCATGACTGGCTCAGGTTCCTTTCTTCTTTTGGCCATAATGTGACTGTGAATTTCCCCTTTTTTCTTTTCTTTTCAAAATGTAGTACTTTCTGTCTTGTTGGCTCGGACTTTGATTCGTAACACTTAATTCTGGGTTGGCACTTTGTTTTAAGTGGGATTAGGACGGCACACAGGAGGGAAATAGGGAAGTACAGGTGAAAAGGCTAAAAGTGTTTACAATCAAACACAACACTTAAGATGGCCAAATGGCAGAAGTGTTCAGCTGCCATTTAGTTTATATGAAGGAGCATTTCTTGTGCACCTTTTGTATAAATACACTACTACTGACGCTACTCTCTAGATACATTTAACAATGGTGATATCAGTGGTAACTTGTCTATGCAAAATAGCATGCTTTGACATTAAATCTCATTTTCATTTCTTTCTTTCCTGAACCATACATTCAAACACAAAACAATTAACAGGAACAAAACCTTAAGACTTGTTTTTAGTACTGAGTTACAAAATGTGTCAATTTGGGGACAGTGGTACAATTACTTGCCAATGTAAAGTTTTACGCTTTTTCAGTGAAATTTTGTGGAATAATGTATGACCAAGGATGTTGGGTCTCACTTTGTAACATCTGCATTGGGATTTAAATTCACTGCCAAAGACTGAGAGGTGAGAAGGTATCAAATACAGACAGACAACATACTGAAGGAGGCCTTTAAGTTGCATATTTTCTTCAACCTAAATCCACATCCTTTTCAGTGACAGGCCAGATGATGTATTTAAATTACAAAGTATATCATTGACACTGTGGAGAGAAGAGGTTGTGCTATTGCAAATTAACACAGCCTTGGTCTTTTGAGGCAGATTTTGTTCAAATAAGACTAATGTGGACAAAATCTTTCTCTGAATTGTAGTTTGAAGTGGTAATAGGTTTTTCATCTGTGGTAACATGGCATTATATAGGGGGACTGGACCTCGTTCAGAGCACGTAACAACCTAACAACTGAAATGCTACGCTTTTCAATCCTGCTTTTGCTCTCATGTTAATGTTGACATTCACCATTCACCTTGCTGTATGCTCTGACCCCGCCACAAAGGTCTTCACCATGGGCTGTGGGCAGACATTTAACAGAGATGAAACATTTAAACCACAGAGGTTAGAGTAACAATGCTTTTCTGCAACAGAGGGTGAAATGCATTGTCACTTGTTACACCAGACATGTATTGGGAACCCGTGCAATTCTGTCCATGACAGTGTTAAGTGTTAGAGAATAAAATGCAATTGGAAACATAGCATTGTTAAAGGCACAATCAGTAATATTCCAATGTTTAACTTGTATTTATTAAAGATTCACAAAAGGCATTTGACAAATTAGATTTTAGTGACTTTTTCTACTTTTCAGAATTCAAAATATCAACCTGTTAAGTTGTTTATTTTTTGTGTAGTCCTGAAAGAAGTTTCCATTTTTTATTTCTTAGTTTTCTTCTCTACACTGGGACTACTCTTTTATTTACACTTGTATCACAGATTGTGCCTTTAAAGATAATGTATGATTGTCATTAGACAATACATATCACAGGTAAACGATAATCTCCAACTTGTTTTAGGGCCATAACTGTGAAGCACAGCTTTTTTTTTTTAAAGCCCCTTTTACATCAGCACGTTTCCACAACACATTTACCAAATGCAGCTAAAAAGAGATGAGGACAAAAAAACATACACAAAAGCAGGGCTCAGAGTTACTGTATGTGTGTGACAACACAAAAAGCACCCTGTACCGTACAGAAAGAGAGAGGGAGAGAGGCGAAAGCACCAGAATACTGCAGCCAAAAAGCTGAACTACCCTGTGTATGTGTGTGTGTGTGTGTGTGTGTGTGTATGAATGAAAATGCTGCTTCATTACAACCTGCTGACCAGTGTCTCTCTGGCAGCCCAGGCGAGGGGAGCTGCCCCTCCCTCTGTGCATGTATGTGTGTTTTACAAAGTAGTGTGTATGTTCACCAATATGCTGATGACATGCTGAGAGCAGTACCTGTGATGCAGGCGTTAATCCGCTAACTCATTCACTCAATGCAGCTGTACCACGAAATTATAATAAATAAAAAGAAAATAAATAGAAATACTCTACTGGGGTAGAAGCAAAGATAACTGCAACTGTGAGCGCAGCACATTTTAAGTCGGATTTCATTCTTCCTAAAATGAATTGTCAATCATATTCTAGCTGGATATGTAACGCTAAACACAGATCGAAATAACAGTTTGACATTTGTTGTTTTGTCAAGTGCCTCAAGCCATAGTGACATTCTCACAGCTCAGCTTCAATAAAGTAAAACGATGCAGCATAGCAAGATAAAACTGGAACACTTATGTTTTTTTTAATAGATTTTTGTTTAATATTACCTCATTACTGGTGTTTCTGTAAAATAGTTTTATAGACAAAGCACCAGGTTATACACGCTAATATTAGGTAGATAATCACAGTAGTTGAAGTAGTTACTTTGAAATTGTGATTTACCGTTGCAGAGGTCCTGACAATATATCGCCTGTGTTTACCTAACAGTGCAGTTGGATGTAGAGGATGTTACCCAGTAAATTTGTTTAGTGTAAATATAATTTGTTCACTGTAATCACCTTTCTATTTTGACAGAGTAATAAATAAAAAAGCATAATAACAAGAGAGTCATTGTTATGAATGAATGACAGGTGATGCAAGAACAAATTCTCGAGGCTTCATATAAAGTGTGTTAGTGTTTATGTTTGTGTGTAAAATTCTAGGTTACAACACATTCAAAACTTTCACATTTAGTCAGACATTAAGTCTTGAGGTTGCCTTGAGGTTATTTTTTCTTGTGTGTATACATGTGTGCATCTGTGTGTGTTTGAGTATGCAGAAATTATTGTCCAAATTTCCTGACATTTACCAACACAAGTATTGTTGTCCCTTTGATTGATATATATATATATATATATATATATATA